>CM058168.1:24893206-25512706 GCA_030254885.1 Vitis rotundifolia | reverse complement strand
CTATCCATTATTGCCTTAGGTAGAAATTAGGAGCAATGGGGCTAATGTGGGAATTTGAGCTTGTTAAAATAAAGTTATAAAACAAGTAGAAGTATCAAGGAAAAAGGACCTTTTAAGCCAACTCAATTTTTCGAGCTCTTACAAAAAGTATTAAAAAAAGGAAAAAGAAGTATAAAAAGTAAGAACAAATATCCGAGTTCTCATATTTGATTTACAATGGGAAGTACCAAGGAAAATCAGCTATAATAAACACTATTTAAAAAAATTTATATTTTCAAATTCTTCTTTTATTCATATACAAAAAATAAATAAATAAATTTAGAGAAATAGGTAAGAAAACTTATTAGGTTTGAATTTATTTTTTGTTTTTTTCTTTATGTTTTCTTTTCTCCTATTTTAATTTTCACATCCATTTTTCCTTCACGTTTTCTCTTAAACTTTACAAGATCTAAATGGAGCTTCCTAAGTTATCCATTGGCTGGTTGCACACATGATCCAATAGCTAGAAAAACTCATATTTGTCTATCTTTACCCCTTTCTTGCCTCCTTCAGCCATTTTACAAGCAAAATCCCCATGATATCCATGCAATCTGTTCAAATGTTGGCATTATTATTATTTATTTTTTCTATACACACACGCGCACACACACACACATATACATATATATATATATATATATATAGAGAGAGAGAGAGAGAGAGAGAGAGAGAGATTTATAATTGCCTCATGCCTTGATGGATAAAATTTGTGTGCAGACTGAAGGAGACTACAAAGAGGATAGGGTGGAAGCAATATTAGATTACATTGGAGATGTGTGTGGCAGATAAGAGGAGAATGTTTGCCAATGCCCTCCCATAAAACTTACATGACACACCATTATAAATGTTCTCTTGCCCTCTCTTTTGTTTTCATTTTCGTTTTCTTTCTTGTGTTTCTGTATATATGTATGGCCATTTCTCAATTTGATGGATAATGTACAAAGTTCAAATTCTTTTCCCAAGCAAAATTCAAAATCCATTTGTCAAATTCAATAATAATTGGTTTATGCTCCCGTAAATGAAGAGATTTGGACTTTAGTTTCAGCTGTTAGATGAGTAGGGGTTGTCATTTTACCCCTTCTATAATATTTTGTACCATGTTTCATGCCCTATTATATGAGAGAAATTGTTGCTTGTAAATGTATTAATAATTCAATTTTGAATTTTAATGTAAATGGAATTTGGATTAAATTTGGACAATTTTTCTCATGTGATTTATTTCAACCCTCTTTGAGAGAACTTTTTAAATGCTAAAAGCAAATATTAGCAGATATTGATGTTTGGATAGAACTCTCAAATATGATCCCATAAATTGAAACCTGATTTATTGATTTATTTACATATAATTGATGAATTGAGATCTGATCCACCTATGGTGAATTTGGTTGTTTGTGCTATGGACTATTCATAGTTGAGATGACTTATCCTAATGTGGTGTTAGGCAGGCTGGAGAATTACGGAGATTTACTGAGAAAGTTTCAGGGAATGATTGGGACCCCAATTTAGTATAATTTGAGTTGGATTTAGGTGTGTTTGAGACCCGAGCTATGGTTTAAAGTGGGTTGTAAATGAAAAGTTAAACCATTTTCCTAGAAAGCTGCATGAATACCAGGTGATTGTTGGTTGCAAATTAATAATATTAGTCTTTGATGTTATTTGGACTGAACCTATGCTACTGATAGTGGTATGCTCGTTTGGTTTCCTGGAAAGTGTAAGAAAAATTTCATGACCCTGCTGTGGATATTTGTTGCAATAATGCACGAGTTCGGCTTTTGTAACAAGTCAGTTCCCTTTGTCAGGGCATAAAAATACATGTAGTTGTATAGTTCAATAGAGCCAACTATATACATAATTTAAAAACTATTTCTATTTGATATGGGATATCATAACTTGGGTATCATAATCTCGACATCCCATTATATCCCATGAGAATGTATGATTACTCAAACACTCGCTCAAAGTATATGGTTAACACAACTTTGATATCCCTTTTATATCCTATGAGATTGTATAATTGCTCGAATATTCATTCAATGTATACAGTTAAATAGGGTCAATTATATACATAATTTAAGATTTTTTTTTTTATTTGATATAGAATATCATAATCATCCTCCATGCAACCATTGACATCTTTGCATATGATCAACCAAACACTCATCCAAAGTCTCACACCAAGATTGAAATCGACTTTAATAGCATTCATACTAAAATGTTTGAATATGCAATTTGAAAAACATAATATATAAGCAATTTATATTTTCAAATTTTGCTACTCAATAACCGAATTTAGTCGTCTAATTCATTATACAAACCATCCAAATCCTCATCTAAATAATTCAATTTGATAAAAAATTATTTTTAATCATTCTGGTTGTATAAAACCAGAATGAAAATAAGTTTATAACTTGAAAATAAGTTTAATATTTAAATCACAAAAAATGCAACTTTATTTCACTTTTCCAAAAAAGTTTTTATATGTTTATCTAATATTTGGTTTCTAAAATGCATGTGAGAAAATAAATTGAAAAGAAAAATATAAGAAAAGTATGAAAAGAAATTTATAAAATTTTTATCTTTATTTAGTCATGCCTGAAAAAGTTGGAAAATGGAATATTAAATTATTAAAAAATACACCTTTTTAACATTTTTTTTAAAGAAAAATAGGAAACAAAACAAATCTTCACTACTCCATTTTTCCTTGATATTTTTCTCTTACCTTTTCCATGGTGTTCAAAATCATAAAATCACATTTCTTAATATTTTCCAAGAGCCAATCATAGCTTAATAAAAATTTTACAATATCAATATCAATATGATTCTCACAAAATTATGATTTTGCTTTCAATTTTAACTTCTTCCAACCAAAGTCCCAAACAGGGTCTTAATCCCCACTCAAAACATGATGGCAGATTGCCATAAATTTCACCAAACCTGGACATAATCGTTTTCAATGTAATAATAGAAAGCCAGATGCTTCCAAGAGATAGTTGCAAAAGTCTTGGATTGAACCAAAGTTTCAATCCAAAAATGATTATTAGGGACAAACCCCATCACCAGAAAACCAAAATACAAAAGCCATAACTACATGACCAGGCTAGAACTTAAATTAACAGTGCTTAATCAAATCATCTTCTTTGAGTAAATTGACCGATAACCCAATTAAGAGTGTGCATCACCCGTTATCTTCCCTCTCCCATATTTTTCCTGAAATAAAATAAAATAAAATAAAATACAGAATGAGCTCACAACCCAGAAAATTAAAGTGGTAATATCATAGAAACGGATAAGGAATGACATTTTTCTGATACCAACCTAACTAATCTGATTCCAATGATCAAGATATGAGTTTTTTTGCAATGTGATGAATGTCAAATAATAGAGGGGAGCTTATCCAGGCAGTATATGTAGTCACAATGGTTCCAGAGAGTCATGAGTTTCAATTGCCTAATACTTTTCTTTAATGCTATCATGATAGCACTTCCAAGTTGTATGGTATCCAATAATGTTGGTAACTCCTACCAAACTCCCTAGAAAAGTATGAAACACTTGACAGTACAAATTTAGTTACCCGACCTGTAATTGAGGCTGTTGGAAACAGATTTTTAAATTCCCATAGATAATTTACAACCATAGAATAATCTAAACATAGGAACAAATCAACCTAATACATCCCAGAATTTTAGGTTATTCAAACAAGTTTGACTTCTGAGAGGGGGGTGACTCTAAGCAACATTGAGGTTATCTCTGAGGAGATTGTAAATTTCGTTGGGAAACTCTATTCCAAACTCGAAGGTGCTTCTTGGAGGGTTGAAGGAGTAGATTGGGTCCCTATTCATGGAGAGAGTGCGGTTTGGTTGGAAAGGCCTTTTTCTGAAGAGGAGGTATGAATGGCAGTTTTCCAATTGAATAAGGAAAAGGCCCCTGGTCCTGATGGTTTTACTATTGCAGTTTATCAAGAGTGTTGGGATGTGATCAAAGAGGATCTTATGAGGGTGTTTCTTGAGTTTCACACCAATGGGATAATAAATTAAAGTACAAATGCGACCTTCATTGCTATAGTGCCTAAGAAAAGCCAAACTTTTAAAATCTCAGATTATAGACCTATTAGCTTGGTTACAAGTTCATATAAGATAATTGCTAAGGTTTTATCAGGGTGTTTATGCAAAGTCCTCCATGAAACAATCTCTAGCTCTCAAGGAACCTTTGTTGAAGGGAGACACATTTTGGATGCTATGTTGATAGCCAATGAAGTGGTGGATGAGAAAAGAAGGTGAGGGGAGCAAGGGGTAGTCTTCAAAATCGATTTTGAGAAGGCCTATGATCATGTGGATTGGGGCTTTTTAGATCATGTGCTAGAAAGGAAGGGGTTCAGTCCGAAATGGCGACCTTGGATAAGGGGATGTTTGTCTTCATCAAGTTTTGCAATCCTAGTTAATGGGAATGCAAAGGGTTGGGTTAAGGCCTCTAGAGGTTTGAGACAAGGAGACCCCCTCTCTCCTTTCCTTTTTACTTTGGTAGCAGGTGTTCTAAGTAGGTTGATGTTCAGGGCAGAGGAAACTGGGCTAACTGAGGGTTTCTTTGTGGGGAGGGATAAGACTAGAGTGTCTTTGTTACAGTTTGCAGATGACACCATTTTTTTCTCTAAAGCCTCTCTGGAACATCTTCAAAATCTCAAAATTATCCTGTTGGTTTTTGGGCAAGTATCAGGTTTAAAAATCAACTTATAAAAAAGCACCATTTCAGGTATTAATACCGGGCAGGAGTTGTTGTCTAGTTTGGCCTCGGTTTTTGATTGCAGAGTGTCAAAGTGGCCTTTGTCTTATTTAGGCCTACCATTGGGAGGGAACCCAAAGACAATAGGCTTTTGGGATCCGGTGGTTGAGAGAATTTCGAGGAGGTTGGATGCTTGGAAAAAGGTTTTTTTGTCTCTAGCAGGAAGGATTACTTTAATTCAGTGAAGTCTGTCTCACATCCTAAGCTACTTCCTCTCCCTCTTCAAAATCCCAGCATCAATAGCCTCAAAGATTGAGAAACTGCAAAAGGATTTTCTTTGGTCTAGGGCGGGGGAAGGGAAGAAAGATCATCTTATCAGATGGGATGTTGTTAGTAGACCAAAGGAGTTGGGAGGTTTGGGTTTTGGGAAGACTTCTTTGAGAAACATTGCTCTCTTAGAGAAATGACTTTGGAGGTTCCCTAGAGAAAGGAGTGGTCTTTGGCATAAGGTTATTGCGAGTATTTATGGGACACATCCTAATGGATGGGACGCCAACATGGTGGTTAGATGGTCACACAGATGTCCTTAAAAGGCTATTACTCAAGTCTCCCAGGATTTTTCCCCTTTTGTCCGCCTAGTGGTGGGAAATGGGAAGAGAATTCGTTTTTGGGAAGATCAGTGGTGGGGTAACCAAACTTTGTACTCTCAATTTGATGGTCTTTATAGAGTTATTTCTGTGAAAAACCTCACTGTCTCAAATGTCCTCGCCAATTCCTTTCCACTGTCTTGGAATCTTAATTTTTGCCGCAATCTTACTGATTCAGAAATTAATCTCCTTCAGAGTTTAATGTCCTCCCTTAGTTTAGTACTTTTCTCTCCTTCTTTGGCAGATTCAAAAGCGTGGTTTTTGTAATCATTAGGCCTGTTTTCAATGAAATTTTTTTCTTGGCCTTGTCAAAAGTTTCAAATCCTATCTTGTTCCTTCCGGCCAAGTTTTTGTGGAGTTCAAAAGCCCCCTCAAAGATTAAGGCCCTTTCTTGGTTAGTAGCACATGGGAAGGTAAACACCAATGACAAGTTGCAATTGAGAAGACCCTACAAATCACTCTGTCCTCAATGGTGCATTCTTTGCAAAGGAAATAGAGAATCGATAGACCACCTTTTTCTTCATTGCCCTATTACCATTGGACTCCGGCACAAGTTGTTCAATCTAGCAGGGTTGGCTTGGGTTCTTCCAAGGAGTATTAAGGACATGTTGGTTATTGCTTTTAAAGGCTTAGGGAACTCATTAAGAGGCAAGACACTTTGGCAAATCGCTTGCCTTACTTTGCTATGGATGGTATGGCAAGAGAGAAACAATAGGATCTTTGAGGATAAGGGGAGAACGGAAGAGATGTTATGGGACTTGATTATGTTTTATTCCTCTCTTTGGGCTTCTTGTACTGCAGCTTTTAGAGGAGTTCCTAAGTGTTTTACAACTCAACTGGATTGCGGTTTGCGCTTCAAAAGTTTGATAGTGTTGTGGTTCTTCTGTGTTTTTAGTTTTCTTTAGCTGGGTGTTTTATCTTTTGTTCAGTTTTTGTTTTGTGGGAAGGACCTCTCATCCTTCTCTTGGTTTCTTCTCTTTCTCTTGTATCTCTTCTTTCTCTTGTATCTTTTCTTCTATTAATATATTTTCTTCGTTTCTGATAAAATAATAATAATAATAACAAACTCCTATAGGCTGTATAGCCTGATTTGATTCCATATTCTCAGCAGTATAACATAATTCCCCCAAGAACTTGCTTAGTCTTTTGGAGGCACTCCATAACTCTCTGTTAGAGTGTTTTTTACTCTGCTTTTCTAAAATCCAAAGAGCACAACAATGGCCATTTTTTATATCCAGTAGAATGGGTCCCCTCAAGCTCATAACTTTCCTAATTGCCAAACCACTGAAATTTTCCATGTCATTGTTCTTGGATAAATCATTTCTTCATGGAAACCATATCACTTGAGCCTTCCTTTGCAAAGATTTTCCAAGAAAATGGCAAAAAGGAGAGGAAAGAGGCAAGTTTTCTCAGCCATGACTTTCCCTTTCCTCAATCATTCTCTTTCACCTTTTAGGTGATCCCTGGAATATACCAGTAGTGCCATACTGATTTATCTAGGTGCTTGATCATTTTGTCCTCTATATTAAAACTAATTGATTTCTTAGACTATATCTTAATAGTTCCTTCTCATTAATCATGGTTATAATTTTTTCTGTCTAAGGCTCCCTTATCATGTTGTTTAATGAATTTCAAGCTCTCTACAGCTGGCCTCTTTCGCATATTTAGCCATGATTGTGCCTTCTGCACAAAGTTGAGGTTTCCAACTGCTGATGTGCTTGTGTCAAGAGACTTCCTAGGTACACCTACATTCCAGCCTTCCTAATAACAAGAAGTTAAAAATAAAACAAAACAAACATAAACAAAATTGCAACAAAGGAATAAACTACCTGCCTTCTTCACTTCACATGATTTTAGGGGGACAAATTGAAAGAAAGAGAAGGAAAGCCAAGCAAAACATTAGAACCAAATGTTTTTCATTAGATGGTAAGAACTTGGCAAAAAGCACATCACTTACATAAGTATTAAATTACTTGCAATTAGAACATTAGAAACACATTGAGGCAACTGTAAATGTACATAGAAGAACAAAAAAGTTTGAAATCTTTTAGTAGGTTGACATATGAGTGACTAACTTGAGGCTGCTTATATATAAAATAAAATAAAAATCCCCTAAATTGAATTTAGTCCTACACCCAAGTTCAGCAGAAAATAGAGAACAAAAAAATTACCAGTTTGAAGACAAAATAGATTCTCTTTTGCAACAATCCACTTGAGAAAGAACCATCGGCCAGAGACTTGTAATCTGAGGAGCTCAGTATTTATGGTGTATCAGGTTGTCACTGGTTTCTTTCTCATTGTCCAAAATGCAGCAAAGTATCGGTTCTGCAATTAAAAGAAGATAAGAATTAACATGTTCAAAATATCAACAATTTTCTTTGTTCTTTTTTCAGATACTATTAACTCAATAAAAGCTGCAGCTTCTCGAGCAGGAGATTTCAGGTGGAACTTGCTGAAGTAACAATTAGGTCTAGTTGGCAAGCTTTTAACCAAATCCACCAGGTCTAAATGGGTTAAGGTTTGCGAAGACCTGATAATCTATACTAAAAAAATTTCAAATTTTAAATGTTCAAAACCATCTTATAGATATATTTTAATGTATTTTGTTTACTAATTTAACATAATTTTCAATATAGACTGGTTGAAGATTCCATCTGGCTAGGGCAGTTCTAAAACCCCTGAAAGCCATCTTGACCTAAACCCATCTAAACCTGACCTTTTGCCAGCTCCAATACTATGTTGCTAGCAGTTCCTGTACCTGTACCACTTCCATAGATATCTAGGGATGTGTTGATCACAACATCCCAATTAAATCAAATGTCAAAGAAACTCTCTCTCTCTCTCTCTCTCTCTCTCGTCTCCTTTTTGTCCTCCTTTGCTTTTTCCTCCTCCTGTTGGGGATGCAGAGAACTGGGAAAAGTAAATCATGCACCAGGTAAGAATCTTACTTGCATCATGGATCGGGGATTTGTTGTGTAGGTCGTCTCAATGGTCCTTTCTTTCTGTAATTCATGAACTAAGTCAAATTACAATTTCATGTCGTTGTATACAGATGCAAGACAACATAAAACATGTGGATTGAGATTACCTCCATTTGAAATCCATAGTGTAAAGCAACCTTCTTCACATCTTCCAAACTTAGTTCAATGGACATCTCCTAGAAGGAGAAAAAGAAAAATGAAAACCATTTATAGAAAAAAATGAATAAACAAACATACCAGCTATTGCATCTTAAAGGTCATGTAACTGTGTCATTTAAACTGTTTGACTTAAGGGAAAGAGTCTAACATCTTCTTGCCCATACATATCAGCAAAGTGATACAGCAGGGGTCCAAAATTGATCCAGACCTGCTATGAAACAAGATCAAGTAACACATCAAAAAAAAAAAAAAAAAAAAAATGGAACAAGATCAAGTAATGTATTCCAAATGGCAAGAAAAAAAGACAAGAAATTGATCCAAACGGCCACAAAGAACTTACACCACCATCTTTGAGGATTCTTGATATGATTTCAATGTATTCCACGATGTTGTGTGCTGTATCAATGAAGAAGCAGGTCACAACTGCATCCCAAACTCCTGCAATTACCATAAAAATTCCCTTAACAATGACTTTTAAGATGAAAAAGACTACGACGAGGTTAACTAGTTAACTTGGTCAGGGAACTTATGTCCCATTGAGTTTTGACAGTCTATTTCCTTAAAGAGTGGAAAGCCAAAGGCTTTCTGCTGTGCTGACTTCTGTATTTCTCTTTTATACATTAGTGCATATTTCCTTCCTTTGAAAGATTTCTCACTTTTCATTCTTATGTTCAAATCCTTTCTTTTACCTAACATAATACAACTATAGTCTATCATTGAAAAACAGAAAACAAATAATAATGCAGGGTTCAGTATAAAGCTACAGTACCATCAATGCACATGCACATGCCAGAATCGATATTTCTAAAGCAACCTTTACCAGCATCAAAGCAAAAATGCATATACATAATTCTCCAACGTCTGAAACACAACTTTTAGTGTTATTGAAAAGATGTGTCCCTGATACACGGTATAAAAGGAGCATCTGAAAATAAAAGGAGAAGGAAAATAATTAGGAGGAAAAAGCCCTCCAAACAAAATCAGACCATACAATCCACAAAAACAAATTAAATTTAGCATAGAGATTTTCATCCTCTAATGAAGACTTGAGCCATTGAACAAAGTTTAGAGAGAGACACTTTAACCTCAACAAAGACCCTTTTAAGATTCATTTGGTTACACACCTCCCAAATGTTCAAAACAGGTGAAGGGAGGCAACTTTCCAAGTTCTAGTCTTCACCTTGCCTGCAAAAATCACCTTAGCAACTAATAAGGGAACCATTCACAAAATAAGATAAACCCCCCCCAAAGATGGAGAAGAGCAATGCCTGCAACGCTCAAGATGCAGTACAATAAGGAGGCTATCCTAGCTGCCTCCATATACTGACAACACCAGCAGCAACCTTTAACCAGGACAAACTGGCTTTCCATCAACTGATCAATTGTAAGGATTTTTTGCGCTAAACCACCTCCCACACAAAGAAACAAACCTTAGACTTGACACTCAGGCCCCAAGACTTCAAACCTTGTAAAGAAGGAGAAGGCCTAAGAACTGCCTCAAGGAGATAACCAAAAAAGAAACTCCTGTACTCAACTTCCATTTCAAAATATTCATCCTTGTCCTCTTTGGTACAAAAGCATGAAACCTCCTAATTAATGAAACACAAACTCTGTCACCTACTCTTCCCTTCCAAACTAAATTATTTAGCTTCCCTATTAGTTAACAAATAAAAGAGACAAGGAAAAGCATCATTGAGAGCAATCTCTCCACACCGTATATCAACCCAAAAATGCATTCTCTAACCATTTCAGACATCAGAACTATCCCACCCATTTCATCCCCCAACTTATAGTACCCCAACCCACCAAGAAGCACCATTTCCCACTCCAAAACACCAAACTTAGCCATTAGAACTTTCCTCCAAAATCCATTATTTTCTTTCTCAAACCTCCAAAGACCCTTCCCCAGTGGAACTCTATCAAGATCAAGCACATTTTGGATCCCCAAGTCCCTATCATCATAGGAGAATGCATAGAAGACCATATAATGAAATGGATGATCTTTCAGTTACCTCCTCTCCTAAGTGCCATTATCATCTATGCTATAGTTGTCTGCTAAAAGTAACTGACTATGACCCTTAGGAAGGTAACAATGTATACAGGATAATATCAGCCAAAGATTTTCCTAACAAAGACAAAAAATCAATCACATTATATGCATCGAATAAAGTAAATATACAGAAACAAGAAAGAAAGAAGCTATACTATTTCTCCTACCTATTTGGCTTGGATCGCTATAGACTTCAACAAAGTCACCACCACACATTGAAAAGCCTTCAGTGATCCCTGCACTGCACGCAAGGCAAGTCAATGATTACTGAGTAATAAACCATTGCAGGTGCAAATAAAAATAGAAAAACACTTCTCCGATTGGTGTTGTTTGTGCAAGCAGGAACAAGAATTGGTCAACCACTAACTTATCCATTTTATTACAGCACAGAGATTAAGGTCTTTATTATTCTGAACCTTTGGTATTAGTTGGGTGCTTCTTGAGACACTTGAGGATACCAGGAGTAGTCAGTGTGGAGGGATGGTAAAGGAAGGCAAAAAAGAAAGTATGGCTTACAGACCCAATATATTTATTTTGGTGAATTTGGAAGCAACACAATAGAAGGATTTTTTATGGCTTGGATCAATTGCAATTGCAGCTTACAAATGTTTTTATGAAAATATTTTCATAAATTCTTTGTTTGAATGGACTGAATGATCATTATGAAATGGAAGCTTCTCTCTTACAGATTTATTGATGTTTTGGATATTACTTAAGAAGTGAAATACCTTTTTCTTTTTCTTTTATTTCTGTCTTTTTGGTTTTTCTATGCATTGTGTACATGGGTTGCACCCACTTTGGCAATTACTTCAAAAGGGTGTACAGGTGTTTCCCCATCTAAGTCTCCACCTTTAACTCTAGTGCTTTATCCATCAGTGAAATGGTTTGTCAATCATTCTCCAGTACCTTCTCTTTTTTTCCTTCTATGATAGGCATATTTTTTTCCTTTTATTTTTCACAGCAGGGTATCAAACCTGGGACCTCTACATCCCCACCCTAACCCATTGCTGCATGAATCAGGCCTTAGAGGCCAACACCCCCCCTTATTTCTCCCCAGTTGCAGAGACGACCACCTCAGTTCAAGTAAACAGCTGTTTCAAACCACAACATTATAAAATTTCAACAACAGATCAATGGTATTCATGGAAGAATCCCATACCATAGTTGAATCTTCACTCTTGAAGCCTTGATATAGTTTCACCTCATTAAGTCTACTGAACTCTGCTGCTCAATCACTTAACAACATAGAAAATTCACTTAATTGATGAGAAGGGAAACAAAACACAATTCCTCTGCTCCAAAGTACTGGCCTAAGATATTTGGTTATTGTAGGCTAATCCACCTCATTCCAGCCCTTTTTATGAACAGCCCACAACCATGGTAGGGCTAGGTTTCTTGCTGCAAATAATATAACTTTGGTGCTAGATTGTTAATCTAATACTCCTAAGTATCTCTTCTCTGTTCTTTACTGCAGAATCCAAAGCAATGTGTAGAACCTAGTAGAGGAAAGATCTCAGCACAAAACCCATTTTCACCCAGCCAGTGCAGTTCTCTCCGAACAATCACAAGCTAAACCTTAACTACCCACAAATCTCTGCAGTCTGCACAAATCTCCCAATTTCAGCTGCTGATGATGCAGTATGTGCATTCTGCTTCTCCCTCTGATCATTCTCAAGAAGCTCCAGACATGATGTCTGGTTCAGACTGTCCATCCATTTTTTCCATCAGCCTCTGTACTCCTTAGACCTTAAAGTTCTAGGCTCACCTTTGCCCTTCTCAATGATTCTTATTGCCATCCCCATCCCAGCATCCCCACCCCAATGCCATCCCCTACCTTGAGTTCAAAGGACTTTCCTTAAATACTGCAAAACCTCTTATACAAGCTTTCTGTGTACTGGAATGCATCAAGGTTTCACTGTATGTTCACATCTTACCTTCAGACTCACTTATGTTTGAAATATTCACCCCATACTTCAACCAAATGATCAATTGATGGTTGAATTCAGTTTCTCTCTCTTTTCTGTCTATATAACCTTGTAATCTCTAAATTTTCACATCAATGGTTGATTTGTCAATCCTAAACTGGTGATACATGGTTGAATGAACCTAAAAGTCTTAGTTTTCATTTATATTTCATCCCTTCTCATTTATTTTAATTTTTTGTTTGCCAAGATTTGACAGTTCTGTTTAATAAACTCAACATTTAATAAGCACTGATATGTACACCTAATAATTTGCCTTATGGAGTGACAAAATGTTTCCATCTGCTTTCTAAAAACCATGCATTGCAATGTTTTAAAAGGCTAAAAGTGGTCTTGAGGCTTTTTATCCAAATAAGACGAGCTGTAAGACTTGAGGTAGAACAAGGCATAAGTCTCAACTTGAACAAATAAATAAATAAATTCTCAACAAATCAGAAAAATACAAATAAAATCACATGAAGTTCATTATAACAAAATAACAGTTTGTCATTGTCAATAGTTTCCGATTTAGTTCATTCTTCTCTCTTCTAAAAGTCAATTCCCATGGTTTCTTCAAACAATCTTTAGTACTACCATCACTATCACTTCTGGGATCCTCCAAGGAATCATAATTATGTCTAATTATTGCATTATTCTCCTCATGAGTTTTAATGCCTGCCCATTCTTTTTCTTGATCCATCAATCATAGTGGCATTTTTCTTTATCTATTATTAACAGTATGATAATTATTATATATAAGTTTAGCCACTAGAGCAGATTCCCTATTCTTTTCTTTTCAATCACCCTTTTTCCACTCCCTTTGAAAGATTAAATAAAAGTCAACTAAGCCCTTATTTTGTAAAAAGTTTAACCCAAGTTTGGACATAAAATAAAACTTACAAAATCTACACCAACAAAGCCCACAAAAGCATATCATATATATATCAAAAGCCTACAATGGCCCCAAATCCATTAAAACCCTTTGAATATTTGAGCCTTAAGCCTCAACAGCCTCAAGGTTATAAGCCTTAATTGCGCTAACTGAGGCTATAGTCTCAAAGCTAATTTACAGTCTCACCTCAACTCAATAGCCTTTTAAAACACTGATACATTGAATGTTATGTTTTACGATTTATCCAGCTTTCATGGCGAACAACTAGAGCCTGATCTGAATGAGAAAATCTGATTTGTTTGCTTGTGACTCATAAATCATTTTGAAGAGTAAAATGAGAACAGAAAATTAAAGAAAAATCACATAAACATAAGCACGAATACCTGGCTGGATGTATATCAGGGATCAAAACAGAACGAAGTTGGTCGTTGTCTGATAGTGAATTGCAATTGCTGTGGATCCAAGGATAAATTGTCCACTCCTCAGCAGTTTGAGCACTAGTTAAAAATAAGTAAACCCAAAGAAGGGCATGTGAGGATAACAAAGCCTGAATATGGAGAAATAAATTCTTGTGTACAGGTAGAAATATGCATAGAGGTGGCAAAACTAGAGGTCGCCATGAAGTTCTCACTTATTGAGAATAAAACTTGAGCATATCATCATGTAATATGAAAATTCGTTTCCTTGGCTTATGAAACCTGTGACATAAAATAGAATTGTCAAGCCCTCTGTAAAGAATACATCAGATTAGATGTGTTAACAACTCAACATAAAATACATACCAAGACAGGAAATCTCCAATGCCAGCCGCCCAAGTCCAGCACCAGGAACTAAACAGGAAGGAGGCCTATTCAACAAAGTTTATGGTTTCAGTAATAACAAAAACAGGACATAATTCTAGTAAAAACAGGATTTATCATGATCACAGGAGATGTGATGGTAGATACACCACTAAGATACTACTCTTTAAGATTTATAAAGAAATTTAAAAAAATAAAGAAATAAAGAAAGCAACAAGAGAAAATAATATACCTATCCTTAGAGCGATTTGGGAATAGACCATCAAGCTCTTCAAGAATAGGCTTGTAGCACTGATCACGCTCCTTTTGTCCCTGGATTAAAAAACGCGCACCAAAAAGAACAAGTGTTATATTGTTTCAGAGATCATAAATGACAATAAACATTGAATCTGAAGTACAAAAGGAATTAACAAGTACCTCTGCCGCCCAATCTCTTACTATGTTTCTTATAATACAACGAACCTGAAAGAAAAAACTAATAATAAGAAACAACCCCCTTGAATAGTGGAATTTATAGTCACAAAATCCACTTACATAAAGATTATAATAAGATAAGCCATCGAGACAATACATTGTGACCAGTGGTGGATCCATTTTTACTCTTCACAGATCAGAAAGTACACTTCTCAAATGTGCCTGAAAGCAACCTCCCTAGACCTACTCCAAATCACTTTCCCATCCTTCTTGATGGTGGTGGTATGAGACAATGGAACACTGGTTTGAGATTTGAAATATGAGGTTTAAAGAGGATTCAGGCAACTGGTCAGTTGTTGGTGCAGAATTAAACAGCTAGTGGGAAGCATGAGTTATTTTCTAACTAGAAACAGACCTCATCAATCTCTCATTTGTTAAATTGCAATCAAAGTTAAAGTTTCCAAGCAAATAAAAACTTAAAATATAAAACTTCCTAATAAGTTTAACATTGTCTTCAATGAGATCTTAAATTTTAATTACCGTGTTATCAATGCAAGAATATATATAAAATACAACCAATATCATTCATTGATTGATCTTCATTCAAATACATAATGAATTTTAGACAAATGCATAATTTCATTAAGAAATTTCAATAGAAAATTTAGAAAATTTTTATTTAAAAGGAAAAGAAGAAGTCAAAGAAGGGAGGAAAAACAAACTACCATAAGAAATTTCAGAATTTTTTTAAATAAAAAGGCATAAGAACAACAATTAAGTCCTAAAAAGTTTTGGAAATAAGGCTTTTTATTCGAGAATGACGTGTTGTATGAGTAGGGTTTTTCATTGAACATGTGACATACAAACTAACACTCAAAACTCACAGTGGCTAGCATACATAAATACTTGGTTGAGGTTCTTGTTAATAGGTTGAGGTGTGTGTACGAGAGTTGTTTAGGAGTTCCAAAGCGTGGACAATAGACAGATTTTTTTTTTTTTTCTTTTTTTTCATAGAGTCAAATAAAAATTTATTACAAAACTGCCTAACAAAAAAGAGGGTTCAACGACAAAACACCTGCAAAGCCCCAAGACATTAAGGAGCTCCAATCAGTCAGTAAAATCAAATAAAGGGCAGACATTTATGAACTAACTGCACTAAAGAAACATGGTTGAAACAAAAACAAGCTTTACAAGATTGAACCACTCCACTCCTTTAAAAGCCATACACTTACACTCCTGCCAAATAGTCCAAAAAAGGCATAATGAGGCAGTCCTCGAAGCTTTTACACTCTTTTTCCCCGCAAATCTTCTAGGGAGCACCCCATAAACCCCAAATATAGAGAACAAAGAGCCTATAAATTCTTTGCTTTCCCCTGATGAATAAGATGATGATTCCTTGATTCCTGTTGGCTTTGCACAAACAACAACAATTTGATAGTGAACACCCTCTTCTTTTGAATTGATTCAAGGTTAAAAATTTTCCATATACTGCTTCCACACAAAATATCCCCCTTGTGAAGTCACCAAACCCCACACTTCTTTTGCAAGAAACACGGCTCCATCATTCAACAACTCTAAAGTCACATAGACAGCCATAACAGAAAAATTCTCCTCCCTAAAGCCCTCACAGAATTGCTTATAATCTCAATTTATGGTCCTTGCTCACTCATGAAGTCTCCTTAATAGACAAACAACATCCAATTCCCACTTAAAGCCCTCACAGTATAGCTTATAAACTCACTTTATGATCCTTGGTCACTCATGAAGTCTCCTTAATAGACAAACAACACCCAACTCCCAATCTTGGAAGTTTCTAACAAAGCAGGGGTTCCAACACCCTTTTTCCCATTCAAAGCCTCCCAGACAACAGCAATTCATGCCTCCTTAGAAGCTGCAATCAAGAAAACAAAGGGAGAAGAATCACATAAAGGCGAGTCTCTACTCCACACCTCCTTCCAGAACTTGACTCTCCTCCCATTTGCCACTACTCCATTTTGAGGTGGTTCACTCTTCCTTTTTTGATAGGTAAATAAGCATATAGATTCAAAGCGCAAAAAAAGGTGCACCAGGTACACATGGAGTATACAAAGAGTGCCAAAAAGTAGATGAAAAGAGAAATCAACAAACCACAACCCAAGCCAAAGGGCTCCCAAACTGACAAAACCAAGCCCTAACAAGCTAAGGAGTACAAGACCATCAAAACCTAGCCACTGCCTCGCTCTCAAACCCACAATTCCAAGAAAGCCAAGGAAGCCACCCACTATGAAAGTCTAACACACAAGGAAGAAATTGAAAACAACCTTTTCCTCTCCACCTCCCGTCCCCATCCAAGGCCCTATCCTGGGCACTCAGAAACCAAATCCAACCCACACTTCCTACTTTATCTTCCTTTACCGCTTGAGAGGTTGTGATTAACAGAGCAATCCAACTTTCAAAGTTCCCTTTCAAACCAAGAAGCAGAGGAAGGCCTCCTCTTGGCTCTCGATCCCACCACTCTTCGATCTTTTCGGGCTTCCAACTTTCTCAAAAGGGAGTCAACTTCTTTCTCAAAGCCTTCCACAGGCAAACCCAAGTACTCACTGAAGGAAACAAAGTTCTTGTAAGAATTGACGAAGTTCTCCTCACTCCACTCTTCTCAGATTTTGGAATCTTCTGGGTGCAATGTTCTTCAATGTTGATTTCTTTCTGTGAGTTGGCATAGCAGCTTCGTGGACTAAACAGAAAGATGTGGGAAACTGCATCCTAATGTATCAATAAGGACCAGATTTGTAGGATTCTTTAACGTGTGGAACTTCAAGAGTTAAGACAAGAAGACCTTTATGGGAAATTTTTGTTCCAGCATTCAAGTCCCACAAGTAAATATAAAAAAAAAAAAAAAAATGTTACCTAATTAAAAAAATAAAAATTGAAGGAATTCCTTAGACAAAGGGAATTTGTGTTTCATGGGTTTTATTGTAAGTTTTTATTAATTTAAGGACTGTTTGTTCTCTCTCTTTTATTTCCTTAGGTGTTTCTTATATAACTCTTGTGAGCTGGGCATGCTCCTTCTTGGCATCTTTTTCTTAACTACCAAAAAAATCAAAAACAAAACCTAAAAAATAAAAAGAAAAAATAAAAATAATACAGTATATCAAAGAAGAAAATATTTCACAAGCATATAATAGAAGCAGTATTGTAAATTAGAATCAATATCAAATGGTGCTTACAATCCTATCAAAAAAATGGTGCTTACAAAACTAAGCGATATGAATACTTCAAAACAAGTTGAGTGTCCATGTAATTCACATGCCAGAACTGCCACTAAATCAAACACCAATACAGAACTCTAAGATTACCTAATTTGCAGGTGAACACTACAAGCATTATTAAGTTCATTAAGCCCCTGTGGAAATATAAACCATGCGATCCATGTAACAAAATGATGTTAATCTAAATTAGAATATAAATTTAATTGTTTTCCAAAATAACTGTATATGTCAATCAGTCCTAGTATCCTGAAGTTTCTGAATCCAACACTTTCTATCCATGTGGGTTCCAACATGAACAGTGTACCACACTTTTGTACACAAGCTTCTCATGTCCAACTATCATGAATTCAAGGCAAACTTTAAACAACAAGAGAAAAGGCCTTCAGAATGATTCTGATTATAATTACAGCAAAACATAAGCCCTAAACAATTGAGAATCACTTTTCATCAACAGGGGAATAAATATACCTTATCAACATCAACTAGAGGAACATTCAACTGAAATGACGGATCCAACCATTCATGAGCTGATGAAGATACCTGGATAACAAATAGAAATCAATATATCTATTCATTGAAGGTAGGTTTGAACAAATTAGACTGATTAAAAGATAAGATGCACAAGTAGGTGTAATAGGAAAGAGTAAACCAAATAGAAGGAAATTAAAACAATCTTCTAATGTCTTGTGCAAAGAAAAACCTCCCAATCTCACATATAAATTTGTGAAATCCCTAATGATTGCAATTGAAACAAATATAATATTGAAAAAAAAATAAAATAAAACAAAATAAACTTTGCACACACAAAGAACCGCATTGCTAATTGGATCAACATGGAATGAAGGTAACAACCCTCATGTTCCATTACCAGGGCAACTATTTGGCTTTTCTCAATCTCAGTATTATGAAAAGATTGATACCACTTCTTAAAACAACATTTATTTTCCAATGATAAAGGGAAAGAACATATAAATTGATGGGGAACAACATTATAATACCCTTTCAAGACTTATGAAAGAAATCAGAAAAATATTCAGCAACAATAGTCTAGCTTATGAAAGAAATCGGAAAAATATTCAACAAGAATATTTTAGTAATGTTGGCATTTCGTAGTCTGAGCTGAAGTCTTTACTTTTTATGTTTACTGTAATTGGTTTTAGTAGTTTCTTTTCTAGTCAAATTTCCATTTGTTTTAGTTTTTAATTTGATTAGGAAAAATGTCATGCTCATATTAAGAACTAAAGCCCTGTTCATATTAAGAAAAAGAGTTCCATTAGTCTATATAAACCTATGTAGTATTTCAATTTTATTGATAGTACTTATTAAGAATTTAGTTACTATCTAGCTCATTAATGGTGTAATTGCCTATGAATGTTAGTGTGATTGCCAAGGAACCTTAGTAGCTATCTAGCTTATTAACAATGAGATATCTTCTTTGATATGTCATCTAATTATACAACATTAAGAGAGAGAAAGAGAGGGAGAGAGAGAGAGAGGGAAGGGGAAAAAAAGAAAAACCTATTATAGTGCTAGAAATCTAAGAATCTAGCATCAGATCTCATATCAGAGCATATGGACAGCACCATTACATTTTGAAGCAGTCAGATTTTGGGGAAAAACTGATTGATCGACATCTAGATTTTGAAGATGATGATTTCTTAGGTAAAGTTGATTTTAAATATTGATGATCTTCATGAAGCGAGGATTTTTCTTTCTTTTTTTATCACTTGTGAGACATGTTCTCACTGCACCAAAACAAAAAAGGTGAAGATTTGAGGCATACTTCAATATTTTAAACCATTGTAAGTTGCAAGAGTGGTGCACATAAACTAACCATTGACTGAGGCAGCAGCATGAGTGTAGTAAATGAAATAACCATTGCAATGTTGAAGTTTCCAAGGAAACCACATCCTCAACCATACAAGGTAGCATAAATCATAATACTCCTATTCTGGTAAGGTGGTGACAAAGCGGCATTTGGTTTCCTTGTTTTCATGGACATTACAATGATTCTATATGGTGAGATGCGACTCCTACAAACATTACACATTTTTTTGCTTGCTTGACCTTAGCTATATAGATTAAGATGTCTATCAACATGAAAGGGCAAACACATATTCTTCTACCTTTAGCAAAGTGGAAGTAGTTTTGAAGCCTATGAGTAAGGAACAAATGAAGAAACATCAAGACGAGAAATAAAAGGATGTTGATGAAACCCAAAAGAAGCCTTTGTTTGTTCTCACTAAGAAGTTTGAAAAAATGCTAAGGAAAATGAGATTATTAATGCTATCATAGCCAAAGAAAACAAAGATCCAACCCTTCTATCACCTTAAGAAGTGCCTCTAGAAGCTTCCAAGTTGCTATTTGATTTTTTGAAATGTTGCATCAAAGGCTTTACCCAATGAGTGTGATGTCCAACATGTTTGCTTCACTATAGGGTTCTCAATTACCTAACTTACTAGCAAACTGTATGAATCCATTAAGGTGTGGTTTGAGCTTAAGAGGCAAGTGAAGAGTTACTTTCAAAGAGGTTCATTCATATAAGTTTTTGCTCATGTATTGTACCAACTTTGTTCATGCCTAAAAAGGATGGTGGTTGGTGTATGTATGTTGATAGTCATGCGATAAACAATAGGAAGATCAAATACAGGTTCCCAATACCTCGACTGGATGATATGTTGGATCCGATGGTGGATTCTAAAATCTTCTTGAAGATTGACTAGAAGACTGCATATCATTAGGTACGGATAAGGCCCAAAGACGAGTGGAGAACTACTTTCAAGACAAAGGATGGCCTATGAGTAGCTAGTTATGTCAATCAGTCTCAATGAGGCAACTATCACCTTTGTGAGGGTCATGACATGGGTTCCAGCCCTTTATTTGTTGCTTTCTTGTTATTTAGTTTGATGATATACTCAAACATAGCAAGTCCAAGGAGGATCACATTTTACACATATAACAGCCAATGAGAGTTCTTTGAAAGGAAAAGTTGCAGATCATTTTTTTATTTTAATGTTTGTTTATACTAATCATGTTATATTTTTGGGCTTTATTCTATCATCCAAGGATGTGGAATCTAATTCTTCAAAGATCAAAACCATTTTAGAATGGCCTAAACCCACATAAATTGCAATCTTGTACTTTCCATGGCCAAGTGGGGCATCTGGTCGCATTCTTTAGTGAGAAAATAAATGATGCAAAGCAACAGTATTCAACTTATGACAGGAATTCTATTTGGTGGTGCAAGCATTTTGTTATTTGCAAAATTATCTTACCTATAAGGATTTTTTTTTATATTAAAATCATAAAGCATTGAAGCATATTAGCACCCAGAAGAAGCTGAATTATCATCATGGAAAATGAGTTCCTTTATTACAAGAATACTCTTTTATTCCCAAGCAATGTAACAAATTGGGTGTCCTATATCCTTACTTTTATTGTTGTATAAGTGGTTGGATTTTGTTAACTCATAAAGGATTATCCTTCTTGCAAAGATTTTAGTGTTACCTTTTCCTATTTAATGTCTAGACAGCAAGCATATAATCCAAATTTCGTGACCCTTCATAATTATCCCTTTAAAGGAATTTGATTGTCTTTGTCTAACACTTCATTTGGAGAACAAGTGCTATGGGAACTACATGCTGAAGGGATGGTAGGTCATTTTGGGCGTGGCAAAACAATCACCATGGTGGAGATTGTTTCTATTGGCCTGGCTTAAATTGAGATGTTGCAAGGACAATCTCTCATTCTTGTACTTGCCAACTAGCAAAAGGAAGAAACGAGACTTTACACACCTTTACTTGTATCATATGCCCCTTGGGAAGACCTTAACATGGACTTTGTCCTATGGCTACCAAGGACCTTTAAGGATTTTGATGTCATATTTGTGGTGATTAACCAATTCTCAAAAATGTTACATTTCATTGCTTGTGTAAAGACATTAGATATCCACATTGCTAAAAAAAAAAAAAAAAGAATTCAAAAGGTCATTCACTTCTATGGGTTGCCTAAGAAGTACTGCTACAAACAGGAATGTAAAGTTCACATGCTATTTTTAGAGAAAGCTAAGAAGTTTGTTGCATGCTAAACTTAATTTATCTTCATTCACCCATAAATAAGATGGGCAAATTGAAATGGTTAATCATAGCATTGACAATCTTTTAAGATGCTTAGTGGGTGACTATGTTGCCAATTGGGACCAATTATTTCCCATGGCAGAATTTGCTTATAATAGTTCCATAAATAGGACAACAGGAGCATCTTTTTGAAATTATTACCAATTTGTAGCCCTAAAAGCACATTGCTTTAATTCCTTTCCCTTCAAGTGCAAGATCAAGTGTTGAAACTGAGCTTTTGCAAATCACATGAGCAAGGTTCATAAGGAAGGAATTTATTCTTTATATATAATATACTTTTGCGTTTTTACCTATCGAAAAAAAAAGGTTCATATGGAAGTCCAAAGGAAGATTACACTTAGCAATGAAAAGTACAAGGCTTGAGATGATCTTAGGAGATGTTTGATGAATTCAAAGAAAGGGATATGGTGATGATTTGTATAAGACCACAATATTTTCCTACAGGTGCTGATAAGAAGCTACATTCCGAAAAGGTTGTTCCATATAAGATTGTGAAGAAAATTAGTTCTAAAACTGATGTCCTTGAGTTAATAGGTGATATGGGTATTAGTAATATGTTCAATGTTGAGAACACATTACATAGAGGTCATTTTTTTTTTTTTATCAGAAACAAAAGATATAGTAATCATGCTAAAAGTACAACAAAAGGATGAGAGGTCCTCCCCTTAATATACAAAACCTGATCTAAGTAAAATTAGACACCTCTTTTATACAAGGAGAACTATACACATAGGCATATACACAAATCCCCTTAAAACCAGACTCAACTGCTCTCAATGTTATCCACACCCTTTAAAAGCAACGGTATAAAAGGCCCATGGGGAGGAATAGAAGTGAAGTAGATCCCACATCTCCTCCATTCTCCACCTTTCCTTAAAAATCCTAACATATATCTCTTACCACACAATCCAAAGTATAGTGAGGCAAGTGATTTGCCAAAGGGTCTTACCTTTGATGGAAGTCCTTGACCCTCTAAATGAGATAATCATCATATCACCAATACTCTTGGGTAGAACCCAATCCATCTTAGCTAGACTGAAGAGCTTGTGTCAAAGCCTCAATGTTAAAGAGCGATGTAGAAAAAGACGGTCAACCGATTCTCCACTTCTCATGCATAATATGCACCAATGAGGACAAAGAGACTTGGAGGGTCTTCTCAACTGTAGCATCTTATTGGTGTTTACCTTCTTGTGCACCACTAGCCAAGTCAAGGCCTTAACCTTTGAAGGAGCTTTTGATTTCTATAAAAATTTGGCTAAAAGGAACAGAAATGGATTTGAGAAATTGGACAAGGCTAAGAAAAAAAAATTTACTGAGAATAAACCTGAGGATAAAGACCAAACTCTTAAATATGTAGCAAGGAAGACAAGTGCACTAAAGTAAGTGAAGACATGAGGCTTTCAAGATTTTCAATTTCTATATCAGTAAGATACAGCGAAAGTTGAAGTTCCAAGAAAACAGAGAGGAGTTACCGAGGGTGGCTTAAATGGTGAAATTTTTCACCATGATAACTCTATAGAGACCTGAAAATTGTGAACACAATGGTTGATCACCCTACCACAATCCCATGGTCAAATTCTCTCCCTATTACCCACCACATTACATATAGGTCATTACGACCATTCCTTTCAAGATGAAGCCATTATTCAATTGCCACCAACATTAAACATAAAGGAAGGGGTCGAAGATGTGCTTAATGACAGTGTGATTACCAAAAGTATTTGGTCAAATAGAAAAGTTGTCCTCTTTTTTATTGCACTTGGATTACATCCAAAAAAAATTGAGTGGGAAACATGACCCTTATGAGATTTATCAATCCTTTTACTTGTTAGAGTTGAATTGTTCCAAGCGAAGGCAAAATAATGCAAAACAATGTTGGAAATACTCTTTAAAAAATCATGAAAAAAGAGGGGAAAATATTCAGCAAGAATGGTTTCGGTAATTTTAGAATAGTTTTAGTTGGATTTTTTTTCTTTTAATATGGTTTTAACAGTTTATTTTTAATCAAATTTCCATTTTTTTTAGTTTCTAATTTGATTAGGAAAAAGAGCCATATTCCTATTAAGAAATAAAGTCTTGATCATAATAGAAAAAGGTGTTTCGTGATTTTAACAAACATATGTAATCTTGAATTTTCTTAATAGAATTTATTGAGAATTTAGTAGCCATCTAGCTACTTAAAAATATGATTGTCTTCCCCAAGTCAGATTGTTTAGGAAACCCTAGGTAATCAGACCCTTGGTATGATTGCCAAGGATCTCTCATTTCTTTTCTGTCCCTTCTATCTCCTTTGATATCTCATCTCATCAAACAACACACAAAAGCCCCTATTGTGCAGGAAATCTAAAGATCCAGCATCATAAATTAAATGAAATTTAGTCAACTACAGTTTTAAAAATATCAGCTGTATATATCTTTAGAATCATTCAAATATAGTCCCAAGATTATTCACTAGATATGATACATTAGTACAAAGAACAATTTAAATACTTATTTAGTTTAAAACCTTGAGCAAATACTTCTCCCTTCCACTAGCCATTGTGCCTACATTCTATCCAAGCAGAACCACTGATTTTAGGGGTTGTAAAGAAATGGATAAGAGAGGGGGGGTGCGGGGGGGCGGGGGGGCGGGGGGCGGGGGGCGGTTATACCATGCATCCTATCACAATCACCTCTGTGTTGGAAATTAGAAAAAGTACAAGTATACATTGGCCAGAACAAATAAAAAAAAGTAATTCAGATGATCATGCAACAAGTCTCTACCAAATTCCATTTATATGTGTCACAGGCTTAGTGCCTAACATTCTACCACAGAGAATATCCTATCCAAAAACATCCTATGCCCAAGGAAACAGCTTGATCTGAGAGGTATCTTAGCCATAAAATCAATCTGAATGCATTAAACCAACTTCTGAAGGAAGAATAATCCATGAAAAGAAAAATAGAAACGGTGGTGGATAACAAGAAAATCTAACCAGGTAAGTATGAAATAGCCTAAAAATGAAGGTTTGAACCATAAGATATGAATTTTGGCATATCTGATTATGCAGAGATATCCATTTTCAACCATTATAATTCCAATGGAAACCTTCATCTAATATTTTTTATTTTATAGAATACCATAATGAACAAAGGACCTTACATTTCCATTGGAATCAGCAAAGGAATATGGTGTCGCCTCATCATTATTAATCTTAACATCACTACTACCAGCTTGATCCGTGTCTCTGTTATTTCCTGGGCACGCATTACAGGTCCCAGGACCAGACTCACAGCAACTTTCAGTTCCCAACTCCTGTTGTTACAAATAGAAGTCAAATTTCTAGATGAAAAAGATATAAATGGGACTGACTACACCAGCAGTAGAAGTCAAATTT
The DNA here is from genome assembly GCA_030254885.1 of Vitis rotundifolia. Lineage (NCBI taxonomy): Eukaryota > Viridiplantae > Streptophyta > Magnoliopsida > Vitales > Vitaceae > Vitis > Vitis rotundifolia. The sequence goes on along the minus strand of CM058168.1, from coordinate 25,487,286 downwards.
CTAGATGACAAAGACATAAATGGAACTGACCAGACACAGCAGTCTCACCACTTCACATTTATGCCAAATAATAATAATAATAACAAATAACAAAAGCTACTGGCTTGCATAGACCTTATTATTAACCCCTTCCAGTGACTTGCATGTTATATCACTCTTCCCATAACTGGCTTGATCAGATTGGGGAAAAGATATTCTCCCACTCGTTGAGGCAGCCTCGCAAGGGCAAATATTTCTCTCTCCAGAGTCAAGATGATCATCCAGAGCATTTTCCAGATGTGGGTTTTCACAAATATCTGTGTCCTGGCTCATATCAAGAGGGGGCTCAAATGCCTGCAGAGCAATTCATTAAGAAAATACAATCAAAATACTTCATCAACCAACCATATTAAGATGTAACCAGCTCCAGATAATCCCCAAAGAGGCCATCCGCAAGGAATTCAAGTACTGGATCATATAAACAACCAAACCAAACCAAACCCAAAACAGCAAAAACAAAAGAAGGCTGAAGAGGTGGAGCTGCAGATCACCTGAAGCATGTTAAATATGAAAAAAGAATTCACTGAAATACACCTGCAACAGAAAAAATCCAACTAGTTATTAACTGGTAAGATGTCATTACGCGCAAAGTTTTCAAAGGCAAACGCCTAAGGCAAAGTGTTTAAGTGCTCATGAGGCCAGGAGTAAGCCTCAGAAGACTCTAATTTTCATAGTTAATAAATATTTAAAATAATTTAAAACATATAAAATAAAATAAATGATAAAGTTCATAACAAATTCATTTTTCACAAAAACCATATTAATCATTCCATAACATAAATGAAAAAAATAAGAATAATTGGCTTTCATAAATCTTTTTCTATTTAATAATAATAATAATAATAATAATAATAATTGAATTACATAATTATTTTTATTTGAAAAAATAAGAAATAAATTATGCAATTGACACATCGAAAAAATAGTACAAAAAGAAAAAAGAAAAAAATAATAATTTAAAAAATAAGTGACATGTATTTCTATTTCCATTAGAATATCCTTATAAATTTGATAATGATTTAATGGAAAGGAAAAAATTTCCTTCCAGCAAACTAAATTATACAAAAAAAAAGGGGGGAAAGGGATGGAAATTCAACCATAGGAAATTGAAAATAATGATTTGGATGCATTAAAAAGGCCTGTGATGGTCTAATGGTCAGTTTGACTTTCCACACAAATGAAAGGGAAAAAAAGGAATGAGACAGATGAGAAGGAGAAACAGAAACAGGTAAAGAAAACAAGAGATATGAGGCGGGGAAATGAGAGAGACCAGGCGGGGAAATGAGAGAGACGAGGTGAAGAAATGAGAGGTATGAGGCGGAGAAATGAAAGAGAAGCAAAGGGAGAAATCTGCAACCTGGGAAACAGAAAGGTGGCGACCCCAATGAGAGCAAAAACAGACCAAAACAATGAGGATTCTCTTCTCCTTTCTCGATCTATTTCTATTCAATTTTTTTTCCTTTGGCATGTCAGCAATTCTATTGAGGCTTATGCCTCAATCCTCAAGATGTGAAAAGCAAGCTTGAGGCCACCTCAACCATGCCCCATAAGGTGTTGACGCTTTTTACAACATGTTTTGCAACCGCCTCACCCCAAAGTACGCCTTAATGCTTGCTTGAAGAACTCCTTTAAAAACTTTGATTACACAAAATGACATTCTAATTTCAAGCACATTATTAAAAGGAAGCTTAGTTTATAGAAGTTCCCAATTATGATCATTGTACAAAATTCACTAAGATAAATGTCCCATTATAATGGCCTTCCAAATATGATTAATGATTAGGGATTGAGCTTGCCATGCATGAGCACAATGTGAAGAACTGAGTGCATTATCAAAGAACATTAAATATGTGCCTTATAATATTAGAATTTTCAGAACTACAATAATAATTTTCATTTAGTGATCCGGTATTTAGTTCTAAATTAGATGGTCATACATGTATTTTGGAGTAGGGAGAGGCACCAAAAAGATCCCACAGTGATCAACCAGAGACAAAAACTCATCATTCATGGAGCGAAAAACAGAAGAGATGAGGAAAGAAACAACATGCTTTTTATTTGAACCTAAGAAAACCAATGTAAATATAATCTTCAAATCCAAGACTATTATGCTATATTTGTAGCACAAAGACCATGATATTTTGAGCACCCATGAGTATGACCACTAACTAAGCCATCCAATTTCCCAGATTCATGAACATAGCAACATTTTTTTTACTCAAGTAGTAAAAGCTATGCTTCCATAGAGAAATGCACCATTATTTTTTTGAGTGGAAGAAAGAAAGAGAAAAGAAGACAATTCCTCAATTAGATTGGAAAAGTTTTACAGGGCATAAATGCAAGATTTGTACAACTAATAAAAAAAGTCTAAAATATAGCTATTCAATCCCTAAAGTTACTTCATGATCTACTCCCTACCAAAGATACACAAAACATTTACTAAACCAAGTTCTATGAATCCTTCTATGTTGTTCTTACTAACACTCCCCCTCAAGCTGGTGCATAAATGTTATACATTCTCAAATTGTCAACTGTAGTAGATTCAAACATTATTGTTGAGATTTCTTTTGTGAAAATATTTGCAATAGGAAACTTGGTTATTATAAAAGGTATGGAAATTTGTCGACTCTCAATTTATTTATTTTTTGATAAGTAAAGGGATTGTATTAAAAAACCACCAAAGCAGTGGCATAAATTTACAAGAAAGAAAACACCCCTCACACCCTAGCTAAAAGCCAAGGCTAGAGGAGCAGCCCTACCCACACCCTTAACGGGTTGCCACCCAACCAACAAAATCAACTAAGGTCGAGGGACCATCTTTTATAGACAATTTCATCTCCAACCAAAGAAAATAAACAAAAGAAAACTTAAGCCTTTGAATTGACAGCTCTTCTTCCTCAAAAGCAACTTTATTTCTTGCCTTCGAAACCGTCCAAATGAGACACAAAGGACTTGCTCTTCAAACACCCTTCCTCTTCTTTCCCACAAATGACCCATTCCACCCCAAAAGCATCTCTTTAACAGTGGCTGGCAATACCCACTGCACCCCAAACATAGAGTAAAGCAACGCCCAAAGAGTCCTTGCCTTTTCACAGTGGAGGAGAATGTGATCTATTGATTCTTCGTACCTTTGACAAAGGTAACATTTGTTCACTAGAGTCCATCCTCTCTTTTGAAGCTGATCCAAGGTAAGGGTCTTCCCCCAAGTTGCTTCCTACCCAAAAAAACTCACTCTAGGCTACACCAAGACTTTCCATATAGCCGACGAAGGGAAGGAGGCTAGATGGCCTGATACTAATGATTTGTAAAGAGACTTAACTGAAAACTTCCCACATTTAGTCTCTCTCCAAATCACCCTATCATCCACTGCTTGCTGAACTTGCTTCCCGTTTAAGGCCACAAAAAATCTGCAGACCTCGTCCAACTCCCAATCATTAAACGGTGTCGACTCTCAATTTTTCTTTGATCAACTGTCTATCCACCTCAACATATTTGGTACAATCATGTTGAATTGGATGTGTCATATTGATTGCGGCTTTTTATTATCACAATAAATCTTCATCAGTTATTTAGGCCCCAATTTAAACACTTATACCCTTTTGTTTAGGTGATTAACCCAAAAATATGCACTTAATGGCTCTATGGTCTAAATAGATTAGATTGATCCAAAGGATATGAATGATAGGACAGAGGATATGATAGATCTTTTATATAGTTTTAAGATCTCTCTTAGAAAATTACAACAAATCTTCAAAGAATTTTACAATCATAGTGACAAAATTTTTCTTAGGAGAGTGAAAACACTTATACCCTTTTGTTTAGGTGATTAGCCCAGGAATATGCTCTTAATGGCTCTGGGATCTATTTTGAGAACAAGCCTATTTGGAAGATGAAAAAAGGTTGCACACTCAAAAACCTTAAGAGGAAGGGACCCGAAGTGAAAAAGTGTTTTTAGAAGCTAGACAAGAGATTTTGGAGTTTAGAGTCTTAGAGGGCATGCGACTGATTAAATAGGCAACAGCCAAGACAACATCACTCTAATAAATTTTAAGGACATTGTGGGAAAACCGTAAGGCTCTAGCAACTTCGTTTTTTCTCTCCTCTACTCCATTTTGTTTGAGTGTATCAAAACACGAGAAATGGTGAACAATCTCATTTTCAAGAAGATAAGATCTCAAATTATTGTTAAAATATTCTTTCCCATTGTCTATCCGAAAAAATTAAATATGAAATTGATTTTGAATCATTGTGTAGAATGATTTGACAATGGCAGTAGCTTCATATGTCTCTTTAAGAATGTAAATCCAAGTTATGCAAGTGCACTCATCAATGAAGTTCATGAACTATTTAAAACCAGAATAAGAAGTAACATGAGACGATCTCCATACGTCACTATGAATAATAGAAAACGGGATTTTAGATTTTTTATTTTGTGCAGGAAAGAACACAATCAAAAATTTCATACTAGAATTTATAAGAGTCTAGAACAAAAAAAACCTTTAGGAAAGTTGTAAGGGAAACAAAGTTTGGATGTCCTAGTGGTTAGTGCAGAAACCAAATCTCCTTCTCTTTATTCTTGAGTGCCTTAGTGACATGAACTTGAGCACTTTTGTGCAATTCAAGATGTAAGTAATACAATTCTCTCTCTTTAGCAATTCCAATCCTCTTCCCCGTAGCTAGGTCTTAAAAAACACATTGACTAGGAAAAAAAAAGTTACAGAACAATTTAGTTCTTTTGTAACCTTACTAATGGACAACAAATTACAAGCAACAGTTATGACATAAAGAGCAAATGGTAATGTCAAAGAAGAAGACAGAGAAATTGAACCCTTCCCATGAATGGGAATAAAACAGCAATTGGCAACCTTGACTTTTATCTTTTCTTGAACATAGAATATGAATCACAAAGGCAGGTAAATCACTAATCATATGATCACTTACCTCTAAATCAATGACCAAAGGATTTGATGAGACATTGTCAAAGGCACTCAAAGTTGTATGGGTATTACCTAATTGAGCAATATTACAAGAGTTTAAGCTCCCAATCTATCCCGAAATTTTGTACCAAGCTTCCAATTGACTCTTGGTGAATAAGGCATCATCTAAGTGTTAAGTTGTCCCACTAGGCGTGTTTTTTTTTTTTTTTTTGATAAGCAAATAATAATTTCATTAAGGAAGAGGCAAGAAGCCACAAAGCATATAGGAAGTATACAAGGCGGCCATGGCCTCAAAGATACAAAAAAGCGAAAAGGGACTCACCTCCCCTTAAGAGGAAGCTAACCACTCCAAAAAGCCTATAAGGGAGGTCAAATCCTCACCTATATACAATCCCACTAAGCGTGTTAACTGTAGGTTCAGAATTCTAGATGGTCACACTTTGATTCATCTTCTTATAAGACTACCTTCCTCCTTTGTCACCAAGAGGAAGAGGTTTTCCATGTAGTCTCCCTAGGTTTTCTATCCCTAGTTTGCTTGACAAGTGGCAACAAAGTTAGCAGTCTCTTGAACTATTTTAAGTGCTAAGCTTTCTTGTGAAATGGGCTTCATCATCAAAGTCATACAATCCTCTTCACTTCTCACATAAGAGAAAGTTTCATCTAAATATGGAGAAGGTTCATTACCAAGCATTCAACTTTCACCTCACCACACTCAGTATTAAGCCCCACTAAAAATTAAAAAACTCTATCTCATTCCAACATTTCTTCCAACATCATCGCATCATCTGGTGTTGTCATCTCTAAATGAAGATACAAATCCAATTCTTGTCATAAAACCGTCAATGTTGTAGTAGGTAGTCACAATGAGATCTCCCTGCTTTGTATTGTGAAATATTGCATTCAATTCCAATATAGAAGCAACATTTCCTTTCTTAAAATATGTACGAGATATTGCATCTTTCAAACTTTTTTGGTGGTAGAAAGTAATAGAAAAGGTTTATTGACCTCAAGTTGCATAGAGTTAATCAACCATGAGATGACTTGCCTATGTCCGAGATATTGCATCCCAAACTTTTTTGGTAGTAGAAAAGAATAGAAAAGGTTTATTGATCTCAGGTTTCATAGAGTTGATCAACCTTGAGATGACCTAAAAATTGTAGTAGGTAGTCAAAATGAGATCTCTGTGCTTTGTATTGTGAAATATTGTATTCAATTCCAATATAGGAGCAACATTCCTTTCTTAAAATATGCTCAAGATATTGCATCTTCCACATTTTTTTGGTAGTAGAATAGGTTTATTGACCTCAAGTTGCATAGAGTTAATCAACCATGAGATGACTTCCCTATGTCCGATATTGCATCCCAAACTTTTTCGGTAGCAGAAAAGAACAGAAAAGGTTTATTGATCTCAGGTTGCATAGAATTGATCAACCATGAGATGACCTAAAAGTTTTCAACCTCCCATAATTCGAACGAACGATTTGAATTTTTTGGTCTCTTAATGGTACCATGAAAATACCTCATCTTTCCTCTACTCTAAGGAAACATTGCACAACTTGTGACCACCAAAAAAAAAAAAAAAAAAAAAAAAAAATCCAAGCATTTAATTTTTTTTAGGAGCAATATGAAGGTTTTTTCTTTTTCTTTTTTGTTTTATTTTTTATTTTATTGATAACCAAGGAACCTTCCATAGCCAAGCCCTTAGCACTCCGGAGCAATATGAAGGGTTTGAATATCACAATGGTGCTGATCTAGGTTGTTGGGTTGTTTCAGTATGAGTTTTTTTAGAAATTCCCACCATTGAAGAAACAAAAGGTAGAAGGAGAGGAAGGAGAAGGAATATAAAGGTAATGAAATGAATGAACGTAATGATGGCTAGTAAAAAGTTGTTAGGAAAAGATTAAAATATCCTTTTAGGATTTGATACCATGTGAGTGGAAGAAAGAAAGAGAGAAGAAAATGATTTCTCACTTAATTAGACCAAAAAAGTTTTACAAGGTATAAATACACAATTTGTACAATGATTAGAGGGGGAAAAAAGTCTAATATACAGTTATTCAATCCCTTGAATTGCTCCATGATATACTCCTTACCAAATATGCATAAAAAATAAATGAATTTATATTGCTCTTGCTAGCAATTTTATCTTTATATTTCAAGAATTAGGTTAAGGGAACCGTACCGTCTCAGCCTTTGAAATTTTGAAGGGTAGTGAGACAATAAAGCCTACAAACAAGTAAAAAATGGTATTAAAAATAAGATATTAAAAGATTGTGGAATGAATTATTTAAATATTTACAACAAGCAATTACTTATTTGAAAGAATGACATGAATTATATAAATATTTTAATTTTCAACAAAACACTAGACAAAGCTCTTAGCATCAAAAATCCTAATTCCGAAAAGAAGACAAGTGTTTTTCTCCCAAAGATCACATAATGCAGCTAAGACACTCTCCCTTAACACACTCGCCAAGCCTACTCCATACAATTCATCAATAGCTCTTAAAACAACCAACCTAATGCAGAGTCTTAAAATCCTTGGATCAAAGAAGCTTGAAATCCCCATCCAAATATGTTGGGACTTAGAAAGACAACAGTTTAAAAAAAAAAAAAATTACTCAATTAGTGTTTCCTATCTTTTCATTTTTTTTTTCCCTGAGGTATTTTCTGGATTTTTTGGCATTGCTTATTACATAGCATTTAGATTTAATCCAAAACCAAATCGTATCTCCAATTCCAAGTCAAGCAAAAACACCATGAATCCAAGACCTAAATCAACAATTTGAACCATTTGCATCACAATCTAACTTGAATAATTGATATCAGTTTCATACATTTTGGATAGTTTTTGTACTTGTGAGCAGTTATCCATGTCTTATTTGACTGAAAGTATGCAAAGTCCCGAATATGTCAATTAATGTGAGTGTTAAAGACATTTTTTAAGGAAAATGCATTAAAAAGAGGAAAGAGAGAAGGAAGTTTCTTTGAGGGTAGGAGTAAACCACACTTATTGATTCCAAATTCAATGGTAGTGGATCGGAAAAGGAAGAGTCAATAAAGGCGTGAATTGCTAATCCACTAGCTAGTTGGAAAATGTTGCCAGTGGATCAAAAGAAGAACGTTAAAGGCAGTATATATGCCATTCCACTAGTAAAGTAGCTGCAAAGGCAAGTAAGAATTCCTGAAGATCTATAGAAAACAATGTGATTTGATCATCAAGTGAATTAACCTAAGGGAAAGATGAATGCTTTCAACTTAATATTTTAACCAACTGCAAGTAAACATATTCACAACAATAAGTTTTTTACTTTTAGCAAACATACTAGTTGTAAAAATTATTATAAAAATGATTCTAAGACCTAATTTTACAAAAACAATTCTAGGAGGCCTAAAATCAATCTCAAATGAGCCCTAGCCCTCCAAGGATGTCCTAATCACAAAAAGAATCTTGGTCACAAACTCATATCTTCATTTTACAACTCTACCTCTTCCAGAGTCTTGTTTTCTTTTCACAGACAAAAAACATATTTAAAAGCCTTATGTTTTTTCTTTGATAAAAAATACAATCACAATGAGATTGTTAATATTTTTTTGAGGCAATGGTCATTCAGTTGTAGAGCAGTGATCTATAGAGAATTATATCATTCTGTGTGGGAAATAGAACAAAAGAAAGCACAAAATAGCAGGTTATAAAAGGGTGTGAAATTCTTTTAGTGGCTCTTTTGGGAATGGAAATTTTCCTAGATTTTTAAGATTGTATAGCTAGTTCTTCGTTTTTCTTTGGAGGACAGCTCATTCCTTCAAATGTACTTTAATTCTTTCATTACTTAATGCAATGGGTTATTGATGCAGGCAAAAAACAACAGGTATAAAAGGGTCATTATGGACTTTCTCCCAGATTTTTAGGATTGATATGTAGTTCTTTCTTTCACTGATTAATGCATAATCCTAGTCTGTCATTGCTGTCATCATCAGGATGATCATATGGATGAATAACTCTTTTAAGTTCAATTTCCCAATTACAACTTCAGAAATTTACTAGAAAATGTAGACCAATAGGAGAATGAAATTACCTTGTGGGCAGGTGGAAGCCTTCTAAAAGATCTTTCATATCTTCTGACATCATCTTCTGCAGCATCTGGATAGCTGTATATACAAGAAGAATAGATATGGTCAAGACTGGAAAAATTCATTGAATGGCATATCTAAAACATACCAGTGACATAGACAGCTAGATTAGTATAACGACCAGAAAGTAACGTGATTACAGATAAAAATTAAGATAAACCTGTATAAGCCAGCACAATCAGGAACTAGATTTGGAAGGGTGAAAAGAACAGGAAAAAAACATATTAGTATAACAGGGAAAAGCATCATGTGAGTTAAGTACACATGAATAACGAAGAGAAAGATTACACAAGGGGCAAAATTCAGGAAATATCAAATTACACCAAAAATTTTGAAAAAAGAAAGTGTAAAATAGAAAAATCCATGAAGGAATGTGAACCTACAACCAGATGCAACAGAACAATCCTCATCACCCACTACAGCCCAAACACCCCAAAACTAAGAATTAAATCGAAGAAAAAGTCCATTCCAGATGAACAGAGGTGCAGCATAATAATTGCTTTCCTTTCCAAGTTCTCAATCCCTTCAATGAAGATACAATATTTGGTTCAAGCCAAACACATCATGCCAGGCAAAGGGAGCTGAACATAAAACCTTCATCCCATCCCATTGGACAAACTTATCATGCCGTCTGAGCATAACTTCTTTCCTCCTCTTTGGGAAGACTTCAGGACAGCAGGAGCCATGCAATATCAAAGAGAATAAAGAAGCATGGACCACAAGTCTCCAGAAGTAGGGTAGTTACACAGTTAAACAAAGTTTGCCCTCTGCACATAACCTATACCATAGTCAAACTTTTCCCCCACAGAGTCAACCAAAAGAAGAAAGCCACTTTAGAAGCAACTGAAAGTACCCCAGATTCCAGATACTGTAATTTTGCAATTCTCCCCCTATCCTCAACCTACAGGAAAGAGTTAACAATGAAGCAACCATCTCTAGCTAACCTCCATCTTAAAAAACTCTCTATCCCTGCTAAGCTCCGCTCTCAAAATAGCCTCCAAAACAGCAATAACTTGACTCCAGGTTCCTATCACTCTGACAAAACCTTGCATCCAGTTATTCCCTGCAACTGACACATATTGGTACTCCACCTTGGCATCCTTATTATCTTAATTATATATATATATATCAAATCCAGCAATGATGAGTTATTAGGTGCTTTCTGGTTTGGTAGATGTCCTGTACTTGGTTCATTACCATACACCAAGGTTGGAGCATACTCTTACAAGCCATCTCCATGGGCTTAACAGTCTGATCTGATAACAGGAAGGCACAAAGAGCAGTGCCCCTTGGCAATGTTCCAATGCTAGATGTGTTATTTTAATGGCAATCATATCATCTGTATCACAATATTTAATGCATCCTTCTTTGTGGTACTGGTATCAATTAAGGATTATGTAATTCAAACATCATGTTCCAGATTGGAAGGTAATTTATAAGTCCAACCATAAGAGACAATTGATTTTTCATCGTCCCAGTATGTTCTCACTCTGCCCATCCAAGTAATCATTGTTCTATTTGTAGTTTTGGTTTTTTTTGGTACATCTCCTGGCATCCTGTAATGCAGTTTGGCATTGCAGTTTGTTTCACTCTCTACAAATAACATAGCCATTGTTTTAGAATTCAGCCTAGACATAACTATCTCCTAAAATACAAAAACTTTCAACATGACAAACTAAAGAAACAAAGAATAATAGCAGTGATTTTAAATTTCAAAAGCTAAGTGATTGTTTGACAACGGATACGATTTTTTGAAAAATGTCCTTCTTTTGGAAATGAAAACAATAACCATCCATAAGATTTTGAAAAATGGCTGCTTCTAAAGAGCTCTCAGTTTTTAAAATATAAGGAACAATAGTTTGATTCTTTAGAAAAACAAATTTTTTAAAAAAAATTTTAATTGATTTTAGAATATGCCTACTTGGCTGGAAATTTTCATTTCTTGATTTTAGAAAACAACAAGCAGATCCCATATGATTAAACTACTCATAACTTATTTCATACAGTCAATTTTCATAGAATATTTATAGATTTATTTCCAAAGCTCTATTCACAAAATACATAACCCGAAATTTTCCAGAATTGCAAAATTATAAACTGAAAGGAGAAATTTTTTGGCTATACAAAAAATAATAAAAGTATCAATTGCAAAGATGATCAGCACCAAGCAAATGCCAACTTTCTGATTCCATCTCTACTTTACACAAATCAATGACAACTTTATCTAAGAAAGATTGGGAACTTAATATCAGAATTAAGATTTAGGCTCCTTTTGGACCCCACTAACAACAAGGGAAAGAACAAAAAGGTAGAAAATTCAGCAATTTTGAAGCTTCACCTTTTCTTATTTTCTTTTTCCTTTCCATCACAGTTTCTTGAGAACCAAACAGAACCAACATTTTTCCCAATGATCAAACCACCCAAACGAACAACAAAAAAAACCCAGAGATAAAAAAATAAATAAATAAATAAAGTGATTTATTACCAAAATTATGATTTTAAAAATCAAAATAGAACATTTCAAGTTCATCAAAACCCACATGTTTGATAAAAAAACCGGCAATGTAGATAACTTGCAAAAATGAAGCAATAGAAGAACTTTATGTGAAAAGTAAAAAACCAAAGTCTCAAATGATTACCATTTTAAGAAAAATATTATTTGACCGAAACTTGCATTTTATTTTCCCTCGCATTTTCCCGAGAACTAAAAGCAGCCTCTGGGGGAGAGAACCAACCGTTCCCCCATTGCCAAAGCACCAAAAGAAAATTCTAGAAAAAAATAATCAACAAATAGGCTAAAAAAGGAAAAAATAAATAATATTTAAATCAAAATTTCTCAATTTCATTCATAAGAATAATTTTTTTAAAAAAAAAAAGGGCAAAATACATATTTAAGCCAATTGAAAAACAAACATCTTATCAAGCTCAAACGAGAGTTCCGTTCAGTACCATTTTTTTCCTTTCCCTCAGTTTTTCTTACCAACCAAACGTAGCCTTAAAAAATAAAACATAGGAATCAAAAGCCCCTACTGCATCAGTAGCTCATTAAAAAAAACAACTGAAGTGAAAAATGAAAGCATCGAAACCTCTGATTGGAGGAGTAGAAATTAAAGTAAGAAATGAATTCTTTTCAGAAAAATTCAAACATAAAATAAAATTGGAAAAATAGAAAAAGATGAAAAAGTACTTGAGATATGCGCTGATGATGCGTCTGAGAGACTTGACTTCGAGGGCTTCTTCAATCTCCCTCTGGCGCCTTAAGCGACGTCGTTCCGCCTCCTCTTCTTCGCTCATTGACATCTTCTCTCGTCGCTGCGGAACGGCTGCTCTACTATCTGGTTTTTAAGGCCCAAGGATGGGCCGGATTTTCTTGTGTTGGGCTTAAATTGAAATTTGGACTGGTCTTAAGCAAAAAAATGTCAACCCAATTTAAATTTGGGTCGAGCTTAGGTTAAGGGCTAAAGCAACCGAGCCAAGCCCAAACCCATTGTATATTTATATAAAACTTAAGTTATAATGCACATGCATATAAACATATATTATTTGATGGTATTGTATTAATATCCATTTCATTTATATTAAGATATGGTTATCGATTTGAGCTGGCAATCAAAGTAATCTTTTTTGAAAAAAAAAAAAAAATTAATCTTGATTTATTTTGAAAATATTCATCAAAGTAGTAGATTCATACCACTTCATGGTCTATATATTTTTTTTATATATATAAAATTTATAATTGGTGATTGTGATTTTAACCTTAAAGGTAAAATCATAATTATTAATTGTGGTTTTAACACGAATAAAATTATAAAGTGAAAATTGATGTGACTTAAAAAATTAGTTTGGTGAATATTTTGAAAAGTAATTGGGATGTAGAATTTTTTTTTTTTTTTTTGGAAAAAGAATTATAATTAAATAAGTACTAGTGATAAGTTTGTATTTATTAATTTTAGGTCTATAAGTAAAATATTTATGGAAATTGATATTTAATTTATATATTGTTTATTAACCTCATTGTATATCTAACAATCCAAATGTGACACCCCGAACTTAGAAGCCAAGGGCTATAAGATTATTTCACATGTCCTCAATTGATTCAAATAATTAAAGCATAATTAAAACATTATAAGTTTTTTAATCCAAAAGTAATCAAAATATCTCAAAAATAAATTCAATGATTATCCTATTTTATTCAATTCAATTTATAACATTTTGTATGTTCAATTTAATTTAATATTCAAAACCAAAAATATCTCCCTCATCTTTTCCTTTTTTAAAAAATTAATTTTCAAATTACATAAATATCCTTAAATTCAAGGTGAGAATGTTACACTCTTCCCTCCTTACAAAAATTTCATCATCTAAATTTGTTATGTTATTATTTTTTTACACCATTATAATACTTTCATTAATAAATCTAGAAACTCACTAAAGAAAAAGTAAATCTCATTTGAATATACACTAAAAACCATTCTAATTACTTTGATTTTCTTTCATAATTTTCTTATACTTTATTTCTTTATTTATTAGTATCTCTTTGTTTCTTTGCTCTTTCCTCTAAATAACATTAGAACATCCAATGATGGAAAACTTATTATATGAAAAAAAGAAAAAAGAAAAGAAGTCAGTAGAACTATAACCTATAGCTCTAACAGCAACACTATTCTAAGACGCCTCAAACTTGAAGGCCAATGGCACCATGGTCATTTCGCATGTCAAACTCAAGAGCTCGATGCATGAATGATCGTAAGTGACAAATCTAACATGTATATGGCTGACACCTATCTCAATTGATTCAAAAAAAAAAAATGTAATAATAATCAAAGCATAACTAAAACATTATACATAAATTTTAATTCAAAACTAGTTAAAGTATCTCAATAATAAATTCAATGATTATTTCAAACACTTAAATAAAAGTCCAAGAAATCCTAACTAAATTCTGTCTTAAATTAATAATTCTAAATACTCAATTCTAAAGTTCTTTCTATTAAAAACACCCTTCCTAAAGCTCTTTATTTGGGCTGAGTAAATTTTTAGTATTTCTTACCTTAACATAACATAAACCCGATATAACATGACTTATTGTTATCCCTAGTTTCTACCCTACTTTATATAAGGATAAAAATGTTGAAAATAATAAAAATTGATATAATTTAACACAATATTGATGAGAATACTGAAATCATTGATATATATATATATATATATATATATATATATATATATATATACACTTTTATTTTTAATGAAATAAAATATCTAAGGTAAAATTAGTGTCCTCTGTTGACTCAAAGTTATCCTCAACTAGGCTTGTTCATGAAGCTGTGTATAAGATTAGTTTGGCCAACCCCTCTCCTACTATCAAGTTAACCATGGCATTGATAAGAGAACAAACAAATAAAGAAAGATTTTTAGTTTTCTAAAACATTTAATGGATGAAATTTGTGTAGTTAATACACAAAAGTAATCATTCAAATGATTAGTCATAATTTGAATGGAAGTTTGATTGGGATTGATTTTGAAAGGAGTTTAAAAACGCTTCCAATATTTGAAAAATGCTTTCTTACAAAAAATAGATTATTATCTCACTTTAAAATGATCAAATTAAATTTAGTATTTAAACTTAATATAACATAATTTTTTTGCTTCTACCAATATAACACTTAATAGTTTAACTGCCATGCAATACTTTTTGCTTCTACCAATATATAATTTAGCAATCAGCTAAATGATTCTAAAAAATGCTACAATTAAAAGTGCTTTGAATCACTCACAAATGGGCTCTCGTTACCAACTATGAAATAAGTTCAAATAACAATGGCTAATCTCAAGATCATCCAAAAAGCATTTTTTATAAGCCTTTTGATTATGTTTGGTTCCTAGAAAGTATCGTGAACCGAAAAAAAAAAAAAAAGATTTTCTCATATTTGATTTTATGATAAAAAATATATAAAAAAATAAATATAATTAAAATTAGTTAAAAATTTATGTATTTTAAAATTATTTAATCTTTATATCAAATAGTTAAAATAAGTTAAATAAGTTTGAAATAATATATAAAAATAATTTAATAATTTTTATTTTTTTTCACTTTTTTTTGTTTTACCTTTCTCCTCTATTTTCCTTCTCTTGCATTATCCCTCCATTTTTTCGAAAACCAAACGGTATTCTTCTTTTCCATAAAGGTAAGAGCAATAGTTCTTAACAAACGATTTCATCATCTCACATGATAAAGATTAATGATGAGGAAAATCCAAAATACATGGGGAGGATTATCACAAAAAAAAAAAAAAGTTGTCAATAATGAGCATAAAACTCTACATTTAAGAAGCTTCTCGATACAACTCAATATCTAAACAATAAGGTGAAAATTTGTATATATAGACACCATTACGTAGTAAAGACAAAACCATCACATGACATGCATATGTACTCCATTAGCAAGTTATTTAAGATCTCCTATGCATCCAAAAAGCCTAAACTTGGCTCATCATCATCATCATCATACCTTTGTCTTGTGCTCGGGCCTATGAGTAAACTCAAAATCTATATGTACAAATGCACGCTCTACTTCAGGTAGTTGCTCTAGCTTCTCTTGGAGAGTCTCACCGATGTTATGTGCGCGGCCAAGGAACATTTCTTCTGGCAACACTATGTCTACCTCCACAAAGTAATGAGAACCAAAAGTGTATGCTCTCACTGTGTCAATGTGCTTGATATCTTCATGGTGGTTCCATATGAGATAGGTTAGTTTTGCCAAGAAATCCGGCGGTGCACTTCTCCCAATCAGTGACCACACATTCTCAACTACGGTCTTTGCCCAGGTACTAATTGTATATCCTGCAATCTAGGTTGGCAATAAAAGATATCATCATGAACCATCACTAAAGTTATGTTTAGTTCTTCAAAAATTTAAGGGAAATATATAAGTTTCATACTTATTTGCAATACAATCGAACATAAGAAAATCATTTTTTAAAAAAATCTTTTTCATTGCTTGTACTTTTCGGTAACCAAACATAACCAAAAAGAAGCAGCATTTGTAGAGGACATTGAAATGGTTGTGAACTCACTAATAGAGCACCAACAGGATCAATCCACCAGTAGTAGTGAACAGCCAGGACTGCGGTTACTAAACCGATGGAGTTTGTGATGACATCAAAGAAATGGTCTTGAGCATAGGCTCTAACTATTTCGTTCTTGAACCTCCGGCAGTAGACCATGAGCACAAACTTCACTACTGTGACAGAAACCATAATCCCAATCATCCATTTTTCCTTCTCACCATCCATTTTTGAACGAGACTGTAGAGAGCATTAGCAACCATTAATTAAACAGCACAAATTTTTCATGCACATTGGCTAAAATTCTTTCCAAAGTAAATGACATAAACTGTTTGCTTCCCTAGAAAATCTGACTGACCAAGATCAGTACATGACTGGCCTTTGCATAAGACTATTGACAGCCTGCTATTCTATGTTGCACAACAGTTGTGCCTATGTAACATAGCACATCTGAGAATCATATAAAATTCCAATTAAACCAGAGTGGGAACCTTGCCCTGCCTATGAATATTTGCTCCCTCAACTCAGATTTTTCATGGCAGTTTGCAGCCCTATATAGAGAACAGAAGAGAAAGATTAGAGGCACGTACCCCTGAAATGAGTTGCCGAACAGACTCGAGCAGTATCTGTAATCCAAGAGTTGCCATTACTGATGCAAAGACAATGATCCCCTGCATACACAAAACCCAATTGCTATTTTGCAAAATGATTTCAAGAACAAATTCCTAGGGGTTTAATTCATACTTTCTTTTGACTGGATTTCCATTTTGGCCTTGAACCTGGTATTTTTTTCTTCCTCTTTTTCATAGATCAATTAGCATTACCAGAAAAATCCAATGTGCATCTTCCAGTTCAGAGGAAAAGCTGCTTGTCCTAGAGCTTATCTTCTACCAAATGAGCAGTTCATTGAATTGTTTGGTAAAGAAATCTACAGACTCGATTCATTTCCATGGCTCATATCCTTTCTCCTACCACATGATTAGAATTTCTTTCACAAGTTTCTTTTCACAGATATCTCAGAACTCAAATCATATACTAAAATTTAGTGTATCTAATCTTCTGAAGTGCTATTTTAACAAATTTTTGAAGAGATGAATTAGCATTTTGATGACTTACTACCGGTTGCATCCGCTTCTTTCCAATGGGATAGCGATACTGGTTTGGTGTTCTCATGGCATGGGCAGTGAACCAGAGAATAAACCCAGACAAGAGATCCAAGAAGGAGTCGAGAGTCGATGCAATAACCGCCAATGATCTGCTCTCAAAAGAAGCATAAACTTTTGCAGTAAAAAGCACAAGATTAGCTATGTTGGATGCATAAATGGCCATCCTCTCATTCATTTCAAGCTGCTTCAGTTCATCCTACAAGAAGAAAAAAAAAAAAACATAAGAAAAATTCACAAATTACATGCATGGCATGAAATCTTTATCCAAAATCATGTATTTAGTCTTCAACAATTATGCCCTGTTTGGTTCTCCCAAATCTCAGCTTGAATTTGAAGAAAGATGATGAACCTCAGTAAGACGGCCAGGCAAACAACCCATTGAATTAATGGTTTCCATTTCATTGTATGCTTCAAGGAGCCTTTCCTGCTTCTTGTAATACTCTGCAACCTTGCCCTTTTTCCCTACAATAATGAAGAAACAGACCCAACAACATTCCATCAAGATGGATTAAAAATAAGCAACATCCAATGTTGGTGGTTGTTTGCTGCTGTCTGGAGGGTTGTGGACTACCATTTTCCATAATAAATGTTCAGTAAATTGCAGGGAGAGTTCTTTTGTTCCCAAATTTCCAAATCTAAAGGAGTAGACGTAGAGTTATTCTTTGTACCCAAAAGTGGGGGGGGAGGGAAAGGAAAGTATCCTCTCCACTGATAAAGCAGAATCTCATCTTTGTCACTTTATTACTATTTCAATCTGATCACGAGTTGGGGGGTGGGGGGTGGGAGGAAGTTTCCTATATACTTTATAATTACTTAACACTGACTCAGCATCTTATCTCGTTCTAGAATGGACACTACAAGATAAAAAGGAAACAATGACGCGTAAAAAACGTCAACATTTGGGCCTAGAAAACATCAATATTCGAATATGGAATCCAAAAATAACCCACCATTTCATTTAGCTAGAAATGATATTTGTTTTCATTTCATAGGAATAGGAATATGAACAAATACTAATATTCAGAGGTTGAAGAAGACTAAAGTTCATTACGTTTAGTTCATGGAAAGTCAATTATTTTTTTCATTTTTAGCTTATAACATAAAATCTAATATAATTAAAATTAATTAAAAATTTATGAAATTCAAAATACTCTAAAAGAAATTATAAAACAAAAAAGTAAAAAAATCAAAAAAAATAAAATTAAAATAAAAAATAAAAAAAGAAAAAAAATAATAAAAAACAAAAAAACATTAAGAAAATTACACGTCATAAAAATAAAAAAAAAAAAAAAAAAACTAAAAAAAAAACCCTAAAAAAAAAAAAAAAAAAAAAAATAAAAAAAAAAAAAAAATAAAAAAAAATATGTAACTAAAAAATTTACAAAAAAACAAAAAAAAACAAAAATTAAAAAAAAAAAAACATAAAAAAATAAAAGAAAAAAAAAAAAAAAAATAAAACTAAAAAAAAAAAAACAAAACAAATAATACATCAAAAAAAAACAAAAAAAACAAAAAAAAAATAAAACAAAAAAAAAAAATTAGTATAAAAAAAAAAAAAAACAAAACAAAAAACACAAAAAAAAAAAAAAAAAAACAATATAAAAAAATAAAATAAATATTATATAAAAAAATAAAAAAATTAAAAATAAAACTTTAACTAAAAAAAACAAAAAAAATTACTACAAAACAAAAATATAACAAAAATAAAAAAAGAAAAACTAAACCTATAAAAAAAAAAAATTACAATAAAAAATAAAAAAAACAAAAAAACATAAAACACAAAAACGAAAAAAAAAAATAAAAAAAACAAAAAAAAACAAAAATAAATAAAATAAAAAAAAAAAAAAAAAAAAAAAATAAAAATAAAATAAAAAATATTAACAAAAAAATAAAAAAAATAAAAAACAAAAAAATAAAAAACAGTTAAATAAAAAAAAAAAATACACAAAATTAAAAAATTAAAAAAAAAAATAAACATAAAAAACATAAAAAAAAATAAAAAATAAAAAAAAAAAATACCAAAAATAAAAGTAAAAAATTATAAAAAAAAAAAAAAAAAAAAAAAAAAAAACAAAAAAGTAACAAAAAAAAAAAAAATAAAACTATTAAAAAAATAAAAAAAAACAAAAAAAATTAATTAAAAAAAAAAAAATATAAAAAAAAAACAATATAAATAAAAAAAATAAAAAAACACTAAAATAAAACATAAAATAAAAAAAAAAAAAATACAAAAATTTTAAAAAACAAATAAAAAAAAAAATTAAAACAAATTCTTACACAAAAAAAAAAACAAAAAAAAAAACTTAATAAAAATAAAAAAAAAAAAAAAAAAACAACATAAAAAATAAAAAAATAAAATTAAAAATAAAAAACTTAATAAAAAATTAAAAAAATTAATAAAATAAAAATAAAAACAAATTAAAAAAACACAAAAAAAAAAACTTAAAAAAAAAAAAAAAACAAATTAAGAAAAAATAAACATAAATAAAAAATAAAAATAAAAAAAAAATAAAAAAAAAATAACTAAAAAACAACAAATAACAAAGAAATATAAAAAAAATAATAAAACAAAAAATAAAATAACAAAACACAAAAAAAAAAACAAAAAAAACCAAAAAAAAATATATTAAAAATAACAAACAAATTAAAAAAAAAAAAATTAAAAATTACAACAAAAAAAACAAAAAACCACAAAGAAAAAAAAAAAAAAAAAAAAAAAAAAAAAAATAATATAAAATAATACTCAGAGCGAAACACAAAAAAAAAATAAAAAAAAAAATAAATAAACAAAAACCAAATTATAAAAAAAAAAAAAAACATATTAAATAAATACAAATTACCTTAAATATAAAACAACAAAATAAAAAACAATAAAAAAAAAAAAAAAAACAAATAAAAAAAAAAATACAAAAAAAAAAAAAAAAAAAAAATTAAATAATAAAAAAAAAAAAATAAAAAAAAACCAAAAAAAAAAATACAAAATAAAATAAAAAAAAAAAAAAATACAAAAAAACAAAAAATAAAAACTTAAAATAATATAAACAAATAAAAAAAAAAAAAAAAAAAAAAAAAACAAAAAACAAACAATAAAAAAAAAAAATAAAAAAATAAAAACAATAAAACAAAATAATAAAAAAAAAAAAATATCAAAAAAAATAATAAAATTAAAAAAACAAAAAAAATAAAAAGTAAAAAAAAAAAACATTAAAAAAAGGATACAGTAAAAAACTTAATAAAAAAAAAACAAAAAAATTAAAAAATAAAAAAAACACTAAATACTTAATAAAAAAAAAAATTAAAAAACAAAAAAAAACTAAACATAAAAAACAAAAAATTATAAAAAAAAAAACATAAATAAACAAAATAATAAAAAACATTAAAATAATTAAAAAAAAAAAAAAAATAAAAAAAAAAAAAACAAATTAACTAAAAAAAACAAAATAATAAATATACAAAAAAAAAAATTAAAAAAAAATTATTAAAAAAAAAAAAAATAAAAAATAAAAAAAAGCAAACAAAAAATAACTAAACAAAAAAAAATTAGAAAAACAAAAAAAAAAAACTAAAAAATAAAAAAAAAATTACCATAAAAATATAAAACAAAAAAAATAATAAAAAAAAAAAAAATAAAAATTATAAAATAAAAAAAAATAAAAACCACAAAATAAAAAAAAAATAAAAAAAATACAAAAATCGTAATAAAAATAAAAAAAAATAAAAAAAAAAAAAAGTCCTGATATAAAAAAATTAAAAAGGCAAATAAAAAAATTATAAATTAAAACAATAAAAAAAAACAAAAAAAATAAAATAAAAAACAAACAAAAAAAAAATAAAAAAAAAAAAAAAACAAAAAAATAAACAAATTAAAAACTAAAAAAAAAAATAAAACAAAAACAAAAAAAAAAAAATTAAAAAAAAAACAAACAAAAAATAAATAAAAAAAAAAAGTCTATCTCGTATTCTCGGGTCCTCAACCGGACACGATCTCTTCTCCGGCACTCATCGGACTTCGATTCCAGGTCTTTCTCGTATTCTTCGATCCTCAACCGGACAAGATCTCTTCTCGGGTACTCAGCGGAATTCGATTCCAGGCTTGTCTCGTATTCTCCCGTCCTCAATCGGACACAATCTCTTCTCGGGTACTCAGCGGAATTCGATTCCAAGTTTGTCTCGTATTCTCCAGTCCTTAATCGGACACGATCTCTTCTCGGGTACTCAGCGGAATTCGATTCCAGGTCTGTCTCGTACTCTCCGGTCCTCAGCCGGACACGATCTCTTCTCGGGTACTCAGCGGAATTCGATTCCAAGTTTGCCTCGAATTCTCTGGTCGTCAACCGGACAGGATCTCTTGTCGGGTACTCAGCGGAATTCGATTCGAGGTCTGTCTCGTATTCTCGAGTCCTCAACCGGACAGGATCTGTTCTCGAGTACTCAGCGGAATTCGATTCCAGGTCTGTCTCATATTCTCTGGTCCTCAACTGGACATGATCTCTTCTCCGGTACTCGGCGAATTCAATTACAGGTCTGCCTCGAATTCTCCGGTCCTCAACCGGACAGGATCTCTTCTCGGGTACTCAACGAAATTCGATTCCAGGTCTGTCTCATATTCTCCGGTCCTCAACTGGACACGATCACTTCTCGGGTACTCAGCGGAATTCGATTCCAGGTCTGCCTCGAATTCTCCGGTCCTCAACCGGACAGGATCTCTTCTCGGGTACTCAGCGGAATTCGATTCCAGGTCTATCTCGTATTCTCCGGTCCTCAACCGCACACGATTTCTTCTCGGGTACTCAGCGGAATTCGATTCCAGGTCTGTCTCGTATTCTCCCGTCCTCAACCGGACACGATCTCTTCTCCGGTACGCATCGGAATTCGATTCCAGGTCTGTCTCGTATTCTCCGATCCTCAACCCGACAAGATCTCTTCTCGGCTACTAAGCGGAATTCGATTCCAGGTCTGTCTCGTATTCTTCGATCCTCAACCGGACAAGATCTCTTCTCGGGTACTCAGCGGAATTCGATTCCAGGTCTGTCTCGTATTCTCCGGTCCTCAATCGGACACGATCTCTTCTCCGTTACTCAGCGGAATTCGATACCAGGTCTGTCTCGTATTCTCCGGTCCTCAACCGGACACGATCTCTTCTCTAGTACTCGATAAATTCGATTCCAGGTCAGTATCGTATTCAGCGATCCTCAACCGGACACGATCTCTTCTTGGCTACTAAGCGGAATTCGATTCCAGGTCTGTCTCGTATTCTACGGTCCTCAACCGGACATGATCTCTTCTCGAGTACTCAGCGGAATTCGATTCCAAGTTTGTCTCGTATTCTCTAGTCCTTAATCGGACACGATCTCTTCTCGGGTACTCAGCGGAATTCGATTCCAGGTCTGTCTCGTATTCTCCGGTCCTCAGCCGGACACGATCTCTTCTCGGGTACTCAGCGGAATTCGATTCCAGGTCTGTCTCATATTCTCCGGTCCTCAACCGAACACGATCTCTTCTCGGGTACTCGGCGGAATTCGATTCCAAGTCTGTCTCGTATTCTCTGGTCCTCAACCGGACACGATCTCTTCTCCGGTACGCATCGGAATTCGATTCCAGGTTTGTCTCGTATTCTCCGATCCTCAACCGGACAAGATCTCTTCTCGGCTACTAAGCGTAATTCGATTCCAGGTCTGTCTCGTATTCTACGGTCCTCAACCGGACACGATCTCTTCTCCGGCACTCATCGGACTTCGATTCCAGGTCTGTCTCGTATTCTTCGATCCTCAACCGAACAAGATCTCTTCTCGGGTACTCTGCGGAATTCGATTCCAGGTCTGTCTCGTATTCTCCCGTCCTCAATCGGACACGATCTCTTCTCCGGTACTGAGCGGAATTCGATTCCAGGTCTGTCTCGTATTCTCCGGTCCTCAAGAGGACACGATCTCTTCTCTGGTACTCGGTAAATTCGATTCCAGGTCAGTATCGTATTCTGCGATCCTCAACCGGACACGATCTCTTCTCGGGTACTCGACGGAATTCGATTCCAATTTTGTCTCGTATTCTCTAGTCCTTAATCGGACACGATCTCTTCTCGGGTACTCAGCGGAATTCGATTCCAGGTCCGTCTCGTATTCTCCCGTCCTCAACCGGACACGATATCTTCTCCGGTACGCATCGGAATTCGATTCCAGGTCTGTCTCGTATTCTCCGATCCTCAACCAGACAAGATCTCTTCTCGGCTACTAAGCGGAATTCGATTCCAGGTCTGTCTCGTATTCTACGGTCCTCAACCAGACAAGATCTCTCCACGGGTACTCATCCGAATTCGATTCCAGGACTGTCTCGTATTCTCCAATCCTCAACCGGACAAGATCTCCTCTCGAGTACTCAGCAGAATTCGATCCCAGGTCTGTCTCGTATTCTCCGGTCCTCAATCGGACACGATCTCTTCGCG
The DNA here is from genome assembly GCA_030254885.1 of Vitis rotundifolia. Taxonomy (NCBI): domain Eukaryota; kingdom Viridiplantae; phylum Streptophyta; class Magnoliopsida; order Vitales; family Vitaceae; genus Vitis; species Vitis rotundifolia. The sequence continues at coordinate 25,463,507 of CM058168.1, read as the reverse complement.
GGTACTCAGCGGAATTCTATTCCAGGTCTGTCTTGTATTCTGCGATCCTCAACCGGACACGATCTCTTCTCGGGTACTCAACGGAATTCGATTCCTGGTCTCTCTCGTATTCTCTCGTCCTCAACCGGACACGATCTGTTCTCGGGTACTCAGCGGAATTCGATTCCAGGTCTGTCTCGTATTCTCTGGTCCTCAACCGGACACGATCTCTTCTCAGGTACTCAATGGAATTCGATTCCAGGTCTATCTCGTATTCTCCGGCCCTGAACCGGACACGATCACTTCTCCGGTACTCGGTGAATTCGATTCCAGGTCAGTATCGTATTCTTCGATCCTCAACCGGACACGATCTCATCTCGGGTACTCAGCGGAATTCGATTCCAGGTCTATCTCGTATTCTCCAGTCCTCAACCGGACACGATCTCTTCTCCGGTACTCCGTGAATTCGATTCCAGGTCAGTATCGTATTCCGCGATCCTCAACCGGACACGATCTCTTCTCGGGTACTCAGCAGAATTCGATTCCAGGTCGGTCTCGTATTCTCGAGTCCTCCACCGAATACGATCTGTTCTCGGGTACTCAGCGAAATTCGATTCCAGGACTGTCTCGTATTTTCCGGTCCTCAACCGGACACGATCTCTTCTCGGGTACTCAGCGGAATTCGATTCCAGGTCTATCTCGTATTCTCCGGTCCTCAACCGGACACGATCTCTTCTCCGGTACTCGGTGAATTCGATTCCAGGTCAGTATCATATTCCGCGATCCTAAACCGGACACGATCTCTTCTCGGGTACTCAGCGGAATTCGATTCCAAGTTTGTCTCGTATTCTCCAGTCCTTAATCGGACACGATCTCTTCTCGGGTACTCAGCGGAATTCGATTCCAGGTCTGTCTCGTATTCTCCGGTCCTCAGCCGGACACGATCTCTTCTCGGGTACTCAGCGGAATTCGATTCCAGGTCTGCCTCGAATTCTCCGGTCCTCAACCGGACAGGATCTCTTCTCGGGTACTCAACGGAATTCGATTCCAGGTCTGTCTCATATTCTCGAGTCCTCAACCGGACACGATCTGTTCTCAGGTACTCAGCGGAATTCGATTCCAAGTCTGTCTCATATTCTCCGGTCCTCAACCGAACACGATCTCTTCTCGGGTACTCGGCGGAATTCGATTCCAGGTCTGTCTCGTATTCTGTGGTCCTCAACCGGACAGGGTCTCTTCTCCGGTACTCGGCGAATTCAATTCCAGGTCTGCCTCGAATTCACCGGTCCTCAACGGGACAGGATCTCTTTTCGGGTACTCAACGGAATTCGATTCCAGGTCTGTCTCATATTCTCCGGTCCTCAACCGGACACGATCACTTCTCGGGTTCTCAGCGGAATTCGATTCCAGGTCAGCCTCGAATTTTTCGGTCCTCAACCGGACAGGATCTCTTCTCGGGTATTCAGCGGAATTCAATTCCAGGTGTGTCTCACATTCTCCTGTCCTCAACCGGACACGATCTCTTCTCCGGTACGCATCGGAATTCGATTCCAAGTCTGTCTCGTATTCTACGATCCTCAACCGGACAAGATCTCTTCTCGGGTACTAAGCGGAATTCGATTCCAGGTCTGTCTCGTATTCTCCGGTCCTCAACCGGACACGATGTCTTCTCCGTTACTCGGAGAATTCGATTCCAAGTCTGTATCGTATTCTGCGATCCTCAACCGGACACGATCTCTTCTCGGGTCCTCAACGGAATTCGATTCCTGGTTCGTCTCGTATTCTCTAGTCTTTAACCGGACACGATCTCTTCTCGGGTACTGAGCGGAATTCGATTCCAGGTCTGTCTCGTATTCTGCGATCCTCAACCAGACACGATCTCTTCTCGGGTACTCGGTGAATTCGATTCCAGGTCTATCTCGTATTCTCCGGTCCTCAACCGCACACGATCTCTTCTCGGGTACTCAGCGGAATTCGATTCCAGGTCTGTCTCGTATTCTCCCGTCCTCAACCGGACACGATCTCTTCTCCGGTTCTCATCGGAATTCGATTCTAGGTCTGTCTCGTATTCTCCGATCCTCAACCGGACAAGATCTCTTCTCGGGTACTAAGCGGAATTCGATTCCAGGTCTGTCTCGTATTCTCCGGTCCTCAACCGGACACGATCTCTTCTCCATTACTCCAAGAATTCGATTCCGGGTCGGTATCGTATTCTGCGATCCTCAACCGGACACGATCTCTTCTCGGTACTCAACGGAATTCGATTTCAGGTTCGTCTCGTATTCTCTAGTCCTCAACCGGACACGATCTCTTCTCAGGTACTCAGCGGAATTCGATTCCAGGTCTGTCTCGTATTCTGCGATCCTCAACCGGACAGGATCTCTTCTCCGGTACTAGGTGAATTCGATTCTAGGTCAGTATCGTATTCTGCGATCCTCAACCGGACACGATCTCTTCTCGGGTACTCAGCGGAATTTGATTCCAGCTCTGTCTCGTATTCTCTCGTCCTCAACCGGACACGATCTTTTCTCGGGTACTAAGCGAAATTCGATTCCAGGTCTGTCTTGTATTCTCCGGTCCTCAACCGGACACGATCTCTTCTCGGGTACTCAGCGGAATTCGATTCCAGGTCTGTCTCGTATTCTCCGGTCCTCAACCAGACACGATCTCTTCTCCGGTACTCGGCGAATTCGATTCCAGGTCTGTATCGTATTCTGCGATCCTCAACCGGACACGATCTCTTCTCGGGTACTCAGCGGAATTCGATTCCAGGTCTGTCTCGTATTCTCTAGTCCTCAACCGGACACGATCTGTTCTCGGGTACTCAGCGGAACTCGATTCCAAGTCTGTCTCGTATTCTCCGGCCCACAACCGGACACGATCTCTTCTCGGGTACTCAGCGGAATTCGATTCCAGGTTTGTCTCGTATTCTCCGGTCCTCAACCGGACACGATCTCTTCTCCGTTACTCGGAGAATTCGATTCCGGGTCGGTATCGTATTCTGCGATCCTCAACCGGACACGATCTCTTCTCGGGTACTCAACGGAATTCGATTTCAGGTTCGTCTCGTATTCTCTAGTCCTCAACCGGACACGATCTCTTCTCGGGTGCTCAGTGGAATTCGATTCCAAGTCTGTCTCGTATTCTACGGTCCTCAACCGGACACGATCTCTTCTCGGGTACTCAGCGGAATTCGATTCCAGGTCTGTCTCGTATTCTCTAGTCCTCAACCGGACACGATCTGTTCTCGGGTACTCAGCGGAACTCGATTCCAAGTCTGTCTCGTATTCTTCGGCCCACAATCGGACACGATCTCTTCTCGGGTACTCAGCGGAATTCGATTCCAGGTTTGTCTCGTATTCTCCGGTCCTCAACCGGACACGATCTCTTCTCCGTTACTCGAAGAATTCGATTCCGGGTCGGTATCGTATTCTGCGATCCTCAACCGGACACGATCTCTTCTCGGGTACTCAACGGAATTCGATTTCAGGTTCATCTCGTATTCTATAGTCCTCAACCGGACACGATCTCTTCTCGGGTGCTCAGTGGAATTCGATTCCAGGTCTGTCTCGTATTCTACGGTCCTCAACCGGACACGATCTCTTCTCCGGTACTCATCGAAATTCGATTCCAGGTCTGTCTCGTATTCTCTGATCCTCAACTGGACAAGATCTCTTCTCGGGTACTGATCGGAATTCGATTCCAGGTCTGTCTCGTATTCTCCGATCCTCAACCGGACAAGATCGCTTGTCGGGTACTCAGCGGAATTCGATTCCAGGTCTGTCTCGTATTCTCTGGTCCTCAACCAAACACGATCTCTTCTCTGGTACTCGGTGAATTCGATTCCAGGTTAGTATCGTATTCTGCGATCCTCAACCGGACACGATCTCTTCTCGGGTACTCAACGGAATTCGATTTCAGGTTCGTCTCTTATTCTCTAGTCCTCAACCGGACACGATCTCTTCTCGGGTGCTTAGTGGAATTCGATTCCAGGTCTGTCTCGTATTCTACGGTCCTCAACCGGACACGATCTCTTCTCCGGTACTCATCGAAATTCGATTCCAGGTCTGTCTCGTATTCTCTGATCCTCAACTGGACAAGATCTCTTCTCGGGTACTGATCGGAATTCGATTCCAGGTCTGTCTCGTATTCTCCGGTCCTCAACCGGACAGGATCTCTTCTCGGGTACTCAACCGAATTCGATTCCAGGTCTGTCTCATATTCTCGAGTCCTCAACCGGACACGATCTGTTCTCGGGTACTCAGTGGAATTCGATTCCAGGTCATTCTCATATTCTCCGGTCCTCAACCGAACACGATCTCTTCTCGGGTACTCGGCGGAATTCGATTCCAGGTCTGTCTCGTATTCTGTGGTCCTCAACCGGACAGGGTCTCTTCTCCGGTACTCGGCGAATTCAATTCCAGGTCTGCCTCGAATTCACCAGTCCTCAACGGGACAGGATCTCTTTTCGGGTACTCAACGGAATTCGATTCCAGGTCTGTCTCATATTCTCCGGTCCTCAACCGGACACGATCACTTCTCGGGTACTCAGCGGAATTCGATTCCAGGTCAGCCTCGAATTCTCCGGTCCTCAACCGGACAGGATCTCTTCTCGGGTACTCAGCGGAATTCGATTCCAGGTCTGTCTCATATTCTCCTGTCCTCAACCGGACACGATCTCTTCTCCGGTACGCATCGGCATTCGATTCCAGGTCTGTCTCGTATTCTCCGATCCTCAACCGGACAAGATCTCTTCTCGGGTACTAAGCGGAATTCGATTCCAGGTCTGTCTCGTATTCTCCGGTCCTCAACCGGACACGATCTCTTCTCCGTTACTCGGAGAATTCGATTCCAAGTCTGTATCGTATTCTGCGATCCTCAACCGGACACGATCTCTTCTCGGGTCCTCAACGGAATTCGATTCCTGGTTCGTCTCGTATTCTCTAGTCTTCAACCGGACACGATCTCTTCTCGGGTACTGAGCGGAATTCGATTCCAGGTCTGTCTCGTATTCTGCGATCCTCAACCAGACACGATCTCTTCTCGGGTACTCGGTGAATTCGATTCCAGGTCTATCTCGTATTCTCCGGTCCTCAACCGCACACGATCTCTTCTCGGGTACTCAGCGGAATTCGATTCCAGGTCTGTCTCGTATTCTCCCGTCCTCAACCGGACACGATCTCTTCTCCGGTTCTCATCGGAGTTCGATTCTAGGTCTGTCTCGTATTCTCCGATCCTCAACCGGACAAGATCTCTTCTCGGGTACTGATTCGTCCCCAATTGGTGTTCTGATTGATTCAGATCAATCAACTGATGTGCCTTGATTTCAATCCTCAGACGGGAGTTATCAACAAAATTTATAAACCTATTTCACCATATACTAGGGTAGCATAGCTAGCATAGCATAGTGGCTCTAGGATCGTTCACTGGGATGGGTTTTCACTCCATAATTGATATTAATTCAAAGATGAATTGGTGCTTTTCCTTTCCAAGGTTAGCTTTAAAAGAAAACATAAACTTGCATGAAAACAAATGGTTTTAAGCTAACCAAACTAAAGATAACTGAAAATGACTAGGAAGAAAGATGTTTCTTGGGATTTCAGGTCACTAGGATCAGGTGCCATAAACAAAAAGGGAGATTCCGGTCACTTGTTTCTTTTCCTCGCATTAGAGAATTAACATATAGTCAATTCTCTAACCGGTGTTGTACAGATGCTTACCATTAATGGTCTCAACATTAAATCCCTCTCACTGATCCATCTTGCAATGGCTCGTGCCTCTCACCTAGCACTTGCCATTCAAGGGGATCTTTAACCTTGGATTATCCTTCAAAAGCTCGCAAGAGATAACTAATGGATGTCTCCTTAGAGTCCAAAAGCTTACCAAGTGTTGGCTGGTCTAGAAAATCCTACCTTCAAGTCACCTCCTAGAAGCTCGCAAGAGGTAAACTAGTGCATCTCTATGGACGGAGATCACTTGCCTTACCAAGTGTTGGCTCAGGTGAATTGAGGGCGTTTGAAGTTAACTAAAAACATAGAAATCATTAACGGGTCACACTTTCTCTTCATTAAAAATGGAAACAACAAAAACTCACACTTATGCATGCCGGCACCTTACCTAGCTTCCTTCACCCAAGAGACAAAAAGCCTAGCCTCTCATCCTCTGAGGAAACATCCTCAGAGTTTGTTTGGCTAGAAAGAAAATGAAAGAGAAAACAAAGATGAGAAGGAAAAAGCAGAGCAAGTGCTCTGTATAATATATTGATCGATTCTATATCTACATTCACAAAAGGTTGTCTCTGAGAACAAGCTCCCGAGATTTCTCTGATGAGTGTTACAAAAGAGTTTATATAGGAAGGTAAATTACCCTTCCTTCCATACTTCCTAGCTAAGGAATTACATAAGTGGCTGAATACAAGGAGAAAATGGAGATTTTTACACAAAAATATCAGAAGAAAAAGAGTCGGTGAACAAATATCCCATTTTCGCACGTTGCATGGTGGTGTGCGAAATTTCGCAAGTTGATTTCGCATGTTGAAATCCACTTTCGCACGTTGGACTTCAAGTTTGCAAGTTGCTAAATCACTTTCGCATATTGGGCTTCACCGAGAATGCACAGCTGCCATCCATTTCCACTTCGCACGGCAGGCTCCAATTTCGCACGTTGGAGTTCCAATTTCGCAAGGTGCGAAATTGTCCCTCAACTGGATGCAGTTGTATTCCAAAAGCCATATCTTCCTCATTTCAGCTCCAAATCGCACACGGTTTGAAGCGTTGAATTCTTGACTTCTAGATCTTTCCAACGGTATATAGCATGCACAAAATAGACTTCGGGAAGTGCTTCAAAAGTGGGAAGGAAGACTGCAGCTGCCATGCTCTGTTTTCTTCACTCTGTTTTCCTCTCTCCTTTGTTCTTTCCTTGCATACTTTACCCGACTATGGCAAAGGACTATGAGGCTCCAAAGCTTGGTTCTTCATGAATTTGAGCTTCCAAAAGCCTTGCCATGAACTATATAAAGATCTCCCGCATTCTCGGATTTCTTTGGTGTAGCTAAAAGCTATCAAAAACACCAAAACTTAACACAATTTAGTTAGAAACGATTGCAAGGGTCCCTAACATGCCAATTGAGTTAAAAGGTGATAATTACTACTCAAGAGTGTTTGAAAGAGTTAATTACAAGCTATGAAATAGCACTTTTTGAGTAGTAATCAGGTACTAAGCGGAATTCGATTCCAGGTCTGTCTCGTATTCTCCGGTCCTCAACCGGAAACGATCTCTTCTCCGTTACTCGGAGAATTCGATTCCGGGTCGGTATCGTATTCTGCGATCCTCAACTGGACACGATCTCTTCTCGGGTACTCAACGGAATTCGATTTCAGGTTCGTCTCGTATTCTCTAGTCCTCAACCGGACACGATCTCTTCTCAGGTACTCAGCGGAATTCGATTCCAGGTCTGTCTCGTATTCTGCGATCCTCAACCGGACAGGATCTCTTCTCCGGTACTCGGTGAATTCGATTCTAGGTCAGTATCGTATTCTGCGATCCTCAACCGGACACGATCTCTTCTCGGGTACTCAGCGGAATTTGATTCCAGCTCTGTCTCGTATTCTCTCGTCCTCAACCGGACACGATCTTTTCTCGGGTACTAAGCGGAATTCGATTCCAGGTCTGTCTTGTATTCTCCGGTCCTCAACCGGACACGATCTCTTCTCGGGTACTCAACGGAATTCGATTCCAGGTCTGTCTCGTATTCTCCCGTCCTCAACCGGACACGATCTCTTCTCCGGTACTCGGCGAATTCGATTCCAGGTCTGTATCGTATTCTGCAATCCTCAATCGGACACGATCTCTTCTCAGGTACTCAGCGGAATTCGATTCCAGGTCTGTCTCGTATTCTCTAGTCCTCAACCGGACACGATCTGTTCTCGGGTACTCAGCGGAACTCGATTCCAAGTCTGTCTCGTATTCTCTGGCCCACAACCAGACACGATCTCTTCTCGGGTACTCAGCGGAATTCGATTCCAGGTTTGTCTCGTATTCTCCGGTCCTCAACCGGAAACGATCTCTTCTCCGTTACTCGGAGAATTCGATTCCGGGTCGGTATGGTATTCTGCGATCCTCAACCGGACACGATCTCTTCTCGGGTACTCAACGGAATTCGATTTCAGGTTCGTCTCTTATTCTCTAGTCCTCAACCGGACACGATCTCTTCTCGGGTGCTTAGTGGAATTCGATTCCAGGTCTGTCTCGTATTCTACGGTCCTCAACCGGACACGATCTCTTCTCCGGTACTCATCGAAATTCGATTCCAGGTCTGTCTCGTATTCTCTGATCCTCAACTGGACAAGATCTCTTCTCGGGTACTGATCGGAATTCGATTCCAGGTCTGTCTCGTATTCTCCGATCCTCAACAGGACAAGATCGCTTGTCGGGTACTCAGCGGAATTCGATTCTAGGTCTGTCTCGTATTCTCTGGTCCTCAACCAAACACGATCTCTTCTCTGGTACTCGGTGAATTCGATTCCAGGTTAGTATCGTATTCTGTGATCCTCAACCGGACACGATCTCTTCTCGGGTACTCAGCGGAATTCGATTCCAGGTCTGCCTCGAATTCTCCGGTCCTCAACCGGACAGGATCTCTTCTCGGGTACTCAACGGAATTCGATTCCAGGTCTGTCTCATATTCTCGAGTCCTCAACCGGACACGATCTGTTCTCGGGTACTCAGCGGAATTCGATTCCAAGTCTGTCTCATATTCTCCGGTCCTCAACCGAACACAATCTCTTCTCGGGTACTCGGCGGAATTCGATTCCAGGTCTGTCTCGTATTCTGCGGTCCTCAACTGGACAGGGTCTCTTCTCCGGTACTCGGCGAATTCAATTCCAGGTCTGCCTCGAATTCACCGGTCCTCAACGGGACAGGATCTCTTTTCGGGTACTCAACGGAATTCGATTCCAGGTCTGTCTCATATTCTCCGGTCCTCAACCGGACACGATCACTTCTCGGGTACTCAGCGGAATTCGATTCCAGGTCAGCCTCGAATTCTCCGGTCCTCAACCGGACAGGATCTCTTCTCGGGTACTCAGCGGAATTCGATTCCAGGTCTGTCTCATATTCTCCTGTCCTCAACCGGACACGATCTCTTCTCCGGTACGCATCGGAATTCGATTCCAGGTCTGTCTCGTATTCTCCGATCCTCAACCGGACAAGATCTCTTCTCGGGTACTAAGCGGAATTCGATTCCAGGTCTGTCTCGTATTCTCCGGTCCTCAACCGGACACGATCTCTTCTCCGTTACTCGGAGAATTCGATTCCAAGTCTGTATCGTATTCTGCGATCCTCAACCGGACACGATCTCTTCTCGGGTCCTCAACGGAATTCGATTCCTGGTTCGTCTCGTATTCACTAGTCTTCAACCGGACACGATCTCTTCTCGGGTACTGAGCGGAATTCGATTCCAGGTCTGTCTCGTATTCTGCGATCCTCAACCAGACACGATCTCTTCTCGGGTACTCGGTGAATTCGATTCCAGGTCTATCTCGTATTCTCCGGTCCTCAACCGCACACGATCTCTTCTCGGGTACTCAGCGGAATTTGATTCCAGGTCTGTCTCGAATTCTCCCGTCCTCAACCGGACACGATCTCTTCTCCGGTTCTCATCGGAATTCGATTCTAGGTCTGTCTCGTATTCTCCGATCCTCAACCGGACAAGATCTCTTCTCGGGTACTAAGCGGAATTCGATTCCAGGTCTGTCTCGTATTCTCCGGTCCTCAACCGGACACGATCTCTTCTCCGTTAATCGGAGAATTCGATTCCGGGTCGGTATCGTATTCTGCGATCCTACACCGGACACGATCTCTTCTCGGGTACTCAACGGAATTCGATTTCAGGTTCGTCTCGTATTCTCTAGTCTTAACCGGACACGATCTCTTCTCAGGTACTCAGCGGAATTCGATTCTAGGTCTGTCTCGTATTCTGCGATCCTCAACCGGACAGGATCTCTTCTCCAGTACTCGGTGAATTCGATTCTAGGTCAGTATCGTATTCTGCGATCCTCAACCGGACACGATCTCTTCTCGGGTACTCAGCGGAATTTGATTCCAGCTCTGTCTCGTATTCTCTCGTCCTCAACCGGACACGATCTTTTCTCGGGTACTAAGCGGAATTCGATTCCAGGTCTGTCTTGTATTCTCCGGTCCTCAACCGGACACGATCTCTTCTCGGGTACTCAGCGGAATTCGATTCCAGGTCTGTCTCGTATTCTCCCGTCCTCAACCGGACACGATCTCTTCTCCGGTACTCGGCGAATTCGATTCCAGGTCTGTATCGTATTCTGCGATCCTCAACCGCACACGATCTCTTCTCGGGTACTCAGCGGAATTCGATTCCAGGTCTGTCTCGTATTCTCTAGTCCTCAACCGGACACGATCTGTTCTCGGGTACTCAGCGGAACTCGATTCCAAGTCTGTCTCGTATTCTCCGCCCCACAACCCGACACGATCTCTTCTCGGGTACTCAGCGGAATTCGATTCCAGGTTTGTCTCGTATTCTCCGGTCCTCAACCGAACACGATCTCTTCTCCGTTACTCGGAGAATTCGATTCCGGGTCGGTATCGTATTCTGCGATCCTCAACAGGACACGATCTCTTCTCGGGTACTCAACGGAATTCGATTTCAGGTTCGTCTCGTATTCTCTAGTCCTCAACCGGACACGATCTCTTCTCGGGTGCTCAGTGGAATTCGATTCCAAGTCTGTCTCGTATTCTACGGTCCTCAACCGGACACGATCTCTTCTCGGGTACTCAACGGAATTCGATTCCAGGTCTATCTCGTATTCTCTAGTCCTCAACCGGACACGATCTGTTCTCGGGTACTCAGCGGAACTCGATTCCAAGTCTGTCTCGTATTCTCCGGCCCACAACCGGACACGATCTCTTCTCGGGTACTCAGCGGAATTCGATTCCAGGTTTGTCTCATATTCTCCGGTCCTCAACCGGACACGATCTCTTCTCCGTTACTCGAAGAATTCGATTCCGAGTCGGTATCGTATTCTGCGATCCTCAACCGGACACGATCTCTTCTCGGGTACTGAGCGGAATTCGATTCCAGGTCTGTCTCGTATTCTGCGATCCTCAACCAGACACGATCTCTTCTCGGGCACTCGGTGAATTCGATTCCAGGTCTATCTCATTTTCTCCGGTCCTCAACCGCACACGATCTCTTCTCAGGTACTCAGCAGAATTCGATTCCAGGTCTGTCTCGTATTCTCCCGTCCTCAACCGGACACGATCTCTTCTCCGGTTCTCATCAGAATTCGATTCTAGGTCTGTCTCGTATTCTCCGATCCTCAACCAGACAAGATCTCTTCTCGGGTACTAAGCGGAATTCGATTCCAGGTCTGTCTCGTATTCTCCGGTCCTCAACCGGACACGATCTCTTCTCCGTTACTCGGAGAATTCGATTCCGGGTCGGTATCGTATTCTGCGATCCTCAACCGGACACGATCTCTTCTCGGGTACTCAACGGAATTCGATTTCAGGTTCGTCTCGTATTCTCTAGTCCTCAACCGGACACGATCTCTTCTCAGGTACTCAGCGGAATTCGATTCCAGGTCTGTCTCGTATTCTGCGATCCTCAACCGGACAGGATCTCTTCTCCGGTACTCGGTGAATTCGATTCTAGGTCAGTATCGTATTCTGCGATCCTCAATCGGACACGATCTCTTCTCGGGTACTCAGCGGAATTTGATTCCAGCTCTGTCTCGTATTCTCTCGTCCTCAACCGGACACGATCTTTTCTCGGGTACTAAGCGGAATTCGATTCCAGGTCTGTCTGGCATTCTCCGGTCCTCAACCGCACACGATCTCTTCTCGGGTACTCAGCGGAATTCGATTCCAGGTCTGTCTCGTATTCTCCCGTCCTCAACCGGACACGATCTCTTCTCCGGTACTCGGCGAATTCGATTCCAGGTCTGTATCGTATTCTGCGATCCTCAACCGGACACAATCTCTTCTCGGGTACTCAGCGGAATTCGATTCCAGGTCTGTCTTGTATTCTCTAGTCCTCAACCGGACACGATCTGTTCTCGGGTACTCAGCGGAACTCGATTCCAAGTCTGTCTCGTATTCTCCGGCCCACAACCGGACACGATCTCTTCTCGAGTACTCAGCGGAATTCGATTCCAGGTTTGTCTCGTATTCTCCGGTCCTCAACCGGACACGATCTCTTCTCCGTTACTCGGAGAATTCGATTCCGGGTCGGTATCGTATTCTGCGATCCTCAACCGGACACGATCTCTTCTCGGGTACTCAACGGAATTCGATTTCAGGTTCGTCTCGTATTCTCTAGTCCTCAACCGGACACGATCTCTTCTCGGGTGCTCAGTGCAATTCGATTCCAAGTCTGTCTCGTATTCTACGGTCCTCAACCGGACACGATCTCTTCTCGGGTACTCAGCGGAATTCGATTCCAGGTCTGTCTCGTATTCTCTAGTCCTCAATCGGACACGATCTGTTCTCGGGTACTCAGCGGAACTCGATTCCAAGTCTGTCACGTATTCTCCGGCCCACAACCGGACACGATCTCTTCTCGGGTACTCAGCGGAATTCGATTCCAGGTTTGTCTCGTATTCTCCGGTCCTCAACCGGACACGATCTCTTCTCCGTTACTCGAAGAATTCGATTCCGAGTTGGTATCGTATTCTGCGATCCTCAACCGGACACGATCTCTTCTCGGGTACTGAGCGGAATTCGATTCAAGGTCTGTCTCGTATTCTGCGATCCTCAACCAGACACGATCTCTTCTCGGGTACTCGGTGAATTCGATTCCAGGTCTATCTCGTATTCTCCGGTCCTCAACCGCACACGATCTCTTCTCGGGTACTCAGCAGAATTCGATTCCAGGTTTGTCTCGTATTCTCCCGTCCTCAACCGGACACGATCTCTTCGCCGGTTCTCATCGGAATTCGATTCTAGGTCTGTCTCGTATTCTCCGATCCTCAACCGGACAAGATCTCTTCTCGGGTACTAAGCGGAATTCGATTCCAGGTCTGTCTCGTATTCTCCGGTCCTCAACCGGACACGATCTCTTCTCCGTTACTCGGAGAATTCGATTCCGGGTCGGTATCGTATTCTGTGATCCTCAACCGGACAAGATCTCTTCTCGGGTACTCAACGGAATTCGATTTCAGGTTCTTCTCGTATTCTCTAGTCCTCAACCGGACACGATCTCTTCTCGGGTGCTCAGTGGAATTCGATTCCAGGTCTGTCTCGTATTCTACGGTCCTCAACCGGACACGATCTCTTCTCCGGTACTCATCGAAATTCGATTCCAGGTCTGTCTCGTATTCTCTGATCCTCAACTGGACAAGATCTCTTCTCAGGTACTGATCGGAATTCGATTCCAGGTCTGTCTCGTATTCTCCGATCCTCAACCGGACAAGATCGCTTGTCGGGTACTCAGCGGAATTCGATTCCAAGTCTGTCTCGTATTCTCTGGTCCTCAACCAAACACGATCTCTTCTCTGGTACTCGGTGAATTCAATTCCAGGTTAGTATCGTATTCTGCGATCCTCAACCGGACACGATCTCTTCTCGGGTACTCAGCGGAATTCAATTCCAAGTCTCCCTCGAATTCTCCGGTCCTCAACCGGACAGGATTTCTTCTCGGGTACTCAGCGGAATTCGATTCCAGGTCTGTCTCATATTCTCCGGTCCTCAACCGAATACAATCTATTCTCGGGTACTCAGCGGAATTCGATTCCAGGTCTGTCTCGTATTCTCTGGTCCTCAACCGGACACGATCTCTTCTCCCGTACTCGGCGAATTCAATTCCAGGTCTGTATCGTATTCTGCGATCCTCAACCGGACACGATCTCTTCTCGGGTACTCAACGGAATTCGATTCCAGGTCTGTCTCGTATTCTGCGATCCTCAACCAGACACGATCTCTTCTCGGGTACTCGGTGAATTCGATTCCAGGTCTATCTCGTATTCTCCGGTCCTCAACCGCACACGATCTCTTCTCGGGTACTCAGCAGAATTCGATTCCAGGTCTGTCTCGTATTCTCCCGTCCTCAACCGGACACGATCTCTTCGCCGGTTCTCATCGGAATTCGATTCTAGGTCTGTCTCGTATTCTTCGATCCTCAACCGGACAAGATCTCTTCTCGGGTACTAAGCGGAATTCGATTCCAGGTCTGTCTCGTATTCTACGGTCCTCAACCGGACACGATCTCTTCTCCGGTACTCATCGAAATTCGATTCCAGGTCTGTCTCGTATTCTCTGATCCTCAACTGGACAAGATCTCTTCTCGGGTACTGATCGGAATTCGATTCCAGGTCTGTCTCGTATTCTCCGATCCTCAACCGGACAAGATCGCTTGTCGGGTACTCAGCGGAATTCGATTCCAGGTCTGTCTCGTATTCTCTGGTCCTCAACCAAACACGATCTCTTCTCTGGTACTCGGTGAATTCGATTCCAGGTTAGTATCGTATTCTGCGATCCTCAACCGGACACGATCTCTTCTCGGGTACTCAGCGGAATTCGATTCCAGGTCTGTCTCATATTCTCGAGTCCTCAACCGGACACGATCTGTTTTCGGGTACTCAGCGGAATTCGATTCCAGGTCTGTCTCGTATTCTCCGGTCCTCAACCGGACACGATCTCTTCTCCGGTACTCGGTGAATTCGATTCCAGGTCTGTCTCATATTCTCGAGTCCTCAACCGGACACGATCTGTTCTCGGGTACTCAGCGAAATTCGATTCCAGGTCTATCTCGTATTCTCCGGTCCTTAATCGGACACGATTTCTTCTTCGGTACTCATCGGAATTCGATTCCAGGCCTGTCTCGTGTTCTCCGATCCTCAACCGCACACGATCTCTTCTCGGGTACTCAGCAGAATTCTATTCCAGGTCTGTCTCGTATTCTCCCGTCCTCAACCGGACACGATCTCTTCGCCGGTTCTCATCGGAATTCGATTCTAGGTCTGTCTCGTATTCTCCGATCCTCAACCGGACAAGATCTCTTCTCGGGTACTAAGCGGAATTCGATTCCAGGTCTGTCTCGTATTCTCCGGTCCTCAACCGGACACGATCTCTTCTCCGTTACTCGGAGAATTCGATTCCGGGTCGGTATCGTATTCTGTGATCCTCAACCGGACACGATCTCTTCTCGGGTACTCAACGGAATTCGATTTCAGGTTCGTCTCGTATTCTCTAGTCCTCAACCGGACACGATCTCTTCTCGGGTGCTCAGTGGAATTCGATTCCAGGTCTGTCTCGTATTCTACAGTCCTCAACCGGACACGATCTCTTCTCCGGTACTCATCGAAATTCGATTCCAGGTCTGTCTCGTATTCTCTGATCCTCAACTGGACAAGATCTCTTCTCGGGTACTGATCGGAATTCGATTCCAGGTCTGTCTCGTATTCTCCGATCCTCAACCGGACAAGATCGCTTGTCGGGTACTCAGCGGAATTCGATTCCAGGTCTGTCTCGTATTCTCTGGTCCTCAACCAAACACGATCTCTTCTCTGGTACTCGGTGAATTCGATTCCAGGTTAGTATCGTATTCTGCGATCCTCAACCGGACACGATCTCTTCTCGGGTACTCAGCGGAATTCGATTCCAAGTCTGTCTCATATTCTCGAGTCCTCAACCGGACACGATCTGTTTTCGGGTACTCAGCGGAATTCGATTCCAGGTCTGTCTCGTATTCTCCGGTCCTCAACCGGACACGATCTCTTCTCCGGTACTCGGTGAATTCGATTCCAGGTCTGTCTCATATTCTCGAGTCCTCAACCGAACACGATCTGTTCTCGGGTACTCAGCGAAATTCGATTCCAGGTCTATCTCGTATTCTCCGGTCCTCAATCGGACACGAATTCTTCTTCGGTACTCATCGGAATTCGATTCCAGGCCTGTCTCGTGTTCTCCGATCCTCAACCGGACAAGATCTCTTCTTGGGTACTCAGCGGAATTCGATTCCAGGTCTGTCTCGTATTCTCCGGTCCTCAACCGGACACGATCTCTTCTCCGATACTCAGCGGAATTCGATTCTAGGTCTGTCTCGTATTCTCGAGTCCTCAACCGGACACGATCTGTTCTCGGGTACTCAGCGGAATTCGATTCCAAGTCTGTCTCGTATTCTCCGGTCCTTAACCGGACACGATCTCTTCTCCTGTACTCGGCGAATTAGATTCCAGCACTGTATCGTATTCTGTGATCCTCAACCCGACACGATCTCTTCTCGGGTACACAGCGGAATTCGATTCCAGGTTTGTCTCGTATTCTCTAGTGCTCAATCGGACACGATCTCTTCTCGGGTACTCAGCGGAATTCGATTCCAGGTCTGTCTCGTATTCTCCGGTCCTCAACCGGACCCGATCTCTTTTCGGGTACTCAGCGGAATTCGATTCCAGGTCTGCCTCGAATTCTCCGGTCCTCAACCGGACAGGATCTCTTCTCAAGTACTCAGCGGAATTCGATTCCAGGTCTGTCTCGTATTCTCCGGTCCTTAACCGGACACGATCTCTTCTCCGGTACTCGGCGAATTAGATTCCAGCACTGTATTGTATTCTGTGATCCTCAACCCGACACGATCTCTTCTCGGGTACACAGCGGAATTCGATTCCAAGTTTGTCTCGTATTCTCTAGTCCTCAATCGGACACGATCTTTTCTCGGGTACTCAGCGAAATTCGATTCCAGGTCTGTCTCGTATTCTCCGGTCCTCAACCGGACCCGATCTCTTTTCGGGTACTCAGCGGAATTCGATTCCAGGTCTGCCTCGAATTCTCCGGTCCTCAACCGGACAGGATCTCTTCTCAGGTACTCAGCGGAATTCGATTCCAGGTCTGTCTCTTATTCTCGAGTCCTCAACCGGACAGGATCTTTTCTCGGGTACTCAGCGGAATTCGATTCCAGGTCTGTCTCATATTCTCCGGTCCTCAACCGGACACGATCTCTTCTCGGGTACTCAGCGGAATTCGATTCGAGGTTGGTCTCGTATTCTCTAGTCCTCAATCGGACACGATCTCTTCTCGGGAACTCAGCGGAATTCGATTCCAGGTTGGTCTCGTATTCTCTAGTCCTCAATCGGACACGATCTCTTCTCGGGTACTCAGCGGAATTCGATTCCAGGTCTGTCTCATATTCTCCGGTCGTCAGGCGGATACGATCTCTTCTCGGGTACTCAGCGGAATTCAATTCCAAGTCTCCCTCGAATTCTCCGGTCCTCAACCGGACAGGATTTCTTCTCGGGTACTCAGCGGAATTCGATTCCAGGTCTGTCTCATATTCTCCGGTCCTCAACCGAATACAATCTATTCTCGAGTCCTGAACCGGACACGATCTGTTATCCGGTACTCAGCAAAATTCGATTCTAGGTTGGTCTCGTATTCTTCGGTCCTCAACCGGAGATGATCTCTTCTCCGGTACTCAGCTGAATTCGATTCCCGGTCCGTCTGGTATTCTCCGGTCCTCAATCGGACACGATCTCTTCTCCGATACTCAGCCGAATTCGATTCTAGGTCGGTCTCGTATTCTTCGGTCCTCAACCGGACACGATCTCTTCTCCGGTACTCAGCGGAATTCGATTCTAGGTCTTTTTCGTATTCTCCGGTCCTCAACCAGACACGATCTCCTCTTCGGTACTCACCCGAATTCGATTCCCGGTCTGTCTCGTATTCTCTGGTCCTCAATCGAACACAATCTCGTCTCTAGTACTATGCCGAATTAGATTCCGGGTCTGTCTCGTATTCTCCTGTCCTCAACCGGACACGATCTCTTCTCCGGTACTCAGCCGAATTCGATTCCCTGTATGTCTCATATTATCCGGTTCTCCATCGGACACGATATCTTCTTCGATACTCAGCCGAATTCGATACCGGGTCTGTCTCGTATTCTCCGGTCCTCAATCGGACACGATCTCTTCTCCGGTAGTCACCCGAATTCGATTCCCGGTCTGTCTCGTATTCTCCGATCCTCAACCGGACACGATCTCTTCTCCGGTACTCTGCCGAATTCGATTCCCGGTATGTCTCGTATTCTCTAGTCCTCAACCGGACACGATCTCTTCTCCGGTACTCAACCCAATTCGATTCCCGGTATGTCTCGTATTCTTCGGTCCTCAACCGGACATGATCTGTTATTCGGTACTCAGCAGAATTCGATTCTAGGTCGGTCTCGTATTCTTCGGTCCTCAACCGGAGACGATCTCTTCTCCGGTACTTAGCCGAATTCGATTCCCGGTCCGTCTCGTATTATCCGGTCCTCAATCGGACACGATCTCTTCTCCGATACTCAGCCGAATTCGATACCGGGTCTGTCTCGTATTCTCCGGTCCTCAATCAGACACGATCTCTTCTCCAGTACTCACTCGAATTCGATTCTCGGTCTGTCTCGTATTCTCCGACCTAAACCGTACAAGATCACTTCTCCGGTACTCAGTCCAATTTGATTCTAGGTTTGTCGCGTATTCTCCCGTCCTCAACTGGACACGATCTCTACTCCGGTACTCACGCGAATTCGATTCCGGATCTGTCTCGTATTCTCCGGTTCTAAACCGGACATGATCTCTTCTCCGGTACTCAATCGAATTCGATTCTCGGTCTGTCTAATATTGTCCGGTCCTCAATCGGACACGATCTCGTCTACGGTACTATGCCGAATTAGATTCCGTGTCTGTCTCGTATTCTCCGATCCTCAATCGGACACGATCTCTTCTCCGGTACTCAGTCGAATTCGATTCCCGGTATGTCTCGTATTCTCCGGTCCTCAATCAGACATGATCTCTTCTCTGATACTCAGCCGAATTCAATACCGGGTCTGTCTCGTATTCTCCGGTCCTTAATCGGACACGATCTCTTCTCCGGTACTCAGCCGAATTATATTCCCGGTATGTCTCGTATTCTCCGGACCTCAATCGGACACGATCTCTTCTCCGATACTCAGACGAATTCGATTCCGAGTCTGTCTCGTATTCTCCGGTTCTCAACCGGACACGATCTCTTCTTCGGTACTCAGCTGAATTCGATTCCAAGTCTTTCTCGTATTCTCCAGTCCTTAATCGGACACGAATTTCTTCTCCAGTACTGAGCCGAATTCGATTCCCGGTATGTCTCGTATTCTCTAGTACTCAACCCGACACGATCTCGACTCCGGTACTCAGCGCAATTCGATTCCAGGTCTTTCTCGTATTCTGCGGTACTCAACCGGACACGATCTCTTCTCCGGTACTCAGCGCAATTCGATTCCAAGTCTTTCTCGTATTCTGCGGTACTCAACCGGACACAATCTCTTCTCCCGTACTTAGCGCAATTCGATTCCAGGTCTTTCTCGCATTCTGCGGTCCTCAACCGGCCACGATCTCTTCTCCGGTACTCAGCCGAATTCGATTCCTGGTATGTGTCATATTCTCCGGTGCTCAACCGGACACGATCTCTTCTCCGGTACTCAAACCAATTCGATTCCCAGTATGTCTCGTATTCTCCGGTTCTCAACCGGACACGATCTTTTATCCGGTACTCAACAGAATTCGATTCTAGGTCGGTCTCGTATTCTTTGGTCCTCAACCGGAGACGATCTCTTCTCCGGTACTCAGCCGAATTCGATTCCCAGTCCGTCTCGTATTCTCCGGTCCTCAATCGGACACGATCTCTTCTCCGATACTCAGCTGAATTCGATTTCGGGTCTGTCTCGCATTCTCCGGTTCTCAATCGGACATGATCTCTTCTTCGGTACTCAGCTGAATTCGATTCCAGGTCTTTCTCGTATTCTCCAGTCCTTAACTGGACACGATTTCTTCTCCAGTACTGAGCCGAATTCGATTCCCGGTATGTGTCGTATTCTCTAGTACTCAACCCGACACGATCTCGACTCCGGTACTCAGCGCAATTCGATTCCAGGTCTTTCTCGTATTCTGCGGTACTCAACCGGACACGATCTCTTCTCCGGTACTCAGCGCAATTCGATGCCAAGTCTTTCTCGTATTTTGCGGTACTCAACCGGACACGATCTCTTCTCCCGTACTTAGCGCAATTCGATTCCAGGTCTTTCTCGCATTCTGCGGTCCTCAATCGGCCACGATCTCTTCTCCGGTACTCAGCCGAATTCGATTCTCGGTATGTGTCGTATTCTCCGGTCCTCAACCGGACACGATCTCTTCTCCGGTACTCAAACCAATTCGATTCCCGGTATGTCTCGTATTCTCCGGTCCTCAACCGGACACGATCTTTTATCCGGTACTCAGCAGAATTTGATTCTAGGTCGGTCTCGTATTCTTCGGTCCTCAACCGGAGACGATCTCTTCTCCGGTACTCAGCCGAATTCGATTCCCGGTCCGTCTCGTATTCTCTGGTCCTCAATCGGACACGATCTCTTCTCCGGTACTCAACCCAATTCGATTCCCGATATGTCTCGTATTCTCCGGTCCTCAACCGGACATGATCTGTTATCCGGTACTCAGCAGAATTCGATTCTAGGTCAGTCTCGTATTCTTCGGTCCTCAACCGGAGACGATATCTTCTCCGCTACTCACCCGAATTCGATTCCCGGTCCGTCTCGTATTCTCCGGTCCTCAATCGGACATGATCTCTTCTCCGATACTCAGCCGAATTCGATTCTAGGTCGGTCTCGTATTCTTCGGTCCTCAACCGGACACGATCTCTTCTCCGGTACTCAGCGGAATTCAATTCCAGGTGTTTCTCGTATTCTCCAGTCCTCAACCCGACACGATCTCTTCTCTGGTACTCACCCGAATTCGATTCCCGGTCTGTCTCGTATTCTCCGGTCCTCAATCGGACACGATCTCGTCTCCGGTACTATGCAAAATTAGATTCCGGGTCTGTCTTGTATTCTCCGGTCCTCAACCGGACACGATCTCTTCTTCGGTACTCAGCCGAATTCGATTCAGTGTATGTCTCGTATTCTCCGGTCCTCAATCGGACACGATCTCTTCTCCGATACTCAGCCGAATTCGATACCGGGTCTGTCTCGTATTCTTCGGTCCTCAATCGGACACGATCTCGTCTCCGTTACTATGCCGAATTAAATTCCGTGTTTTTCTAGTATTCTCCGGTCCTCAATCGGACACGATCTCTTCTCCGGCACTCAGCCGAATTTGATTCCCGGTATGTCTCGTATTCTTTGGTCCTCAATCGAAAACGATCTCTTCTCCGATACTCAGCCGAATTCGATTCTAGGTCGGTCTCGTATTCTTCGGTCCTCAATCGGACACGATCTCTTCTCCGGTACTCAGCGGAATTCAATTCTAGGTGTTTCTCGTATTCTCCAGTCCTCAACCCGACAAGATCTCTTCTCTGGTACTCACCCGAATTCGATTCCCGGTCTGTCTCGTATTCTCCGGTCCTCAATCGGACACGATCTCGTCTCCGGTACTATGCCAAATTAGATTCCGGGTCTGTCTCGTATTCTCCGGTCCTCAACCGGACACGATCTCTTCTCCGGTACTCAGCCGAATTCGATTCCCTGTATGTCTCGTATTCTCCGGTCCTTAATCGGACACGATCTCTTCTCCGATACTCAGCCGAATTCGATACCGGGTCTATTTCGTATTCTTCGGTCCTCAATCGGACACGATCTCGTCTCCGGTACTATGCCGAATTAAATTCCGTGTTTTTCTAGTATTCTTCGGTCCTCAACCGGACACGATCTCTTCTCCGGCACTCAGCCGAATTCGATTCCCGGTATGTCTCGTATTCTCCGGTCCTCAATCGAACACGATCTCTTCTCCGATACTCAGTCGAATTCGATACCGGGTATGTCTCGTATTCTCCGGTCCTCAACCGGACACGATCTCTTCTCCGGCACTCAGTCGAATTTGATTCCCAGTCTGTCTCGTATTCTCCGGTCCTCAATCGGACACGATCTCTACTCCGGTACTCAGCCGAATTGGATTCCTGGTCTGTCTCGTATTCCCCGGTCCTCAACCGGACACGATATCTTCTCCAGTACTCAGCGAATTCGATTCCAGCTCTGTCCCATATTCTCCGGTCCTCAATCGGACACGATCACTTCTCCGATACTTAGCCGAATTCGATTCTAGGTCAGTCTCGTATTCTTCGGTCCTCAACCGGACACAATCTCTTCTCCGGTACTCAGCGGAATTCGATTCCCAGTATGTCTCGTATTCTCCGATCCTCAGCCAGACACGATCTCTTCTCCAGTACTCAACGGAATTCGATTCCCGGTATGTCTCGTATTCTCCGATCCTAACCCGGACACGATCTCTTCTCCGGTACTCACCCGAATTCGATTCCGGGTCTGTCTTGTATTCTCCGGTCCTCAACCGAACACAATCCCGTCTCCAGTACTCAACCGAATTCAATTCTACGTCTGTCTCGTATTTTGCAGTCCTCAACCGGACACGATCTATTCTCCGGTCCTCAACCGAATTTGATTCTCGGTCTGTCTCGTATTCTCCGGTCCTCAACCGGACACAATCACTTCTCCGGTACTTAACGCAATTCAATTCCAGGTCTGTCTTGTATTCTCCAGTCCTACACTGGATAAGATCTCTTCTCCGATACTCAGCCGTATTGGATTCCCGATCTGTCTCGTATTATTCGGTCCTCCACCGGACACGAACTCTTCTCCAGTACTCAGTCGAATTCGATTCCCGGTCTAGCTCGTCTTCTTCGGTCCACAACCAGGCACGATCTCTTCTCCGGTACTCACCCAAATTCGATTCCCAATCTGTCTCGTATTCTCCGGCCCACAACTGGACACGATCTCGTCTCCGGTACTTAGCCGAATTGGATTCGGGGTCTGTCTCGTATTCTCCGGTCCTCAATCGGACACGATCACGTCTCCGGTACTCAGTTGAATTCGATTCCGGGTCTGTCTCGTATTCTCCGGTCCTCAATCGGACACGATCACTTCTCCAGTACTCAGTCGAATTCGATTCCCGGTATGTCTCGTATCCTCCGATCCTTAATCGAACACGATCTCTTCTCCGGTACTCACCCGAATTCGATTCCGGGTCTGTTTCATATTCTCCGGTCCTCAACCCAACACGATCCCGTCTCCAGTACTCAACCGAATTCAATTCTAGGTCTGTCTCGTATTCTTCGGTCCTCAACCCGACACGATCTCTTCTCCGGTACTCAGCCGAATTCGATATCGGGTCTGTCTCGTATTCTCCGGTCGTCAATCGGACACGATCTCGTCTCAGGTACTCAGCCGAATTGGATTCCGGGTCTGTCTCGTATTCTCCGGTCCTCAACCGGTCATGATCTCTTCTCCAGTACTCAGTCGAATTCGATTCTCGGTCTGTCTCGTATTCTCCGGTCCTCAATCGGACACGATCTCGTCTCCGGTACTCAGCCGAATTGGATTCTGGGTCTGTCTTGTATTCTCCGGTCCTTAACCGAACACGATCTCTTCTGCGGTACTAAGCCGAATTCGATTCCAGGTCTGTCTCGTATTCTCCGGTCCTCAACCGGACACGATCTCGTCTCCGGTACTCAGCCGTATTGGATTCCCGATCTATCTTGTATTATTCGGTCCTCCAATGGACACGATCTCTTCTCCAGTACTCAGTCGAATTCGATTCCAGGTCTGTCTCGTATTCTCCGGTCCTCAACCAGACACGATCTCGTCTCCGGTACTCAGCCGAATTGGATTCTGGGTCTGTCTTGTATTCTCCGGTCCTCAACCGGACACGATCTCTTCTTCGATACTTAGCCGAATTCGATTCTTGGTCTGTCTCGTATTCTTCGGTCCACAACCGGACAAGATCTCTTCTTCGGTACTCAGCCCAATTCGATTCCAGGTTTGTCGCGTATTCTCCCGTCCTCAACTGGACACGATCTCTACTCCGGTACTCAGGCGAATTCGATTTCGGGTCTGTCTTGTATTCTCCGGTTCTAAACCGGACAGGATCTCTTCTCCGGTACTCAATCGAATTCGATTGTCGGTCTGTCTCATTTTCTCCGGTCCTCAATCGGACACGATCTCGTCTACGGTACTATGCCGAATTAGATTCCGTGTCTGTCTCGTATTCTCCGGTCCTCAATCAGACACGATCTCTTCTCCGGTACTCAGTCGAATTCGATTCTCGGTATGTCTCGTATTCTCCAGTCCTCAATCGGACACGATCTCTTCTCCGATACTCAGCCGAATTCGATTCTAGGTCGGTCTCGCATTCTTCGGTCCTCAACCGGACACGATCTCTTCTCCGGTACTCACCCGAATTCGATTCCAGGTCTGTTTCATATTCTCCGGTCCTCAATCGGACACGATCCTGTCTCCAGTACTCAACCGAATTCAATTCTAGGTCTGTCTCGTATTCTGCGGTCCTCAACCGGAGACGATCTCTTCTCCAATACTCAGCCGAATTCGATTCCAAGTCTTTCTCGTATTCTCCGATCCTCAACCCGACATGATCTCTTCTCCGGTACTCAGCCGAATTCGATTCCCTGTCTGTCTCGTATTCTCTGGTCGTCAATCGGACACGATCTCGTCTCAGGTACTCAGCCGAATTGGATTTCGGGTCTGTCTCGTATTCTCCGATCCTCAACCGGTCACGATCTCTTCTCCAGTACTCAGTCGAATTCGATTCTCGGTCTATCTCGTATTCTCCGGTCCTCAACCGGACACGATCTCGTCTCCGGTACTCAGCCGAATTGGATTCTGGGTCTGTCTCGTATTCTCCGGCCCTTAACCGGACAAGATCTCTTCTGCGGTACTAAGCCGAATTCGATTGCAGGTCTGTCTCGTATTCCCCAGTCCTCAACCGGATACGATCTCTTCTCCGGTACTCAGCCGTATTGGATTCCCGATCTATCTTATAATATTCGGTCCTCCAACGGACACGATCTCTTCTCCAGTACTCAGTCGAATTCGATTCTCGGTCTGTCTCGTATTCTCCGGTCCTCAACCGGACACGATCTCTTCTCCGGCACTATGCCGAATTAGATTCCGTGTCTGTCTCGTATTCTCCGGTCCTCAACCGGACACGATCTCTTCTCCGATACTCAGCCGAATTCGATTCTAGGTCGGTCTCGTATTCTTTCGTCCTCAACCGGACACGATCTCTTCTCCGGTACTCAGCGGAATTCGATTTCAGGTCTTTCTCGTATTCTCCGGTCCTCAACCAGACACGATCTCTTCTTCGGTACTCACCCGAATTCGATTCTCGGTCTGTCTCGTATTCTTCGGTCCTCAATCGGACACGATCTCGTCTCCGGTACTATTCCGAGTTAGATTTCGGGTCTGTCTTGTATTCTCCAGTCCTCAACCGGACACGATCTCTTCTCCGGTACTCAGCCGAATTCGATTCCCTGTATGTCTCGTATTCTCCGGTCCTCAATCAGACACGATCTCATCTCCGGTACTCAGCTGAATTCGATACCGGGTTTGTCTCGTATTCTGGGGTCCTCAATCGGACACGATCTCTTCTCCGGTACTCACCCGAATTCGATTCCCGGTTTGTCTCGTATTCTCCGGTCCTCAATCAGACACGATCTCATCTCCGGTACTATGCCGAATTAGATTCCGTGTCTATCTCGTATTCTCCGGTCCTCAACCGGACACGATCTCTTCTCCGATACTCAGCCGAATTCGATTCTAGGTCGGTCTCGTATTCTTCGGTCCTCAACCGGACACGATCTCTTCTCCGGTACTCAGCGGAATTCGATTTCAGGTCTTTCTCGTATTCTCCGGTCCTGAACCAGACACGATCTCTTCTTCGGTACTCACCTGAATTCGATTCTCGGTCTGTCTCGTATTCTCCGGTCCTCAATCGGACACGATCTCGTCTACGGTACTATGCCGAATTAGATTCCGTGTCTGTCTCGTATTCTTCGGTCCTCAACCGAACACGATCTCTTCTCCGGCACTCAGCCGAATTCGAATCACGGTATGTCTCTTATTCTTCGGTCCTCAATCGGACACGATCTCTTCTCCGATACTCAGCCGAATTCGATACCGGGTCTGTCTTATATTCTCTGGTCCTCAATCGGACACGATCTATTCTTCGATACTCTACCGAATTCGATTCTTGGTCTGTCTCGTATTCTCCGGTCCTCAACCGGACAAGATCTCTTCTCCGGTACTCAGCCCAATTCGATTCCAGGTTTGTCGCGTATTCTCCCGTCCTCAACTGGACACGATCTCTACTCCGGTACTCGGGCTAATTCGATTTTGGGTCTGTCTCATATTCTCCGGTCCTCAACCAGACACGATCTCTTCTCCGGTACTCAGCCGAATTCGATTCCCTTTATGTCTCGTATTCTCCGGTCCTCAATCAGACACGATCTCTTCTCCGATACTCAGCCGAATTCGATACCGAGTCTGTCTTATATTCTCCGGTCCTCAATCGGACGCGATCTATTCTCCAATACTCAACCGAATTCGATTCTTGGTCTGTCTCGTATTCTCCGGACCTCAATCGGACACGATCTCTTCTCCGATACTCAGCTGAATTCGATACCGGGTTTGTCTCGTATTCTGTGGTCCTCAATCGGACACGATCTCTTCTCCGGTACTCACCCGAATTCGATTCCCGGTTTGTCTCGTATTCTCCGGTCCTCAATCAGACACGATCTCATCTCCGGTACTATGCCGAATTAGATTCCGTGTCTATCTCGTATTCTCCGGTCCTCAACCGGACACGATCTCTTCTCCGATACTCAGCCGAATTCGATTCTAGGTCGGTCTCGTATTCTTCGGTCCTCAACCGGACACGATCTCTTCTCCGGTACTCAGCGGAATTCGATTTCAGGTCTTTCTCGTATTCTCCGGTCCTGAACCAGACACGATCTCTTCTTCGGTACTCACCTGAATTCGATTCTCGGTCTGTCTCGTATTCTCCGGTCCTCAATTGGACACGATCTCGTCTACGGTACTATGCCGAATTAGATTCCGTGTCTGTCTCGTATTCTTCGGTCCTCAACCGAACACGATCTCTTCTCCGGCACTCAGCCGAATTCGAATCACGGTATGTCTCTTATTCTCCGGTCCTCAATCGGACACGATCTCTTCTCCGATACTCAGCCGAATTCGATACCGGGTCTGTCTTATATTCTCTGGTCCTCAATCGGACACGATCTATTCTTCGATACTCTACCGAATTCGATTCTTGGTCTGTCTCGTATTCTCCGGTCCTCAACCGGACAAGATCTCTTCTCCGGTACTCAGCCCAATTCGATTCCAGGTTTGTCGCGTATTCTCCCGTCCTCAACTGGACACGATCTCTACTCCGGTACTCGGGCTAATTCGATTTTGGGTCTGTCTCATATTCTCCGGTCCTCAACCAGACACGATCTCTTCTCCGGTACTCAGCCGAATTCGATTCCCTTTATGTCTCGTATTCTCCGGTCCTCAATCAGACACGATCTCTTCTCCGATACTCAGCCGAATTCGATACCGAGTCTGTCTTATATTCTCCGGTCCTCAATCGGACGCGATCTATTCTCCGATACTCAACCGAATTCGATTCTTGGTCTGTCTCGTATTCTCCGGACCTCAATCGGACATGATCTCTTCTCCGATACTCAGACGAATTCGATTCCGGGTCTGTCTCGTATTCTCCGGTTCTCAACCGGACACAATCTCTTCTCCGGTACTCTGCCGAATTCGATACCGGGTCTGTCTCGTTTTCTCCGGTCCTCAATCGGACACGATCTCTTCTCCGGTACTCAGCCGAATTATATTCCCGGTATGTCTCGTATTCTCCGGACCTCAATCGGACACGATCTCTTCTCCGATACTCAGACAAATTCGATTCCGGGTCTGTCTCGTATTCTCCAGTTCTCAACCGGACACAATCTCTTCTCCGGTACTCTGCCGAATTCGATTCCCGGTATGTCTCATATTCTTCGGTCCTAAACCGAACACAATCCCTTCTCCGGTACCCAGCCGAATTCGATTCCAGGCCGGTCTCGTATTCTTCGGTCCTCAACCGGACACGATCTCTTCTCCGGTACTCAACGGAATTTGATTCCAACTGTGTCTCGTATTCTCCGATCCTCAATCGGACACGATCTCTTCTCCGATACTCAGCCAAATTCGATTCTAGGTCAGTCTCGTATTCTTTGGTCCTCAACCGGACACGATCTCTTCTCCGGTACTCAGCGGAATTCGATTCCAGGTCTTTCTCGTATTCTCCGGTCCTCAAGCAGACACGATCTCTTCTTCGGTACTCACCCGAATTTGATTCTCGGTCTGTCTCGTATTCTCCGGTCCTCAATCGGACACGATCTCGTCTTCGGTACTATGCCGAATTACATTTCGGGTCTGTCTCGTATTCTCCGGCCCTCAACCGGACACGATCTCTTCTCCGATACTCAGCCGAATTCGATTCTCTGTATGTCTTGTATTCTCCGGTCCTCAATCGGACACGATCGCCTCTCCGATACTTAGCCAAATTCGATACCGGGTCTGTCTCGTATTCTTCGATCCTCAACCGGACACGATCTCTTCTCCGGTACTCAGAGGAATTCGATTCCAACTATGTCTCGTATTCTCCGGTCCTGAATCGGACCCGATCTCTTCTCCGATACTCAGCCGAATTCGATTCTAGGTCGGTCTCGTATTCTTCGGTCCTCAACCGGACACGATCTCTTCTCCGGTACTCAGCGAAATTCGATTCCAGGTCTTTCTCGTATTCTCTGGTCCTTAACCAGACAAGATATCTTCTTCGGTACTCACTCGAATTCGATTCTCGGTCTGTCTCGTATTCTCCGGTCCTCAATCGGACACGATCTCTTCTCCGGTACTCAGCCGAATTATATTCCCGGTATGTCTCGTATTCTCCGGACCTCAATCGGACACGATCTCTTCTCCGATACTCAGACGAATTCGATTCCGGGTCTGTCTCGTATTCTCCGGTTCTCAACCGGACACAATCTCTTCTCCGGTACCCTGCCGAATTCGATTCCCGGTATGTCTCATATTCTTCGGTCCTAAACCGGACACAATCCCTTCTTCGGTACCCAGCCGAATTCGATTCCAGGTCAGTCTCGTATTCTTCGGTCCTCAACCGGACACGATCTCTTCTACGGTACTCAGCGGAATTCGATTCCAGCTGTGTCTCGTATTCTCCGGTCCTCAATCGGACACGATCTCTTCTCCGATACTCAGCCGAATTCTATTATAGGTCGGTCTCGTATTCTTCGGTCCTCAACCGGACACGATCTCTTCTCCGGTACTCAGCGGAACTCGATTCCAGGTCTTTCTCGTATTCTCCGGTCCTCAACCAGACACGATCTCTTCTTCGGTACTCACCCGAATTTGATTCTCAGTCTGTCTCGTATTCTCCGGTCCTCAATCGGACAAGATCTCGTCTCCGGTACTATGCCGAATTAGATTTCGGGTCTGTCTCGTATTCTCCGGTCCTCAACCGGACACGATCTCTTCTCTGGCACTCAGTCGAATTCGATTCCCGGTATGTCTCGTATTCTCCGGTCCTCAATCGGACAGAATATCTTCTCCGATACTCAGCCGAATTCGATACCGGGTCTGTCTCGTATTCTCCGGTCCTCAATTGGACACGATCTCTTCTCCGGTACTCAGCCGAATTCGATTCCCGGTATGTCTCGTATTCTCCGATCCTCAACCGGACACGATCTTTTCTCCAGTACTTTGCAGAATTCGATTCTAGGTTGGTCTCGTATTCTTCGGTCCTCAATCGGAGACGATATCTTCTCCGGTAATCAGCCGAATTCGATTCCCGGTCCGTCTCGTATTCTTCGGTCCTCAACCGGACACGATCTCGTCTCCGGTACTCAGCTGTGTTGGATTCCGAGTCTGTCTCGTATTCTCATATCCTTAACCGGACACGATCTCGTCTCTAGTACTCAGCCGAATTCGATTCTAGGTCGGTCTCGTATTCTTCGGTCCTCAACCGGACACGATCTCTTCTCCGGTACTCGGTCGAATTCGATTTCCAGTCTGTCTCGTATTCTCCGGTCTTCAATCGGAAACGATCTCGTCTCTGGTACTCAGCCGAATTGGATTCCGGGTCGGTCTCGTATTCTTCGGTCCTAACCGGACACAATTTCTTCTCCGGTACTTAGCTGAATTCGACTCCAGGTCTTTCTCGTATTCTCCGCACCTCAACCGGACAAGGTCTCTTCTCCGGTACTCAGCCGAATTTGATTCTCAATCTGTCTCGTATTCTCCGGTCCTCAATCGGACACGATCTTGTCTCCGGTACTCAGCCGAATTGGATTCCGGGACTATCTCGTATTCTCCGGTCCTCAACCGGACATGATCTGGTCTCCGGTACTTAGCACAATTCGATTCCAGGTCTTTCTCGTATTCTGCGGTCCTCAACTGGACAGGATCTCTTCTCTAGTACTTAGTCGAATTCGATTCCCGGTTTGTCTCGTATTCTCCGATCCTCAACCGGACATAATCTCGTCTCCAGTACTAAGCCGAATTTGATTCCGGGTATGTCTCCTGTTCTGCGGTGCTCAACCGGACACGATCTCTTCTCCGGTACTCAGCGGAATTCGGTTCCAGGTTTGTCTCGTATTCTTCGGTCCTCAATAGGACACGATCTCTTCTCCAATACTATATCGAATTCGATTTTCGGTTTATCTCGTATTATCCGTTCCTCAACCGGACACGATCTCTACTCCGGTACTCACCCGAATTCGAATCTGGGTTTGTTTCGTATTCTCCGGTCCTCAACTGGACACAATCTCTTCTCCGGTACTCAGCCGAATTCGATTGCAAGTCTGCCTCGTCTTCTCCGATCCTCAATTGGACATGATTTCTTCTCCGGTATTGAGCCGAATTCGATTCCCGGTATGTCTCGTATTCACCGGTACTCAACCTGACACGATCTTGACTCCGGGACTCAGGGGAATTTGATTCCAGCTCTTTCTCGTATTCTCCGGTCCTCAACAGGACACGATCTCTTCTCCGGTACTCAGCCGTATTGCATTCCCGGTCTGTCTCGTATTCTCCGGTCCTCCACCGGACACAATCTCTTCTCCAATACTCAGTTGAATTCGATTTTTGGTCTATCTCGTATTCTTCGGTACTCAACCAGACCCAATCTCTTAGCCGGTACTCACCCGAATTTGATTCCCAGTTTGTCTCGTATTCTCCGGTACTGAACCGGACATGATCTCTTCTCCGATACTCTGCCGAATTCGATTCCTAGTATCTCTCATATTCTCCGATCCTCAACCGGACACGATCTCTTCTCCGGTACTCACCCGAATTCGAATCCTGGTTTGTTTCCTATTCCCCAGTCCTCAACTGGACACGATCTCTTCTCCGGTACTCAGCCGAATTCGATTCTAGGTCTGTCTCGTATTCTCCGGTCCTCAATCGGACACGATTTCTTCTCCGGTACTGAGCCGAATTTGATTCCCGGTATGTCTTGTATTCTCCGATCCTCAACCGTACACGATCTCGTCTTTGGTACTCAGTGCAATTCGATTCCACTTCTTTCTCGTATTCTGCGGTCCTCAACCGGACACGATCTCTTCTCTGGTACTCAGCGCAATCTGATTCCAGGTCTTTCTTACATTCTGCGATCCTCAAGCGGACACGATCTCTTCTCCGGTACTCAGCCGAATTCGATTCCCAGTCTGTCTCGTATGCTCCGGTCCTCAACCGGACACGATCTCGTCTCCGGTACACAGCCGAATTCGAGTCTGGGTCTGTCTCGTATTCTCCGGTCCTCAACCGGACACGATCACTTCTCCGGTACTCAGCCGAATTTGATTCCCGGTATGTCTCGTATTCTCCGGTTCTCAACCGGACACGATCTGTTCTCCGGTACTCAACCGAATTCGATTCTCGGTATGTGTCGTATTCTCCGGTCCTCAACCGGACACGATCTCTTCTCTGGTACTCAGCCGAATTCCATTCCCGGTATGTCTCGTATTCTTCGGTCCTCAACAGGACATGATCTGGTCTCCGGTACTCGGCGCAATTCGATTCTAGGTCTTTCTCGTATTCTACGGTCCTCAATAGCACACGATCTCTTCTCCGATAGTCACCCGAATTCGATTCCAGCCCTGTCTCGTATTTTTCGGTCCTCAACCGGACACGATCTCTTATCCGGTACTTAGCCGTATTGGATTCTCGGTAAATCTCGTATTCTGCAATCCTCCACTGGACACGATCTCTTCTCTAGTACTTAAACGAATTCGATTACAAGTCTTTCTCGTATTCTCCGGTCCTCAACCGGACACGATCACTTCTCCGGTACTCAGTCGAATTCGATTCCCAGTATGTCTCGTATCCTCCGGTCCTCAATCGGACACGATCGCTTCTCCAGTACTCAGTCGAATTCGATTCCCGGTATGTGTCATATTCTCCGATCCTCAACCGGACACGATCTCTTCTCCTGTACTCACTCGAATTCGATTCCAAGTCTTTCTCGTATTCTCTGGTCCTCAGCCAGACACGATCTCTTCTCCGGTACTCAGCCGAATTCGATTCCAAGTCTTTCTCGTATTCTACGGCCCTCAACCGGACACGATCTCTTCTCGGGTACTCAGCCGAATTCGATTCCCGGTATGTTTCGTATTCTCCGGTCCTTAACCGGACACGATCTTTTCTCCAGTACTTTGCAGAATTCGATTCTAGGTTGGTCTCGTATTCTTCGGTCCTCAATCGGAGACGATATCTTCTCCGGTAATCAGCCGAATTCGATTCCCGGTCCGTCTCGTATTCTTCGGTCCTCAACCGGACACGATCTCGTCTCCGGTACTCAGCTGTGTTGGATTCCGAGTCTGTCTCGTATTCTCATATCCTTAACCGGACACGATCTCGTCTCTAGTACTCAGCCGAATTCGATTCTAGGTCGGTCTCGTATTCTTCGGTCCTCAACCGGACACGATCTCTTCTCCGGTACTCGGTCGAATTCGATTTCCAGTCTGTCTCGTATTCTCCGGTCTTCAATCGGAAACGATCTCGTCTCTGGTACTCAGCCGAATTGGATTCCGGGTCGGTCTCGTATTCTTCGGTCCTAACCGGACACAATTTCTTCTCCGGTACTTAGCTGAATTCGACTCCAGGTCTTTCTCGTATTCTCCGCACCTCAACCGGACAAGGTCTCTTCTCCGGTACTCAGCCGAATTTGATTCTCAATCTGTCTCGTATTCTCCGGTCCTCAATCGGACAAGAT
The DNA here is from genome assembly GCA_030254885.1 of Vitis rotundifolia. NCBI lineage: Eukaryota > Viridiplantae > Streptophyta > Magnoliopsida > Vitales > Vitaceae > Vitis > Vitis rotundifolia. Next base: position 25,430,412 of record CM058168.1, on the reverse strand, counting down.
CTCGTCTCCGGTACTATGCCGAATTAGATTTCGGGTCTGTCTCGTATTCTCCGGTCCTCAACCGGACACGATCTCTTCTCTGGCACTCAGTCGAATTCGATTCCCGGTATGTCTCGTATTCTCCGGTCCTCAATCGGACAGAATATCTTCTCCGATACTCAGCCGAATTCGATACCGGGTCTGTCTCGTATTCTCCGGTCCTCAATTGGACACGATCTCTTCTCCGGTACTCAGCCGAATTCGATTCCCGGTATGTCTCGTATTCTCCGATCCTCAACCGGACACGATCTTTTCTCCAGTACTTTGCAGAATTCGATTCTAGGTTGGTCTCGTATTCTTCGGTCCTCAATCGGAGACGATATCTTCTCCGGTAATCAGCCGAATTCGATTCCCGGTCCGTCTCGTATTCTTCGGTCCTCAACCGGACACGATCTCGTCTCCGGTACTCAGCTGTGTTGGATTCCGAGTCTGTCTCGTATTCTCATATCCTTAACCGGACACGATCTCGTCTCTAGTACTCAGCCGAATTCGATTCTAGGTCGGTCTCGTATTCTTCGGTCCTCAACCGGACACGATCTCTTCTCCGGTACTCGGTCGAATTCGATTTCCAGTCTGTCTCGTATTCTCCGGTCTTCAATCGGAAACGATCTCGTCTCTGGTACTCAGCCGAATTGGATTCCGGGTCGGTCTCGTATTCTTCGGTCCTAACCGGACACAATTTCTTCTCCGGTACTTAGCTGAATTCGACTCCAGGTCTTTCTCGTATTCTCCGCACCTCAACCGGACAAGGTCTCTTCTCCGGTACTCAGCCGAATTTGATTCTCAATCTGTCTCGTATTCTCCGGTCCTCAATCGGACACGATCTTGTCTCCGGTACTCAGCCGAATTGGATTCCGGGACTATCTCGTATTCTCCGGTCCTCAACCGGACATGATCTGGTCTCCGGTACTTAGCACAATTCGATTCCAGGTCTTTCTCGTATTCTGCGGTCCTCAACTGGACAGGATCTCTTCTCTAGTACTTAGTCGAATTCGATTCCCGGTTTGTCTCGTATTCTCCGATCCTCAACCGGACATAATCTCGTCTCCAGTACTAAGCCGAATTTGATTCCGGGTATGTCTCCTGTTCTGCGGTGCTCAACCGGACACGATCTCTTCTCCGGTACTCAGCGGAATTCGGTTCCAGGTTTGTCTCGTATTCTTCGGTCCTCAATAGGACACGATCTCTTCTCCAATACTATATCGAATTCGATTTTCGGTTTATCTCGTATTATCCGTTCCTCAACCGGACACGATCTCTACTCCGGTACTCACCCGAATTCGAATCTGGGTTTGTTTCGTATTCTCCGGTCCTCAACTGGACACAATCTCTTCTCCGGTACTCAGCCGAATTCGATTGCAAGTCTGCCTCGTCTTCTCCGATCCTCAATTGGACATGATTTCTTCTCCGGTATTGAGCCGAATTCGATTCCCGGTATGTCTCGTATTCACCGGTACTCAACCTGACACGATCTTGACTCCGGGACTCAGGGGAATTTGATTCCAGCTCTTTCTCGTATTCTCCGGTCCTCAACAGGACACGATCTCTTCTCCGGTACTCAGCCGTATTGCATTCCCGGTCTGTCTCGTATTCTCCGGTCCTCCACCGGACACAATCTCTTCTCCAATACTCAGTTGAATTCGATTTTTGGTCTATCTCGTATTCTTCGGTACTCAACCAGACCCAATCTCTTAGCCGGTACTCACCCGAATTTGATTCCCAGTTTGTCTCGTATTCTCCGGTACTGAACCGGACATGATCTCTTCTCCGATACTCTGCCGAATTCGATTCCTAGTATCTCTCATATTCTCCGATCCTCAACCGGACACGATCTCTTCTCCGGTACTCACCCGAATTCGAATCCTGGTTTGTTTCCTATTCCCCAGTCCTCAACTGGACACGATCTCTTCTCCGGTACTCAGCCGAATTCGATTCTAGGTCTGTCTCGTATTCTCCGGTCCTCAATCGGACACGATTTCTTCTCCGGTACTGAGCCGAATTTGATTCCCGGTATGTCTTGTATTCTCCGATCCTCAACCGTACACGATCTCGTCTTTGGTACTCAGTGCAATTCGATTCCACTTCTTTCTCGTATTCTGCGGTCCTCAACCGGACACGATCTCTTCTCTGGTACTCAGCGCAATCTGATTCCAGGTCTTTCTTACATTCTGCGATCCTCAAGCGGACACGATCTCTTCTCCGGTACTCAGCCGAATTCGATTCCCAGTCTGTCTCGTATGCTCCGGTCCTCAACCGGACACGATCTCGTCTCCGGTACACAGCCGAATTCGAGTCTGGGTCTGTCTCGTATTCTCCGGTCCTCAACCGGACACGATCACTTCTCCGGTACTCAGCCGAATTTGATTCCCGGTATGTCTCGTATTCTCCGGTTCTCAACCGGACACGATCTGTTCTCCGGTACTCAACCGAATTCGATTCTCGGTATGTGTCGTATTCTCCGGTCCTCAACCGGACACGATCTCTTCTCTGGTACTCAGCCGAATTCCATTCCCGGTATGTCTCGTATTCTTCGGTCCTCAACAGGACATGATCTGGTCTCCGGTACTCGGCGCAATTCGATTCTAGGTCTTTCTCGTATTCTACGGTCCTCAATAGCACACGATCTCTTCTCCGATAGTCACCCGAATTCGATTCCAGCCCTGTCTCGTATTTTTCGGTCCTCAACCGGACACGATCTCTTATCCGGTACTTAGCCGTATTGGATTCTCGGTAAATCTCGTATTCTGCAATCCTCCACTGGACACGATCTCTTCTCTAGTACTTAAACGAATTCGATTACAAGTCTTTCTCGTATTCTCCGGTCCTCAACCGGACACGATCACTTCTCCGGTACTCAGTCGAATTCGATTCCCAGTATGTCTCGTATCCTCCGGTCCTCAATCGGACACGATCGCTTCTCCAGTACTCAGTCGAATTCGATTCCCGGTATGTGTCATATTCTCCGATCCTCAACCGGACACGATCTCTTCTCCTGTACTCACTCGAATTCGATTCCAAGTCTTTCTCGTATTCTCTGGTCCTCAGCCAGACACGATCTCTTCTCCGGTACTCAGCCGAATTCGATTCCAAGTCTTTCTCGTATTCTACGGCCCTCAACCGGACACGATCTCTTCTCGGGTACTCAGCCGAATTCGATTCCCGGTATGTTTCGTATTCTCCGGTCCTTAACCGGACACGATCACTTCTCCGGTACTCAGCCGAATTCGATTCCCGGTATGTCTCGTATTCTCCGGTCCTCAACCGGACACGATCTCTTCTCCGGTACTCAGCCGAATTCGATTCCCTGTATGTCTCGTATTCTTCGGTCCTCAACCGAAAACGATCTATTCCCTGGTACTCAGCCGAATTCGATTCCAGGTCTTTCTCGTATTCTGCGGTCCTCAATCGGCCACGATCTCTTCTCCGGTACTCAGCCGAATTCGATTCCCGGTATGTTTCGTATTCTCCGGTCCTCAACCGGACACGATCACTTCTCCGGTACTCAGCCGAATTCGATTCCCGGTATGTCTCGTATTCTCCGGTCCTCAACCGGACACGATCTCTTCTCCGGTACTCAGCCGAATTCGATTCCCTGTATGTCTCGTATTCTTCGGTCCTCAACCGAAAACGATCTATTCCCTGGTACTCAGCCGAATTCGATTCGAGGTCTTTCTCGTATTCTGCGGTCCTCAATCGGCCACGATCTCTTCTCCGGTACTCAGCCGAATTCGATTCCCGGTATGTTTCGTATTCTCCGGTCCTCAACCGGACACGATCACTTCTCCGGTACTCAGCCGAATTCGTTTCCCGGTATGTCTCGTATTCTCCGGTCCTTAACCGGACACGATCGCTTCTCCGGTACTCAACCGAATTCGATTCCCTATATGTCTCTTATTCTCCGGTCCTCAACCGGACACGATCCCGTCTTCGGTACTCAGCCGAATTGGATTCTGGGTCTGTCTCGTATTCTCCGGTCCTCAACCGGACGCGATCTCTTCTCTGGTACTCAACCGAATTCTATTCCCGGTATGTCTCGTATTCTTCGGTCCTCAACAAGACATGATCTGGTCTCCGGTACTCAGCGTAATTCGATTCCTGGTCTTTCTCGTATTTTGCGGTCCTCAATAGGACACGATCTCTTCTCCGGTAGTCACCCGAATTCGATTCCAGCTCTGTATCGTATTTTTCGGTCCTCAACCGGACACGATCTCTTATCCGGTACTCAGCCGTATTGGATTCCCGGTCAGTCTGCTATTCTCCAGTCCTCCACCAAACACGATCTCTTCTCCGGTACTCACCCGAATTCGATTCCAAATCTTTCTCGTATTCTCCGGTCCTCAGCCAAACACGATCTCGTCTCCGGTACTCAGCCGAATTCGATTCCAGATCTGTCTCGTATTCTTCGGTCCTTAATCGGAAACGATCTCTTCTCCGGTACTCAGCCGAATTTGATTCCCAGTCTGTCTCGTATTCTCCGGTCCTCAATCGGACACGATCTCGTCTCCGATACTCAACCGAATTGGATTCCAGGTCTGTCTCGTATTCTCCGGTCCTCAACCGGACAAGATCTCTTCTCCGGTACTCAGCCCAATTCGATTCCCGGTATGTCTCGTATTCTTCGGTCCTCAACCGAACACGATCTATTCTCCAGTACTCAAACGAATTCGATTCCAGGTCGGTCTCGTATTCTTCGATCCTCAAGTGGACACGATCTCTTCTCCGGTACTCGGTCGAATTCGATTTGCAGTCTGTCTCGTATTCTCCGATCTTCAATCGGAAACGATCTCGTGTCCGATACTCAGCCGAATTGGATTCCGAGTCTGTCTCGTTCTCCGGTCCTCAACCGGACACGATCTCTTCTCCGGTACTCAGCCGAATTTGATTCCCGGTATGTCTCGTATTCTTCGGCCCTCAACCGGACACGATCTATTCTCCGATACTCAGCCGAATTCGATTCCAGGTCGGTCTCGTATTCTTCGGTCCTCAGCCGGACCCGATCTCTTCTTCGATACTCAGCCGAATTTTATTCCAGGTCTTTCTCGTATTTTGCGATCCTCAACCGGACACGATCACTTCTCCGGTACTAAGCCGAATTGGATTTCAGGTATGTCTCGTATTCTCCGGTCCTCAACCGGACACGATCTCTTCTCCGGTACTTAACCGAATTGGATTCTGGGTCGGTCTCGTATTCTTCGGTACTCAACCGGACACAATCTCGTCTCCGGTACTCAGCCGAATTGGATTCTGGGTCGGTCTCGTATTCTCCAGTACTCAACCGGACACGATCTCGTCTCCGGTACTCAGCCCAATTCGATTCCAAGTCTTTCTCATATTCTAAGGTCCTCAAGCGGACACGATCTCTTCTCTGGTACTCAGCGGAATTCGATTCTAAGTTTGTCTCGTATTCTCCGGTCCTCAACTAGACACGATCTCTTCTTCGGTACTCAGTCGAATTCGATTCCAGGTTTGTCTCGTATTCTCCGGTCCTCAATCGGACATGATCTCTTCTCCAGTACTGAGCTGAATTCGATTCCCGGTATGTCTCGTATTCTCCGGTACTCAACCGGACACGATCTCTTCTTCGGTACTCAGCCGAATTCGATTCCCAATATGTCTCGTATTCTCCTGTCCTCAACCAGACACGATCTCTTCTCCGGCACTCAGCCGAATTCGATTCCCTGTATGTCTCGTATTCTCCGGTCCTCAACCGGACACGAACCCGTCTCCGGTACTCAGCCGAATTCGATTCCCTGTATGTTTCGTGTTCTCCGGTCCTCAACTGGACACGATCCCGTCTCCGGTACTCAGCCGAATTGGATTCCGGGTTTGTCTCGTATTCTCCGGTCCTCAACTGGACACGATCTCTTCTCTGGTACTCAGCCGAATTCCATTCCCGGTATGTCTCGTATTCTTCGGTCCTCAACAGGACATGATCTGGTCTCCGGTACTCAGCGCAATTCGATTCCAGGTCTTTCTCGCATTCTGCGGTCCTTAGCCGGACACGATCTCTTCTCCGGTAGTCACCCGAATTCTATTCTAGCTCTATCTCGTATTTTTCGGTCCTCAACCGGACACGATCTCTTATCCGGTACTTAATCGTATTGGATTCCCGGTCAGTCTCTTATTTTCCAGTACTCCACCGGACACGATCTCTTTTCCGGTACTCACCTGAATTCTATTCCAAGTCTTTCTCATAATCTCCGGTCCTCAGCCAGACACGATCTCTTCTCCGGTACTCAGCCGAATTCGATTCCAGATCTGTCTCGTATTCTTCGGTCCTAAACCGGACACGATCTCTTCTCCGGTACTCAGCCGAATTCGATTCTAGATCTTTCTCGTATTCTCCGGCCCTCAACCGGACAACATCTCCTCCTCGGTGCTCAGCCGAATTCGATTCCTAATCTGTCTCGTATTCTCCGATCCTCAACCGGACACGTTCTCGTCTCCGATACTCAGCCGAATTGGATTCTGGGTCTGTCTCGTATTCTCCGGTCCTTAACTGGACACGATCCCTTCTCTAGTACTCAGCCGAATTCGATTCCCGGTATGTCTCGTATTCTCTGGTCCTCAACCGGACATGATCTTGTCTCCGGTACTCAGCGTAATTCGATTGCAGGTCTTTCTCGTAATCTGCGGTCCTCAATCGGACACGATCTCTTCTCCGGTACTTAGCCGAATTCGATTCCTGGTCTTTCTCGTATTCTCCGGTCCTCAACCGGAGACGATCTCATCTCCGGTACTGAGCCGAATTGGATTCCGGGTCTGTCTCGTATTCTTCGGTCCTCAACCGGACACGATCTCTTCCCCGATACTTAGCCGAATTGGATTCCCAGTATGTCTCGTATTCTCCGGTCCTCAACCGGACACGATCTCGTCTCTGGTACTGAGCCAAATTTGATTCCGGGTCTGTGTCGTATTCTCTTGTCCTCAACCAAACACGATCTTGTCTCTAGTACTCAGCTGACTTCGATTCCAGGTCGGTCTCGTATTCTTCGGTCCTCAACCGGACACAATCTCTTCTCTGGTACTCAGCCAAATTCTATTCCAGGTCTTTCTCGTATTCTCCGGCCCTCAACAGGACACGATCTCTTCTCCGGTACTCAGCCGAATTCGTTTCCCGATCTGTCTTGTGTTCTCCGGTCCTCAACCGGACAGGATCTTGTCTCCAGTACTCAGCCGAATTCGATTCCAGGTCCGTCTCGTATTCTTCGGTCCTCAACCGGACACGATCCCTTCTCCAGTACTCAGCCGAATTCGATGCCAGGTCTTTCTAGTATTCTGCGGTCGTCGACCGGACACAATCTCTTCTCCGGTACTCAGCCGAATTCGATTCCCGGTATGTCTCGTATTCTCCAGTCCTCAACCGGACACGATCTCTTCTCCGGTACTTAGCCGAATTGGATTCTCAGTCTGTCTCGTATTCTCCGGTCTTCAACCGGACACGATCTCGTCTCTGGTACTAAGCCGAATTTGATTCTGGGTCTGTCTCGTATTCTCCTGTCCTCAACCGGACACGATCTTGTCTCTGGTACTCAGCCGACTTCGATTCCAGGTCGGTCTCGTATTCTTCGGTCCTCAACCGGACACGATCACTTCTCCGGTACTCAGCTGAATTCTATTCCAGGTCTTTCTCATATTCTCCGGCTCTCAACCGGACACGATCTCTTCTCCGGTAGTCAGTCGAATTCGATTCTCGGTCTGTGTCGTATTCTCCAGTCATCAATCGGACACGATCTCGTCTCCCGTACTCAGCCGAATTAGATTTCGGGTCTGTCTCGTATTCTCCGGTCCTCAACCAGAGACGATCTCTTCTCCGGTACTCAGCCGAATTCGATTCCTAATCTGTCTCGTATTCTCCGATCCTCAACAGGACACGATCTCGTCTCCGGTACTCAGCCGAATTGGATTCCGGGTCGGTCTCGTATTCTCCGGTTCTCAATCGAACACGATCTCTTCTCCGGTACTTAGCCGAATTCGATTCCCGGTATGTGTGGTATTCTCCAGTCCTCAACCGGACACGATCTCTTCTCCGGTACTCAGCCGAATTTGGTTCCTAATCTGTCTCATATTCTCCGATCCTCACAGGACACGATCTCGCTCCGATACTCAGCCGAATTCGATTCCCGGTATGTCTCCTATTCTCCGGTCCTTCAACGGAAACGATCTCGTCTCTGGTACTAAGCCGAATTTGATTTCGGGTCTGTCTCGTATTCTCCGCTCCTCAACCGAACACGATCTCTTCTCCTGTACTCAGCCGAATTCGATTCCCGGTATGTGTGGTATTCTCCGGTCCTCAACCGGACACGATCTCTTCTCCGGTACTCAGCCGAATTCGATTCCTAATATGTCTGATATTCTCCGATCCTTAACAGGACACGATCTCTTCTCCGGTACTTAGCAGAATTCGATTCTCGGTCTGTCTCGTATTCTCCGGTCCTTCAACGGAAACGATCTCGTCTCTGGTACTAAGCCGAATTTGATTCTGGGTCTGTCTCGTATTCTCCGGTCCTCAACCGGACACGATCTTGTCTCTGGTACTCAGCTGACTTCGATTCCAAGTCGGTCTCGTATTCTTCGGTCCTCAACCGAACACGATCTCTTCTCCGGTACTCAGCCGAATTCTATTCCAGGTCTTTCTCGTATTCTCCGGCCCTCAACCGAACACGATCTCTTCTCCGGTACTAAGCCGAATTCGTTTCCCGATCTGTCTCGTGTTCTCTGGTCCCCAACCGGACACGATCTCGTCTCCGGTACTGAGCCGAATTGGATTCCAGGTCTGTCTCGTATTCTCCGGTCCTCAACCCGACACGATCTGCTCTCCGGTACTCAGTCGAATTTGATTCCAGGTCGGTCTCGTATTCTTCGGTCTTCAACCGGACACGATCGCTTCTCCGGTACTCAGCCGAATTCAATTCCAGGTCTTTCTCGTATTCTCCAGCCCTCAACCAGACACGATCTCTTCTCCAGTAGTAAGCTGAATTCGATTCCCGGTCTGTGTCGTATTCTCCAGTCATCAACCGGACACGATCTCGTCTCCGGTACTGAGCCGAATTGGATTCCGGGTCTGTCTCGTATTCTCCGGTCCTCAACCGGACACGATCTCTTCTCCGATACTCAGCCGAATTCGATTCCCGGTATGTCTCGTATTCTCCGATCCTCAATCAGACACGATCTCGTCTCCCGTACTAAGCCAAATTGGATTCCGGGTCTGTCTCGTATTCTCCGGTCCTCAACCGGACACGATCTGGTCTCTGGTACTCAGCCGGCTTCGATTCCAGGTCGGTCTCGTATTCTTCGGTCCTCAACCGGACACGATCCCTTCTCCAGTACTCAGACGAATTCGATTCCAGGTCTTGCTCGTATTCTGCGGTCGTCAACCGGACACCATTTCTTCTCCGGTACTCAGCCGAATTCGATTCCAGGTCTTTCTCGTATTCTTCGGCCCTCAACCGGACACGATCTCTTCTCCAGTACTCAGTCGAATTCGATTCACGGTCTGTCTCGTATTCTCCGGTCCTCAACCGGACACGATCTCGTCTCCGGTACTGAGCCGAATTGGATTTCAGGTCTGTCTTGTATTCTCCGGTCCTCAACCGGACACGATCTTGTCTCCGCTATTTAGCCGAATTCGATTCCAGGTCGGTCTCGTATTCTTCGGTCCTCAACCGGACACTATCTCTTCTCCGGTACTCAGCCGAATTTGATTCCAAGTCTTTCTCGTATTCTCCGGCCCTCAACCGGGCACGATCTCTTCTCTGGTAGTCAGCCGAATTCGATTCCTGGTCTGGGTCGTATTCTCCGGTCATCAACCAGACACGATCTCGTCTCCCGTACTCAACCGAATTGGATTCCGGGTCTGTCTCGTATTCTCCGGTCCTCAACCAGAGACGATCTCTTCTCTGGTACTCAGCTGAATTCGATTCCTAATCTGTCTCGTATTCTCCGATCCTCAATAGGACACGATCTCATCTTCGGTAATCAACCGAATTGGATTCCGGGTCTTTCTCGTATTCTCCGGTCCTCAACCGGACACGATATCTTCTCCGGTACTTAGCCGAATTGGATTCTCGGTCTGTCTCGTATTCTCCGGTCCTCAACTGGACACGATCTTGTCTCTGGAACTAAGCCGAATTTGATTCCGGGTCTGTCCCGTATTCTCCGGTCCTCAACCGGACACGATCTTGTCTCTGGTACTCAGCCGAGTTCGATTCCAGGTCTGTGTCGTATTTTTCGGTCCTCAATCAGACACGATCTCTTCTCCGGTACTCAGCCGAATTCTATTCCAGGTCTTTCTCGTATTCTTCGGCCCTCAACCGGACACGATCTCTTCTCTGATACTCAGCCGAATTCATTTCCCGATCTGTCTCGTGTTCTCCGGTCCTCAATCGGACACGATCTCGTCTCCGGTACTGAGCCAAATTGGATTCCGGGTCTGTCTCGTATTCTCTGGTCCTCAACCGGACACGATCTTGTCTCCAATACTCAGCCGACTTCGATTCCAGGTCGGTCTCGTATTCTTCGGTCCTCAACCGGACACGATCTCTTCTCCGGTACTCAGCCGAATTCAATTCCAAGTCTTTCTCGTATTCTCCGGCCCTCAATCGGACACGATCTCTTCTCCGGTAGTCAGCCGAATTCCATTCCCGGTCTGTCTCGTATTCTCCGGTCCTCAACTGGACACAATCTTGGCTCCGATACTCAGCGAAATTCGATTCCTAATCTGTCTCGTATTCTCCGGTACTCAGCCGAATTCGATTCCAGATCTGTCTCGTATTCATCGATCCTCAACTGCAAACGATCCTGTCTTCAGTACTAAGCCGAATTCGATTCTAGGTCTTTCTCGTATTCTTCGGCCCTCAACCGGACACGATCTCTTCTCCAGTACTCAGCCGAATTCGATTCCCAGTCTGTCTCGTATTCTCCGGTCCTCAACCGGACACGATCTCGTCTCCGGTACTAAGCCGAATTCGATTCCGAGTCTGTCTCGTATTCTCCGGTCCTCAACCGGACATGATGTTTTCTCCGGTACTCCGCGTAATTCGATTCCAGGTCTTTCTCGTATTCTGCGATTCTCAACCGGCCACGATCTCTTCTCCGGTACTCAGCCGAATTCGATTCCAGGTCCTTCTCGTATTCTCCGGCCCTCAACCGGACACGATCTCTTCTCTGGTAGTCAGCCGAATTCGATTCCCGATCTATCTCGTATTCTCCGGTACTCAGCCGAATTCAATTCCAGGTCAGTCTCGTATTCTTCGGTCCTCAACCGGACATTATGTCTTCTTCGATACTCAGCCGAATTCGATTCCAGGTCTTTCTCGTATACTTCGGCCCTCAACCGGACACGATCTCTTCTCCGGTACTCAGCCAAATTCGATTCCCGGTCTGTGTCGTATTCTCCGGTCCTCAACCGGACATGATCTCTTCTCCGGTACTGAACCGAATTCGATTCCAAGTCTTTCTCGTATTCTCCGGCCCTCAATCGGACATGATCTCTTCTCCGGTACTCAGCCGAATTCGATTCCAGGTCGGTCTCGTATTCTTCGGTCCTCAACTAGACACGATCTCTTCTCCGGTACTAAGCCGAATTCGATTCCAAGTCTTTCTCGTATTCTCCGGCCCTCAATCGGACACAATCTCTTCTCCGGTACTCAGCCAAATTCGATTCCCGGTCTGTGTCGTATTCTCCGGTCTTCAACCGGACACGATCTTGTCTCTGGTACTCACCCGAGTTCGATTCCAGGTCGGTCTCGTATTCTTCGGTCCTCAATCAGACACGATCTCTTCCCCGGTACTCAGCCGCATTCGATTCCAAGTCTTTCTCGTATTCTCCAGCCCTCAACCGGACACGATCTCTTCTCTGGTAGTCAGCCGAATTCGATTCCCGATCTATCTCGTATTCTCCGGTACTCAGCCGAATTCGATTCCAGGTCGGTCTCGTATTCTTCGGTCCTCAACCGGACATTATGTCTTCTTCGATACTCAGCCGAATTCGATTCCAGGTCTTTCTTGTATACTTCGGCCCTCAACCGGACACGATCTCTTCTCCAGTACTCAGCCGAATTCGATTCCCGGTCTGTCTCGTATTCTCCGGTCCTCAACCGGACACAATCTCGTCTCCGGTACTAAGCCGAATTCGATTCCGGGTCTGTCTCGTATTCTCCTGTCCTCAACCGGACATGATCTTGTCTTTGGTACTCCGCGCAATTCGATTCCAGGTCTTTCTCGTATTCTGCGGTCCTCAACTGGCCACGATCTCTTCTCCAGTACTCAGTCGAATTCGATTCCAAGTCCTTCTCGTATTCTCCGGCCCTCAACCGGACACGATCTCTTCTCTGGTAGTCAGCCGAATTCGATTCCCGATCTATCTCGTATTCTCCGGTACTCAGCCGAATTCAATTCCAGGTCGGTCTCATATTCTTCGGTCCTCAACCGGACATTATGTCTTCTTCGATACTCAGCCGAATTCGATTCCAGGTCTTTCTCGTATACTTCGGCCCTCAACCGGACACGATCTCTTCTCCGGTACTCAGCCAAATTCGATTCCCGGTCTGTGTCGTATTCTCCGGTCCTCAACCGGACATGATCTCTTCTCCGGTACTGAACCGAATTCGATTCCAAGTCTTTCTCGTATTCTCCGGCCCTCAATCGGACATGATCTCTTCTCCGGTACTCAGCCGAATTCGATTCCAGGTCGGTCTCGTATTCTTCGGTCCTCAACCAGACACGATCTCTTCTCCGGTACTTAGCCGAATTGGATTCTCGGTGTGTCTCATATTCTCCGGTCCTCAACCGGACACGATCTTGTCTCTGGAACTAAGCCGAATTTTATTCCGGGTCTGTCTCGTATTCTCCGGTCCTCAACCGGACACGATCTTGTCTCTGGTACTCAGCCGAGTTCGATTCCAGGTCGGTGTCGTATTCTCCGGCCCTCAACCGGACACGATCTCTTCTCTGATACTTAGCCGAATTCGTTTCCCGATCTGTCTCGTGTTCTCCGGTCCTCAATCGGACACGATCTCGTCTCCGGTACTGAGCCAAATTGGATTCCGGGTCTGTCTCGTATTCTCTGGTCCTCAACCGGACACGATCTTGTCTCCAATACTCAGTCGACTTCGATTCCAGGTCGGTCTCGTATTCTTCGGTCCTCAACCGGACACGATCTCTTCTCCGGTACTCAGCCGAATTCAATTCCAGGTCTTTCTCGTATTCTCCGGCCCTCAATCGGACAGAATCTCTTCTCCGGTAGTCAGCCGAATTCCATTCCCGGTCTGTCTCGTATTCTCCGGTACTCAGCCGAATTCGATTCCAGATCTGTCTCGTATTCTTCGATCCTCAACTGGAAACGATCCTGTCTTCAGTACTAAGCCGAATTCGATTCTAGGTCTTTCTCGTATTCTTCGGCCCTCAACCGGACACGATCTCTTCTCCAGTACTCAGCCGAATTCGATTCCCGGTCTGTCTCGTATTCTCCGGTCCTCAACCGGACACAATCTCGTCTCCGGTACTAAGCCGAATTCGATTCCGGGTCTGTCTCGTATTCTCCTGTCCTCAACCGGACATGATCTTGTCTTTGGTACTCCGCGCAATTCGATTCCAGGTCTTTCTCGTATTCTGCGGTCCTCAACCGGCCACGATCTCTTCTCCAGTACTCAGTCGAATTCGATTCCAGGTCCTTCTCGTATTCTCCGGCCCTCAACCGAACACGATCTCTTCTCTGGTAGTCAGCCGAATTCGATTCCCGATCTATCTCGTATTCTCCGGTACTCAGCCGAATTCAATTCCAGGTCGGTCTCGTATTCTTCGGTCCTCAACCGGACATTATGTCTTCTTCGATACTCAGCCGAATTCGATTCCAGGTCTTTCTCGTATACTTCGGCCCTCAACCGGACACGATCTCTTCTCCGGTACTCAGCCAAATTCGATTCCCGGTTTGTGTCGTATTCTCCGGTCCTCAACCGGACATGATCTCTTCTCCGATACTGAACCGAATTCGATTCCAAGTCTTTCTCGTATTCTCCGGCCCTCAATCGGACATGATCTCTTCTCCGGTACTCAGCCGAATTCGATTCCAGGTCGGTCTCGTATTCTTCGGTCCTCAACTAGACACGATCTCTTCTCCGGTACTAAGCCGAATTCGATTCCAAGTCTTTCTCGTATTCTCCGGCCCTCAATCAGACACAATCTCTTCTCCGGTACTCAGCCAAATTCGATTCCCGGTCTGTGTCGTATTCTCCGGTCCTCAACCGGACACGATCTTGTCTCTGGTAGTCACCCGAGTTCGATTCCAGGTCGGTCTCGTATTCTTCGGTCCTCAACCGGACACGATCTCTTCTCCGGTACTCAGCCGCATTCGATTCCAAGTCTTTCTCGTATTCTCTAGCCCTCAACCGGACACGATCTCTTCTCTGGTAGTCAGCCGAATTCGATTCCCGATCTATCTCGTATTCTCCGGTACTCAGCCGAATTCGATTCCAGGTCGGTCTCGTATTCTTCGGTCCTCAACCGGACATTATGTCTTCTTCGATACTCAGCCGAATTCGATTCTAGGTCTTTCTCGTATACTTCGGCCCTCAACCGGACACGATCTCTTCTCCAGTACTCAGCCAAATTCGATTCCCGGTCTGTGTCGTATTCTCCGATCCTCAACCGGACATGATCTCTTCTCCGGTACTGAACCGAATTCGATTCCAAGTCTTTCTCGTATTCTCCGGCCCTCAATCGGACATGATCTCTTCTCCGGTACTCAGCCGAATTCGATTCCAGGTCGGTCTCGTATTCTTCGGTCCTCAACCAGACACGATCTCTTCTCCGGTACTAAGCCGAATTCGATTCCAAGTCTTTCTCGTATTCTCCGGCCCTCAGTTGGACACGATCTCTTCTCCGGTACTCAGCCAAATTCGATTCCCGGTCTGTGTCGTATTCTCCGGTCCTCAACCGGACACGATCTTGTCTCTGGTACTCACCCGAGTTCGATTCCAAGTCGGTCTCGTATTCTTCGGTCCTCAACCGGACACGATCTCTTCTCCGGTACTCAGCCGCATTCGATTCCAAGTCTTTCTCGTATTCTCCGGCCCTCAATCGGACACGATCTCTTCTCCTGTACTCAGCCAAATTCGATTCCCGGTCTGTGTCGTATTCTCCGGTACTCAACCGGACACAATCTCTTATCCAGTACTCAACCGAATTCAATTCCAAGTATTTCTCATATTCTGCGGTCCTCAACCGGACACAATCTCTTCTCCGGTACTCAGCCGAATTCGATTCCCGGTATGTCTAGTATTCTCCGATCCTCAATCGGACACGTTCTCTACTCTGGTACTCAGCCGAATTCGATTCCAAGTCTTTCTCGTATTCTCCGGCCCTCAATTAGACACGATCTCTTCTCCGGTACTCAGCTGAATTCGATTCCCAGTCTGTGTCGTATTCTCCGGTCCTCAACCGGACACGATCTCTTCTCCGGTACTCAGCCGAATTCGATTCCAGGTCGGTCTCGTATTCTTCGGTCCTTAACCGGACACGATCTCTTCTCCGGTACTCAGCCGAATTGGATTCCGGGTCCGTCTCGTATTCTCCGGTACCCAACCGAACACGATCTCTTCTCCGGTACTCAATCGAATTCGATTCCCGCTCTGTGTCGTATTCTCTAGTCCTCAACCGAACACGATCACTTATCCAGTACTCAGCCGAATTCGATTCCAAGTATTTCTCGTATTCTGCGGTCCTCAACCAGACACGATCTGTTCTCCGGTAGTCAGCCGAATTCGATTCCCGGTATGTCTGGTATTCTCCGGTCCTCAACCGCACACGATCTATTCTCCGGTACTCAGTCGAATTCGATTCTCGGTATGTCTCGTATTCTCTGGTCCTCAACCGGACATGATCTTGTCCCCGGTACTCCGCGCAATTCGATTCCAGGTCTTTCTCGTATTCTGCGGTCCTCAATCGGCCACGATCTCCTCTTCTCCGGTACTCAGCCGAATTCGATTCTAGGTCTTTCTCGTATTCTCCGACCCTCAACCGGACACGATCTCTTCTCTGGTACTCAACCGAATTCGATTCCAGGTCCGTCTCGTATTCTTCGATACTCAATCGAATTCGATTCCAGGTCTTTCTCGTATACTTCGGCCCTCAACCGGACACGATCACTTCTCCGGTACTCAGCCGAATTCGATTCCCTGTCTGTCTCGTATTCTCCGGTCCTCAACCGAACACGATCTCTTGCCCGGTACTCAGCCGAATTCGATTCCCGGTATGTCTCATATTCTCCGGTCCTCAGTCAGACATGATCTTGTCTCCGGTACTCAGCGCAATTCGATTCCAGGTCTTTCTCGTATTCTGTAGTCCTCAACTGGACAAGATCTCTTCTCCGGTACTGAGCGAATTTGGATTCCAGATCTGTCTTCTATTCTTTGGTCCTCAATCGGACACAATCTCTTATCCAATACTAAGCCGAATTCGATTCCAAGTGTTTCTCGTATTCTGCGGTCCTCAACCGGACACGATCTGTTCTCCGGTACTCAGCCAAATTCAATTCCCGGTATGTCTCGTATTCTCCGATCCTTAATCGGACACGTTCTCTTCTCCGGTACTCAACTGAATTCCTTTCCCGATTTTTCTCGTATTCTCCAGTCCTTTACTGGACACGATCTCTTCTCCGGTACTCAGCAGAATTCGATTCCAGGTCGGTCTCATATTCTTCGGCCCTCAATCGGACACGATCTCTTCTCTGGTACTCAGCTGAATTCGATTCCAGGTCTGTCTCATATTCTCCGGTCCTCAACCGGACACGATCTCGTCTCCGGTACTTAGCCGAATTGGATTCCAGGTCTTTCTCGTATTCTGCGGTCCTCAACCGGACACGATGTCTTCTCCAGTACTCAGTCGAATTCGATTCCAGATCTTTCTCGTATTCTCTGGCCCTCAACCGGACACCATATCTTCTCCGGTACTCAGACGAATTCGATTCCCAATCTGTCTCGTATTCTACGGTCCTCAACCGGACACGATCTCGTCTCCGGTACTCACCTGAATTGGATTCCGGGTCTGTCTTGTATTCTCCGGTCCTCAACTGGACACGATCTCTTCTCCAGTACTCAGCCGAATTCGATTCCAGGTATGTCTCGTATTCTCCGGTCCTCAACCGGACATGATCTTGTCTCCGGTACTCAGCACAATTCGATTCTAGGTCTTTCTCGTATTCTCCGATCCTCAATCGGACACGATCTCGTCTCCGGTACTAAGCCAAATTGGATTCCGGGTCTTTTTTCGTAATCTCCGGTCCTCAACCGGACACGATCTTGTCTCCGGTACTCAGCCGAATTCGATTCCAGGTTGGTCTCGTATTCTTTGGTCCTCAACTGGACACGATCTCGTCTCCAGTAAAAAGCCGAATTGCATTCCGGGTCTGTCTCGTATTCTCCGGACCTCAACCGGACACGATCTGTTCTCCAGTACTCAGCCGACTTCGATTCCAGGGCGATCTCGAATTCTTCGGTCCTCAGCCGGACACGATCTCGTCTCTAGTACTCGGCCGAATTGGATTCCGGGTCTGTCTCGTATTCTCCTGTCCTCAACCGGACACGATCTCGTCTCCTGTACTCAGCCAAATTCGATTCCAAGTTGGTCTCGTATTCTTCGGTCCTCAATCGGACACGATCTCTTCTCCGGTACTCAGCCGAATTCGATTCCCATTCTGTCTCGTATTCTCCGGTCCTCAACCGGACACGAGATCATGTCTGGTACTTAGCCGAATTGGATTCCAGGTCTTTCTCGTATTCTGCGGTCCTCAACCGGACACGATCTCTTCTATGGTACTCAGCCGAATTCGATTCCAGATCATTCTCGTATTCTCCGGCCCTCAACCGGAGACAATCTCATCTCCGGTACTCAGCCGAATTCGATTCCCAATCTGTCTCGTAGTCTACGGTCCTCAACCGGACACGATCTCGTCTCCGGTACTAAGCCGAATTGGATTCCGGGTCTGTCTCATAATCTCCGGTCCTCAATCGGACACGATCTTATCTCCGGTACTCAGCCGAATTCGATTCCAGGTCGGCCTCGTATTCTTCAGTCCTCAACTGGACACGATCTCGTCTCCTGTACTAAGCCGAATTGTAATCCGAGTCTGTCTCGTATTCTCCGGTCCTCAACCGGACACGATCTGTTCTACGGTACTCAGTCGACTTCGATTCCAGGTTGGTCTCGTATTCTTCGGTCCTCAACCAGACACGATCTCGTCTCCGGTACTCAGCTAAATTGGATTTCGGGTCTGTCTCGTATTCTCCGGTCCTCAACCGGACACGATCTCTTCTCCAATACTCAGTCGAATTCGATTACGGGTATGTCTCGTATTCTCCGGTCCTCAACCGGACATTATCTTGTCTCCCGTACTCAGCGCAATTCGATTCTAGGTCTTTCTCGTAGTCTGCGATCCTCAACCGGACACGATCTCTTCTCCGGTACTCTGCCGAATTCGATTCCAGATCTTTCTCGTATTCTCGGCCCTCAACCGGACACAATCTCTTCTCCGGTACTCAGCCGAATTCGATTCCTAATCTGTCTCGTATTCTTTGCTCCTCAACCGGACACAATCTCTTCTCCAGTACTCAGCCGAATTCGATTCCAGGTATGTCTCGTATTCTCCGGTCCTCAACCGGACATGATCTTGTCTCCGGTACTCAGCACAATTCGATTCTAGGTCTTTCTCGTATTCTCCGATCCTCAACCGGACACGATCTCGTCTCCGGTACTAAGCCGAATTGGATTCCGGGTCTTTTTTCGTAATCTCCGGTCCTCAACCGGACACGATCTTGTCTTCGGTACTCAGCCGAATTCGATTCCAGGTTGGTCTCGTATTCTTTGGTCCTCAACTGGACACGATCTCGTCTCCGGTAAAAAGCCGAATTGCATTCCGGGTCTGTCTCGTATTCTCCGGACCTCAACCGGACACGATCTGTTCTCCAGTACTCAACCGACTTCGATTCCAAGGCGATCTCGAATTCTTTGGTCCTCAACTGGACACGATCTCGTCTCTAGTACTCGGCCGAATTGGATTCCGGGTCTGTCTCGTATTCTCCTGTCCTCAACCGGACACGATCTCGTCTACTGTACTCAACCAAATTCGATTCCAAGTTGGTCTCGTATTCTTCGGTCCTCAATCGGACACGATCTCTTCTCCGGTACTCAGCCGAATTCGATTCCCATTCTGTCTCGCATTCTCCGATCCTCAACCGGACACGAGATCATGTCTGGTACTTAGCCGAATTGGATTCCAGGTCTTTCTCGTATTCTGCGGTCCTCAACCGGACACGATCTCTTCTATGGTACTCAGCCGAATTCGATTCCAGATCATTCTCGTATTCTCCGGCCCTCAACCGGAGACAATCTCATCTCCGGTACTCAGCCGAATTCGATTCCCAATCTGTCTCGTAATCTACGGTCCTCAATCGGACACGATCTCGTCTCCGGTACTAAGCCGAATTGGATTTCGGGTCTGTCTCATAATCTCCGGTCCTCAATCGGACACGATCTTGTCTCCGGTACTCAGCCGAATTCGATTCCAGGTCGGCCTCGTATTCTTCAGTCCTCAACCGGACACGATCTCGTCTCCTGTACTAAGCCGAATTGTAATCCGAGTCTGTCTCGTATTCTCCGGTCCTCAACCGGACACGATCTCTTCTCCAGTACTCAGTCGAATTCGATTACGGGTATGTCTCGTATTCTCCGGTCCTCAACCGGACATGATCTTGTCTCCCGTACTCAGCGCAATTCGATTCTAGGTCTTTCTCGTAGTCTGCGGTCCTCAACCGGACACGATCTCTTCTCCGGTACTCTGCCGAATTCGATTCCAGATCTTTCTCGTATTCTCCGGCCCTCAACCAGACACAATCTCTTCTCCGGTACTCAGCCGAATTCGATTCCTAATCTGTCTCGTATTCTCTGCTCCTCAACCGGACACGATCTCGTCTCCGGTCCTAGGCCGAATTGGATTTCGGGTCTGTCTGGTAATCTCCGGTCCTCAAACGGACACGATCTTGTCTCCGGTACTTTGCCGAATTCGATTCCAGGTCGGTCTCGTATTCTTCGGTCCTCAACCGGACACGATCTCGTCTCCGGTACAAAGCCGAATCGCATTCCGGGTCTGTCTCGTATTCTCCGATCCTCAACCGGACACGATCTGTTCTCCAGTACTCAGCTGACTTCGATTCGAGGGCGATCTCGAATTCTTCGATCCTCAACCGAACACGATCTCGTCTCCGGTACTCAGCCGAATCGGATTTTGGGTTTGTCTCGTATTCTCCGGTCCTCAACCGAACACGATCTCGTCTCCTCTACTCAACCAAATTCGATTCCAGGTTGGTCTCGTATTCTTCAGTCCTCAATCGGACACGATCTCTTCTCCGGTACTCAGCCGAATTCGATTCCAGGTCGGCCTCGTATTCTGCGGTCCTCAACCGGGCATGATCTTGTCTCCGGTGCTCAGCGCAATTCGATTCTAGGTCTTTCTCGTAGTCTGCGGTCCTCAACCGGACACGATCTCTTCTCCAGTACTCTACCGAATTCGATTCCAGATGTTTCTCGTATTCTCCGGCCCTCAACCAGACACGATCTCGTCTCTGGTACTTAGCCGAATTGGATTCCAGGTCTTTCTCGTATTCTGCGGTCCTCAATCGGACACGATCTGTTCCCCGGTACTCAGCCGAATTCGATTCCTGATCTTTCTCGTATGCTCCAGCCTCAATCGGACACAATCTCTTCTCCGGTACTCAGCCGAATTCGATGCCCAATCTGTCTCGTAGTCTGCGGTCCTCAACCGGACACGATCTCTTCTCCGGTACTCTGCCGAATTCGATTCCAGATCTTTCTCGTATTCTCCGGCCCTCAACCGGACACAATCTCTTCTCCGGTACTCAGCCGAATTCGATTCCTAATCTGTCTCATATTTTCTGCTCCTCAACCGGACACGATCTCGTCTCTGGTCCTAGGCCGAATTGGATTCCGGGTCTGTCTGGTAATCTCCGGTCCTCAAACGGACACGATCTTGTCTCCGGTACTTTGCCGAATTCGATTCCAGGTCGGTCTCGTATTCTTCGGTCCTCAATCGGACACGATCTCGTCTCCGGTACAAAGCCGAATCGCATTCCGGGTCTGTCTCGTATTCTTCGATCCTCAACCGGACATGATCTTGTCTCCCGTACTCAGCGCAATTCTATTCTAGGTCTTTCTCGTAGTCTGCGGTCCTCAACCGGACACGATCTCTTCTCCGGTACTCTGCCGAATTCGATTCCAGATCTTTCTCGTATTCTCCGGCCCTCAACCGGACACAATCTCTTCTCCGGTACTCAGCCGAATTCGATTCCTAATCTGTCTCGTATTCTCTGCTCCTCAACCGGACACGATCTCGTCTCCAGTCCTAGGCCGAATTGGATTTCGGGTCTGTCTGGTAATCTCCGGTCCTCAAACGGACACGATCTTGTCTCCGGTACTTTGCCGAATTCGATTCCAGGTCGGTCTCGTATTCTTCGGTCCTCAACCGGACACAATCTCGTCTCCGGTACAAAGCCGAATCGCATTCCGGGTCTGTCTCGTATTCTCCGATCCTCAACCGGACACGATCTGTTCTCCAGTACTCAGCCGACTTCGATTCGAGGGCGATCTTGAATTCTTCGATCCTCAACCGGACACGATCTCGTCTCCGGTACTCAGCCGAATTGGATTTCGGGTTTGTCTCGTATTCTCCGGTCCTCAACCGAACACGATCTCGTCTCCTCTACTCAGCCAAATTCGATTCCAGGTTGGTCTCGTATTCTTCGGTCCTCAATCGGACACGATCTCTTCTCCGGTACTCAGCCGAATTCGATTCCAGGTCGGCCTCGTATTCTGCGGTCCTCAACCGGGCATGATCTTGTCTCCGGTGCTCAACGCAATTCGATTCTAGGTCTTTCTCGTAGTCCGCGATCCTCAACCGGACACGATCTCTTCTCCGGTACTCTGTTGAATTCGATTCCAGATGTTTCTCGTATTCTCCGGCCCTCAACCAGACACAATCTCTTCTCCGGTACTCAGCCGAATTCGATTCCTAATCTGTCTCGTATTCTCTGATCCTCAACCGGACACGATCTCTTCTCCGGTACTCTGCCGAATTCGATTCCAGATCTTTCTCGTATTCTCCGGCCCTCAACCAGACACAATCTCTTCTCCGGTACTCAGCCGAATTCGATTCCTAATCTGTCTCGTATTCTCTGATCCTCAACCGGACACAATCTCGTCTCCGGTACTAAGCCGAATTGGATTCCGGGTCTGTCTGGTAATCTCCGGTCCTCAAACGGACACGATCTTGTCTCCGGTACTCTGTCGAATTCGATTCCAAGTCGGTCTCGTATTCTTCGGTCCTCAACCGGACATGATCTCGTCTCGGGTACAAAGCCGAATTGCATTCCGGGTCTGTCTCATATTCTCCAGTCCTCAACCGGACACGATCTGTTCTCCAGTACTCAGCCGACTTCGATTCCAGGGCGATCTCGAATTCTTTGATCCTCAACCGGACATGATCTCGTCTCCGGTACTCAGCCGAATTGGATTCCGGGTCTGTCTCGTATTCTCCGGTCCTCAACCGAACACGATCTCGTCTCCTCTACTCAGCCAAATTCGATTCCAGGTTGGTCTCGTATTCTTCGGTCCTCAATCGAACACGATATCTTCTCCGGTACTCAGCCGAATTCGATTCCAGGTCGGCCTCGTATTCTGCGGTCCTCAACCGAGCATGATCTTGTCTCCGGTGCTCAGCGCAATTCGATTCTAGGT
Source organism: Vitis rotundifolia (assembly GCA_030254885.1). Lineage (NCBI taxonomy): Eukaryota > Viridiplantae > Streptophyta > Magnoliopsida > Vitales > Vitaceae > Vitis > Vitis rotundifolia. Next base: position 25,407,570 of record CM058168.1, on the reverse strand, counting down.
CTTTCTCGTAGTCCACGATCCTCAACCGGACACGATCTCTTCTCCGGTACTCTGCCGAATTCGATTCCAGATGTTTCTCGTATTCTCCGGCCCTCAACCAGACACAATCTCTTCTCCGGTACTCAGCCGAATTCGATTCCTAATCTGTCTTGTATTCTCTGATCCTCAACCGGACATGGTCTCTTCTCCGGTACTCTGCCGAATTCGATTCCAGATCTTTCTCGTATTCTCCGGCCCTCAACCAGACACAATCTCTTCTCCGGTACTCAGCCGAATTCGATTCCTAATCTGTCTCGTATTCTCTGATCCTCAACCGGACACAATCTCGTCTCCGGTACTAAGCCGAATTGGATTCCGGGTCTGTCTGGTAATCTCTGGTCCTCAAACGGACACGATCTTGTCTCCGGTACTCTGTCGAATTCGATTCCAGGTCGGTCTCGTATTCTTCGGTCCTCAATCGGACATGATCTCGTCTCCGGTACAAAGCCGAATTGCATTCCGGGTCTGTCTCGTATTCTCCAGTCCTCAACCGGACACGATCTGTTCTCCAGTACTCAGCCGACTTCGATTCCAGGGCGATCTCGAATTCTTTGATCCTCAACCGGACACGATCTCGTCTCCGGTACTCAGCCGAATTGGATTCCGGATCTGTCTCGTATTCTCCGGTCCTCAACCGGACACGATCTCGTCTCCTGTACTCAGCCAAATTCGATTGCAGGTTGGTCTCGTGTTTTCCTGCCCTCAACCGGACACGATCTCTTCTCCAGTACTCAACCGAATTCGATTCCCATTCTGTCTCGTATTCTCCGGTCCTCAATCGGACACGATCTCGTCTCCGGTACTTAGCCGAATTGGATTCCAGGTCTTTCTCGTATTCTACAGTCCTCAACCGGACACGATCTCTTCTCCGGTACTCAGCCGAATTCGATTCCAGGTCGGCCTCGTATTCTTCAGTCCTCAACCGGACACGATCTCATCCCCTGTACTAAGCCGAATTGTATTCCGAGTCGGTCTCGTATTCTCCGGTCCTCAACCGAACACGATCTATTCTCCGGTACTCAGCCGACTTCGATTCCAGGTTGGTCTCGTATTCTTCGGTCCTCAACCGGACACGATCTCTTCTCCGGTACTTAGCCGAATTCCATTCTCATTCTGTCTCGTATTCTCCGATCCTCAACCGGACACGATCTCGTCTCCGGTACTTAGCCGAATTGGATTCCAGGTCTTTCTCGTATTCTGCGGTCCTCAACCAGACACGATCTCTTCTCCAGTACTCAGCCGAATTCGATTCCAAATCTTTCTCGTATTCTCCGGCCCTCAACCGGACACAATCTCTTCTTCGATACTCAGCCGAATTCGATTCCTAATCTGTCTCGTATTCTCCGATCCTCAATCGAACACGATCTCGTCTCCGGTACTATGCCGAATTGGATTCCGGGTCTGTCTGGTAATCTCCAGTCCTCAAACGGACACGATCTCGTCTCCGGTACTTAGCCGAATTCGATTCCAGGTCTTTCTCGTATTCTGCGGTCCTCAACCAGACACGATCTCGTCTCCGGTACTCAGCCGAATTCGATTCTAGATCTTTCTCTTATTCTCCGGCCCTCAACCAGACACAATCTCTTCTCCGGTACTCAGCCGAATTCGATTCCAAATCTTTCTCGTATTCTCCGGCCCTCAAACAAACACGATCTTGTCTCCGATACTCTGCTGAATTCGATTCCAGGTCGGTCTCGTATTCTTCGGTCCTCAACCGGACACGATCTTGTCTCCGGTACTAAGCCGAATTGTATTCCGAGTCTGTCTCTTATTCTCCGGTCCTCAACCGGACACGATCTGTTCTTCGGTACTCAGCCGACTTTGATTCCAGGTTGGTCTCGTATTCTTCGGTCCTCAACCGGACACGATCTCGTCTTCTGTACTCAGCTAAATTGGATTGCGGGTCTGTCTCGTATTCTACGGTCCTCAACCGGACACGATCTCTTCTCCAATACTCAGCCGAATTCGATTCCAGGTATGTCTCGTATTCTCCAGTCCTCAACCGGACATGATCTTGTCTCCGATACTAACCGCAATTCGATTCTAGGTCTTTCTCGTATTCTGCAGTCCTCAACCGGACACGATCTCGCCTCCGGTACTAAGCCGAATTGGATTTCGGGTCTGTCACGTAATCTCCGGTCCTCAACCGGACACGATCTTGTCTCCGGTACTCAGCCGAATTCAATTCCAGGTCGGTCTCGTATTCTCCGATCCTCAGCCGAACACGATCTCGTCTCCGGTACTAAGCCGAATTGGATTCCGGGTCTGTCTGGTAATCTCCGGTCCTCAAACAGAAAGGATCTTGTCTCCGGTACTCTGTCGAATTCGATTCCAGGTCGGTCTCGTATTCTTCGGTCCTCAACCGGACACGATCTTGTCTCCGGTACAAAGTCGAATTGCATACCGGGTCTGTCTCGTATTGTCCGGTCCTCAACCGGACACGATATGTTCTCCAGTACTCAGCTGACTTCGATTCCAGGGCGATCTCAAATTCTTTGGTCCTCAACCGGACACGATCTCCTCTCCGGTACTCAGGTGAATTGGATTCTGGGTCTGTCTCGTATTCTCCGGTCCTCAACCGGACACGATCTCGTCTCCTGTACTCAGCCAAATTCGATTCCAGGTTGGTCTCCTATTCTTCGATCCTGAATCGGACATGATCTCTTCTCCGGTACTCAGCCGAATTCGATTCCCATTCTTTCTCGTATTCTCCGGTCCTCAACCGGACACGATCTCGTCTTTGGTACTCAGCCGAATTCGATTCCAGGTTGGCCTCGTATTCTTCGGTCCTCAACCGGACACGATCTCGTCTTCGGTACCAAGCCGAATTGTATTCCGAGTCAGTCTCGTATTCTCCGGCCCTCAATCGGACACGATCTGTTCTCTGGTACTCAGCCGCTTTGATTCCCGGTTGGTCTCGTATTCTTCGGTCCTAAACCTGACACGATCTCGTCTCCGATACTCAGTTGAATTGGATTCCTGGTCTGTCTCGTATTCTTCGGTCCTCAACCGGACACGATCTGTTCTCCGGTACTTAGTCGACTTCGATTCCAGGTTGGTCTCGTATTCTTCGATTCTAAATCTAACACGATCTGGTCTCCGGTACTCAGCTGAATTGGATTCCTGGTCTGTCTCGTATTCTCCGGTCCTCAACCGGGCATGATCTTGTCTTCGGTACTCAGCGTAATTCGATTCTAGGTCTTTCTCGTATTCTGCGGTCCTCAATCGGACACGATCTCTTCTCTGGTAGTCAGCCGAATTCAATTCCAGATCTTTCTCATATTCTCCGGCACTCAACCGAACACAATCTCTTCTCCGGTACTCAGCCGAATTCGATTCCCAATCTGTCTCGTATTCTACGGTCCTCAACCGGACACGATCTCGTCTTCGGTACTAAGCCGAATTGGATTCCGGGTCTGTCTCGTAATCTCCGGTCCTCAACCGGACACGATCTTGTCTCCGGTACTCAGCCGAATTCAATTCCAGGTCGGTCTCTTATTCTCCGGTCCTCAACCGGACAAGATCTGTTCTCCGGTACTCAGTCGACTTTGATTCCAGGTTGGTCTCGTATTCTTCGGTCCTCAACCGGACACGATCTCGTCTCCGGTACTCAGCTGAATTGGATTGCGGGTCTGTCTCGTATTCTCCGATCCTCAATCGGACACGATCTCTTCTCCACTACTCAGCCGAATTCGATTCCAGGTATGTCTCGTATTCTTCGGTCCCCAATCGGACATGATCTTGTCTCCAATAGTCAGCACAATTTGATTCTATGTCTTTCTCGTATTCTCCGGCCCTCAACCAGACACAATCTCTTCTCCGGTACTCAGCCGAATTCGATTCCAAATCTTTCTCGTATTCTCCGGCCCTCAAACGGACACGATCTTGTCTCCGGTACTCTGCCGAATTCGATTCCAGGTCGGTCTCGTATTCTTCAGTCCTCAACCGGACACGATCTTGTCTCCGGTACTAAGCCGAATTGTATTCCGAGTCTGTCTCTTATTCTCCGGTCCTCAACCGGACACGATCTGTTCTTCGGTACTCAGCCGACTTTGATTCCAGGTTGGTCTCGTATTCTTCGGTCCTCAACCGGACACGATCTCGTCTTCGGTACTCACCTGAATTGGATTGCGGGTCTGTCTCGTATTCTACGGTCCTCAACCGGACACGATCTCATCTCCGGTACTTAGTCGAATTGGATTCCAGGTTTTTCTCGTATTCTACGGTCCTCAACCGGACACAATCTCTTCTCCGGTACTCAGCCGAATTCGATTCCCAATCTATCTCGTATTCTACGGTCCTCAACCGGACACGATCTCGTCTCCGGTACTAAGCCGAATTGGATTTCGGGTCTGTCCCGTAATCTCCGGTCCTCAAATGGACACGATCTTGTCTCCGGTACTCTGCCGAATTCGATTCCAGGTCGGTCTCGTATTCTTCAGTCCTCAACCGGACACGATCTTGTCTCCGGTACTAAGCCGAATTGTATTCCGAGTCTGTCTCGTATTCTCCGGTCCTCAATCGGACACGTTCTGTTCTCCGGTACTCAGCCGATTTCGATTCCAGGTTGGTCTCGTATTCTTCGGTCCTAAACCGGACACGATCTCGTCTCCGGTACTCAGCTGAATTGGATTCCTGGTCTGTCTCTTATTCTTCGGTACTCATCCGAATTAGATTCCAGGTCTGTGTTGTATTCTCCGGTCTTCAATCGGACACGATCTCGTCTCTGGTACTCAGCCGAATTGGATTCCGGGTCTGTTGCGTATTCTCCGATCCTCAACCGGACATGATCTCGTCTCCGATACTCAGCCGAATTCGATTCCAGGTCGGTCTCGTATTCTCCGATCCTCACCCGGACACGATCTCTTCTTCGGTACTCAGCCGAATTCGATTCCACGTCTTTCTCGTATTCTCCAGTCCTACCCCGGACACGATCTCTTCTCCGGTACTCAACCGAATTTGATTCCCGATATGTCTCGTATTCTCCGGTCCTCAACCGGACACGATCTCTTCTCTGGTACTCGGCCGAATTCGATTCCCACTCTGTCTCGTATTCTCCGGTCCTCAACTGGACACGATCTCGTCTCCGGTACTCAGCCGAATTGGATTCCGGGTCTGTCTCGTATTCTCCGATCCTCAACCGGACACGATCTCTTCTTCGATACTCAGCCGAATTCGATTCCACGTCTTTCTCGTATTCTCCAGTCCTACCCCGGACACGATCTCTTCTCCGGTACTCAGCCGAATTCGATTCTCGGTATGTCTCGTATTCTCTGGTCGTCAACTCGACACGATCTCGTCTGTGGTACTCAGTGCAATTCGATTCCAGGTTTTTCTCGTATTCTGCGGTCCTCAACCGGACATGATCTCTTCTCCGGTACTCAGCCGAATTCGATTCCCGATGTCTCGTCTTCTCCGGTCCTTAACCAGACACGATCTCGTCTCCGGTAGTCAACCGAATTAGATTCGGGTCTGTCTCGTATTCTCCGGTCCTCAATCGGACACGATCTCTTCTCCGGTACTCAGTAGAATTCGATTCCAAGTCGGTCTCGTATTCTTCGGTCCTCAACCGGACACGATCTCTTCTCCGGTACTCAGCAGAATTCGATTCCCGGTCTGTCTCGTATTCTCCGGTCTTCAATCAAACATGATCTTGTCTCCGGTACTCTACCGAATTGGATTCCGAGTCTGTCGTGTATTCTATGGTCCTCAACCGGACACGATCTCGTCTCCGGTACTCAGCCGAATTCGATTCCAAGTCGGTCTCATATTCTCCGGTCCTCAATCGGACACGATCTCTTCTTCGGTACTTAGCCGATTTCGATTCCATGTCTTTCTTGTATTCTCCGGTCTTCAATCGGACACGATCTCTTCTCCGGTACTCAACCGAATTCGATTCCCGGTATGTCTCGTATTCTCCGGTCCTAAATCGGACACGAACTGTTCTCCGGTACTCAGCAGAATTCGATTCCAGGTCGGTCTCTTATTCTTCGATCCTCAACCGGACACGATCTCTTCTCTAGTACTCAACCGAATTGGATTCTTGCTCTGTCTCGTATTCTCCAATCGTCAATCGGACACAATCTCGTCTCCGGTACTCAACCGAATTGGATTCCGGGTCTGTCTCGTATTCTCCGGTCCTCAACCGGACACGATCTCGTCTCCGGTACTCAGCCGAATTCAATTCCAGGTCTTTCTCATATTCTTCGGTCCTCAACTGGACACAATCTCTTCTCCGGTACTCAGCCGAATTCAATTCCAGGTCGGTCTCGTATTCTTCGGTCCTCAACCAGACACGATCTCTTCTCCGGTACTTAGCCGAATTCAATTCCCGGTCTGTCTCGTATTCTCTGCTCCTCAACCGGACACGATCTCATCTCCGGTACTCAGCCGAATTCGATTCCAGGTCGGTCTGGTATTCTGCAGTCCTCAACCGAACACGATCTCTTCTCCTGTACTTAGCCAAATTCGATTCCCGGTCTGTCTCGTATTCTCCGATCCTCAACCGGACACGATCTCGTATTCCTCGGTCCTCAATCGGACACGATCTCTTATCTGGTACTCAGCTGAATTCGATTCCAGGTTTTTCTCGTATTCTGCGGTCCTCAACCGGACACAATCTCTTATCCGGTGCTCAGTCGAATTCGATTCCCGGTATGTCTCGTATTCTCCGATCTTCAATCGGACACGATCACTTCTCCGGTACTCAAATGAATTCGATTCCCGGTATGTCTCGTATTCTCCGGTCCTCAATCGGACATGATCTCTTCTCCGGTACTCAGTCGAATTCGATTCCAAGTCGGTCTCGTATTCTTCAGTCCTCAACCGGACACGATCTCTTCAGGTTCGTATCCGGGGGAGTACCGGAGAAGCGGTTGTATCCGATGGAGTACCGGGTAATAAGGGACCGACTGGGAATCAAATTCGTGCGAGTACAGGAGAATCTAAGATAGAAATGGTGGTATCCGGGGGAGTACCGGAGAAGCGGTTGTATCCGATGGAGTACTAGGCAATACGAGACAGACGAGGAATCGAATCCGTGCGAGTATAGGAGAATCCAAGACAGAAAGGATGGTATCCGGGGGAGTACCGGAGAAGCGGTCATATCCAATAGAGTACCAGGCAATACGAGACAGACGGGGAATCGAATCCGTGGGAGTATAGGAGAATCCAAGACAGAAAGGTTCGTATCCGGGGGAGTACTGGAGAAGCGGTCGTATCCGATGGAGTACCGGGCAATACGAGCCAAATGGGGAATGGAATCCGTGCGAGTATAGGAGAATCCAAGAGAGAAATGATGGTATCCGGGGGAGTACTGGAGGAGCGCTCGTATCCGATGGAGTAGCGGGGAATACGAGACAGACCGTAAATCGAATCCGTACGAGTATAGGAGAATCTAAGACAGAAATGGTGGTATCCGGGGGAGTAGCAGAGAAGCGGTCGTATCCGATGGAGTACCAGGCAATACGAGACAGACGAGGAATCGAATCCCTGCGAGTACAAGAGAATCCAAGACAGAAATGGTGGTATCCGGGGGAGTACCGGAGAAGCAGTTGTATCCGATGAAGTACCGGGCAATACAAGACATACGCGGAATCGAATCCGTGCGAGTATAGGAGAATCTAATACAGAAATGGTGGTATTCGGGAGAGTACAGGAGAAGCGGTCGTATCCGATGTAGTACCGGGGAATACGAGACAGACGGGGAATCGAATCCGTGCGAGTATAGGAGAATCTAAAACAGAAATGGTGGTATTCGGGGGAGTACCGGAGAAGCGGTCGTATCCGATGTAGTATCGGGGAATACGAGACAGGCGGGGAATCGAATCCGTGCGAGTATAGGAGAATCTAAAACAGAAATGGTGGTATCGGGGGAGTACCGAAGAAGCGGTCATATCCAATGGAGTATCGGGCATTACGAGACAGACGGGGAATCGAATTCGTGCGAGTATGAGAGACTCCAAGACAGAAAAGGATGGTATCCGATGGAGTACGGAGAAGCCGTCGTATCCGATAGAGTACCGGGAAATACGAGACAGACAGGGAATCGAATCCGTGGGAGTACAGGAGAATCCAAGACAGATAGGTTCGTATCCGGGGGAGTACTGGAGGAGCGCTGGTATCTGATGGAGTACCGGGGAATACGAGACAGATGAGGAATCGAATCCGTGCGAGTACAGGAGAATCTAAGAAAGAAATGGTGGTATCCGGGGGAGTACCGGAGAAGCGGTTGTATCCGATGGAGTACCAGGCAATACGAGAAAGACGAGGAATCGAATACCTGCGAGTACAAGAGAATCCAAGGCAGAAATACCGGAGAAGCAGTCCTATCCGATGGAGTACCGGGCAATATGAGACAGACGCGGAATCGAATCCGTGCCAGTAGAGGAGAATCTAAGACAGAAATGGTGGTATCCGGGGGAGTACCGGAGAAGCGGTCGTATCCGATGGAGTACTGGGCAATACGAGACAGACGCAGAATCGAATTCGTGTGAGTATGGGAGACTCTAAGAGAGAAAAGGATGGTATCCGGCGGAGTACCGGAGAAGCCGTCGTATCCGATAGAGTACCGAGCAATACGAGACACATGGGGAATCGAATCCGTGGGAGTACAGGAGAATCCAAGACAAAAAGGTTCGTATCCAGGGGAGTACCGGAGAAGCGGCCGTATCCGATGGAGTACCAGGTAATATGAGCAAGATGGGGAATCGAATCCGTGCGGGTACAGGAGAATCCAAGACAGAAAGGATGGTATCCGGGGGAGTACCAGAGAAGAGGTCGTATCCGGTGGAGTACTGGGCAATAAGAGACAGACGGGGAATCGAATCCATGCGAGTACAAGAGAATCCAAGACACAAATGGTGGTATCCGGGGGAGTATCGGAGAAGCAGTCGTATCCGATAGAGTACCAGGCAATACGAGACAGACGCGGAATAGAATCCATGCGAGTATAGGAGAATCTAAGATAGAAATGGTGGTATCCGGGGGAGTACCGGAGAAGCGGTCGTATCCAATGGAGTACCGGAGAAGCGGTCGTATCCAATGGAGTACCAGGCAATACGGGATCGACTGGGAATCGAATCCGTGCGAGTATGGGAGAATCCAAGATAGAAAAGGATGGTATCCGAGGGAGTACTGGAGAAGCGGTTATATGATGGAGTACCGGGCAATACGAGCCAAACGGGGAATCGAATCCGTGCCACTATCGGAGAATCCAAGACAGAAAGGATGGTATCCAAGAGCGGACCAGAGAAGCCGTTGTATCCGATGGAGAACCGGGCATTACAAGCCAGACGGGGAATGGAATCCGTTCGAGTACAGGAGAATCCAAGATAGAAAGGACGGTATCCGGGGGAGTACTGGAGGAGCGCTCGTATCCGATGGAGTACCTGGGAATACGAGACAGACGGGGAATCGAATCCGTGCGAGTACAAGAGAATGTAAGACAGAAATAGTGGTATTCGGGGGAGTACCGAAGAAGCGGTCGTATCCGATGGAGTACTGGGCAATACGAGACAGACGGGGAATGGAATCCGTTCGAGTACAGGAGAATCCAAGACAGAAAAGACGGTATTCGGGGGAGTACTGGAGGAGCGCTCGTATCCGATGGAGTACCCGGGAATACGAGATAGACGGGGAATCGAATCCGTGCAAGTACAGGAGAATCTAAGACAGAAATGGTGGTATCCAGGGGAGTATCGGAGAAGCGGTCGTATCCGATGGAGTACCGAGCAATACGAGACAGACGGGGAATCGAATCGATGCGACTACAAGAGAATCCAAGACACAAATGGTTGTATCCGGGGGAGTACCGGAGAAGCAGTCGTATCCGATAGAGTACCAGGCAATACGAGACAGACGTAGAATGGAATCCGTGCGACTACAGAAGAATGCAAGACATAAATGGTGGTATCCGGGGGAGTACCGAAGAAGCGATCGTATCTAAAGGAGTATCAGGCAATACAGGATCGATTGGGAATCAAATCTATGCGAGTATGAGAGAATCCAAGACAGAAAAAGATGGTATCCAGGGGAGTACCGGAGAAGCGGTCGTATCCGATGGAGTACCGGGGAATACGAGACAGACGGGGAATCGAATCTGTGCGAGTATGGGAGACTCTAAGACAGAAAAGGATGGTATCCGGGAGAGTACCGAAGAAGCCGTCGTATCCGATAGAGTACCGGGCAATACGAGCCAGACGGGGAATCGAATCTGTGCGAGGATAGGAGAATCCAGGACAGAAAGGATGGTATCCGGGGGAGTATTGGAGGAGCGCTCGTATCCGAATGAGTACCGGGGAATACGAGACAGACGGGGAATTGAATCCGTGCAAGTTCAAGAGAATCCAAGAAAGAAATGGTGGTGTTCGGGGGAGTACCGGAGAAGCGGTCGTATCCAATAGAGTACCAGGCAATATGAGACAGACGAGGAATCGAATCCGTAGGAGTACAGGAGAATCCCAGACAGAAAGGTTCGTATCCGGGGGAGTACCGGAGAAGTGGTCGTATCCGATGGAGTACCAGGCAATACGAGCCAGATGGGGAATCGAATCCGTGCGACTACAGGAGAATGCAAGACATAAAGGATGGTATCCGGGGGATTACGGGCGAAGCGGTCGTATTCGATGGAGTACCGGGCAATACGAGCCAGACGGGGAATCGAATCCGTGCCACTATTGGAGAATCCAAGACAAAAAAGATGGTATCCGGGAGAGGACCAGAGAAGCCGTCGTATCCAATGGAGTACAGGGCAATATGAGCCAGACCGGGAATCGAATCTGTGCGAGTACAAGAGAATCCAAGATAGAAAGGATGGTATCCGGGGGAGTACTGGAGGAGCGCTCGTATCCGATGGAGTACCGGGGAATATGAGACAGACGGGGAATCGAATCCGTGCAAGTACAAGAGAATCCAAGAAAGAAATGGTGGTATCCGGGGGAGTACCGGAGAAGCGGTCGTATCCGATAGAGTACCAGGCAATACGAGACAGACGAGGAATCGAATCCGTGGGAGTACAGGAGAATCCCAGACAGAAAGGTTCGTATCCGAGGGATTACCGGAGAAGTGGTCATATCCGATGGAACACTAGGCAATACGAGCCAGATGGGGAATCGAATCTGTGCGACTACAGGAGAATGCAAGATAGAAAGGATGGTATCCACGGGAGTACCGGAGAAGCGGTCGTATCCTATGGAGTACCGGGCAATACGAGACAGACGAGGAATCGTATCCGTGCGAGTATGGGAGACTCTAAGACAGAAAAGGATGGTATCCGGCGGAGTACCGGAGAAGCCGTCGTATCCGATAAAGTACCGGGCAATACGAGCCAGATGGGGAATCGAATCTGTGCGAGTACAGGAGAATCCAAGACAGAAAGGACGGTATTCGGGGGAGTACTGGAGGAGCGCTCGTATCCGATGGAGTACCGGGGAATACGAGACAGACGGGGAATCGAATCCGTGCAAGTACAAGAGAATCCAAGAAAGAAATGGTGGTATCCGAGGGAGTACCGGAGAAGCGGTCGTATCCGATAGAGTACTAGGCAATACGAGACAGACGAGGAATCGAATCCGTGGGAGTACAGGAGAATCCCAGAAAGAAAGGTTCGTATCCGAGGGAGTACCAGAGAAGTGGTCCTATCCGATGGAGTACCAGGCAATACGAGCCAGATGGGGAATCGAATCCGTGCGACTACAGGAGAATGCAAGACAGAAAGGATGGTATCCGGGGGAGTACCGGCGAAGCGGTCATATCCGATGGAGTACCGGGTAATACGAGCCAGACGGGGAATCGAATCCGAGCCACTATCGGAGAATCCAAGACAAAAAAGATGGTATCCGGGAGAGGACCACAGAAGCCGTCATATCCGATGGAGTACTGGGCATTACAAGCCAGACGGGGCATCGAATCCGTGCGAGTACAGGAGAATCCATGACAGAAAGGACGGTATCCGAGGAAGTACTGGAGGAGCACTTGTATCCGACGGAGTACCGGGGAATACGAGGCAGACGGGGAGTCGAATCCGTGCGAGTACAGGAGAATTTAAGACAGAAATGGTGGTATCCAGGGGAGTACCGGAAAAACGGTCGTATTCGATGGAGTACCGGGGAGTACGAGACAGACGAGGTACCGATTCCATGCGAGTACAAGAGAATCTAAGACACAAATGGTGGTATCTGGGGGAGTACCGGAGAAGCAATCGTATCTGATAGAGTACCAGGCAATACGAGACAGATGCGGAATGGAATCCGTGCGAGTATAGGAGAATCTAAGACAGAAATGGTGGTATCCGGGGGAGTAACGAAGAAGCGTTCGTATCCGATGGAGTACCGGGGAATATGAGACAGACGGGGAATCGAATCCGTGCGAGTATAGGAGAATCTAAAACAGAAATGGTGGTATCCGAGGGAGAACCGGAAAAGCGGTCGTATCCGATGGAGTACCGGGCAATACGAGATAGACGAGGAATCGATTCCATGCGAGTACAAGAGAATCCAAGACACAAATGGTGGTATCCTGGGGAGTACCGGAGAAGCAGTCGTATCCGATAGAGTACCAGGCAATACGAGACAGACGCAGAATGGAATCCGTGCGACTATAGGAGAATGCAAAACAGAAATGGTGGTGTCCGGGGGAGTACCGAAGAATCGGTCGTATCCGATGGAGTACCGGGGAATACGAGACAGACGGGGAATCGAATCCGTTTGAGTACAGGAGAATCCAAGATAGAAAGGACGGTATCCGGGGGAGTACCGGAGAAGCAATCGTATCCGATAGAGTACCAGGCAATACGAGACAGACGCGGAATGGAATCACTGCGAGTATAGGAGAATCTAAGACAGAAATGGTGGTATCCGGGGGAGTAACGAAGAAGCGGTCGTATCCGATGGAGTACCGGGGAATACGAGACAGACGGGGAATCGAATCTGTGCGAGTATAGGAGAATCTAAAATAGAAATGGTGGTATCCGGGGGAGAACCGGAAAAGCGGTCGTATCCGATGGAGTATCGAGCAATATGAGATAGACGAGGAATCGATTCCATACGAGTACAAGAGAATCCAAGACACAAATGGTGGTATCCGGGGGAGTACTGGAGAAGCAGTCGTATCCGATAGAGTACCAGGCAATACGAGACAAACGTAGAATGGAATCCGTGCGACTACAGGAGAATGCAAGACAGAAATGGTGGTATCCGAGGGAGTACCGAAGAAGCGGTCGTATCCGATGGAGTACCGGGGAATACGAGACAGACGGGGAATCGAATCCGTTTGAGTACAGGAGAATCCAAGATAGAAAGGACGGTATCTGGGGGAGTACCGGAGAAGCGGTCGTATCCAATGGAGTACCGGGCATTCCGAGACAGACGAGGAATTGTATCCCTGCAAGTATGGGAGACTCTAAGACAGAAAAGGATGGTATCCGGCAGAGTACCGGAGAAGCCGTCGTATCCGATAGAGTACCGAGCAATATGAGACACACGGGGAATCGAATCCATGGGAGGACAGGAGATTCCAAGACAGAAAGGTTCGTATCCGGGGGAGTACCAAAGAAGCGGTCGTATTCGATGGAGTACTTGGTAATACGAGCAAGATGGGGAATCGAATCCGTGCGGGTACAGGAGAATCCAAGACAGAAAGGATGGTATCCGGGGGAGTACCGGAGAAGCGGTCGTATCCGGTGGAGTACCGGGCAATACGAGCCAGACGGTAGATCGAATCCGTGCGAGTACAGGAGAATCCAAGACAGAAAGGACGGTATCCGAGGGAGTACCGGAGAAGCGGTTGTATCCGATGGAGTACTGGGGAATACGAGATAGACGGGGAATCGAATCCGTGCGAGTATAATAGAATCTAAGACAAAAATTATGGTATTCGGGGGAGTACCGGAGAAGTGGTCGTATCGAATGGAGTACCGTGCAATACGAGACAGACGGGGAATCGAATCCGTTTGAGTATAAGAGACTCCAAGACAGAAAAGGATGGTATCCGGGGGAGTACCGGAGAAGCCGTCGTATCCGATAGAGTACCGGGCAGTACGAGACAGACGAGGAATCGAATCCGTGGGAGGACAGGAGAATCCAAGACAGAAAGGATGGTATCCACGGGAGTATCGGAGAAGCGGTCGTATCCTATGGAGTACCGGGCAATACGAGACAGACGAGGAATCGTATTCGTACGAGTATGGGAGACTCCAAGACAGAAAAGGATGGTATCCGGCGGAGTACCGGAGAAGCCGTCGTATCCGATAAAGTACCGGGCAATACGAGACAGGCAGGGAATCGGATCCGTGGGAGTACAGGAGAATCCAAGACATAAAGGTTCGTATCCGAGGGAGTACTGGAGGAGCGCTGGTATCCGATGGAGCACCGGGGAATACGAGACAGACGGGGAATCGAATCCATGAGAGTACAGGAGATTCCAAGATAGAAAGGATGGTATCTGGGGAAGTACCGGAGAAGCGGTCGTATCCAATGGAATACCGGGCAATACGAGACAGACGCGGAATCGAATCCTTGCGAGTATAGAAGAATCAAAGACAGAAAAGGATGGTATCCGGGGGAGTACCGGAGAAGCCGTCGTATCCGATAAAGTACCGGGCAATACGAGACAAATAGGGAATCGAATTCGTGGGAGTATAGGAGAATCCAAGACAGAAAGGATGGTATTCGGGGGAGTACCGGAGAAGCTGTCGTATTCGATAAAGTACCGGGCAATAGGAGACAGACAGGAAATCGAATCCGTGGGAGTATAGGAGAATCTAGGACAGAAAGGTTCGTATCCGAGGGGGTACTGGAGGAGCGCTCCTATCCGATGGAGTACCGGGGAATACGAGACAGATGGGGAATCGAATCCGTGCGAATATAGAAGAATCTAAGACAGAAATGGTGGTATCCGGGGGAGTACCGGAGAAGCGGTTGTATTCGATGGAGTACCGGGCAATTCTGAGAAAGACGGGGAATCGAATCCGTGGGAGTACAGGAGAATCCAAGACAGAAAGGTTCGTATCCGGGGGAGTACTGGAGGAGCGCTGGTATCCGATGGAGCACCGGGGAATACGAGACAGACGGGGAATCGAATCCGTGCAAGTACAAGAGAATCCAAGAAAGAAATGGTGGTATCCGAGGGAGTACCGGAGAAGCGGTCGTATCCGATAGAGTACTAGGCAATACGAGACAGACGAGGAATCGAATCCGTGGGAGTACAGGAGAATCCCAGAAAGAAAGGTTCGTATCCGAGGGAGTACCAGAGAAGTGGTCCTATCCGATGGAGTACCAGGCAATACGAGCCAGATGGGGAATCGAATCCGTGCGACTACAGGAGAATGCAAGACAGAAAGGATGGTATCCGGGGGAGTACCGGCGAAGCGGTCATATCCGATGGAGTACCGGGTAATACGAGCCAGACGGGGAATCGAATCCGAGCCACTATCGGAGAATCCAAGACAAAAAAGATGGTATCCGGGAGAGGACCACAGAAGCCGTCATATCCGATGGAGTACTGGGCATTACAAGCCAGACGGGGCATCGAATCCGTGCGAGTACAGGAGAATCCATGACAGAAAGGACGGTATCCGAGGAAGTACTGGAGGAGCACTTGTATCCGACGGAGTACCGGGGAATACGAGGCAGACGGGGAGTCGAATCCGTGCGAGTACAGGAGAATTTAAGACAGAAATGGTGGTATCCAGGGGAGTACCGGAAAAACGGTCGTATTCGATGGAGTACCGGGGAGTACGAGACAGACGAGGTACCGATTCCATGCGAGTACAAGAGAATCTAAGACACAAATGGTGGTATCTGGGGGAGTACCGGAGAAGCAATCGTATCTGATAGAGTACCAGGCAATACGAGACAGATGCGGAATGGAATCCGTGCGAGTATAGGAGAATCTAAGACAGAAATGGTGGTATCCGGGGGAGTAACGAAGAAGCGTTCGTATCCGATGGAGTACCGGGGAATATGAGACAGACGGGGAATCGAATCCGTGCGAGTATAGGAGAATCTAAAACAGAAATGGTGGTATCCGAGGGAGAACCGGAAAAGCGGTCGTATCCGATGGAGTACCGGGCAATACGAGATAGACGAGGAATCGATTCCATGCGAGTACAAGAGAATCCAAGACACAAATGGTGGTATCCTGGGGAGTACCGGAGAAGCAGTCGTATCCGATAGAGTACCAGGCAATACGAGACAGACGCAGAATGGAATCCGTGCGACTATAGGAGAATGCAAAACAGAAATGGTGGTGTCCGGGGGAGTACCGAAGAATCGGTCGTATCCGATGGAGTACCGGGGAATACGAGACAGACGGGGAATCGAATCCGTTTGAGTACAGGAGAATCCAAGATAGAAAGGACGGTATCCGGGGGAGTACCGGAGAAGCAATCGTATCCGATAGAGTACCAGGCAATACGAGACAGACGCGGAATGGAATCACTGCGAGTATAGGAGAATCTAAGACAGAAATGGTGGTATCCGGGGGAGTAACGAAGAAGCGGTCGTATCCGATGGAGTACCGGGGAATACGAGACAGACGGGGAATCGAATCTGTGCGAGTATAGGAGAATCTAAAATAGAAATGGTGGTATCCGGGGGAGAACCGGAAAAGCGGTCGTATCCGATGGAGTATCGAGCAATATGAGATAGACGAGGAATCGATTCCATACGAGTACAAGAGAATCCAAGACACAAATGGTGGTATCCGGGGGAGTACTGGAGAAGCAGTCGTATCCGATAGAGTACCAGGCAATACGAGACAAACGTAGAATGGAATCCGTGCGACTACAGGAGAATGCAAGACAGAAATGGTGGTATCCGAGGGAGTACCGAAGAAGCGGTCGTATCCGATGGAGTACCGGGGAATACGAGACAGACGGGGAATCGAATCCGTTTGAGTACAGGAGAATCCAAGATAGAAAGGACGGTATCTGGGGGAGTACCGGAGAAGCGGTCGTATCCAATGGAGTACCGGGCATTCCGAGACAGACGAGGAATTGTATCCCTGCAAGTATGGGAGACTCTAAGACAGAAAAGGATGGTATCCGGCAGAGTACCGGAGAAGCCGTCGTATCCGATAGAGTACCGAGCAATATGAGACACACGGGGAATCGAATCCATGGGAGGACAGGAGATTCCAAGACAGAAAGGTTCGTATCCGGGGGAGTACCAAAGAAGCGGTCGTATTCGATGGAGTACTTGGTAATACGAGCAAGATGGGGAATCGAATCCGTGCGGGTACAGGAGAATCCAAGACAGAAAGGATGGTATCCGGGGGAGTACCGGAGAAGCGGTCGTATCCGGTGGAGTACCGGGCAATACGAGCCAGACGGTAGATCGAATCCGTGCGAGTACAGGAGAATCCAAGACAGAAAGGACGGTATCCGAGGGAGTACCGGAGAAGCGGTTGTATCCGATGGAGTACTGGGGAATACGAGATAGACGGGGAATCGAATCCGTGCGAGTATAATAGAATCTAAGACAAAAATTATGGTATTCGGGGGAGTACCGGAGAAGTGGTCGTATCGAATGGAGTACCGTGCAATACGAGACAGACGGGGAATCGAATCCGTTTGAGTATAAGAGACTCCAAGACAGAAAAGGATGGTATCCGGGGGAGTACCGGAGAAGCCGTCGTATCCGATAGAGTACCGGGCAGTACGAGACAGACGAGGAATCGAATCCGTGGGAGGACAGGAGAATCCAAGACAGAAAGGATGGTATCCACGGGAGTATCGGAGAAGCGGTCGTATCCTATGGAGTACCGGGCAATACGAGACAGACGAGGAATCGTATTCGTACGAGTATGGGAGACTCCAAGACAGAAAAGGATGGTATCCGGCGGAGTACCGGAGAAGCCGTCGTATCCGATAAAGTACCGGGCAATACGAGACAGGCAGGGAATCGGATCCGTGGGAGTACAGGAGAATCCAAGACATAAAGGTTCGTATCCGAGGGAGTACTGGAGGAGCGCTGGTATCCGATGGAGCACCGGGGAATACGAGACAGACGGGGAATCGAATCCATGAGAGTACAGGAGATTCCAAGATAGAAAGGATGGTATCTGGGGAAGTACCGGAGAAGCGGTCGTATCCAATGGAATACCGGGCAATACGAGACAGACGCGGAATCGAATCCTTGCGAGTATAGAAGAATCAAAGACAGAAAAGGATGGTATCCGGGGGAGTACCGGAGAAGCCGTCGTATCCGATAAAGTACCGGGCAATACGAGACAAATAGGGAATCGAATTCGTGGGAGTATAGGAGAATCCAAGACAGAAAGGATGGTATCCGGGGGAGTACCGGAGAAGCTGTCGTATTCGATAAAGTACCGGGCAATAGGAGACAGACAGGAAATCGAATCCGTGGGAGTATAGGAGAATCTAGGACAGAAAGGTTCGTATCCGAGGGGGTACTGGAGGAGCGCTCCTATCCGATGGAGTACCGGGGAATACGAGACAGATGGGGAATCGAATCCGTGCGAATATAGAAGAATCTAAGACAGAAATGGTGGTATCCGGGGGAGTACCGGAGAAGCGGTTGTATTCGATGGAGTACCGGGCAATTCTGAGAAAGACGGGGAATCGAATCCGTGGGAGTACAGGAGAATCCAAGACAGAAAGGTTCGTATCCGGGGGAGTACTGGAGGAGCGCTGGTATCCGATGGAGCACCGGGGAATACGAGACAGACGGGGAATCGAATCCGTGCGAGTACAGGAGATTCTAAGACAGAAAGGATGGCATCCGGGGAAGTACCGGCGAAGTGGTCATATCCGATGGAGTACCAGGCAATACGAGACAGACGCGGAATCGAATCCTTGCGAGTATAGAAGAATCAAAGACAGAAAAGGATGGTATCCGGGGGAGTACCGGAGAAGCCGTCGTATCCGATAAAGCACGTGGAATAAGAGACAGACAGGGAATCAAATCCGTGGGAGTACAGGAGAATCCAAGACAGAAAGGATGGTATCCGGGGGAGTACCGGAGAAGCTGTCATATCCGATAAAGTACCAGGCAATAGGAGACAGACGGGAAATCGAATCCGTGGGAGTACAGGAGAATCCAGGACAGAAAGGTTCGTATCCGGGGGAGTACTGGAGGAGCGCTCCTATCAGATAGAGTACCGGGGAATATAAGACAGACGGGGAATCGAATCCATGCGAGTACAGGAGAATCCAAGACAGAAAGGATGGTATCCGGGGAACTACCGAAGAAGCGGTCGTATCCGATGGAGTACCGGGCAATACGAGACAGACGCGGAATCGTATCCGTGCGAGTATAGGAGAATCAAAGACAGAAAAGGATGGTATCCGGGGGGGTACCGGAGAAGCTGTCGTATCCGATAGAGTACCAGGCAATATGAGACAAATGGGGAATCGAATCCGTGGGAGTACAGGAGAATCCAAGACAGAAAGGTTTGTATCCGGGGGAGTACTGGAGGAGCACTTGTATCCGATGGAGCACCGGGGAATACGAGACAGACGAGGAATCGAATCTGTGCGAGTACAGGAGATTCTAAGAGAGAAAGGATGGTATCCGGGGAAGTACCGGCGAAGCGGTCGTATCCGATGGAGTACCGGGCAATACGAGACAGACACGGAATCGAATCCTTGCGAGTATAGAAGAATCAAAGACAGAAAAGGATGGTATCCGGGGGAGTACCGGAGAAGCCGTCGTATCCGATAAAGCACCGGGAATAAGAGACAGACAGGGAATCGAATTCGTGGGAGTACAGGAGAATCTAAGACAGAAAGGATGGTATCCGGGGGAGTACCGGAGAAGCTGTCATATCCGATAAAGTACCAGGCAATAGGAGACAGACGGGAAATCGAATCCGTGGGAGTACAGGAGAATCCAGGACAGAAAGGTTCGTATCCGGGGGAGTACTGGAGGAGCGCTCCTATCCGATGGAGTACCGGGGAATATAAGACAGACGGGGAATCGAATCCGTGCGAGTACAGGAGAATCCAAGACAGAAAGGATGGTATCCGGGGAACTACCGAAGAAGCGGTCGTATCCGATGGAGTACCGAGCAATACGAGATAGACGCGGAATCGAATCCTTGCGAGTATAGAAGAATCAAAGACAGTAAATGATGGTATCCAGGAGAGTTCCGGAGAAGCCGTCGTATTCGATAAAGTACCGGGCAATACGAGACAGACAGGGAATCGAATCCGTGGGAGTACAGGAGAATCTAAGACAGAAAGGATGGTATCCAAGGGAGTACTAGAGAAGCTGTCGTATCCGATCAAGTACCGGGCAATACAAGACAGACGGGAAATCGAATTCGTGGGAGTACAGGAGAATCCAAGACAGAAAGGTTCGTATCCGGGGGAGTACTGGAGGAGCGCTCCTATCCGATGGAGTACCGGGGAATATAAGACAGACGGGGAATCGAATCCGTGCGAGTACAGGAGAATCCAAGACAGAAAGGATGGTATCCGGGGAACTACCGAAGAAACGGTCGTATCCGATGGAGTACCGGGCAATACGAGACAGACGCGGAATCGTATCCGTGCGAGTATAGGAGAATCAAAGACAGAAAAGGATGGTATCCGGGGGGGTACCGAAGAAGCTGTCGTATCCGATAGAGTACCGGGCAATACGAGACAGACAGGGAATCGAATCCGTGGGAGTATAGGAGAATCCAAGACAGAAAGGATGGTATCCGGGGGAGTACCGGAGAAGTCGTCGTATTCGATAAAGTACCTGGCAATACGAGACAAATAGGGAATCGAATCTGTGGGAGTACAGGAGAATCCAAGACAGAAAGGATGGTATCCGGGGGAGTACCGGAGAAGCTGTCGTATCCGATAAAGTACCGGGCAATAGGAGACAGACGGGAAATCGAATCTGTGAGAGTACAGGAGAATCCAGGACAGAAAGGTTCGTATCCGAGGGAGTACTGGAGGAGCGCTCCTATCTGATGGAGTACCGGGGAATATAAGACAGACGGGGAATTGAATCCGTGCGAGTACAGGAGAATCCAAGACAGAAAGGATGGTATCCGGGGAACTACCGAAGAAGCGGTCGTATCCGATGGAGTACCGAGCAATACGAGATAGACGCGGAATCGAATCCTTGCGAGTATAGAAGAATCAAAGACAGAAAAGGATGGTATCCAGGAGAGTTCCGGAGAAGCCGTCGTATTCGATAAAGTACCGGGCAATACGAGACAGACAGGGAATCGAATCCGTGGGAGTACAGGAGAATCCAAGACAGAAAGGATGGTATCCGGGGGAGTACCGGAGAAGCTGTCGTATCCGATAAAGTACCGGGCAATAGGAGACAGACGGGAAATCGAATCCGTGAGAGTACAGGAGAATCCAGGACAGAAAGGTTCGTATCCGGGGGAGTACTGGAGGAGCGCTCCTATCTGATGGAGTATCGGGGAATATAAGACAGACGAGGAATTGAATCCGTGCGAGTACAGGAGAATCCAAGACAGAAAGGGTGGTATCCGGGGAACTACCGAAGAAGCGGTCGTATCCGATGGAGTACTGGGCAATACGAGACAGACGCGGAATCGTATCCGTGCGAGTATAGGAGAATAAAAGACAGAAAAGGATGGTATCCGGGGGAGTACCGGAGAAATTGTCGTATCCGATAGAGTACCAGGCAATACGAGACAGACAGGGAATCGAATCCGTGGGAGTACAGGAGAATCCAAGACAGAAAGGATGGTATTCGGGGGAGTACCGGTGAAGCCGTCGTATCCGATAAAGTACCGGACAATACGAGACAAGCGGGGAATCGAATCTGTGAGAGTACAGGAGAATCCAAGACAGAAAGGTTCGTATCCGGGGGAGTACTAGAGGAGCGCTCGAATCCGATGGAGCATTGGGGAATACGAGATAGACGGGGAATCGAATCCGTGCGAGTACAGGAGATTCCAAGACAGAAAGGATGGTATCCGGGGAACTACCGCAGAAACGGTCGTATCCGATGGAGTACCGGGCAATACGAGACAGACGCGGAATCAAATCCTTGCGAGTATAGAAGAATCAAAGACAAAAAAGGATGGTATCAGGGGGAGTACCGGAGAAGCCGTCATATCCGATAAAGTACCGGGCAATACGAGACAGACAGGGAATCGAATTCGTGGGAGTACAGGAGAATCCAAGACAGAAAGGATGGTATCCGGGGGAGTACCGGAGAAGCTGTCGTATCCGATAAAGTACCGGGCAATAGGAGACAGACGGGAAATCGAATTCGTGGGAGTACAGGAGAATCCAGGACAGAAAGGTTCGTATCTGGGGGAGTACTGGAGGAGCGCTCCTATCCAACCTAGTACGAGAGAATACGAGACAGATGGGGATTCGAATCCGTGCGAGTATAGAAGAATCTAAGACAGAAATGGTGGTATCCGGGGGAGGACCGGAGAAGTGGTCGAAGTCGATGGAGTACCGGGCAATATGAGACAGACAGGGAATCGAATCCGTGCGAGTATGGGGGAATCCAAGATAGAAAAAGATGGTATTAGGGGGAGTACCGGAGAAGCCGTCGTATCCGATAGAGGACCGGGCAATACGGGACTGATGGGGAATCGAATCCGTGGGAGTACAGGAGAATCCAAGACAGAAAGGTTCGTATCTGGGGGAGTACCGGAGAAGCGATGGTATCTGATAGAGTACCGGGCAATACGAGCCAGATGGGGAATCGAATCCGTGCGACTACAGGAGAATCCAAGACAGAAAGGGCGGTATCCGGGGAACTACTTGAGGAGCGCTCGTATCCGATGGAGTACCGGGGAATACGAGACAGACGGGGAATCGAATCCGTGCGAGTACAGGAGAATCCAAGACAGAAAAGGATGGTATCTGGGGGACTATCGGAGAAGCCGTCGTATTCGATAGAGTACCGGGCAATACGAGACAGACGGGGAATCGAATCCGTGGGAGTACAGTAGAATCCAAGACAGAAAGGATGGTATCCGGGGGAGTACCGGAGAAGCGGTCGTATTCGATGGAGTACCGGGCAATACGAGACAGACGGGGAATCGAATCCGTGGGAGTACAGTAGAATCCAAGACAGAAAGGATGGTATCCGGGGGAGTACCGGAGAAGCGGTCGTATCCGATGGAGTACCAGGCAATACGAGCCAGACGGAGAATTGAATCCGTGGGAGTACAGGAGAATCCAAGACAGAAAGGTTCGTATCCGGGGGAGTACTGGAGGAGCGCTCGTATCCGATGGAGCACCGGGGAATACGAGACGGACGGGGAATCGAATCCGTGCGAGTACAGGAGATTCCAAGACAGAAAGGATGGTATCCGGGGAACTACCGCAGAAGCGCTCGTATCCGATGGAGTACCAGGCAATACGAGACAGACGCGGAATCAAATCCGTGGGAGTATAGGAGAATCCAAGACAGAAAGGTTCGTATCCGGGGGAGTACTGGAGGAGCGCTCGTATCCGATGGAGTACCGGGGAATATAAGAAAGACAGGGAATCGAATCCGTGGGAGTACAGGAGATTCCAAGACAGAAAGGATGGTATCCGGGGGAGTATCGGAGAAGCTGTCGTATCCGATAAAGTACCGGGCAATAGGAGACAGACGGGAAATCGAATCCGTGGGAGTACAGGAGAATCCAGGACAGAAAGGTTCGTATCCAGGGGAGTACCGGAGAAGCCGTCGTATCCGATAAAGTACCGGGCAATACGAGACAGATAGGGAATCGAATCCGTAGGAGTACAGGAGAATCCAAGACAGAAAGGATGGTATCCGGGGGAGTATCGGAGAAGCTGTCGTATCCGAGAAAGTACCGGGCAATAGGAGACAAACGGGAAATCGAATCCGTGGGAGTACAGGAGAATCCAGGACAGAAAGGTTCGTATCCGGGGGAGTACCGGAGATGCGGTCGTATCCGGTGGAGTACCAGGCAGTACGAGCCAGATGGGGAATCGAATCCGTGCGAGTACAGGAGAATCCAAGACAGAAAGGATGGTATCCGGGGGAGTACCGGCAAAGCCGTCGTATCCGGTAAAGTACCGGGGAATACGAGACAGACGGGGAATCGAATCCATGCGAGCACAGGAGAATCTAAGACAGAAATGGTGGTATCGGGGGGAGTACTGGAGGAGCGCTCGTATCCGGGGGAGTACCGGCGAAGCCGTCATACCTGATAAAGTACTGGGGCATACGAGACAGACGGGGAATAGAATCCGTGCAGGTACAGGAGAATCTAAGATAGAAATGGTGGTACTCGGGGAGTACCAGAGAAGCCGTCGTATTTGGTAGAGTACCGGGCAATACGAGACAGACGGGGAATCGAATCCGTGGGAGTACAGTAGAATCCAAGACAGAAAGGATGGTATCCGGGGGAGTACCGGAGAAGCGGTCGTATCCGATGGAGTACCAGGCAATACGAGCCAGACGGGGAATTGAATCCGTGGGAGTACAGGAGAATCCAAGACAGAAAGGTTCGTATCCGGGGGAGTACTGGAGGAGCGCTCGTATCCGATGGAGCACCGGGGAATACGAGACGGACGGGGAATCGAATCCGTGCGAGTACAGGAGATTCCAAGACAGAAAGGATGGTATCCGGGGAACTACCGCAGAAGCGGTCGTATCCGATGGAGTACCAGGCAATACGAGACAGACGCGGAATCAAATCCGTGGGAGTATAGGAGAATCCAAGACAGAAAGGTTCGTATCTGGGGGAGTACTGGAGGAGCGCTCGTATCCGATGGAGTACCGGGGAATATAAGAAAGACAGGGAATCGAATCCGTGGGAGTACAGGAGATTCCAAGACAGAAAGGATGGTATCCGGGGGAGTATCGGAGAAGCTGTCGTATCCGATAAAGTACCGGGCAATAGGAGACAGACGGGAAATCGAATCCGTGGGAGTACAGGAGAATCCAGGACAGAAAGGTTCGTATCCAGGGGAGTACCGGAGAAGCCGTCGTATCCGATAAAGTACCGGGCAATACGAGACAGATAGGGAATCGAATCCGTAGGAGTACAGGAGAATCCAAGACAGAAAGGATGGTATCCGGGGGAGTATCGGAGAAGCTGTCGTATCCGAGAAAGTACCGGGCAATAGGAGACAAACGGGAAATCGAATCCGTGGGAGTACAGGAGAATCCAGGACAGAAAGGTTCGTATCTGGGGGAGTACCGGAGATGCGGTCGTATCCGGTGGAGTACCAGGCAGTACGAGCCAGATGGGGAATCGAATCCGTGCGAGTACAGGAGAATCGAAGACAGAAAGGATGGTATCCGGGGGAGTACCGGCAAAGCCGTCGTATCCGGTAAAGTACCGGGGAATACGAGACAGACGGGGAATCGAATCCATGCGAGCACAGGAGAATCTAAGACAGAAATGGTGGTATCGGGGGGAGTACTGGAGGAGCGCTCGTATCCGGGGGAGTACCGGCGAAGCCGTCATACCTGATAAAGTACTGGGGCATACGAGACAGACGGGGAATAGAATCCGTGCAGGTACAGGAGAATCTAAGATAGAAATGGTGGTACTCGGGGAGTACCGGAGAAGCCGTCGTATTTGGTAGAGTACCGGGCAATACGAGACAGACGGGGAATCGAATCCGTGGGAGTACAGTAGAATCCAAGACAGAAAGGATGGTATCCGGGGGAGTACCGGAGAAGCGGTCGTATCCGATGGAGTACCAGGCAATACGAGCCAGACGGGGAATTGAATCCGTGGGAGTACAGGAGAATCCAAGACAGAAAGGTTCGTATCCGGGGGAGTACTGGAGGAGCGCTCGTATCCGATGGAGCACCGGGGAATACGAGACGGACGGGGAATCGAATCCGTGCGAGTACAGGAGATTCCAAGACAGAAAGGATGGTATCCGGGGAACTACCGCAGAAGCGGTCGTATCCGATGGAGTACCAGGCAATACGAGACAGACGCGGAATCAAATCCGTGGGAGTATAGGAGAATCCAAGACAGAAAGGTTCGTATCCGGGGGAGTACTGGAGGAGCGCTCGTATCCGATGGAGTACCGGGGAATATAAGAAAGACAGGGAATCGAATCCGTGAGAGTACAGGAGATTCCAAGACAGAAAGGATGGTATCCGGGGGAGTATCGGAGAAGCTGTCGTATCCGATAAAGTACCGGGCAATAGGAGACAGACGGGAAATCGAATCCGTGGGAGTACAGGAGAATCCAGGACAGAAAGGTTCGTATCCAGGGGAGTACCGGAGAAGCCGTCGTATCCGATAAAGTACCGGGCAATACGAGACAGATAGGGAATCGAATCCGTAGGAGTACAGGAGAATCCAAGACAGAAAGGATGGTATCCGGGGGAGTATCGGAGAAGCTGTCGTATCCGAGAAAGTACCGGGCAATAGGAGACAAACGGGGAATCGAATCCGTGCGAGTACAGGAGAATCCAAGACAGAAAAGGATGGTATCTGGGGGACTATCGGAGAAGCCGTCGTATTCGATAGAGTACCGGGCAATACGAGACAGACGGGGAATCGAATCCGTGGGAGTACAGTAGAATCCAAGACAGAAAGGATGGTATCCGGGGGAGTACCGGAGAAGCGGTCGTATCCGATGGAGTACCAGGGAATACGAGCCAGACGGGGAATTGAATCCGTGGGAGTACAGGAGAATCCAAGGCAGAAAGGTTCGTATCCGGGGGAGTACTGGAGGAGCGCTCGTATCCGATGGAGCACCGGGGAATACGAGACGGACGGGGAATCGAATCCGTGCGAGTACAGGAGATTCCAAGACAGAAAGGATGGTATCCGGGGAACTACCGCAGAGGCGGTCGTATCCGATGGAGTACCAGGCAATACGAGACAGACGCGGAATCAAATCCGTGGGAGTATAGGAGAATCCAAGACAGAAAGGTTCGTATCCGGGGGAGTACTGGAGGAGCGCTCATATCCGATGGAGTACGGAATATAAGAAAGACAGGGAATCGAATCCGTGAGAGTACAGGAGATTCCAAGACAGAAAGGATGGTATCCGGGGGAGTATCGGAGAAGCTGTCGTATCCGATAAAGTACCGGGCAATAGGAGACAAACGGGAAATCGAATCCGTGGGAGTACAGGAGAATCCAGGACAGAAAGGTTCGTATCCGGGGGAGTACCGGAGATGCTGATTCATGCCTAATTGGTGTCTCAGCTGATGTACGTCCAGCTGGTGCTCCTTGATGGCAGGTGCAATCAACAAAATTTTTAACCTATAACACCATGAACTAGGGTAGCAAATACAAAGCTACTATAGCATAGTGGCTCTAGGATCGTTCCACTGGGAAGGGTACTCAAGATTGAAAATGATACCAATTCAAAGTGAATTGGTGCTGTTTCATTTTAAGATTAGCTTAAGAAATAAAACACAAACTTTGGTTTGAAAAAGGGTTTTGACTTAGATTAACAACACGACAAGTGATGAAAATAACTTAAGAAGAAAAGCATTCCTTGGAGATTTAGGTATACAGGGGAGGTTTCTCATGCAAAAGCATAGCTCCGGTCACTTGGTTCAATTCCTCACATTAGAGACTTAACATTAAGTCAATTCTCTAACAGGTGCTGCATAAATACATCCCTCAATTGGATTTCAACTTTAATTCTCTCACTGATGCAACTTGCAATGGTTCAAGCCTCTCACTTAGCTTTTACCATTCAAGGTGATCTTTAACCTTGGATTACCCGTCAAAAGCTCGCAAGAGGTAACTAATGGATGTCTCCTAAGAGTCCAAAAGCTTACCAAGTGTTGGCTATTCTAGAAAATCCTACCTTCAAGTCACCTACCAGAGGCTCGCAAGGGGTAAACTAGTGAATCTCCACGGTTAGAGATCACTTGCCTTACCAAGTGTTGGCCCAGGTGACTCCAAGGTGTTTTAAGTTAACTAAAAACATTAGAAACCATTCACGGGACACACTTACTCTTCATTCATAGCTGAAACCACAAAGCTTCTGATTGATGCAATTGGAACCTTTCCCGGCAACCTTAATTCCAAGGAACTAAAAAGCTTAGCTACTCATTCTCTGGGGAAAGCTCCTCAGAGAGTGCATAACCAAGTTAAAATAAAAAATAATACAATCAAATTGACCAGGTAAAGCAAAGCTCA
The DNA here is from genome assembly GCA_030254885.1 of Vitis rotundifolia. Lineage (NCBI taxonomy): Eukaryota > Viridiplantae > Streptophyta > Magnoliopsida > Vitales > Vitaceae > Vitis > Vitis rotundifolia. Next base: position 25,379,484 of record CM058168.1, on the reverse strand, counting down.
AGCTCTGTATATTTCTTGTTTTGAAACTTTTACAAAAGGTTCGTCACCCAGCACACCCAGAACAGGCTCCTCGGGCTCCCTTTTATACCAAAAATTCCAATTACAACTATCCCCTGGTAATTTGCTAAATTCCTAACTTAAAAGCTAAGGAAATCTTTCATTGGTGACTTACAAGGAGAATTTAGGCATTTAAGCAACAAAAATCTAATGAAAAATATCTCCAAGAGTCGGTTACAAATATCAGGAAGCACTAAGGACCACTTCGCAGGTGAAAGGTGAGGTATGCGGAATTTCGCAGGTACACAAGAGGAGCTGCGAAATTCCTTCATAGCAGCCAGCTGCTTCAACACCTTTGCAAAGTGAACTTCCAACTTGAGGTGTTTGGCTTCCATCGCGGCGCGAAGCTTCAGGGGAACTCCATAGCACTGTGCAAAAAGGCTGCGAAACCATTCCGCAACAAGAATGGTGATTTCGCAGCACTTTACTGAAGTCTTCCTTCCTTCAGCTTGGAGCAGTTATCTTCCAACGGCTGTAGCTTCCTCATTTCAGATCCAAATTGCACACGGTTTGGGGCATTGGATTGTTGACTTCCTAAGCTTTCAAATGACATATTGTATGCATAAATTGGACATCAGGAAGTGCTCCAAAACTAGCTGCAGTGACTGTCATCAAGAATGTTCCATGGCTGAATCCTCTTTGCTTCCCCTTTTGCATTTCCACTTTGCTTATGGCATAAGAGCTTCAAGGCTGTGATTCTTCATGCCTCTGAGCTTCCCAAAGCTTTCTAAGGATTCCATATCACTCTCCTCAATCTCATAATGCTTTGGTGGTCAAAATGCTATCAAAACACCAAAACTTAAGGCAATTTGATTATAATTGATTACAAGGAGTCTTAACATGCTAATTGGGTTAAAAGGCACTAACTACTACTCAAAAGTGTTTAAAAGGATTAATAACAAGCTATGAAATAGCACTTTTTGAGTAGTAATCAGATGCGGTCGTATCCGGTGGAGTACCAGGCAGTACGAGCCAGATGGCGAATCGAATCCGTGCGAGTACAGGAGAATCCAAGACAGAAAGGATGGTATCCGGGGGAGTACCGGCAAAGCCGTCGTATCCGGTAAAGTACCGGGGAATACGAGACAGACGGGGAATCGAATCCATGCGAGCACAGGAGAATCTAAGACAGAAATGGTGGTATCGGGGGGAGTACTGGAGGAGCGCTCATATCCGGGGGAGTACCGGCGAAGCCGTCATACCTGATAAAGTACTGGGGCATACGAGACAGACGGGGAATAAAACCCGTGCAGGTACAGGAGAATCTAAGATAGAAATGGTGGTACTTGGGGAGTACCGGAGAAGCCGTCGTATTTGGTAGAGTACCGGGCAATACGAGACTGACGGGGAATCGAATCCGTGGGAGTACAGGAGAATCCAAGACAGAAAGGTTCGTATCTGGGAGAGTACCGGAGAAGCGGTCGTATTCGATGGAGTACCAGGCAATACGAGCCAGATGGGGAATTGAATCCGTGCGAGTACAGGAGAATCCAAGACAGAAAGGATGGTATCCGGGGGAGTACCGGCAAAGCCGTCGTATCCGGTAAAGTACCGGGGAATACGAGACAGACGGGGAATCGAATCCATGCGAGCACAGGAGAATCTAAGACAGAAATGGTGGTATCGGGGGGAGTACTGGAGGAGCGCTCGTATCCGGGGGAGTACCGGCGAAGCCGTCATACCTGATAAAGTACTGGGGCATACGAGACAGACGGGGAATAGAATCCGTGCAGGTACAGGAGAATCTAAGATAGAAATGGTGGTACTCGGGGAGTACCGGAGAAGCCGTCGTATTTGGTAGAGTACCGGGCAATACGAGACAGACGGGGAATCGAATCCGTGGGAGTACAGTAGAATCCAAGACAGAAAGGATGGTATCCGGGGGAGTACCGGAGAAGCGGTCGTATCCGATGGAGTACCAGGCAATACGAGCCAGACGGGGAATTGAATCCGTGGGAGTACAGGAGAATCCAAGACAGAAAGGATGGTATTCGGGGGAGTACCGGTGAAGCCGTCGTATCCGATAAAGTACCGGGGAATACGAGACAGACGGGGAATCGAATCCGTGCGAGTACAGGAGAATCTAAGACAGAAATGGTGGTATCCGGGGGGGTACTGGAGGAGCGCTCGTATCCGGGGGAGTACCGGCGAAGCCGTCATACCTGATAAAGTACCGGGGAATACGAGACAGACGGGGAATCGAATTCGTGCGAGTACAGGAGAATCTAAGACAAAAATGGATGTATCCAGGGGAGTACCGGAGAAGCCTTCGTATCCGATAGAGTACCGGGCAATACGAGACAAACGGGGAATCGAATCCGTGGGAGTACAGGAGAATCTAAGACAGAAAGGTTCCTATCCGAGGGAGTACCGGAGATGTGGTCGTATCCGGTGGTGTACCAGGCAGTACGAGCCAGATGGGGAATCGAATCCGTGCGAGTACAGGGGAATCCAAGACATAAAGGATGGTACCCGGGGGAGTACCGGCGAAGCCATCGTATCTGATTCGCGGGAACCCAGTCGGGTCTTTTAATAAAAAACATTTATAAAACCTATGACCTCATACTGGCGTAGCAAAGCTACTATAGTATAGCGGCTCTAGGGTCGAACTCTGGGATGGGTTTTCACTCTACCAGTGATAGACTCAAGATTAGAAATTGAATTTGATGATTTCCTTTGTCAAAAACTCAAAGTTTAAAAGAAAATAAAATTTGTTTTGAAAGTGGTTTTTGAAACTAAACTAACATAGAACTAAATAAAAATGGAAGAAAGAAAGTCTCCCGGAGCTAAGGGTTGCTAGGATTAAGTTCAGAATGCAAAGTGGAAAATTCTGGATTTTTCTCCTCGCATTGGGGATTTAACCTATAGTTATTTCCCGAACCGGTATAGGTTTAACAATGAAGATTTAATCCATACAAAATCAATAGAAATGGTAGTCAAGGTCCATTAATGGCTTTAAACACTATGGGTCTTCACCTTGAGCCACTTTCCAATGGCTCGTACATGATAACTAATGGACTGATATGGATCTAGCAATAAGCATCCACAGAGACCTGAAGCTTACCATGTATTGGCCATTCAAAGTGATTCTAAGGGAGTTAAAGCAAAACTTTGGATTGGAAAGCCATTAATGAACTCCAACTACCGGTATTTAAGGCACGAGAGTTTTCCACCTTTGCATCTGGACTCTTCACCTAGCTTCCTTCACTCCAAGAAACTAAAGGTTTAGCCTCTCATCCTCCGGGAAATCATCCTCAGAGGTTGTTTGGCTTCCGAGAAAGAGAAAATAGAAAAGAGAAAAGGAAAGCAAAGAGAGCCCTGTTTTTTCTCCCCGAGAGGAGTTTTTCTAAGTGTAAAATTTTTACATAGCATCCGAGAGGTGATTACCACCCCTCTTATAGTCTTTACAAAAGCCAAGCTTGTAATTGGCTAGTTACAAGGATAGGAAAGGAATTTACATCAAAAAAATACAAAAGAAAAGATCTAAAATGGAGTCGGCAGAACAGGGGAAAATTTCACACCACGCATGGGCTGTGCAAAGCTTGTGCGAAATTCGCACAAGCCTGCTCTTGTGCGAAGCTGGTGCGAAATTCGCACTCAGCTTGACACAGTTATCTTTCGAAGGCCATATCTTCCTCATTTCAGCTCCAAATTGTACACGGTTTGAAGCGTTGGATTCTTGACTCCCAGAGCTTTCCAACGGTATATAGCATGCAAAAAATGGACTTCGGTAAGGGCTCCAAAAGTGTGAAAGAAGGCTGCAGTTGCAGTCCTCTGTTTCAGCTTCACTCGTTTTCCTCTTTGCTTGATTTTCCTCTTTGCTTCTCTCCTTTACTTGGCTTGTCTTAATGATCCAAAATGTTTTCAAAACACTAAAACTAGCCACAAATATGATTAGAAGTCATTGCTAGGTCCTTAACATGCCAATTGGAATAAAAATGGAGAACTACTACACAAAAGTGCTTAAAACATAATGACTTAAAGGTGTAAAAATGCACTTTTTGGGTAGTAATCAGTATCCGATAAAGTACCGGGGTATACGAGACAGACGGGGAATCGAATCCGTGCGAGTACAGGAGAATGTAAGACAGAAATGGTGGTATCCGGGGGAATACAGGAGAAGCCATCGTATCCGATAGAGTACCGGGCAATACGAGCCAAACGGGGAATCGAATCTGTGGGAGTACAGTAGAATCCAAGATAGAAAGGTTTCTATCCGGGGGAGTACCGGAGATGTGGTCATATCCGGTGGAGTACTAGGCAGTACGAGCTAGATGGGGAATCGAATCCGTGGGTGTACAGGAGAATCCAAGACAGAAAGGTTCCTATCCGGGGGAGTACCTGCAAAGCCGTCGTATCCGATAAAGTACCGGGGAATACGAGACAGACGGGGAATCATATCCGTGCGAGTACAGGAGAATCTAAGACAGAAATGGATGTATCCGGGGGAGTTTCGGAGAAGCCGTCGTATTCGATAGAGTACCGGGCAATACGAGACAAATGGTGAATCGAATCCGTGCGAGTACACGAGAATGTAAGATAGAAATGGTGGTATCCGGGGGAGTACTGGAGGAGCGCTCGTATCCGGGGGAGTACCGGCGAAGCCGTCATACCTGATAAAGTACCGGAGAATACGAAACAGACGGGGAATCGAATCCGTGTGAGTACAGGAGAATCTAAGACAGAAATGGTGGTATCCGAGGGAGTACAGGAGAAGCCGTCGTATCCGATAGAGTCTCGGGCAATACGAGCCAGACGGGGAATCGAATCTGTGGGAGTACAGTAGAATCCAAGACAGAAAGGATCCTATCCGGGGGAGTACCGGAGATGTGGTCGTATCCGGTGGAGTACCAGGCAGTACGAGCCAGATGGGGAATCGAATCCGTGCGAGTACAGGAGAATCTAAGACAGAAATGGTGGTATCCGATAGAGTCTCGGGCAATACGAGCCAGACGGGGAATCGAATCTGTGGGAGTACAGTAGAATCCAAGACAGAAAGGTTCCTATCCGGGGGAGTATCGGAGATGTGGTCGTATCCGGTGGAGTACCAGGCAGTACGAGCCAGATGGGGAATCGAATCCGTGCGAGTACAGGAGAATCTAAGACAGAAATGGTGGTATCCGAGGGAGTACTGGAGGAGTGCTCGTATCCGGGGGAGTACCGGAGAAGCCGTCATACCTGATAAAGTACCGGAGAATACGAGACAGACGGGGAATCGAATCCGTGCGAGTACAGGAGAATCTAAGACAGAAATTGTGGTATCCGAGGGAGTACAGGAGAAGCCGTCGTATCCGATAGAGTCTCGGGCAATACGAGCCAGACGGGGAATCGAATCTGTGGGAGTACAGTAGAATCCAAGACAGAAAGGATCCTATCCGGGGGAGTACCGGAGATGTGGTCGTATCCGGTGGAGTACCAGGCAGTACGAGCCAGATGGGGAATCGAATCCGTGCGAGTATAGGAGAATCTAAGACAGAAATGGTGGTATCCGATAGAGTCTCGGGCAATACGAGCCAGACGGGGAATCGAATCTGTGGGAGTACAGTAGAATCCAAGACAGAAAGGTTCCTATCCGAGGGAGTACCGGAGATGTGGTCGTATCCGGTGGAGTACCAGGCAGTATGAGCCAGATGGGGAATCGAATCCGTGCGAGTACACGAGAATGTAAGATAGAAATGGTGGTATCGGGGGGAGTAGTGGAGGAGCGCTCGTATCCGGGGGAGTACCGGCGAAGCCGTCATACCTGATAAAGTACCGGGGCATACGAGACAGACGTGGAATTGAATCCGTGCAGGTACAGGAGAATCTAAGATAGAAATGATGGTACCTGGGGGAGTACCGGAGAAGCCGTCGTATCCGGTAGAGTACCGGGCAATACGAGACAGACGGGGAATCGAATCCGTAGGAGTATAGGAGAATCCAAGACAGAAAGGTTGGTATCTGGGAGAGTACCGGAGAAGCGGTCGTATCCGGTGGAGTACCAGGCAGTACGAGCCAGATGGGGAATCGAATCCGTGCGAGTACAGGTGAATCCAAGATAGAAAGGATGGTATCCAGGGGAGTACCGGCGAAGCTGTCGTATCCGATAAAGTACCGGGGAATACGAGACAGACGGGGAATCCGGGGAATACGAGACAGACGGGGAATCGAATCTATGCGAGTACAGGAGAATCCAAGACAGAAAGGATGGTATCCGGGGGAGTATTGGAAGAGTGCTCGTATCCGATGGAGTACCAGGGAATATGAGACAGACGGGGAATCGAATCCGTACGAGTACAACAGAATCTAAGACAGAAATGGTGGTATCCGGGGCAGTACTGGAGAAGCCGTCGTATCCGATAGTGCACCGGGCAATACGAGACAGACGGGGAATCGAATCCGTGCGAGTACAGGAGAATCCAAGACAGAAAGCTTCGTTTCCGGGGGAGTACTGGAGAAGCGGTCGTATCCGATGGAGTACCAGGCAATACGAGCCAGATGGGGAATCGAATCCGTGCCAGTACAAGAGAATCCAAGACAGAAGGGATTTTATCCGGGAGAGTACCGGAGAATCGGTCGTATCCGATGGAGTACTAGGCAACACGAGACAGATGCGAAATCGAATCCGCGCGAGTATAGGAGAATCCAAGACAAAAAGGATGGCATCCGGAGGAGTACTGGAGAACCCATCGTATCCGATAGAGTATCGGGCAATACGAGACAGATGGGGAATCGAATCCGTGGGAGTACAGGAGAATCCAAGACAGAAAGGATGGTATCCGGGGGAGTACTGGGGGAGTGCTCGTATCAGAGGGAATACCGGAGAATACGAGACAGACGGGGAATCGAATCCGTGCGAGTACTGCAGAATCTAAGACAGAAATGGTGGTAGCTGGGGCAGTACCGGAGAAGCTGTCGTATCCGATAGTGTACTGGGCAATACGAGACAGACAGGGAATCGAATCCAAGAAAGAAAGGATGGTATCCGGAGGAGTACTGGAGGAGTGCTCGTATCCGAGGGAGTACTGGGAATACGAGACAGACGGGGAATCGAATCCGTGCGAGTACAGCAGAATCTAAGAAAGAAATGGTGGTAGCCGGGGCAGTACCGGAGAAGCCCTCGTATTCGATAGTGTATCGGGCAATACGAGACAGTTGGGGAATCGAATCCGTGGGAGTATAGGAGAATCCAAGACAGAGAAGGATGGTATCCGGAGGAGTACCGGAGAAGCCATCGTATCCGATAGAGTACCGGGCAATACAAGACAGACGGGAAATTGAATCTGTGGGAGTACAGGAGAATCCAAGACAGAAAGGATGGTATCCGGGGGAGTACCGGAGAAGTGGTTTATCTGATGGAGTATCGAGCAATACGAGACAGATGCGGAATCGAATCCTCGCGAGTATAGGAGAATCCAAGACAGAAAGGATGGTATCCGGGGGAGTACCGGAGAAGCGATCGTATCCGATGGAGTACCGGGCAAGACGAGACAAACGCAGAATCGAATCCGCGCGAGAATAGGAGAATCCAAGACAGAAAAGGATGGTATCCGGGGGACTACCGAAGAAGCGGTCGTATCCGATGGAGTACCGGGCAACACGAGACAGATGCGGAATCAAATCCGCGCGAGTATAGGAGAATCTAAGATAGAAAAGGATGGTATTCGGAGGAGTACCGGAGAAGCCATCGTATCCGATAGAGTATCGGGCAATACGAGACAGACGGGGAATCGAATCCATGGGATTACAGGAGAATCCAAGACAGAAAGGATGGTATCCAGGGGAGTACCGGAGAAGCGGTCGTATCCGATGGAGTACCGAGCAACATGAGACAAATGCAGAATCGAATCCGCGCGAGAATAGGAGAATCCAGGATAGAAAAGGATGGTATCCGGGGGGGTTCTGGAGGAGTGCTCGTATCTGATGGAGTACCAGGGAATACGAGACAAACGGGGAATCGAATCCATGCGTGTACAGCAGAATCCAAGACAGAAAAGGATGGTATCCGGGGGAGTACTGGAGGAGTGCTCGTATTCGATGGAGTACCGGGGAATACGAGACAGACGGGGAATCGAATCCATGCGAGTACAGCAGAATCCAAGACAGAAAAGGATGGTATCCGGGGGAGTACTGGAGGAGTGCTCGTATCCGAGGGAGTACCGGGGAATACAAGACAGACGGGGAATCGAATCCGTGCGAGTACAGCAGAATCTAAGACAGAAATGGTGGTAGCCGGGGCAGTACCGGAGAAGTCGTCGTATCCGACAGTGTACCGGGCAATACGAGACAGACGGGGAATCGAATCCATGGGAGTACAGGAGAATCTAAGACAGAAAGGTTCGATTCGGGGGAGTACTGGAGAAGCGATCGTATCCGATGGAGTACCAAGCAATATGGGCCAGATGGGGAATCGAATCCGTGCGAGTACAGGAGAATCCAAGACAGAAAGGATGGTATCCGGGGGAGTACCGGAGAAGCGGTCGTATCCGATGGAGTACCGGGCAATACGGGACAGATGCGAAATCGAATCCGCGCGAGTATAGGAGAATCCAAGACAGAAAAGGATGGTATCCGGAGGAGTACCGGAGAACCCATCGTATCCGATAGAGTACCGGGCAATACGAGACAGATGGGGAATCGAATCCGTGGGAGTACAAGAGAATCCAAGACAGAAAGGATGGTATCCGGGGGAGTACTGGAGGAGTGCTCATATCCGAGGGAGTACTGGGGAATACGAGACAGACGGGGAATCGAATCCGTGCGAGTATAGGAGAATCCAAGACAGAAAAGGATGGTATTCGGAGGAGTATCGGAGAAGTGCTCGTGTCCGATGGAGTACGAAGGAATACGAGACAGACGGGGAATCGAATCCGTGCGAGTACGGCAGAATCCAAGACAGAAAAGGATGGTATTCGGAGGAGTATCAGAGAAGTGCTCGTGTCCGATGGAGTACGAAGGAATACGAGACAGACGGGGAAAACGAAGAAGTGATCGTATTCGATTTAGTTCCGGGGAAAACGAGAGAGTCGGGAATCGAATTCATGCGAGTTTAGGAGAATCCAAGACACAAACTATGGTATCCAGGGGACTACCAGAGAAGCAATCGTATCCGATGGAGTACTAGTGAAAACGAGACAGACGGAGAATTGAATCCGTGAGAGTACAGGACAATCCAAGACAGAAACTATGGTATCCATGAGAGTACTAGAGAAGCGATCGTATCCGATGGAATTCCGGTGAAAACGAGACAGATGGAGAATCGAATCCGTGTGAGTACAGGAGAATCCAAGATAGAAACTATGGTATCCATGAGAGTACTAGAGAAGCGATAGTATCCGATAGAGTGCCGGGGAAAACGAAGTAGGCGGGGAATCGAATCCATGCGAGTACAGGAGAATCCAAGACAGAAAGAATGGTATCAGGGGGAGTACCGGAGAAGTTATCGTATTCGATTCCGTACTGGGGAAAATGAGATAGTCGGGGAATCGAATCCTTGCGAGTACAGGAGAATCCAAGACAGAAACTATGGTATCAGGGGGCATACCGGAGAAGGGATCGAATTCGATTTAGTACCGGGGAAAACGAGAGAGTCGGGGAATCGAATTCGAGCGAGTACAGGAGAATCCAAGACAGAAAGTATGGTATCAGGGGAAGTACCGGAGAAGCAATCATATCCGATGGAGCAGCGGGGAAAACGAGAGAGTCGGGGAATCGAATCTGTGCGAGTATAGGAGAATCCAAGAAAGAAACTATGGTATCCATGAGAGTACCAGAGAAGCGATCGTATCCGATGGAGTACCGGTGAAAACGAGACAGACGGAGAATTGAATCCGTGCGAGTACAGGACAATCCAAGATAGAAACAATGGTATCCATGAGAGTACTAGAGAAGCGATCGTATCCGATGGAGTACCGGTGAAAATGAGACAGACAAAGAATCGAATCCGTGCGAGTACAGGACAATCTAAGACAGAAACTATGGTATCCATGAGAGTACTAGAGAAGCGATCGTATCCGATGGAGTGCCGGGGAAAACGAGAGAGACGGGGAATCGAATCCGTGCGAGTACAGGAGAATCCAAGACAGAAAGGATGGTATCCATGAGAGTACCAGAGAAGCGATCGTATCCGATGGAATTCTGGTGAAAACGAGACAGACGGAGAATCGAATCCGTGCGAGTACAGGAGAATCCAAGACAGAAACTATGGTATCCATGAGATTACTAGAGAAGCGATCGTATCCGATGGAGTACCGGTGAAAACGAGACAGACAAAGAATGGAATCCGTGCGAGTACAGAAGAATCCAGGAAAGAAACTATGGTATCCATGAAAGTACTAGAGAAGCGATCGTATCCGATGGAGTGCCGGGGAAAATGAGACAAACGGGGAATCGAATTCGTGCGAGTACAGGAGAATCCAAGACAGAAAGGATGGTATCAAGGGGAGTACCGGAGAAGTGATCGTATTCGATTTAGTACCGGGGAAAACGAGAGAGTTGGGGAATCGAATCCGTGCGAGTACAGGAGGATCTAAGACAGAAAGGATGGTATCAGGGGGAGTACCGGAGAAGCGATCGTATCCGATGGAGTAATGAGGAAAACGAGTGAGTCGGGGAATCGAATCCGTGCGAGTATAGGAGAATCCAAGACACAAACTATGGTATCCGGGGGAGTACCGGAGAAGCGATCGTATCCGATGCAATACCGGGAAATATCAGACAGTCAAGGAATCGAATTCGTGCGTGTACAGGAGAATCAAAGACAGAAAGGATGGTATCCATGAGAGTACCAGAGAAGCGATCGTATCCGATGGAGTACCGTTGAAAACGAGACAGACGGAGAATCGAATCCGTGCGAGTACAGGACAATCCAAGACAGAAACTATGGTATCTATTAGAGTACTAGAGAAGCGATCGTATCCGATGGAGTGCTAGGGAAAATGAGACAGACGGGGAATCGAATCCTTGCGAGTACAGGAAAATCTAAGACAGAAAGGATGGTATCCATGAGAGTACCAGAGAAGCGATCGTGTCCGATGGAGTATCGTGAAAACGAGACAGACGGAGAATCGAATCCATGCGAGTACAGGACAATCTAAGACAGAAACTATGGTATCCATTAGAGTACTAGAGAAGCGATCATATCCGATGTAGTACCGGGGAAAATGAGAGAGACGGGGAATCGAATCCGTGCGTGTACAGGAGAATCCAAGACAGAAACTATGGTATCCATGAGAGTACCAGAGAAGCGATCGTATCCGATGGAGTACCGGTGAAAACGAGACAGACGGAGAATCGAATCTGTGCGAGTACAAGAGAATCCAAACACAAACTATGGTATCCGGGGGAGTACCGGAGAAGCGATCGTATCCGATGCTGTACCGGGGAATATCAGACAGTCAAGGAATCGAATCTGTGCAAGTATAGGAGAATCCAAGACAGCAAGGATGGTATCTGGGGAGTCCCGGAGTAGCGATCGTATCCGATGTAGTACCGGGGAAAATGAGAGAGACGGGGAATTGAATCCGTGCGAGTACAGGAGAATCCAAGACAGAAACTATGGTATCCTTGAGAGTACCAGAGAAGCGATCGTATCTGATGGAGTACCGGTGAAAACAAGACAGACGGAGAATCGAATCCGTGCGAGTACAGGACAATCCAAGACAGAAACTATGGTATCCATTACAGTACTAGAGAAGCGATCGTATCCGATGGAGTGCCGAGGAAAACGAGCCAGATGGGGAATCGAATCCGTGCGAGTACAGGAGAATCTAAGACAGAAACTATGGTATCCTTGAGAGTACCAAAGAAGCGATCGTATCCGATGGAGTACCGGTGAAAACAAGACAGACGGAGAATCGAATCTGTGCGAGTGCAGGACAATCCAAGACAGAAACTATGGTATCCATTAGAGTACTAGAGAAGCAATCGTATCCGATGGAGTGCCGGGGAAAACGAGCCAGATGGGGAATCGAATCCGTGCGAGTACAGGAGAATGCAAGACAGAAGCTATGGTATCCATGAGAGTACCAGAGAAGCGATCCTATCGGATGGAGTACCGAGGAAAACGAGAGAGTCGGGGAATTGAATCTGTGCGAGTACAGGTCAATCCAAGACAGAAACTATTGTATCCGGGGGAGTACCGGAGAAGCGATCGTATCCGATGCAGTACCGGGGAATATCAAACAATCAAGGAATCGAATCCGAGCGAGTACAGGAGAATACAAGACAGAAAAGATGGTGTCTGGGGGAGTATCGGAGAAGTGATCGTATTCGATGGAGTACCGGGGAAAACGAGAGAGTTGGGGAATCGTATCTTTGCGAGTACAAGAGAATCCTAGACACAAACTATGGTATCTGGGGGAGTACCGGAGAAGCGATCGTATCCGATGCAGTACCGGGGAATATCAGACAGTCAAGGAATCGAATCCGTGCAAGTAGAGGAGAATTCGAGACAGCAAGGATGGTATTTAGGGGAGTACCGGAGAAGCGATTGTATCCAATGTAGTACCGGGGAAAATGAGAGAGACGGGGAATCGAATCGTGCGAGTACAGGAGAATCTAAGATAGAAACTATGGTATCCATGAGAGTACCAAAGAAGCGATCGTGTCCGATGGAGTACCGGTGAAAACGAGACAGACGGAGAATCGAATCCGTGCGAGTACAGGACAATCCTAGATAGAAACTATGGTATCCATGAGAGTACCAGAGAAGCGATCGTGTCCGATGGAGTACCGGTGAAAACGAGACAGACGGAGAATCGAATCCGTGCGAGTACAGGACAATCCTAGACAGAAACTATGGTATCCATGAGAGTACTAGAGAAGCGATCGTATCCAATGGAGTGCCGGGGAAAACGAGACAGGCGGGGAATCGAATCCGTACAAGTACAGGAGAATCCAAAACAAAAAGGATGGTATCAGGGGGAGTACCGGAGAAGTGATTGTATTCGATTTAGTACCGGGGAAAACGAGAGAGTCGGGGAATCGAATCCGTGCGAGTTTAGGAGAATCCAAGACACAAACTACGGTATCCATGAGAGTACCAGAGAAGCGATCGTATCCGATGGAGTACCGGTGAAAACGAGACAGACAGAGAATTGAATCCGTGCGAGTACAGGGGAATCCAAGACACAAACTATGGTAGCCAGGGGAGTACGAAAGAAGCGATCATATCCGATGGGATTCTCTTCATGACCATGGTGACTATGCTGATCTTCAGGTGTAGCTTCCATGATGTTCAGGCTCAATTCCAACTCCTTATTATGAGGTGTTTCACCTTTAACAAGCCTTCCTCCACTATCTCGTATCCAATTTGGCATACACAACTAGTATTAACTGTAACAAAGACAAAGAAACAAAAGAAAACACAAGAAAACGAAACTACAAGAAGATTAAAATTATCTAAAACTAGTTTATATACTATACTAAAACTTAAACAAATGGAAAAACAATCGAAAAGAGTTAATAAAGGAAAGAAAAATTACTAAACTTGTGATAAAAATCACAAGTACTTTGAAATGATATCATTGAGAAGTTGGCACCTTCCCCGACAACGGCGCTATTTGATTCGTGCCCAATTGGTGACTCAGCTAATTCACGTCCAACTGGTGTTCCTTGAGTGAGGGAGTAATCAACAAAATTTATAACCTATATCACCATGCATTAGGATAGCCTTAACTAGTATAGCATAGTGGCTCTAGGATCGTTCACTGGGAAGGGTTTTCAAGTTACAATTGATATCAATTCAAAGATGACTTGATACTTTTTCACTTCAAGGTTAGCTTTAAAAGAAAACATAATCTTTGATGGGAAAAGGATTGGTTTTAAACTAACCAAAAAGAAAGTAATAGAAATTACTTATGAAGAAAAACATTCCTTGGAGGTTTAGGTTCACAGGGGAGGTTCCTCTTGCAAAAACAGAGCTCCGGTCACTTGGTTCAATTCCTCGCATTAGAGAATTAACATGTAGTCAATTCTCTAACCGGTGATGTACAGATGCTTCCCTTTAATGGATTTCAGCACTAATTCCCTCTCACTGATGCAACTCGCAATGGCTCGTGCCTCTCACCTAGCATTTGCCATTCAAGGTGATCATTAACCTTGGACGTCCCTTCTCAAGCTCGCAAGAGATAACTAATGGATGTCTCCTTGGAGTCCAAAAGCTTACCAAGTGTTGGCAATTCAAGAAAATCCCACCTTCAAGTCACCTCCCAGAAGCTCGCAAGAGGTAAACTAGTGCATCTCTATGGACGGAGATCACTTGCCTTACCAAGTGTTGGCTCAGGTGAATTGAGGGTGTTTTAAGTTAACTAAAAACATAGAAATCATTAACGGGTCACACTTTCTCTTCTTTAATGGCTGAAACCACAAAACTACCCATTCTTGCAGTTGGAACCTTTCCCGGCAACCTTAGCTCCAAGGAACTAAAAGCTTAGCCACTCATTCTCTGAGGAAACTTCCTCAAAGCTTGTTTGGCTAGTAAGAAAATAAAATCAAAATGGGAAGGTAAGGTAAAGAAAGACTCTGAATTTACTTCCTTCCAAAACTATACAAAAGTTGGTCTCCTGGAACAAGCTCCCGAGAGTTCTTTTTAAGTGTTTACAAAAGAGTTTTTATTGGAAGACAATTTACCCTTCCTTGAATACTTCCTAGCTAAGGAATTACATGAGTGGCTGAATACAAGGAGAAAATGGAGATTTAAACACAAAATATCAGAAGAAAAAGAGTCGGTGCACAAATATCCCAGTTTCGCACGTTGCATGGTGACTTGCGAAAATTTCGCAAGTTGATTTTGCAACTTGGAATCCACTTTCGCACGTTGAGTTCCAAGTTCGCAAGTTGCAAAATCACTTTCGCATGTTGGGCTTCACCATGAATGCACAGCTGCCATCCATTTCCATTTCGCAAGGCTGGCTTTAAATTTCGCACGCTGAAGTTCCAATTTCGCAAGGTGCAAAATTGTCCCTCAGCTGGATGCAGTTGTCTTCCTAAGGCCATATCTTCCTCATTTCAGCTCCAAATTGTACACGGTTTGAAGCGTTGGATTCTTGACTTCCTGAGCTTTGAAACGGTATATAGCATGTAGAAAATGGGTTTCGGAAAGTGCTCCAAAAGTGCAAAGGAAGACTGCAGCTACTGTCCTCTGTTTTCTTCACTCTGTTTTTTCCTCTCTCCATTGTTCTTTCCTTGCATACATTGAACGACTTTGGCAAAGGGCTATGGAGCTCCAAAGCTTGGTTCTTCATGAATTTGAGCTTCCAAAAGCTTTGCCATGAACTATATACAACTCTCCCTCATTCTTACATTGCTTTGGTGAGCAAAAAGCTATCAAAAACACCAAAACTTAACACAATTTGATTAGAAACAAATGCAAAGGCCCTTAATATGTTAATTGGGTTAAAAGGTAATAATTACTACTCAAGAAATTTCAAAAGAGTTAATTACAAGCTATGAAATAGCACTTTTTGAGCAGTAATCACTCCCCCCAACCGACATATTGCTAGTCCCTCAGCAATGAAGGAGAGAAAAATAAAATAAAATAAAAATACTATAATTTACAACATCATGCTGATCACTTCAAAAATTGTTTAAGTGGCATGACTGATCAAACTCTCACATGGAACATTAAAGACATAAAACTCAAACTTCAATAGGAGCTATCAAATAATTTGCCTAATCACAATTCATAAGGAGTAAGCATTATGCAAATTTAAGCTTCAAAATAATTTCCACTCCCAAAGGTCCAATCCTTACTCTTCCACAAAAATCTACGTGTTACTTATTAGTTTCCGAATATAGTATGTCAAACTAATCTCTCCCCTCAACCTAGCTTTTTTCAAAGCTTAGCAAACTAATCAACCTCCAATAGGCTAAGAACGCACCTCTTTTCTTTCACAATTTTTTTCTTGTAGGAGTACAAGGCTTAAAGGTATTCTTTTCTAAATTGTCCATGTAAAGGGGGTCCATCGATGACTCCCAACCAATCAAGGTTTAGGGCATCAAGCTTTAAGGATTTTTCAACCACTAACTCCTCGGATTTCACCCCGGACTTTTGAGAATGAATTTCAATACCCAAGCACCTACAATATGTTAAACTCCACCTATTCACCCATGTAACGAGCATTGAGGTCGGTGACTCCCAACCAATGAAGGCTTAGGGCACCAGGTTTTAAAGATTTTCACCATATACCCCTCAGACCTTGCTCGGGTTTCAAGGCAAGTAAAACATTTTTTTCTTTCTTTTCTCTTTTTTTTCACAGGCTCATTGGCCTTTTATAAGGTGTCCCAACACTATTAAAAATGAGGTCAAAGGTACCAAGTCTAAAATTTCCTAAGTAAAGGGGGAAATTAGTTTTCCATCTTATAATCGGAACCTATTGTGCACAGTGTGTGATTAGCTTAAAGTGGAAGAACTAAGGTTGAATTCAATAGAAGTTTCAACAATTCATCAACTTTAATAAACATAATACAAACTCTAAGTCAAGTAAAAAAAACAAATGTTCAATTTCTCCCATTTCATTTTGAAAATTTTTCCTTAATAACCATGGAGAGTATAATAAAAACTTTAAAAAATTTAAAATTTAAGCAAAAACAACTAATTTAACAAAATAAACCTAGCATTAATAACAAAAACTTTCTTCCTCAACTCTCCCCCTAACCAAGCTAAACATTGTCCTCACTGTTTGAAGAACGATTAAAAAATAAAGGGAGGAAGTGGTACCTCTTGAGTGATACAGAGCCTGAGTCGTATAGGAGAAACCACATGTTTTAAAAACAATAGAGTAATGAGAAAAGGGAATATAATAAAAAATGATGTATATATGTATTACTTGGAAAAGAAATACAATATGCATGATGTTCAAGTAATACATCCAATCCCAGTATATAATACATCAAAAAGATGGGATTTACAAGTCTAAAATAAAAATTAAATACAAAAGAAATAACATAAAGAGATCAGATAGTAGTGGGATCATGTGATGGCTCTGCTCTGATCTCCTCATCTGATATGGGCTGCTCAGCTGGTGTGGTCCCCTCATCTGGCACTGGAGGCTCGGATGGTCCAGACCTATCATGCCCAAGAAGTGTCTGCATACTCAGATGCTGCTGAATCTGATGAAGGATCGCGGTATGCTAGGTCTAAGTAGCAATGATCTGATCCTGGTGTGCACGAATAGTGGCCATCTGCTGGAAAAGAGAATCCTGAGCGGTGCTCAGTGTCTGAAATGAATGCACCAAGGCTCTGAACTCCGTAAGGGAAACAGTGACAGTGGGCTCAGATGAAGGAGGAGGTGCTGAGGTAGCTGGCACGACTGGTGGAGCATCTCGAGTGATAGGAGAAGCAGGAAGTGTAGCCTCAGGCATGTGCACTGAAGTGTGTGCTGTAGGGGCAGGAGGTGTGATGTCAGTGAGAATCTCATCATGCTGGGCCTGGGGTGGCTGCTCATCCTGGTGCAGCTCTGGAGGTGGAGGCACATCTGGGGCTCCCTGAGGTGCAAAGTAGGCTGCTAAGTGATGCCATTTGTCGAGAGAGAACTCCTCTCGGCAATGGCGGCGCCTCTCAAGGTGGGGCTCTGCAGGATAGCCCAGGTGCTCTAAAATCTGGCAGAGGAGCCTCGGAAACAATAACGGAATGGCATCTGCTCTCTGAAGCTTCCTCTGATGGACTTTCTCTTCAAAGTGAAGAAGAGAAGTCATGATCAAGTGATGAGGGCCGAAGTAATATCCCTCAGAAATCCTAAATAATGCCTCAAGTATAGCTCCTCTCCTCTGAACTTTATGCTATAGTGGGAAGATGTTGGCACGCAGGAGCACATTAATAAGGAGCATCCCAGATGGAAGCTCCCTCTTAGTCAACACTGAGGCTGTGGAAGTCCCCCTGGACAAGATATGAACCATGTCCCTCGGAGAGAATTGGGACCACTCCCTGAAGTTTGCCTGACTCATAGGCTCATAAGGTATATGGAGGGCCTCAGCAATGTGGCGAGCTCCAATAATACCCTGGCGTCCATCTATGGTAAAATAGATGAGAGTAGGATCCCGGACGCCTCGAGTAGTCACAGACTGATAGAAGTCTAGAACTACTCTGGGATAATAGAACTGCTTAGGGGTGAGGAGATGCTCCAGGTGATACCTCTGTAGTAAATGGAATGAATCCCTGAGCTCTGGCTGCTGTGTGAGAGCATCGATGTCGAACCAGGTCTTTGAGTGGAATGATCGATCTCTACAATCCAGGTTGCCCTTTATAGGCGGTCTTGCGATCATAGGACGCCTGATGACGGTCTCGAGAGGAATCCCCACAGGAATCTGAGAGTCCTCAGTAGGTGTCTCTGCCTGAGGTGGCTGGGATGACTGTCCAAGACCCGAGAACTTGGCCCTCTTCGCGGGTGGCCGAGAAGCAGGCCTCTTGGCTTTGGTGGTGGGCGGCACAGGGTCAGTGGGTGGCCTCCTAGTGTGATATCGGCACTGAGAAGGCGTTCCACCCTTAGATGGGGGAACGGTGGAGTCTTAAGCATCTAGCGAAGTGGCGTCTCTGATGGCGGACTGTGTAGGTCGAGGCGTCGGCGAGGATGGGGATGCGGAATGGCCTCCCCTAGTCTTTGCCATGGCCGAAATGCTGAGGAGGAAAACTGATGAGATTCCAGAGAGGTGGAGATGGTGCGCGCGGGGGGGGGGGGGGGGGGGGGGGGGGGGCGGGCTTCTCTTTGGCTTCTCTGCTTCAAGGGTTTAAATAGAAATGGGGGAGCTAATTTGGAGTGGTTTGATGTTTAAAAACTCCTATGGCAACCGAAAAGTCATTTTTGAAAGTTAAGCAAAGTCTCGGGCGGTAAAAAATGAATTTAAAAGTCAGTTAGGAGTTTTCACACCTTGAAATGAATATTTCACACCTTGAATTTTACCGTGCGAAATTTTCGCACGTTAAACTGAGAATTGCGCACCTTGAATCGAGTTTCGCACTCAATTTCGCAATGTGGGAAATTTTCGCACCTTGTTTCGCACGGTGCGAAACCATTTCGATACTTAAGGTGATGACACTCGCGTGCCACAGAGGTGATTCGCACGGTGCGAAAATTTTCGCACCTTGAATAGTGGTGTGCGAAACTGACGTTTAGAGAATTCGCACCTTGGCTGTGATTTTCGCATGTTGGGCTGAATTTCGCACCTTGGAATGCATCGTGCGAAATTTTCGCACCTTGATTCGCACCGTGCGAAAATTGGTTTAGGCTGTGCGAAATGCCACTCGTGTGCCAGGAGGGTGTTTCGCACGGTGCGAAAATTTTCGCACGGTGCGAAAATTTTCGCACCTTGGAATGTGGTGTGCGAAATGTTGCTTTTGGAATTTCGCACCTTGAATTGAATTTTCGCATGTTGGATTCCACCATGCGAAATTTTCGCACCTTGAAATGCAGTGCTCTGTTCCCTTTGTTTTGCTCCCCTGTTTTGCTTTTCAAGGCTTCTCCACATTTTTCTTGATTTTTTCCTGAAATTTAACATCAAAATTGACTCGAATTAAGACAAAATAAACCAAATTTGAGCAAGAATTAAAATAAAAAGAAATAAAAACAACAATAAAACTATAAAACTATAAAATTCATGGACTTATGTAGTCCATGAAACCCTGCTCTCCCTCAAGGTTGCTGTGGTTCAAGGAGGTTGATCTCCTCCTTGTCTGCATTGTAAGGCTCTATGAATGGCTTGAGACGATGGTCATTGACTTTGAAGGTTTGATTGCCTTTGGAATTGAATAATTCCACCACTCCATTGGGATGCACTTGGTGAATAATGAAAGGACCTATCCACCTTGACTTGAGCTTCCCGGGAAATATGTGGAGCCTTGAGTCATAGAGTAGGACTCTCTACCCTTCCTTGAATTCTTTGTTGGAGATTAGCTGATCATGCCACCTTTTCATCCTCTGTTTTGCAACTTTGGAATTAAGGTAAGCATCATTTCTTAATTCCTCTATCTCATTAAAGTCTAAGCACCTCTTTGCCCCTGCTCTGATCAAGTCCATGTTCAATTTCTTGATTGCCCACCAAGCCTTATATTCAACCTCCACAGGGAGATGACATGCTTTGCCATAAACTAGACGATAGGGAGACATGCCAAGAATAGTCTTATAAGCTGTCCTATATGCCCATAATGAATCATGAAGCTTGATAGACCAATCTTTTCTACTTGTAGTCACCACTTTCATCAATATGTTCTTGATCTCCCTGTTTGCTAGCTCCACTTGCCCGGAAGTTTGAGGGTGATAAGGTGTAGCTACCTTATGCTTCACTCCATACTTGGCTAATAGGGTTTCAAAAGGTTTGTTGCAAAAATGAGTACCTCCATCACTGATTATGGACTTGGGCACCCCAAATCTTGAGAAGATGTGCTCTTTAAGAAATTTGAGAACCACCCTATGATCATTGTGTTTATAGGGGATTGCCTCAACCCATTTAGAAACATAGTCCACCCCCACCAATATATAAGAGTTACCAAAGACATTGGGAAAGGTCCCATGAAGTCAATACCCCAAACATCAAAAAGATCGACTATGAGGATGGGGTTCATGGGCATTTGATTTCTTTTTGTAAGCTTCCCGAGTCTTTGGCATCTTTCACAACTCCTACACATGATGTGGGAGTCTTTAAAAAGTGATGGCCAAGTAAACCCTGATTGCAAGACCTTCATGGCTGTTTTCTGAGAGGCAAAGTGGCCTCCACATGCATTCTCATGGCAGTGGCTGAGGATTCCTTGTTGCTCTTGCTCAGGGACACACTTCCTTATGATCTGATCAGTACAATACTTGAAAAGAAAGGGCTCCTCCCAATAATAAGCATGAATCTTCGCAAAGAAGTGCCTCTTGTCTTGTGCTTTCCACTCACTTGGAATTTCACCAGTCACCAAGTAGTTAGCAATGTGAGCATACCAAGGAGTTTTTTCTAGCAACATGAGTGATTCCTCAGGAAAGTCATCATTAATAGGCAAGACATGGGAATTGTGTGCTATAGCCAACCTTGAAAGATGGTCAGCTACCACATTCTCCACTCCTTTCTTGTCTCTGATTTAGAGATTGAACTCTTGTAACAAAAGAATCCATCTGATTAGCCTTGCTTTTGCATCTTGCTTTGTCAATAAGTACTTCAAGGCTGAATGGTCAGTGAAGACAATGATGAAAGACCCTACCAAATAGGCTCGAAACTTGTCTAAGGCGAACACCACAGCTAGCAATTCTTTCTCTGTAGTTGTGTAGTTTTTTTTAGCTTCATTCAACGTTTTGCTTGCATAGTAGATCACATAAGGCTTCTCTTCTTCTTTTTGGCCCAGTACAGCTCCTATAGCAAAGTCACTGGCGTCACACATTACCTCAAAGGGTAGTTGCCAGTTAGGAGGCCTCACTATTGGAGCGGTTGTCAAAAATTGCTTCAATTGATCAAAACTCTTTTGACATCTTTCATCCCATATAAACTTAGCATCCTTAGCTAAGAGTTCACAAAGAGGCTTTGAAAGCTTAGAGAAATCTTTTATAAACCTCCTATAGAACCCTGCATGGCCAAGGAATTGCCTTACTCCTTTTACAGTGGTTGGGGACGACAATTTAACAATAAGTTCCACCTTTGCTTTGTCAACTTCAATGCCTTTCTCGGAGATGATATGGCCAAGGACAATTCCTTGATGTACCATGAAATGACATTTCTCCCAGTTGAGCACCAAGTCTTTCTCAATGCATCTGTTAAGAACAGCTTCCAGATTGACTAAGCATTCTTCAAATGTACCTCCATATATGGTGATATCATCCATGAACACCTCCATAATTCGCTCCACCATATCACTGAAGATACTAAGCATACATCTTTGAAATGTTGTAGGTGCATTGCATAAACCAAAAGGCATTCTTCTGTAGGCGTACGTTCCAAATGGACATGTGAAAGTGGTCTTCTCCTCATCTTCAACATCAATTTCAATTTGGAAATACCTTGAATACCCGTCCAAGAAACAATAAAACGGATGGCCAGAGACTCTCTCTGGCACTTGATCAATAAACGGGAGTGGAAAGTGATCTTTCCTTGTGACAGCATTTAATTTCCTATAATCAATACATACCCTCCAACTTAAAGTAAGGCGTGTAGCAATTTCTTCTCTTTTTTCGTTTTGAACCACAGTAATCCCTGACTTCTTTGGCACCACTTGGGTAGGGCTCACCCAAGGGCTGTCAGATATGGGATAAATAATCCCTGCTTGAAGTAACTTCAGCACCTCAGCTCGTACTACTTCTTGTAAATGAGGATTCAGTCTTCTTTGAGGTTGACGAATTGGTTTAGCTTCTTCCTCCATATATATGTGATGTGTACAAACCAAAGGACTGATTCCTTTCAAGTCAGATATTTGCCATCCTATTGCTTTCTTACACCTCTTGAGAACTTTAAGTAGAGAAATCTCCTGATGAGTAGTAAGAGATGAAGATATAACAACAGGGCATTGGTTATTTTCTTCCAAGTACGTATATTTCAACTCCATGGGCAGAGGTTTCAAATTGAGCTTTGGGATCTCTTCCTTATCATCTTCTTGTGCCTCCTCTTTGTTGAACAAAGGTAGAATCGCTTCTTTCCTCCTCCAACCTTGTAGAGTAGCAAGCATATCTGCAGGTTCAGACAACTCTTCTTCAAGATCCTCAAGACTTTCATTCAATTTGTCTTGCATATTCTGATCACAATGCTCCTCCACCAGAGTATCAATAATACATACCTTTTCTGGACCTTCTTCTTCTTCCGGAGTGATTAACTTCTTAGACATGTAAAAGATATTAAGCTCAAGTGTCATGTTGCCAAAAGTGAGTTGCATAAGTCCATTCCTACAATTGATGATTGCATTTGAGGTAGCAAGGAATGGCCTTCCAAGGATGATAGGAACATAATTAGCTTCCTTAACAAGAGGATCAGTATCAAGAACAACAAAATCTACTGGATGGTAGAAATTATCAACTTGAACTAAGACATCTTCTATTATCCCCCTTGGAAATTTTACTGATCTATCAGCTAGGGATAGAGTGATTGATGTTGGCTTCAATTCACCAAGTCCCAATTGCTTGTAGACAGAGTATGGTAACAAATTTACACTTGCTCCCAAATCTAACAGAGCTTTTTCCACTACCTTTCCTCCAATCATGACTAAAATGGTAGGACTTCCCGGATCTTTGTACTTCAAAGGAGACTTGCATTGTATGATGGCACTTACTTGCTCAGTTAAGAAAGCTTTCTTATTCACATTCAACCCTCTTTTGATAGTACACAGGTCCTTTAGGAATTTTGCATATGTTGGAACTTGCTTAATCATATCCAGCAATGGAATATTGACCTTCACTTGCCTTAATACTTCAAGGATTTTTGATGCATTTCTGATCCCCTTTTTCCCATGTAAAGCTTGAAGGAAAAGGTGGAGTTGTGTGTTTCTTCATCAACTTTTCCTTAATAAGTTCTTTCTCCGGATTTGAATTCACTGTTGAATCATGAACCTCTTTCCCTTTACTGATATCTTTCTTCTTTCCTTTCATTTCCTCTCTCTTCTTTGTTTCTTCTTCTTCTTCCTCTTCCACATGTGGCTTAGGTGTTGGTGACTCAACCTTTTTACCACTCCTTAGAGTGATCAAGGCTTTAACATCCTTCACCTGTGAGGATTCTCCCTCATGAGCTTTCACTTCATGGATACCCTTGGGGTTTTGGTGAGGTTGAGATGGAAATCTACCCTTCTCTTGCACTGTGTTCAAATTAGTGAGCCTTGAGATTGAGTATTGGAGATTATCCATCTTTTGAGATAGATCATTTTGCATTCCATCCATCTTCTTGTTCAATGTGCTCTCTACACTGTCAATTCTTTGGCTGAGCTAAGTATTGATGGATTTTTGGTCCCCAACAAAATCTCCCATAACCTTGCTGAGATTCACTATTGCTTGCTCAAGATTTGAAGCTTGTTCAGATGGTTGAGCCGGCTGTTGGTACTGAGGTGCTCTTGGCTTCCACGAAAAATTTGGATGATTCCTCCAACTTGAGTTGTAAGTATTGCCATACAGAGCATTGCTATTGGGCTTGAATTGTCCAATGACATTTGCTTGATCTCCAAACATTTCTCTAGCAATTGGAATTGTAGGGCACTCCTCCACCAAGTGCTCATAAGACTGACAAATAGAACATGGCTTCACTTGCATTGGTGTTTCAGCAACAGCTTGCAGTTCATGCATCTTTTTCAACTCTAACTCCTCCAATCTTCTTGTCATAGCTGCAATTTTCGCTTTCATATCCACATCTTCATTCAAGGTGTACATCCCAGCCTTAGCATTAGAGGCATTTGGTTGAGACTTCATTTTTCCTACTTCTCCTTTATTTGGTTCATCCCATCCCCTTGAAACTTCAGCCACATAACTCAAGAAATCCATGGCTTCCTCCGGATTCTTACTCATGAAATCTCCTCCACACATTGTCTCTAGGAGTTGCTTCATTGAGGAAGACATTCAGTCATAAAAGTAGCTCACCAATAGCCATGTATGAAAAACCATGGTGAGGACAAGCATTGATGGCCTCCATGTATCTCTCCCAACACTCATAGAATTTCTCATTCTCTTTAGCTGAGAAGTTTGAAATTTGCCTTTTCAAGCCATTTGTCCTATGAGTAGGGAAAAATTTCTTGAGAAATTCAGCTTGCAAATCAGTCCAAGTTCGGATGCTCCTTGGCCTTAAAGAATTAAGCCATATCTTGGCCTTATCCTTCAAAGTGAAAGGAAATAGCTTAAGCCTCATCAAATCGATCGAAGCTCCTCCCTCTTGGAATGTATTACAGACTTCTTCAAATTCCTTGATATGTGCATAGGGATTCTCACTTTCCATACCATGGAAAGTAGGTAGAAGTGGGACAATATGTGGTCTGATAACTAGCTGCTCTGTAGGGGGCACTATACATGATGGTGCACTCATACGAGGTGGATGCATGCGGTCCCTCATCAATCTAAATTCATTAGGATTGTCTTCATGACCATGGTGACTATGCCGATCTTCAGGTGTAGCTTCCATGATGTTCAAGCTCAATTCCAACTCCTTATTATGAGGTGTTTCACGTTTAACAAGCCTTCCTCCACTATCTCGTATCCAATTTGGCATACACAACTAGTATTAACTGTAACAAAGACAAAGAAACAAAAGAAAACACAAGAAAACGAAACTACAAGAAGATTAAAATTATCTAAAACTAGTTTATATACTATACTAAAACTTAAACAAATGGAAAAACAATCGAAAAGAGTTAATAAAGGAAAGAAAAATTACCAAACTTGTGATAAAAATCACAAGTACTTTGAAATGATATCACTAAGAAGTTGGCACCTTCCCCGGCAACGGCGCCATTTGATTCGTGCCCAATTGGTGACTCAGCTGATTCACGTCCAGCTGGTGTTCCTTGAGTGAGGGAGTAATCAACAAAATTTATAACCTATATCACCATGCATTAGGATAGCCTCAACTAGTATAGCATAGTGGCTCTAGGATCGTTCACTAGGAAGGGTTTTCAAGTTACAATTGATATCAATTCAAAGATGACTTGGTACTTTTTCATTTCAAGGTTAGCTTTAAAAGAAAACATAATCTTTGATGGGAAAAGGATTGGTTTTAAACTAACCAAAAAGAAAGTAATAGAAATTACTTATGAAGAAAAACATTCCTTGGAGGTTTAGGTTCACAGGGGAGGTTCCTCTTGCAAAAACAGAGCTCCGGTCACTTGGTTCAATTCCTCGCATTAGAGAATTAACATGTAGTTAATTCTCTAACCGGTGATGTACAGATGCTTCCCTTTAATGGATTTTAGCACTAATTCCCTCTCACTGATGCAACTTGCAATGGCTCGTGCCTCTCACCTAGCATTTGCCATTCAAGGTGATCATTAACCTTGGACGTCCCCTCTCAAGCTCGCAAGAGATAACTAATGGATGTCTCCTTGGAGTCCAAAAGCTTACCAAGTGTTGGCAATTCAAGAAAATCCCACCTTCAAGTCACCTCCCAAAAGCTCGCAAGAGGTAAACTAGTGCATCTCTATGAACGGAGATCACTTGCCTTACCAAGTGTTGGCTCAGGTGAATTGAGGGTGTTTTAAGTTAACTAAAAACATAGAAATCATTAACGGGTCACACTTTCTCTTCTTTAATGGCTGAAACCACAAAACTACCCATTCTTGCAGTTGGAACCTTTCCCGGCAACCTTAGCTCCAAGGAACTAAAAGCTTAGCCACTCATTCTCTGAGGAAACTTCCTCAGAGCTTGTTTGGCTAGTAAGAAAATAAAATCAAAATGGGAAGGTAAGGTAAAGAAAGACTCTGAATTTACTTCCTTCCAAAACTATACAAAAGTTGGTCTCCTGGAACAAGCTCCCGAGAGTTCTTTTTAAGTGTTTACAAGAGAGTTTTTATAGGAAGACAATTTACCCTTCCTTGAATACTTCCTAGCTAAGGAATTACATGAGTGGCTGAATACAAGGAGAAAATGGAGATTTAAACACAAAATATCAGAAGAAAAAGAGTCGGTGCACAAATATCCCAGTTTCGCACATTGCATGGTGACTTGCGAAAATTTCGCAAGTTGATTTCGCAACTTGGAATCCACTTTCGCACGTTGAGTTCCAAGTTCGCAAGTTGCAAAATCACTTTCGCATGTTGGGCTTCACCGTGAATGCACAGCTGCCATCCATTTCCATTTCGCAAGGCTGGCTTTAAATTTCGCACGCTGAAGTTCCAATTTCACAAGGTGCGAAATTGTCCCTCAGCTGGATGCAGTTGTCTTCCTAAGGCCATATCTTCCTCATTTCAGCTCCAAATCGTACACGGTTTGAAGCGTTGGATTCTTGACTTCCTCAGATTTGAAATGATATATAGTATGTAGAAAATGGGCTTCAGGAAGTGCTCCAAAAGTGCGAAGGAAGACTGCAGCTGATGTCCTCTGTTTTCTTCACTCTGTTTTTTCCTCTCTCCGTTGTTCTTTCCTTGCATACATTGAACGACTTTGGCAAAGGGCTATGGAGCTCCAAAGCTTGGTTCTTCATGAATTTGAGCTTCCAAAAGCTTTGCCATGAACTATATACAACTCTCCCTCATTCTTACATTGCTTTGGTGAGCAAAAAGCTATCAAAAACACCAAAACTTAACACAATTTGATTAGAAACAAATGCAAAGGCCCTTAATATGTTAATTGGGTTAAAAGGTAATAATTACTACTCAAGAAAGTTCAAAAGAGTTAATTAAAAGCTATGAAATAGCACTTTTTGAGTAGTAATCATGATCCTTAACATCCGATCATCCTTCACAAGCGAACAAGAGATAACAATTAGACCTCCATGGAGCAAGATTGCAAGCAACAAGAATCCATGGAATCCGAAAGCTTACCAAGTATTGGCTATTCACGATAATCTTAGTTAACTAAAAATATAAAAACCATTAACGGGTTACACTTTCTCTTCATTAAAAACGGAAACAACAAAAACTCACACTTATGCATCTGACACCTTCCCTGGCTTCCTTCACCCAAGAAACAAAAAGTCTAGCCACTCATCCTCTGAGAAAACATCTCAGAGTTTGATTTGCTAGAAATAAAAATAAATGAGAAAACAAAAAATGGAAGGTAAGGCAGAGCAACGCTCTATGTATTATTTTCAAAAACTATACAAGTGGTCTCTGGAAAAACTCCTGAGATGTTTGTTATGTGATTCCAAGATAGTTTATAGAGGAAGGTTATTTACCCTTCCTCCATTACTTCCTAGCTAAGGAATTACATGAGTGGTGGATTACGAGGAGAAGAATGGAAATCTATACAAAAATATCTGAAGAAAAATATCAATTGGAGTCGGTGCACAAATATCCCAGTTCGCAGGTGATTTTACAACATGTTTTGTGACTTGCGAAAGGTTCGCAGGTTGTTTTCGCAAGATGGAGTGCCATTTCGCAGATGGATTTTTGATATGCGAGAATTTCGCAAGTTGATTCCTATGTTGCGAAAATTTGGCAAGATAATTTCGCATGTTGCGAAATTGTCTTTCAGCCTGGTGCGATTTTCTTCCATCGGCCATAACATCTTCGTTTCAGCTCCGATTTACACACCGTTTGAAGCATTGGATTTTTTACTTCCTGAGATTTGAAATGGTATATAGCATGTAGAAAATGGACTTCAGGAAGTGCTCCAAATGTGTGAAAGAAGACTATAGCTACTCTCCTCTATTTTTCTTCATGAACTTCTTTTCTCTGTTTTTCCTCCTTGCATAATTTGAAAGACTTTGGCAAAGGGTCACGTAGCTCCAAAGCTTGGTTCCTTCATGAATTTGAACTTCAATTTGCTTTGCCATGCCCTATACAAAGATCTCCCTCATTCTTGGATTGCTTTGGTGTAGCTAAAAGCTATCAAAAACACCAAAACTTAACACAATTTGATTAGAAATTATTGCAAGGGTCCTTAACATGCCAATTGAGTTAAAAGGTAATAACTACTACTTAAAAGTGTTTAAAAGAGTTAATTACAAGCTACAAAATAGCACTTTTTGAGTAGTAATCAACTACCCTTAGCTCATAACCCAGAGTTGGTTATGTCATCCACTACCTTGAGCTTGTGACCCCGAGTCGTTTATGTTATCCACAACCGTGAGTTATTCCTAGAATTTAGACCCTTGAGCTCATGACCTGGAGTCGTTCATGTCATCGATCGTTCTAAGCCATTCATAGCATCAAGAGCCCTAAGCTCACGACCCAAAGTCATTGATGTCATCCACAATCCTTAGTTGTTAATAGCATTTAGAGCCCTAAGCTCAAGACTCCGAGTTGTTAATGTCATCCACAGCTCCAAGCTATTCATAGCATCTAGACACTTGAGTTCACGACCCAAAATTATTCATATCATCCGTAGTCCAAAGCTATTCATATCATTTAGAGCCCGTAGCTCACAGGACCTAGAGTCGTTCACATCATCCACAACCCTGAGCTGCTCATAGCATCTAAAGCCTTGAGATTACGAACTGGAGTCATTCATGTCATCCACAACCTTGAGCTATTCATAACATCTAAAGCTCTAAGCAAATGACCCAAAGTCGTTCATGTCATCCATGGCCCTAAGCTATTCATAGAATCTAGAGCCTTGAGCTCACGACCTAGTCTCATTCATGTCATCTAGAGCCTTGAGCTATTATAGCATCTAAAGCCCTTAGCTCATGACTAAAATCGTTCATTTCATCAATAGCCTTTAGTTGTTCATAGCATCTAAAGCCTTGAGGTCATGACCCATAGTTCTTCATGTCATCCATAGCCCTAAGTTGTTCATAGCTTCTAAAACCCTGAGCTCAAGACCGTGAGTTGTTCATGTCATCCATAACCCAAAGCTATTCATAACATTTAGAGCACTCAACTCATAACCTAGAGTCATTCATATCATCCACTGCTCTAAGCTATTCATAGCATCTTGAGCCTTGAGGTTACTGATTACTACTCAAAAATGCTATTTTGTAACCTTGTAATTAACTCTTTTAAACACTTTTGAGTAGTAGTTATCACCTTTTAACCCAATTAACATATTAAGGATCCTTGCAATCAATTCTAATCAAAATGTGAAAGTTTTGGTGTTTTTGATAGCTTTTTGCTCACCAAAGCAATCCAAGATTGAGGAGAGTTCTTTGGAATCCATGGCAAAGCTTTTGGAAAGCTTAGAAACATGAAGAACCAAAGCTTTGAAGCTTTAAAGTCCTTTGCCATAAGCAAATCCGGAATGCAAGGAGGAAAGCAAAGAGGAATCTGCCATAAAGCAAAACAGGGGACAGCAGTTGCAGTCTTCTTGGTCACTTTTGGAGCACTTCCCGAAGTCCAATTCATGCATGCTATATACCATTGCAAAGCTCAGGAAGTCAAAAATCCAATTCTTCAAACGGTGCACGATTTGGAGTTGAAATGAAGAAGTTACAGCCATTGGAAGCCGATCGCTCCAAGCTGAAGGAGAATTTCGCAGGGCTGCGAAATTTGGTCCTTTGGCTGCAAAATTTCGCAGCGCTACAGTGCCAGCTGCGAAACGCCTCCTGAAGCCACCCGATAGCTGCAACCGACATCCTGAGATGTTTTTGCTTTAGATATTTGATGTCTAAATTCCCAAACTCTCCTTGTAACCCTCCTATCACATGATTCCTTAGTCTTTAAGCAAGAAGAAAAGGGTGAATAACCCCTTGTATATATTGTAATTTTCCCTTTGAAGAATAATCAGACGGGAGACAACTTTGTATATTTTTGAAGAAAGTAAAGTTCATAGTTTTTCTATACCTTACCTTCCCATTTTGTTTGTATTTTCTTTATAGCCAAACAAGCTCTGAGGAAGTTTCCTCAGAGGATGGGTGGCTAAGCTTTTAATTCCTTGGGATTAAGGTGGCCGGGGATGGTTCCAACTGCAAGAATGGGTAGTTTTGTGGTTTCAGCCATTAATGAAGAGTAAGTGTGACTCATTAATGATTTCTATGTTTTTAGTTAACTTCAAACACCTTGCAAGTCACCTGAGCCAACACTTGGTAAGGCAAGTGATCTCCGTCCGTGGAGATGCACTAGTTTACCTCTTGCGAGCTTCTGGGAGGTGACTTGAAGGTGGGATTTTCTTGAATTGCCAACACTTGGTAAGCTTTTGGACTCCAAGGAGACATCCATTAGTTATCTCTTGCGAGCTTGGGATGGGAAGTCCAAGGTTAATGATCACCTTGAATGGCAACTGCTAGGTGAGAAGCACGAGCCATTCCAAGTTGCATCAGTGAGAAGGATTTAGGGTTGAAATCCATTAAAGGGTAGCATTTATACAAAACCGATTAGAGGATTAACTACATGTTAATTCTCTAATGCGAGGAGGTGAACCAAGTGACCGGAGCCCTGTTTTTGCATGAAGAACCTCCCCTGTGAACCTGAACCTCCAAGGAATGTTTTTCTCCATAAGTAATTTCCATCACTTTTCTTTTAGTTAGCTTGAAACTAAACATTTTACAACCAAAGTTTGCGTTTTCTTCTTTAGCTAACCTTGAAATGAAAAAGCACCAAATTAGCTAAGAAGTGATATCAGTTGTGAGTTGAAAACCCTTCCCAGTGAACGATCCTAGAGCCACTATGCCACATTAGCTAAAGCTAACCCAATGCATGGTGATATAGGTTATAAATTTTGTTGATTATTCCCTCAATCAAGGAGCACCAGTTGGACATGAATCAGCTGAGACACCAATTGGGCCAGAGTCAGTTACAACCTAGAGTGTTTCAAGTCATCCAAAACCCTAAGTCATTCATAGCATCTAGAGCCTTGAGCTCACAACCCAAAGTCGTTCATATCATCCACAATTCTAAGTTGTCCACAACATCTAGAGCCTAAGCTTGACATAGTTCCACAACAAGCCTTTAGTTGTCTACAACACAGTTCTAAGGAGGTGTGTTCAAGGAAACTATGGCCATAGTAGTTCCTTAAGTGGAACTTGACATAGGCTCTTTGAGAGCTAAGATATGTCAATTGAACACACAATAAAGGATTTGTAACTCAAGGATGGTAGAGGTAGTCTTGAAAAGTTGATAGCTTTCACCTTCATAGACTACAAACACTAGTTCATGGGGAGACTGAACACAATGGATAGTAGGTCACGGACTCGAGCATATGGCGTCTCATTGTTATTTACATTATATATTAGAGTTTAGTTGATTCTCTATAGTGGGATGTTGAATCAACTTTAGAATTGGATTTTGAGGTAGTCAGTATTCCAATGGGTCCCAATGGTCCTTTCCTTGAGCTCATATACCATGTTGGCATGGATTATGAGGGTTGGATTAGCTCTAAGTTCACTTTTGTACATAAGGGTATTTTGGTAATTACATAAGGTTCGATTACTACTCAAAAAGTGCTTTTTCATAGCCTGAAATAAACTCTTTTAAACACTTTTGAGTAGTATTTATTACCTTTTAATTCAATTGGCACATTAAAGACCCTTGCAAGTGTTTCTAATCATTTTTTTGGCTAGTTTTGGTGTTTTTGGTAGCTTTTTTATCATTGAAGCAAGCCAAGAATGAGGGAGAATTTTGTACAGTCAATGGCAAAGCAAGTTGAAGCTCAAATACATAAAGAATCCAAGTTTTGGAGAGCTTCATAGCTTTTTCCACATCAATCAAGTGTGCAAGGAAGAGAGTTAGAGGAGCAATCTAATGTCCAGCAATTTCGCAACCCCATTGCGAAATGCCAAGAAGTTTTGCAGCCCCTCTACGAAACCAAAAGAATGAGAAAGTGAAATTCGCAACCCCATTGCGAAATGCCAAAGGAAGTTTCACAACCCCCCTGCGAAACTAAGACTGAGGAGAATGAAGTTTCGTAACCCCCCTGTGAAACTAAGGCTGAGAAAGTGAAATTTGCAACCCCGTTGCGAAATCCTCCTGTGATACTTTCAGATATTTTTCACCAACTCCATTAGATTTTTAGCTCAAGATATTTTGTATAATTACCTATTCTCTCCTTGTAATTAGCCAATGATAGGTTTGCTTGGTTAGGAAGGTTGGAAAAACCTCTCTATATATTTGTTTGCATCATTTGTAAATTTTATCGAGGAATCGAACAGAGAATCGATCAATATATCAGAATAGTTTTTTCTTGTAAATTCTCTTAGAAAAATCCAAAGCCTTGCTCTGTCTTACCTTCTCATTTTGTATTTTCATTTTCTTTCTAGCCAAATAGCTTTTGAGGATGTTTTCCCAGAAGATGAGTGGATAGGCTTTTCGTTTCTTGGACTGAGAGAAGCCAGGTAAAGGATCCGAATACAAAGGTGGGAGTTTTCCTTGCTTAAAATGAGGAAAGTTGTGACCCGTTAATGGTTTTTGTTTCTTTTTATTTAACTTAAAATCACTTGGGCCAATATTTAGTAAGCTTAACGGACTCCATGAGTGTCCTGTAGTTATCATTTATGAGCCTCTGGAAGGTGATTCATAGGTAGGTTTATCTAGAATGGTCGATACTCGGTAAGCTTAACGGACTCCATGAGTGTCCTGTAGTTATCATTTACGAACCTTTGACGGATATTCCAAGGTTAAGAATTACCTTGAATGGCTAATACTTGGTAAGCTTAACGGACTCCATGAGTGTCCTGTAGTTATCATTTACAAGCAATTGGAAGGTGATTCAGTGAGAGGTCTTTAATGTTTAAAACCATTAAAGGGAAGCAACTACAGTTTTTCATGAACCAGTTGGATCAATTCTTATTTGCTAAATACACACCGGTTCGGGAGATATCCATCCTTTATGATATTATCCCCAATGCGAGGAAAAGATCCGAAATCTCCCCCTTTGCCTAAGGAACCTAAACCTAGTGACCTAAAACTCCAAGAAACCTTTTCTTTGTAATTAATCTCAATTACTATTTTTGGTTAACTTAAAATCAATCCTT
Organism: Vitis rotundifolia; assembly: GCA_030254885.1. Lineage (NCBI taxonomy): Eukaryota > Viridiplantae > Streptophyta > Magnoliopsida > Vitales > Vitaceae > Vitis > Vitis rotundifolia. The sequence goes on along the minus strand of CM058168.1, from coordinate 25,346,022 downwards.
TTCACCACAGATTATATTTTCTTTTAAAGCTAACTTTTTAAGGAAAAATCACCATTTCAGTACTTGAACTAATATCACGTGTACTATGAAAACCCATCCTTGTGGACGATCCTAGAACCACTATACTATACTAGCTAGTGCTACCCTAGTATATGGTGAATTAGGTTTATAAATTTTGTTGATAACTCTCGTATGAGTATTGAATCAAATAGATACACCAATTGGGGATGAATCAAGGTTGCATAGGGGTAAGTGAACAAGGTCTCTAAATTGGGCTAATTGATTAATTAGTAGGCCCTATTTGGTTAATTAATCAATTAGAACCCATTTTGGGCTAGATTAAGTGACCCAAGTCTATGTGGGCTCAAGTCACTTAAGCCCACTCAGGAATCCTATAAATACCCCTTAGGGGTTAGAGTTTTCATAGCTTTTGTTTTCCACCATCCAAAGAGATTGAGAGACATAACCTTCACCCTTTTTTCCTTCTCACTAGAAGTGTGCTAAGATCAAGGTTCGACTTATTGGATAGAAGACTTCAGGTTTACAAGCCCTAAGCTCTAAGTTGTTCATAGTATGTAGAGCCTTGAGTTGGTGACCCAAGGTCGTTCATGTCATCTAGAGCCCTCTAATTAGGACCTCAAGTCGTTCATGTCATTCACAAACCCAAGTTATTCAAAGCACTTAGAGCGCTCTGCTCACAACCTAGAGCGTTCATGTCATCCACTGCCCTAAGATAATTGATGTGGAGTCATTCATATCATCCATAGGCTTGAGCTCTTCTTAGAATCTAGAGCCTTGTGCTCACAATACAGAGTCGTTCATATCATCCACCACGCTAAGTTTTTCATAGCATGAAGAGCCCTAAGCTCATGATCCGGAGTCGTTCATTTCATCCATAGTCTTGAGTTGTTCATAGCATCTAGAGCTGTAAGCTCAAGACCTAGAGTCGTTCATGTCATCCACAACCTTGAGCTATTCATAGCATTTATAGCCTTGAGCTCACAACCCAGAATTGTTCATATCATCCACAGTCCTAAGCTATCCATATCATCTAGAGCCCGTTTGTCATGAGACCTCAAGTTGTTTATATCATCCAAAATCCAAATCTGCCCATAACACCTAGATGCTCTAAACAACTCAAGGCTAAACATGAATGACCGCAGGTCATGAGCTAATGGCACTAAATGCTATGAACATCTCAGGGATGTGGATGATAAGTACAATTCAAGATCTCATTAGCTTAGGGGTCTAGATGCTATGAATAGCTGAGGGCTATGGATGCTATGAATGACTATGGGTCACAAGTGCAAGGCTTTAGATGCTATGAATAACTTAAGGCTATGCATGATATGAATGATTCCGGGTTATGAGTGCAAGGCTCTAGATGTTATGAATAGCTTTGGGTTATAGACAACATGACAAACTTTGGGTCCTAAGCTCAAGGCTCCAAATACTATGAATAGCTCAGGGTTGTGGATGACATGAACAACTCTAGGTCATAAGCTTAGGGTACTAAATGCTATGAATAGCTCAAGGTTGTGGATGATGTGACTGATTTGGGGTCGTGAGCATAGGGTTCTAGATGATATGAATAGTTAAGGGTTGTGGATGATATGAATGAATTGAGGTCGTGTGCTCACAGCTTTAGATGTTATGAACAACTCAGGGTTGTTGATGATATGAAGGACTTGGTGACGTGAGCTCAAGGTTCTAGATGCTATGAATAGCCTAGGGCTATGGATGACATGAACGACTCCGAGTCGTGAGCTTAGGCCTCTAAATGCTATGAATATCTCATGACAATTGATGAAATGAAAGAATTCGGGTTGTGACCTCACGAATTTAGAGCAACTTAGGGATGTGGATGATATAAATGACTCGAGGTCCACATAGCTTTGGGCTCTAGAAGTTATGAACAGCTCAGGGGTGTGGATGATGTGAACAACTCGAGGTCCCATGAGCTTAATGCTCTTGATGTTGCAAACAGCTTAGGGCTATGTATGATATGAACGACTCTAGATTTTGAGCTCTTGGTTTTGAGCTCAAGGTTCTAAATGCTCTAAATAACTCAAGGCTATGGATGACATCAACGATTCTGGGTTGTGAGCTCAAGGCTCTAAATGCTATGAACCGCTTAGTGTTCTGATTGACATGAACTACTTTGGGTTGTGAGCTTAAAGGACTAAATGATATGAACAGCTCAAGGCAGTAAATGATATAAACAACTCATGACATTAAATGATATGAACGACTCAGAGTCGTGAGCTCAGCGCCCTATATGCTATCAAGATATCGGGGCTATGGATGATATGAACAACTCGGGGTCGTGAGCTCTGGCCTCTAGATGCTATGAACAACTTAGAGCTGTGGATGACCAAAACGACTCTAGGTCACGAACTTTAAGGCTATAGATGCTATCAATAGCTTAAGGTTGTGGATGACATGAATTACTTTAGATCATGAGTTAAGCGCTTTGAGATGCTATGAACAACTCAGGGTTATGGATGAAAATAACAACTCTGGCTCATGAGCTTAAGGCTCTAGATTCCATGAATGGATCAAGGCTATGAATGGCATGAATGACTCCAAGTCGTGATCTCAAGGCTTTCAATGATATGAACAACACAACTTTTTAGATGATTTGAACGACTGGGGGTCATGAGCTCACGACTCTAAATGTTGTGAACAGCTCTGGGATGTGGGTCACATGAATGACTTCGGGTCATGAGCTTAGGGCTCTAAACACTCTAAATAGCTCAGGGCTTTGGATGATATGAACGACTCTAAGTCATGAGCTAAGGGCACTAAATGTTATGAACATGTCAGAGATGTGGATGATATGAATAATTCAAGACCCATTTAGCTTAAAGGTCTAGATATTATGAACAACTCAGGGCTATGGATGATATGAATGATTCTTGGTCACAAGTGCAAGGCTCTAAATGTTATGAACAACTCAAGGTTATGGATGACATGAAGGTCTTCCAGTCATGAGCTTAGGGCTTTAAATGCTCTGAACAACTTAGAGTTGTGGATAACATGAACGACTTTGGGTCCTGAGCTAAGGGCACTAAATTCTATGAATAGTTTAAGGTTGTCAATGATATGAATGACTTAGGGTTGCAAGCTCAGTGCTCTAAATGCTATGAAGAGTTCAGGGCATTGGATGATATAAACGACCCAAGGTCATGAACTCGAGGCTCAAGATGCTATGAACAACTTAGGGTTATGGATGACATGACTGACTCTAGGTCGTGAGCTCAGGGTTCTAGATGCAATGAAGAGCTCAAAGCATTAGATGATCTAAATGACTCGAGGTCGTGAGCTTAAGGCTCTAAATGCTATGAACAACTCAAGGCTAGGGATCATTTGAACAACTCGGGGTTATTAGCTCAAGCCTCTAGATGTTGTGAATAGCTCTGGGTTGTGGATGGCATGAACAACTCCAAGTCATGAGCTTAAGGCCCTATATGCTATGAGCAACTCTTGGCTATGGATGATATTAACGACTCAAGGTCCCATTAGATCATAACTCTAGAGGCTATGAATAACTCAAGGCTATGGATGATATCAGTGATTCTGGGTCGTGAGCTCAAGGCTCTAGATGCTATGAACAACTCAAGGTTATAAATTATATGAATTAATCTAGGTCGTGAGCTAAGGGATTTAAATGTTATGAACAAATCAAGCTATGGATGACATGAACTACTATGGGTTGTGAGCTGAGTGCTCTAGATGCTATGAACAACTTAGGGCTATGGATGACAAGAATGACTCCAGGTTGTGAGGTTAGGGCTCTAGATGCTATGAACAACTTAGGGCTATGGATGACATGAATGACTTTGGGTTGAGAGCTTAAGACTCTATATGCTATGAACAGCTCAACGTTGTGGATGATTTGAATGACTTCGGGTCATGAGCTTAGGGCTCTAGATGCTATGAATAGCTAAGTGTTGTGGATGACATAGGCAACTTCTGGTTGTGAGCTCAAGTCTCTAAATGATTTGAATAGCTCAAGGCCGTAGATGACAAGAATGACTGAGGGTTTAGATGCTTTGAGCAACTCAAGGTTGTGGATGATATTAATAACTTGATGTCTCGTGAGCTCATGGTTCTAGAAGTTATTAACAGCTCTAGGCTGTTGATGATATAAGCAATTTTGGGTCATGACCTAAAGGCTTTAGATGCTATGAACAGCTCAAGGTTGTAGATGACATCAATGACTCCAAGTCATGAGCTTAGGGCTTTAAATGCTATGAACAGCTCAAAGCTATGGCTAACATAAATGACTCTAGGTCGTTAACATAGGGCTCTAGATGCTATCAGTAGCTCAAGGTTTTAGTTGATATGAATGACTAGAGGTCCTGTGAGCCAACGACTCAAGGATTGATTACTACTCAAAAAGTGCTATTTCATAGCCTGTAATTAACTCTAACCCAATTAACATATTAAGGACCTTTGCAATCATTTCTAACCAAAGTGTGTAAGTTTTGGTGTTTTTGTTAGTAATTTGATCACCAAAGCAATCCAAGATTGAGGAGAGTTCTTTGGAATCCATGGCAAAGCAATGGAAAGCTCAGAAACATGAAGAACCAAAGCCTTGAAGCTTTAAAATCCTTTGCCATAAGCAAATCTGGAATGCAAGGAGGGGAAGCAAAGAGAAATCTGTCATGAAGAAAAACAGAGGACAGCAGCTGCAGTCTTCTTTTACACTTTTGGAGCACTTCCCGAAGTCCATTTTCTACACGCTATATACCATTTCAAAGCTCAGGAAGTCAAGAATTCAATGCTTCAAACGGTGCATGATTCAGAGTTGAAATGAAGGAGTTACAGCCATTGGAAGCCGATCACTCTAAGCTAAAGGCAAATTTCGCACGGTTGTGAAATGGTGTCCTTTATGTTGCGAAATTTTGCAGCCCTTTTGCATAGCTACGAAATTCTCCTGAAGCTTCCCGATATTTGCGACCGACATCTTGAGATTTTTTTCTTTAGATATTTGATGTCTAAATCCCCAAACTCTCCTTGTAACCCACCTATCATAGGATTCCTTAGTCTTTAAGTAAGAACAAAGGGTAAATAAACCCATACTTAATGCTTGTAAGTTTCCATTGAAGAGGGACGAAAGCTTGTTCTCAGACAACTTTGTATAGTTTTGGAAGGAAGTAAAATTCAGAGCTTTTCTATACCTTACCTTCCCATTTTGATTGTATTTCCTTACTAGCCAAACAAGCTCTGAGGAAGTTTCCTCAGAGAATGAGTGGCTAGGCTTTTAGTTCCTTGGAGCTAAGGTTGCCGGGGATGGTTCCAACTGCAAGAATTGGTAGTTTTGTTGTTTCAGCCATTAATGAAGAGTAAGTGTGACCCATTAATGATTTCTATGTTTTTAGTTAACTTAAAACACCTTGCAATTCACCTGAGCCAACACTTGGTAAGGCAAGTGATCTCCGTCCATGGAGATGTACTAGTTTACCTCTTGCGAGCTTTTGGGAGGTGACTTGAAGGTGAGATTTTCTTGAATTGCCAACACTTGGTAAGCTTTTGGACTCCAAGGAGACATCCATTAGTTATCTCTAGCGAGCTTGAGAAGGGAAGTCCAAGGTTAATGATCACCTTGAATGGCAAATGTTAGGTGAGAGGCACGAGCCATTGCAAGTTGCATCAGTGAGAGGGATTTAGTGTTGAAATCCATTAAAGGGTGGCATTTGTACAACACCGGTTAGAGGATTAACTGTATGTTAATTCTCTAATGCTAGGAAATGAACCAAGTGACCGGAGCTTTGTTTTTGCATGAGGAACCTCCCTTGTGAACCTAAACCTCCAAGGAATGCTTTTCTTCATAAGTAATTTCCATTACTTTCTTTTTAGTTAGCTTGAAACAAAACCTTTTTCAACCAAAGTTTGTGTTTTTGCTTAAGCTAACCTTGAAATGAAATAACACCAATTTAACTATGAATTGGTATCAGTTGTGAGTTGAAAACCCTTCCCAGTGAACGATCTTAGAACCACTATGCTATATTAGCTAAAGCTATCCTAATGCATGGTGATATAGGTTATAAATTTTGTTGATTACTCCCACAATCAAGGAACACCAGCTGGACGTGAATCAGCTAAGACACCAATTGGGACACGAATCAAGGATCTATGAACAGCTCAGGGTTATCGATGAAATGAACGATTCTGGGTCATGAGGTCAAGGTCTTAGACGCTATGAATTGCTCAAGGCTATGGATGATATTAACAACTCTAGGTCATGAACTCAGTGCCTTAGATGCCATGAATAACTCAGGGTTGTTATCACATGAATGACACCGGGTCGTTACCTTAGAGCTCAAGATGCTATGAACAACTCTGAGTTATGTATGACATTAAGGACTTTGCCTCATGAGTTGAGTGCTCTAAATGTTATAAACAACTCAAGCCTCTAGATGCTATGAATTGCTTAAGGCTCTAGCTGCTATGAAGAGCTAAGGGCTATGGATGACATGAATGACTCTAGATCATGAGCACATGGCACTAACTTCTATGAACAACTTAAGGTTGTGGATGATATGACCGATTCGGGGTCATGAGCTGAGGGCTCTTGACGCTATGAACCGCTAAGGGTTGTGGATGATATGAAAAACTCAAGGTCGTGTGCTCATGGCTTTAGATGCTATGAACAACTTAGGGTTATGAATGATATGAACAACTTTCGGACATGAGCTCAAGGCTCCAGATGCTATGAACAACTTAGGGTTGTGGATAACATGAGCAACTTTGGGTCGAGAGCTTAAGGCTTTAGATCTTATGAACTGCTCAAGGCTATCGATGATTTGAACAACTCGGGGTCATGAGCTGAGGGCTCTAGATGTTGTGAACTATTGAGGGCTATTGATGACATGAATGATACTGGGTCATGAACTCGAGTTTGTAGATGCTATGAGCAACTCGAGATTGTGCATAATATGAACGAAACTTTTTCGTGAGTTGGGCACTCAAGATGCTATAGATAGCTTAGGGTTGTGGCTGGCATGAATGACTTTAGGTCATAAGCTCTAGGCTCTAAATGCTAGGAGCAACTTAGGCCTGTGGATGATATGAACGACTTGAGGTCCTGTGAGATTAGGGTGCTAGATGCTATGAACAACTCAAGCCTATGGATGATATGAATGATTTTGGGCTCTAAGGTAAAGCCTTTAGATGCTATGAACACTTTAATGTTATGGATGACATGAATGACTCTAGGTTGTAGATGTTATGAACATATCAAGCCTATTGATGACACGAACAACTCCAGGTTGTGAGCTCGAGGCTCTAGATACTATGAGCAGCTCAGGGCTATGGATCAAATAATCGACTTAAGGTCCCATGAGCTTAGTGTTCTAGATGCTATGAGCAGCTCAAGGTTATGGATGATATTAACAACTCAAGGTCTCGTGAGCTTAGGGCTTTAGAAGTTGTTAGTAGCTCTGGGCTATTGATGATATGAACGATTTTGGGTCATGAGCTCAAGGCACTTATTGCTATGAACAACTTAGGGTTATGGATGACATCAATGACTCCAGGCCATGAGCTCAGGCCTCTAAATGCCATGAACAACTTAGGGTTGTTGATGACATGAACGACTCAGGGTCATGAGCTTAGAGCTCTAGATTCCATGAGCAACTCAAGGTTGTGGTTGATATGAACGACTCGAGGTCCCATGAGCTAACAACTTAAGGATCTATGAACTGCTCGAGGTTATGGATGAAATGAATGATTCTTGGTCGTGAGGTCAAGGCTCGGGATGCTTTAAATAGCTCAGGGTTGTGGATGATATGAACGACTCTAGGTTGTGAACTTACTGCTCTAGATGTTATGATCGGGGTTGTTGATGACATGAACGATACTAGGTCATTAGCTCAGGGCTTAAGATGCTATGGACAAATTTGGGTTATAGATGACATGAACGACACCGGGTCGTGAGCTCAAGGCTCAAGATGCTCTGAACAACAATGGGTGTGGATGACATAAATGACTTCAGGTTGTGAGGTCAAGGCTTCAGAAGCTATAAATAGCTCAAGGTTGTGGATGATATGAACGACTCCGGGTTGTGACCTTAGGGCACTAACTGTTATGAACAACTCAAGGTTGTAGATGATATGAACGATTTAGGGTTATGAATTAGGGTTTGAGATGTTATGAATAACTAAGGGCTATGGATTATATGAATGACTTGAGGTCGTGTGCTCAAGGCTCTAGATGCTATGAAAAGCTTAAGGCTATCGATAACATGAAAAACTCTAGGTGGTTAGCTAAGGTCACTAAATGCTATGAACAACTCACAGTTATGGATGCTCTGAACAGCTTAGGTTTGTGGATGACATGAACGACTCTAGGTCATGAGTTTAGGGCTATAGATGCTATGAATAGGTCAGGGATGTGGATTATTTGAATTCTCGAGGTCATGAGCCCATGACTCTAGATGTTTTTAACAACTTAAGGTTATCAATGACATGAACGACTCCAAGGCATGAGCTTAAGGCTCTAAATACTATGAACAACTCAGGGTTGTGGATGATATGAACGACTCATGGTCATATGCTCGAGGCTTTAGATGTTCTAAAAAACTTAGTGTTGTGGATGACATCAACAACTCCAGATTGTGAGCTTTAGGCTATAGATGCTATCAAGAGCATAGGGTTATGGATGACATCAACAAATCTGGGTCATCAGTCAAGGGATCTAAATGCTATGAGCAGCTCGGGGCTATGCTTGACATGAATGACTCAGGGTCGTGAGCTCAGGGCTTTAAATGCTATGAGCAGCTCAGGGTTATGGATGATATAATTGTCTCATGGTCTCGTGAGCTCAAAGTTCTAGGTGCTATGAATAGCTTAGGCTTGTGTATGATATGAATGAATTTGGGTTATGAACTCAATGCTCTAGATGCTACGAACAACTTAAGGCTATTGATGAACAATACTAGGTCATTAGCTTAAGACTCAAGATGTTATGAACAACTCTAGGTTATGGTTGACATGAATGACACTGGGTTGTGAGCTCAAGGCCCAAGATGCTATGAACAAAACTAGGTGTGGATGACATGAATGACTTCGGCTCGTGAGTGCAAGCTTTATATGATATGAAGAGCTGAGGACTATGGATGATAGGAACGACTTTGGGTCATAAGCTTAAGGTTTTAAATCCTATGACTAGCTCAAGGTTGTGGATGATATGAACGACTCCGATTTGTGACCTTAGGGTACTAACCGCTATGAATAGCTCAAGGTTGTTGATGATATGAATGATTCATGGTTGTGAATTAGGGTTCTAGATGTTATGAATAGCTAAGGTTTGTGGATGATGTGAACGAATTGAGGTCGTGTGATTAAGGCTTTAAATGCTATGAAAAGCTCAAGGCTATGGCTGACATTAAAAACTCCGAGTGAAGAGCTAAGGTCACTGAATGCTATGAACAACTCACAACTATGGATGCTTTGAATAGCTCAGGGCTGTGAATGACTCTAGGTTGTGAGTTTAAGGCTCTGGATGTTATGAAAAGGTCAAGGCTATGGATTATTTGAATGACTCGGGGTCATAAGCCTACGACTTTGAACATTTTGAACAACACAAGGTTGCGGATAACATGAACTACTCTTGGTCATGAGCTCAAGCTCTAGATGCCATGAGCAACTCAAGGCTCTAGATGTTATGAATAACTTAGAGTTGTGGATGAAATGAACAACTTGGGATCGTGTGCTTGGGGCTTTAGATATTATGAAGAACTCAATGTTGTGGATGACATGAATAACTAAGGCTATAAATGCTATCAAGAGCTCAAGGTTGTAGATGATATGAATGATTCATGGTCCCATGATCTTAAAGGTCTAGATGCTATGACTAACTCAAGGTCATGGATGAAATGAACAATTCTGGGTCGTGAGCTCAAGGCCCTAGATGCTATGAATAGCTTAGGGTTGTGGATGATAAGAATGATTGTGGGTTGTTAATTAAGAGCTCAAGATGCTATAAATAGGTCTAGGTTGTAGATGACATGAACAACATTGGATTGTGAGCTTAGGGCTCAAGATGCTATGAACAACATTGGGCCCATGAATCATATGAATGACTTCAACTCATGAGTTGAGCGCTCTAGATGCTATGCAGAGGTCAGTGTTGTGGACGATATGAATGACTCTGGGTCATGAGCTCAGGGCTTTAGATGCCATGAATAGCTCAAGGCTCTAGATGATATGAATGACTTTGGGTCATGAGCTCAGGACACTAACCACTATGAACAGTTCAAGGTTGTAAATGATATGAATGATTTGAGGTCGTGAGCTTAGGGTTCTAGATGCTATGAATAGTTGTAGGCTGTAGATGATATGAATGGCTCAAGGTTGTGTGCTCAGGGCTCTAGATGCTATGAAAAGCTCAAGGTTATGGATGGCATGAAAAACTTTGTGTGGTGACCTAAGGGCACTAAATGCTATGAACAACTCAAGGCTATGGATGATATAAACGACTCAACATCATGAGCTCTAGGCCTTAGATGCTATGATGAACTTATAGGTGTAGATGAAATGAACGATTCCAAATCATAAGCTCAAGGATCTAGATGCCATCAAGAGCTCAGGGTCATGGATGATATAAACGAATCAAGCTCCTATGAGCTTAGAGCTTTAGATACTTTTAGTAGCTCATGGATATGGATGATATGAACGAATTGAGGTCCCATGAGCTCAGGGCTCTAGATGCTATTAATAACTCAAGGTTGTGGATCATATAAATGATTATGGCTCATGATGTCAAGGCTGTAAAAGCTATAAATACGTCAGGGTGGTGGTTGACATGAATGACTTTGGGTCATGTGCTAAGGGCTTTAGATGTTATGAATATCTCAAGGTTGTGGATTATAAAATGAATTCAGGTCGTGAGCTTAGGGCTCAAATGCTATGAACAACTCAAGGTGATGGATTATTTGAACGACTCAAGGTGATAAGCCCATGACTCTAGATGTTGTAAACAACTCAGGGTTATGGATTACATGAACGAATCCAAGTCGTGAGCTCAAGGCTCTAGAGGCTGTGAGTAGCTCAAGGATCTAGTGTTATGAAGAACTCAGAGTTATGGATGATATGAACGACTTGGGATCGTATGCTCGGGGCTCTAGATGCTATGAAGAACTCATTGTTGTGGATGACATGAATGACTACAAATCGCGAGCTCTAGTTTCTAGATGCTATGAGCAGCTCAAGGCTCTAGAAGCTTTGAAAAACTTAGGGATGAGGATGATATGAACAACTTAGGGATGTGTGCTCAAGATTCTAGATTTTACAAACAGCTTAGGGTTGTGGATGATATGAACGACTTCGGGTCATGAGCTCAAGGAACTAACTGCTATGAATAGGTCAAATTTGTCGATGATATGAATGATTCGGTGTCATGAGCTTAAAGTTTAATATGCCATGAACAGTTGAGTGTTATGGATGATATGAGCGACTTGAGGTTGTGTGCTCAAGGCTCTAAATGCTATGAAAAACTCCATGCTATGAATGACATGAAAAACATAGAGTCATGAGCCAAGGTCACTAAATATTATGAATAGCTCAGGGTTGTGGATGATATGAATGACTCAAGGTCATGTGCACACGGCTCTAAATGCTATGAATAGCTCAAGGCTATGGATGATTTGAACAACTTAGGGATGTGAGCTCAAGGATCTAGATGCTATAAACAACTCAAGTTTGTGGATGACATGAATGCTTTAGGTCATGAGCTTAAGGCCCTAGATGCTATGAACATTTCAAGGTTGTGGATGATAAGAAAGACTTCGGTTATGAGCATAAGGCACTAACCACTATAAATAGCTCAAGGTTATAAATGATATGAATGATTTGTGGTCGTGAGCTTAGGGTTCTAGATGCTACTAATAGTTGTGGGTTGTGGATGATATGAATGTCTTGAGGTTGTGTGCTTAGGGCTCTAGATGCTATGAAAAGCTGAAGGTTATGGATGACATAAAAAACTTCAGGTGGTAAGCTAAGGGCACTAAGTGTTATGAACAGCTTAGGGCTATGAATGATATAAATTACTTAAGGTTGTGAGCTCTAGGCTTAAGATGCTATGACAAACTTAGAGCTGTGGATGACATGAATGACTCTAAATCATGAGCTCAAGGATCTAGATGCTATCAAGAGCTTAGGGCTATGGATGATAAACGACTAAAGCTCCTGTGAGATTATGGATCTAGATACTTTTAGCAACTCAGGGATATGGATGATATGAACAACTTGAGATCCCATGAGCTCAAGGCTTTGGATGTGATTACTACTCAAAAATTGCTATTTTATAGCTTGTAATTAACTCTTTTAAACACTTTTGAGTAGTAGTTATTACGTTTTAACTCAATTGGCATGCTAAGGACCCTTGCAATTGTTTTTAATCAAATTGTGTTAAGTTTTGGTGTTTTTGATAATTTTTTATCACCAAAGCAATTCAAGAATGAGGGAGATTTTTTGTATAGAGCATGGAAAAGCAATTTGAAGTTCAAATTCATAAAGGAACCAAGCTTTGGAGCTTTGTGACCCTTTGCCAAAGCCAAGTCAGAAATACAAGAAAAGAACAATATAGATAGGAATCTGACATGAAGAAAAACAGAGGAGAGTAGCTACAGTATTTTTTCACACATTTGGAGCACTTCCTAAAGTCCATTTTATACATACTATATACCATTTCGAAGCTCAGGAAGTCAAGAGCCCAACTCTTTAAACGGTGTGCAAATCAGAGTTGAAATGAAGAAGTTATGGCCATTGGAAGACAACTGCACCAAGCTAAAAGACAATTTCGCAACTTGTGAAATCACAAAGTTCAACTTGCGAAATTTTCGCAAGTCATGTTTCAACTTGCGAAATCCACCTATGCAATCTCCAGATATTTGCAACCGACTCCGTTTGATCTTTTCTTCAGATATTTTTGTATAAAATCCCTATTTTCTCCTTGTAATTCACCAATCATAGGATTGCTTAGCTAGGAAGGTTGGAAAAACTTCCCTATATATTCCCTTGCATCCGTTGTAAAAATAATCGATCAATATATAGAATATACAGAGCCTTGCTCTGTTTTTCCTTCTCCTTTTGTTTTCTCTTTTATTTTCTTTCTAGCCAAACATCCTCGGAGGCCTTAGAGGATGAGTGGCTAGGCTTTTTGTTTCTTGGGTGAAGGAAGCCAGGTAAGGTGTCGGATGCATAAGTGTGAGTTTTTGTTGATTCTGTTTTTAATGAAGAGAAAGTGTGACCTATTTATGGTTTTTATATTTTTAGTTAACTAGGATTACCGTGAATAGCCAATACTTGGTAAGCTTTCGGATTCCATGGATTCTTATTGCTTGCAATCTTGCTCCATGGAGGTCTAATTATTATCTCTTGTTCGCTTGTGAAGGATGATCCGATGTTAAGGATCACCTTGAATGAAAAATACTAGGTGAGAGGTATGAGCCATTGTAAGGTGTATCAGTGAGAGGGATTTAGCGTTGAAACCATTAATGGTAAACATCTGTACCACACCGGTTCGGGAAATAACTATAGGTTAAATCTCGAATGCGAGGAAAAGATTCAAGTGACCAGAATCTCCTCTTTTGTATTTGGTACCTGATCCTAGTGACCTAAAATCCCAAGAAACACCTTTCTTTCTAATTAATTTTAGTTACTTTATGTTTGGTTATCTTAAAACCATTTCCGTGCAAACTTATGTTTTCTTTTAAAGCTAACAAAGAGAAGAAGAAACACCAATTCAGTTTTTAAAATAATATCAATTGCGAAGTGAAAGCCCATCTCTGTGGACGATCCTAGAGCCACTATACTATGCTAGCTAATGCTACCCTGGTATATGGTGAAATAGGTTTATAAATTTTGTTGATTACTCTCGTCTGAGGATTGAAATCAAAGCACATCAGTTGATTGAGTTGAATCAAGTAGAACACCAATCGGGCACGAATCAAGATGCTATCAACAACTTAGGGTTATGGATCATATAAATGATTTTGGTTCATGAGGTCAAGGCTCTAGAAGCTATAAATACGTCAAGGTTATGGTTGGCATGAATGACTATAGGTCATGTGCTTAGGGCTCTAGATGCTATGAATACCTCAGGGTTATGGATGATAAGAATGACTTTAGGTTATGAGCTCAAAGCTCTACATGCTATGAATACCTCAAGGTTGTGGATTATTTGAACGACTTGGGGTCATGAGCCCACGACTCTAGATGCTATGAACAGCTCAAGGTTGTGGATGAAATGAATGACTCTAGGTCATGACCTCAAGACTCTAGAGGCTATGAGTAGCTCAGGGATTTAAACGCTATGAACAACTCAAGGTTGTGGATGATATGAATGACTTAGGGTCATGTGCTAGGGCTATAGATGCTATGAAGAACTGAGTGTTATGGATGACATGAATCACTCTAGATCATGAGCTCAAGTCTCTAGATGCTATGAGCAGCTTAGGGCTCTAGCTGCTTTGAAAAGCGTAGGGATGTGGATGATATAAACGACTCAAGGATGTGTGCTCATGGCACTAGATGCTACGAATAGCTTAGGGCTGTGGATGATATGAATGACTTCGGGTCAGAACTAATTGCTAGGAATAGGTCAAAGTTGTAGATGATATGAATGGTTTGGTGATGTAAGCTTAGAGTTTAATATGCTATGAATAATTGAGAGCTATGGATGATATGAATAACTCGAGGTTGTATGCTGAGGGCTCTAGATGTTATGAACAACTCAGTGCTATGGATGACATGAAAAACATTAGGTCATGAACCAAGGGCACTAAATATTATGAATAGCTCAGGGTTGTGATGATATGAACAGCTCGAGGTCATGTGCTCATGGCACTAGATGTTATGAACAACTTAGGGCTATGGATGATTTTAATGACTTAGGGATGTAAGCTCAAGGATCTAGATGCTATGAACAGCTCAAGCTTGTTAATGATTTGAACGACTTAGGTTCATGAGTTTAGGGCTCTAGATGTTATGAACAAATCAAGGCTATGAATGACATGAATGAGTCCGAGTTGTGAGCTTAGGGCTTTAGATGCTATAAGCAACTCAAGGTTGTGATTGACCTGAACGATACCGTGTCCTGAGCTAAGCACTCTTGATGTTATGGACAACTCAGGGGTGTGGATGACATGAATGACTTCGACTTGTGAGCTGAGGTTTCTAGATGTTATGAATAGATGAGGGTTGTGGATGATATAAATGACTCAAGGTTGTGTGATAAGGGCTTTAGATGCTATGAACAGCTTAGGGCTATGGAAGACATGAAAAACTTCGGCTAATGAGTTAAGGGCACTAAATGCTATGAACAATTTGGGGCTATGATGTTATGAATGACTTAGGGCACTAGATGCTATGTAGAACTCAATGTTGTGAATGACATGAACGACTCCAAATCATGAGCTTAAGGCTATAGATGGTATCAAGAGCTCAAGGATGTCGATGACATGAACGACTTCGGGTTGTGAGTTCAGGGATCCAAATGCTTTGAACAACTTAGGGCCATGTATGACATGAATGACTTACAGTTGTCAGCAACTCAGGGCTGAGGTTATGGATGATATGAATGAATCAAGTTTGTGTGCTCAAGGCACTAGATGCTATGAAGAGCTTGGGGCTATAGATGACAAGAAAAACATTGGGTCATAAGCCAAGTGCACTAAATGGTAGGAACAACTTAGTGATGTGGTTGATGTGAATGACTCAATGTCTTGTGCTATGGGCTCTAGATGCTATAAAGAACTCAATGCTGTGAATGACATGAATGACTCCAGATCGTAAGCTCTAAGCTCTAGATGTTGTGAACAGCTTAGGGCTATGGATGATATGAACAACTTTAAGTCGTAACCTCAAGGCTCTAGATGCTATGAATAGTTAAGGGCTTTAGATGTTATGAATAACTCAGGGTTTTGGATTATATGAATGAATCAGGGTCTTGTGCTCAAGGCTCTAGATGCTGTGAAGAACTCAGTTCTATAGATGACATGAATGACTCTAAATCATGTACTCAAGGCTTTATATGTTATGAACAACTCAAGCCTATGGATGATACGAATGACTCGGGGTTGTGTGCAAGAGGCTCGAGATGCTATGAACAGCTTAGGGTTATGGATGATATGAACGACTCGAGGTCCCGTGAGCTCACATGTCTAGATGTTATGAATAGTTCAAGGTTGTGAATGAGATCAATGATTCTATGTCGTGCACTCAAGGCCCTAGATGCTATGAATAGCTCAAGAATGTGGGTGATAAGAACGACTCTAGGTCGTGAACTGAGGACTTAAGATGCTATGAACATGTAGGGTTGTGGATGACATGAATGACTCCTAATCATTAGCTAAGAGCAGTAAAGGTTATGAATAGCTCACTATTGTGGATGATATGAATGTCTCAAGGTCATGAGCTCAAGGCTCTATGTGTTATGAAGTGCTCAAGGTAATGGACTATATGAATGACTTGGGGTCGTGGCCTCAAGGCTCTAAATGTTATGCAAAAACAAGGCTATGGATGACATGAATAACTCTGGGTTATGAGCTCAAGAATCTAAATGCTATGAACAACTTAAGGTTGTGCATGATTTGGACGACTCAAGGTCATGAGCTCAGGGCTCTAGATTTTTTGAATAGCTATCTTGGGGATGTGGATGACATGAACGACTCCAGGTTGTGAGCTTAAGGCCTTAGATGCTATGAGCAGCTCAAGACTATGTATGATATGAATGACTCAAAGTCCCGTGAGCTCAAGGCTCTAGATGCTATGAATAGCTCAGTCCTATGGATGATATGAACAATTTAGGGTCGTGAGCTTAAGGCTCTAAACTCTATGAACAACTCGAGGCTATGAATGACATGAACGACTCAGGATAGTGAACTTAGTACTTTAAAAGTTATGAACAACTCAACATTGTGGATGACATGAACCACTCAGGGTCGTGAGCTCAAGGCTCTTAATGCTACAAACAACTCATGATTGTGGATGACAAGAATGAGTCCAGGTCGTGAGCTCAAGGCTTTAGATGCTACGAAAATCTCAGAGCTATGGATGACATAAACTACTCTAGGTCATGAGTAAAGCGCTCTCGATGTTATGAGCATCTCAGGAGTGTGGATGATATGAATGACTCTATCTCATGAGGTTAAGGCTTTAGGCTTTGTGCATAGCTAAGGGCTGTGGATGATATGAGCGACTCTAAGTCATGAATCGAGGGCTCTAAATGCTATGAATAACTTTGGGCTATAGATGACATGGATGACACTGGGTCGTGAGCTCAGGGCTCAAGATGCCATGAACAACTCAGGGCTATAAATGACATGAAAGACTCTGGGTCTTGAGATGAGTGTTCTGGATGCTATGAACAGCTTAGGGTTGTGGATTACATGAAAGACACCAGGTCATGAGCTTAAGGCTTAAGATGTTATGAACAACTCAGGGCTTTGGATGATATGAATGACTATGGGTTTTATGCTGAGCACTCTAGATGCTATGAAAAGATCAAAGTTGTAGATGACAAGAATGACTTCAAGTCCTAAGCTCAGTGCTCTAGATGCTATGAACAACTTAGGGTTGTGGATGACATGAATGACTCCAGGATGTGAGCTAAGCACTCTAGATGATATGAACAAATCAAGACTGGGGATGACATGAACAACTTCGAGTCATGAGTTCAAGGATCTAGATTCTATGAATAGCTTAATGTTGTGTATGAGATGAACAACTTTCGGTTGTTAGCTCAAGGCTTTAGATGCTTTGAACAACTCAAGGTTGTGGATAATATAAATGACTTAAGGTATTTTGAGTTAGGACTATAGATTCTTTGAGCAACTCAAGGATGTGGATGATGTGAAAGACTCAAGGTCCCGTGACCTCAAGGCTCTCAATGCTATGAACAGCTAAGGGTTGTGGATGATAGAACGATTCTGGCTCATGAGGTAAAGGCTCTAAATGCTATGAATAGCTTAGTGTTGTGGGTGACATGAACAACTCCAGGTCATGAGCTCAGGGTTCTAGATATTATGAACACCTTAAGGTTGTGGATGACATGAACGACTTCAAGTCATGAGCTTAAGGCTCTAGATGTTATGAATAGTTCAAGGCTGTGGATGGCATGAACGAATATAGGTCCTAAGCCAAGGGTAGTAAATGTTATGAACAGCTCATGGTTATGGATGATATGAATGACTTAGGGTCATGAGCTCAAACCCCTAAATGTTATAAATAGCTTAGGGTCGTGGATGACATGAACGACTCCAAGTGATGAGCACAGGACTCTAAATGCCATGAACAACTCAATGTTGTGCATGATTTAAACGACTCAAGGTCATGAGCTCAAAGTTCTAGAAGTTATGAATAGCCTAGGGTTGTGGATGACATGAATGACTCTGGGTCAAAAGCTTAGGGCTTTAAATAGTATGAGTAGATCAGGGTTATGGATGATATCAATGAGTCAAGGTCTCGTGAGCCCACGGTTCTAGATGCTATGAATAGCTTAGGGCTATGGATGATATAAGCAATTATGTGTCATGAGCTCAAGGCTTTAGATTCTATGAATTGCTAAGGAGTGTGGATGATGTGAATGATTCTGGGTTGTCAGTTGAGCGCTCTAGATGTTATGAGTAGCTTAGGGTTATGGATGACATGAACGACTATGGGTCGTGAGCTCAGGGCTCTAGTTGCTATGAATAGCTATGGTCTATGGATGATATGAATGAATGAAGGTTATGTTCTCAAGGCTTTAAATGCTATAAACAGCTCAAGGTTGTGGATGACATGAACGACTTCAAGTCATGAGTTCAAGGCACTAAATGCTATGAACAACTTAAAGTTATGGATGATATGAATGACTCAAGGTCATGAGCTCAAGGCTCTAGATGATATGAACAGCTCAGGATTGTGGATGATATCAATTACTCAGGCACATAAGCTCAAGGCTCTAGATGTTATGAATAGCTCAAGGTTGTGGATGACATAAATGACTCTAAGTTGTGGGATCAAGGCTCTAGATGCTATGAACAACTTAAGGTTGTGGATGACATGAATGGCTCAAGGTCGTGACCTTAGTTCTCTAGATGCTATGAATAGCTCAAGGTTGTGGATGACATGAATGACTTCGAATTGTGAGCTCAAAGCTCCGATGCTATGAATAGCTTCCGATTGTGGATGACATGAACGACTCTAGGTCATGAGTTGAGCACTCTAGATGCTTTGAATAGCTTCAGGTTGTGGATGACATGAGCGACTCCGGGTCATGAGCTCAGGGTTCTAGATGCTCCGAATAGCTCAAGGTTTTATATGATATAAATGATTCGAGGTCATGTGCTTAAAGCTCTTGATGCTATAAACAATTCAAGGTTGTGGGTGACATGAACAACTCCGGGTCATGAGCTAAGGGCATTGAATGCTATGTATTGCTCAGGGCTATGAATGATATGAACGATTGTAGGTCATGAGCTTAGAGCTGTGGATGATATAAATGACTCGAGGTCATGAGCTCAAGGCTCTAGTTGCTATGAACAGCACAGAGCTATGGATAGCATGAACGATTTTGTGTCTTGAGTTCAAGTTTCTAGATTCTATGAACAGCTCAAGGTTGTGGATGATTTGAGCAACTCCACTTTGTGAGCTCAAGGCTCTAGATGCTATGAACAACTCAACATTGTGGATGACATGAACGACTCTAGGTTGAGTGCTCAAGGCTCTAGATGATATAAACTACTCAAGGGTGTGGATGATATGAATGACTCGAGGTCCCATGAGCTCATGACTCTAGATGCTACGAATAGTTGAAGGCTATGGATGAAATGAATGATTCTGTGTTATGAGCTCAAAGCCCTAGATGCTATGAATAGCTCAGGGGTGTAGATGATATGATCGACTCTAGGTCATCAACTATGGGCTTTAGATGTTATGAATAGCTCAAGGCTGTGGATAACATGAAGAATTGCAAGTCATGAGCTAAGGGCACTAAATGTTCCGTATTGCTCAGGGTTGTGAATGATATGAATGACTCGGGTCATGAGCTCAAGGCTCTAAATGATATGAACAACTCAATGTTTGTGGATGACATGAACAACTTTAAGTCGTGAGCTCAAGACACTAGAAGCTTTAAACAGCTCAGGGCAATGGATGAAATGAATGACTAGGTGTTATGAGCTCAAGCCTTTAGATTCTATGTATAGCTCAGGGCTATGGATGACATGAACTACTTTGAGTCAAGGAGTCAGGTCTTTAGATGCTATGAACTACTTAAGGCTATGGATGATTTGTATGACTTGGGGTAATGAATTCATGGCTTTAGACGTTGTGAACTGCTCCCAACTATGGATGACATGAACGACTTCAAGTCATGAGCTCCAAGCTCTAGATGGAATAAGCAACTCAGGGTTATGGATGATATGAATGATCTGAGGTCCCATGAGCTCACAACTCTAGATGTTATGAATAACTCAAGGTTGTGGATGAAATCAACAATTCTGTGTCATGAGCTCAAAGCCCTATATGTTATGAATAGCTCAATGATGTGGATGACATGAATGACTTTGAGTCGTGAACTGAGGGCTCTAGATGCTATGAATAGCTTAGGGTTATAGATGACATGAACGACGCCAGGTCGTGAGCTCAAGGCTCAAGAGGCTATGAACAACTCAGGGTTGTGGATGACATGAATGACTCCAAGTCGTGAGTTGAGCGCTCTAGATGCTATGAACGGCTCAGGGCTATGGATGATATGAAAGACTCGGGGTTGTGTGCTCAGGGCACTAGATGCTATGAATAGCTCAGGGCTATAGATGACTTGAACGACTCCAAGTCGTGAGCTCAGGGCACTAACTACTACAAATAGCTCAAGGTTGTGGATAATATCACTACAAGAAAAAAGTAAAACAGTGACATTTTTTAAGAGTCAAGAAAAGAAAAAGAAGACGCTTCCTCAAAGCGTCCTCTTATGCCCTGTCATTATATGTTATAGTCAATAATGACACTTCTAGGAAGCGTCATCTTTAAACATTTTTATTGAAATAATTTTTATGAAATTCCCAATTTTGACACTTATATGAGTGTCATATTTGATTAATTTTATTAATGACACTTTTAAAAATATCATCAATGATTGATGTTAAGAATGACACTTATAAAAGTGTCATCTTTGAACATTTTCTATTAAAAAAATGATATTTTTATCATGTTATTAAAAGAATCCTCAATTTTTATTAGTAAAATATCTCCAAATATTGACATTCATTAACCTAGTTTAAATAATTAATGTAACTATCCATATTTAACAATTACACATAAACTTGTTGATTATATTAAAATATTTCAATATGAAATTCTAATTCTAACATAAGAACAAACATTGGTACCAAACCATAATCTTTAAAAACATAATTCAACCTCCTAATGAGTCCATTGATGTAATCTTTATGGTTTTCGGTCTTGCCTTCTTTAACACTATGATTTCTCTTTTTTTAGCAAACAAGCTTTCCTTTGCAGCCTATAAATAAAGATAGGAAGAACAAAAAATCTCTAAATTATGTATACATACAATAATTAATAAGTATAAATGAAATTATAACCTTCAAAAAATTAATTTAGGTTATTCAAGTTTACTTACATGAATCTGCTTAGCCTCTTACATACATATAATGGGTTTCTTTCAATTCATTACAAGAAAAACAATTATATTATGAAGTGTTTTTAAAATAAAATATAACAAATTATTGATCAAAGTAAAACTAGACATACAAACTATTTCATTAAGGAGACCAATGAGTTGAAACTAAATAAATAAATTCCTACTCTATCACTAAAATACCTGAACTATAGTTCCAACTAATATATTATGCTTTTCCCAAAATAAGGAAAAAAGGCACTTGAATTTTTTTTTTAATAAAGAAAGTTTGATTTTTTATTCAACGAAACAGAAGAAATAAATTCTATTTTTATGAGATAACATATTGCATCTATAGTATAAGTTAACAATTAAATTAAATCTTTAATAAACTTAAAGACACTAAGTAGAGTAAATAAATATGCATTAAAAGCTTATTATAAAGTTGTAATGAGTTTTCATCATCTATTTGAGACCGTTGAAAGTTGTAATGAGTTTATTGAGTCATTTTGATTTTCTTATAGGCATAATATACTACATTGTTTCTTCTTGTAGCAAGTGAATCACAATAAATTTGAACAAAGGAAGAAACCATAATTGGATTTAAATCAATATATGCATTCCTATATGCATGCAACTAGAAGTAACTTGAGCAAATAGTAATACATAATCAAATCAAGAAAGTAGATTGAGTTACTAAAAATACAAATAAAAATACCTTCCTAAGCAAACAGAAAAACTGCAATTTGTTTTAAAAAAAATTTACACCAAAAGACCAAGAAAACAGGGTATAAGGAAAAATCATTCCCAAGAAAGAAATCAAATTCACTTTGACAACTATGAATGGTGTTGATTTAGGATTCCCTACAACCAACTAGCTCATTATTGACCTTATAATATTTACCAAAGGAACTATAGTTACATCCATATCTCACAATGTAGGAATTATTTGAACACAATGATCAACCTTATAATAATTATGGTTAAATACCAATTGCTTTGAGCTTTAAGTCCTTCAAGAACCAAATCCGTTACTATCATTTTGTTCTAAAATCTTAAACCAAGGGAATATTGAACAAACAATAATGTAGATTAAGTTTGTGGAAATTTAAGTAATTAAAAAGTAATATCAGAAGAAAAAACTGACTAACCTTGCAACTATATTGAACCCAAGCAATACTATGACTAGCAATCCATATCTTGCCATGTTGTGATAATGATTGAAAAAAGGTAGTTAAGCAAGAAAAATATATTGGCAAGCTAACAAATAAAATTTATTATCCTGTATCTAGTTTTGTTCAACATGAGGATTTAAGAAAACAATTCATGCACTGGATCAAGTATTATATATATATATATATATATATATATTAATAAAATAGAGTTTTGAGAAAAATAATGGAGATCGAACAAAACAACTTGAGCATGAAGTTACAAAATGAAAATTGAATCTAATAGATTGTGAATTTTGGAGGAAAAAACAAAACAACTCACAACAAAAGTAAATAAATAAATAAATAAAGATAAGGGATAATGGAAATTAAGATGTAAAAAAAGAAAATAGTTTTCATTATTTAAATTTCATGAAAGAGGATTCATATAAAAGTTATTTAAATAAATATTTATGCTTAGTATCAACTGAATGAAATAAGTTTAGCTAGTGCTTGATAATATCACTAATGGAGACCAGTCAACATGAAGAAACATGTGGATAAAAGAAAAAGGGAAATAAATAAACATCTAAACAAATCCCTATATAATTTTTTTTTCATTGCATCCCAATATCTAACCCTTAAACTATTTTTTATTTATTAAAAGTCTATCAAAATTATTCTTTAAGTTAGAAAATAGATTTCTATGTTCAAGAACATAAAATTTTTCTCAAGAACAAATTTCTTGTGGAAGTCATTTTATAACCTGTGTTGTACAATAAGAAAAATTAGAGAACTAATCTATTAATGATATATGCCAGAAATGAGAATAGTGCTCAAACCTCTAATAGGAGCAAAAAGGATAAGCCTTCTTCTCCTTCCTTTACAGTTACAGAATTTCCAGAACAAAACAGAGGAATTATCCATACATTCACACTTCAATTTTTCCCTACATTTAGTTTCTTAAAACCAAAATAGTGGTTTATTTAATTTCCATTGAGTAATTCTTAATTTTTTAAGATTCTTATTTTTCTTAAAAATAAAAGAAAAATAGATAAGAAAATATAGTATATCCACTATAGAACACTATGACATATTAAAAGAAAAAAAGGAAGAAAGGAAAAAACCACATGAAATAAGAAAGTAAATTTTTTTTTTCACTCTTTCTAGTGAACCTATTATACCTTTGTCAAGCCAAAAAATGGACAAATTAACTAATTTTGGCAATAAATTGATCAATATATTTAATAATTTCTTGCTTTCTCTAGTTGTGCTAAATGTGAAACACACATAGGCAAGGTTTAAAATGCATGTTAGGAATTTGATGCAAGGAGATGGAAAATAGGTAGTCATACACACCAGAAAAAGTTCTCAACAATCTTATAAACAGAATAACAAAATAATAAAAGTAAAGTAGGGATAGTAAAATGTTAAACCTTAACATGCACCTTTTTCATTAGCTTGTATTGTGAAAGAATAACTGAAATTACAAAACAATATTCCCATATAATTGTGAAAGAATTATTTTCTACTTTTATATTTATTTCAAAAAATAAAGGTTATATTAATTTCCCTAAGTTAGTTTTTTCAGTTGTAATATTACCCCATTAGAATTACTTCGATTTTCTTTTCTTCTTTCTATCCTATAGATATAAGAAGAAAATTTCTAACTAAATCAAACTTTTCTTTTCCTTCTCTCTTTTGTTAATATTAAATTAGTTGTATTATAGACACCGAAAGGAATTGCTTGCACACTTTCCTAATCATTCAACTACTTTAACTTCAATAGAAAGAACTACAAGAAACTTGTCAACTTTAAAGGAATAGAGTTAAACTAATACATGAAGAAAAGAAAACTTGGATATAAGTTAAATGAGTCAATGGATCAAAACCTATTGACATGTTTCCTAAGGGAAGAATAATACCAAAACTCGCTTTATGTCTTACAGACTATAGCATGCTGCATTTTCAAGAGCTTGACATTAGATTTCTCAAAGTCATGAAAGTCATGGGATTCAATTTAATTGGTCTAAGTTTGTATAGCTTTTGGATCCAAGGTGGTACTTTCAAATAACAATAATAAAAAATTCCTAATTTATGATTACTACTTGAAAGAAACAACAATAAGCATGGAAAATTATACTAATATATATTCATAGTATATACAACTAAGAAAAAAAATATTTCTAATTGGAATTGGAAGATTTGTCAATCTAAAATTTAATATAACACCATTATGCCATGAAAATAATTTAAAAGATAAACGAAAGATACTCAAGCAACAAAGAATAACAAGACCATGGGTAGTTGCTCATACATATAAAATGATCTTGTTCAGAAAAAAGTGAATGTTAAACATTAGCCGTGAAAAGTTACTAAAACATAAGAACAAAAAATAAATCTATCTTACAACATTTTCAAAAAAATAAATAACTCTCAAACAATAAATTCTAAAAACAATGTTTAAAAAAGGTTTTAAATTACTTTTAGAAATAAAATTCTATGTGAAAACCAAATGTACAAGCCAGTTTATTCTATAGACGCTAGTATAATAAAAATAACTCTAAAATATTCTTAGCGTTTTTCATTGCTTCTCTGAATACTAAAAAAAAAGCCCCCTAAAACACCATCAAAACTATTCTAAAAAAAGAATAAAATTTTCAATGAAAATATTTATCAAATGTATTTCCATCTTAGAATTTTGTTTTCTATTTTTGGAACAATTGAAACCAGTTTCCAACATACCATAAAAAGAGAACAAAAATAAAATAAAAATTAAAGAAGTATTTTAAAAAAAAAACAGAAAATGATTTCAAGGAAAACAAAAGAATTCTTTATACCCAATTAACAAGGTACAATGAGATACGGTGTAAACTATGGAAATGGTTTTTAATTTAAGAGCTTCAAGCACCTATTAAACAAACCAAAAAATATACAATCAAATAGATAACACCTCAGATGCAATTTTAATTTCTTAGTAATAAGTATTAAATAAGAACTCGGTAATGAAGCTCAATTATAAAAAGGACTTTCCGCAAAAGGCTTGACATAAAATTAAAGATGCCACTACTCTACTTGCAATTTTAATTAACGTATATAACATCTACCAAGATTTTCATTTTCAACAAAAATGCTCCATGGGCATAATAGCAGCAGTCAAAATTAACTCAAAAGAGTAAAGTTGAAACTTCCACAATCATTCTAAACACAAGGACCTAGGTTGTTATATCCCACAAATTTCCACAATGAAAATAGTTTCAAAACATAATAGTTTCAAAACCTACAAGAGCCATGTAAATGAGGTTAGCAATATGCCTCCCAAAATAGAATAGTCTCAAAACCTATTCCAGAAAATTCACTTCCCAAAAACTAACAACAATTCTACATGCATAAAAATAGAATCCAATAGTCACTTCCCAAAAACAAAGTAGCAAGCATCATTTCATTCCAAAGCACAATAGAAACTCCAAATTTACAAAAAAAAAAAAAAAAAAAAAAAAACACTATGATATAAAATTTGAAAATTCAAAGGTAAGGGTTAAAGCTTACATTAGGTGCCTAGGCCAACAACTATGCACCTAGATGCCAAATAACATGAAGGAATGGGGTATCAAGAATGAAACAAACAAAAATAAATTGTTATATCTATAGAATTAAATATAAAACCCTAATAAACCCCCCATAAAATCATAAACACTCTAAAGAAACCATAAACCATGAAATCTAAAATTTGTTAAGAGAGAAAAAATTTTACCAATAAAAGATTTAGTTAATGGTGGCCAGTTATGGATTTCACCAGTCCTATAGGTAATCTTTAAAGGTTAGAAAAAGGGGACTCTATAATAGAATAATAATAATAATAATAATAACATATGAGCTTTTATGGAAACATTAAAATAACAAAAATATTCAAAGGCAATTGGAATATTAGAAAAATCACAAATGGCCTAAGAAAACTCAAAGCATAAAATTTTTTTTATAGCAAAGCAAGAGGATGTATCATGACCTCAAGCATTTGCTTCTTGATCCTTCTCAAATAGCCATATAAAATGTCAATACAATCATCATTGGTGCCAACGAATCCACCGATAGTAGCATAGACCTCCTCCTTAATAAGCTAATAAGCAATGGTGGAGGCCTCATTAGCAAGACAAAATGGGTGGTTAGGGTTTTGATGAGGAGATTGGGTAGCCAAATGATGAAAGTGATAATCTTGTTTGGTTTATTATTTCTTGCTACAAATCTTTGTGTGTGTGTGTGTGTGGGTTGAGGGGGGGGGGGGGGGGGGGTGTTTCGTAGTTTCCTACTATAGATCTTGATGGTGGAGAGGATCTTATAGAGCCTTACTCTCATGACTTAGAGTCATTCATGTCATCCACAACCCTGTGTTGTTCATATTATCTAGAGTCTTAAGCTCATGACCTGGAGTAGATAGTGTCATCCACAACATTGAGCTACTCATAGCATCTAGAGCCTTGAGTCATTCATATCATCCACAACTCAGAGTTTTTCACAGCATTTTGTGCCCTTAGCTCACCCCATGGACTTGATCATACCATCCATAGCCCTAAGCTGCTCATAGCATCTATAATTCTGAGCACACAACCCCGACTTGTTCACATCATCCATAACCCTAAGCTATTCATAGCATCTAGAACCTTGAGTTGACGACCTAGAGTCGTGCATGTCATCCATACCCTTGAGCTATTCATAGCATCTAGAGCATTGAGCTCACAACCCAGAGTCTTTCATTTCATGCACAACCCCGAGTTGTTCAAAGCATCCAGAGCCTTGAGCTCATGATTGAGTCGTTCATATCATCCACAACTTTAAGCTATTCATTAATGCAGTGCCATGAGCTCACGACCTAGAGTCGTTCATGTCATCCATAACCTTGAGTTTTTTATAAAATCTGGAGCCCTGAGGTCACAACCTAGTGTTGTTCATGTCATCCACAACCCTCACCTGTTCATAGCATCCAGAGCCTTGAGCTCATGACCCCGAGTAGTTTATGTCATCCACAACCCTGAGCTATTCGTAGCATCTATAGCACTAAGCTCACGACCTTGAGTCGTTTATATCATTCACAGCTTCGAGTTGTTCATAGCATTTAGAGCCTTAATCTCACAACCTAGAGTCATTCATGTTATCCATAGCCCTATGTTGTTCATAGTATCTAAAACCCTGATCTCATGACCTAGAGTCGTTCATGTTAGCCACAGCCATGAGCCCTTCACATAGCGTCCGTAGCATTCAGCACCCTAAGCTCATGACCTAGAGTCGTTCATGTCATCCACAACCTTGAGTTGTTGAAAGCATCTAGAGCCCTGAGCTTATGACCCTGAGTTGTTTATATCATCCATAACCCTAAGCTCTTCATAGCATTTAGTGCCTAGAGCTCACGACATAGAGTTGTTCATGTCATCCATAGCCTTAAGCTGCTCATAGCATCTAAAGTATTGAGGTTACGACCTAGAGTCATTCATGTCACCCATAGCCTTGAGCTGTTCATAGTAGCTAGCAACCTCAGCTCACGAATTGGAGTAGGTCACGTCACCCATAACATTGAGTTATTCATAGTATTTAGAGCCTTAATCTCATAATCTGAAGTCATTCATGTTATCCACAACCCTAAGCTATTCATAATATTTAGAGCCTTGATATCACGACCAAGAGTTGTTCATGTCAGACACAGCCATGCGATGTTCATAACATTCGTAGCATTTAGTGTCGTAAGCTCACAACCTCGAGTCATTCATGTCATCCATAGCCCTCAACTCTTCAATACATCCAAAAGCATGAGCTCATGACCCCAAGTGATTCATATCATCCACAGCCCTAAGCTATTCATAACATTTAGTGCCCTAAGTTCACGACCTGGAGTCATTGATGTGATCCATGGCCCTGAGCTGTTCATAGTATCTAGAGCACTAAGCTCACGACCTAAAGTTGTTCATGTCAAGCACAACCCTAAATTGTTCATAGCATCTAGAGCCCTAAGCTCACGACCCTGAGTTGTTCATGTCATCCACTACCTTGAGCTACTTATAGTGTCTAAAGCATGGATCTCATGACATGGAGTCATTCATGTCATCCACAACCTTGAGTTGTTCATAGCATCTACAATCCTTAGCTCATGTCCTTGAGTCATTTAAATCATCCATTGCCCTAAGCTTTTCATAACATTTAAAGCCTTGGTCTCATGACCCAGAATAAATAATGTCATCCACAGTCCTGACATGTTCATCATATCTTAAGCCTTGAGCTTAAGACTTGGAGTCGGTAATGTCATCCACAACACTGAGTTGCTCATAAAATCTAATGCCTTGAGCTCCCGACCCGTAGTCATTCATATCATTCACAACCTTGAGTCATAGCATTTTTTGCCCTTAGCTCATGACCTAAAATCGGTCATACAATCCAGAACCCTTAGCAGTTCCTAACATCTATAGCCCTTAGCACACGACCCCAACTCGTTCATATCATCCACAACCTTGAGATGTTCATAGCATCTAGAACCTTGAGCAAATGACCTAGAGTCATTCATGACATCGATAGCCCTGAGTTGTTCATCACGATGTGGAGTCGTTCATGTTATCCACAACCATGAGCTATTCATAGCATCTAGAGCCTTGAGGTGATAACCTGGAGTTGTTCATGTCATCCACAACCTTGAGTTGTTCATAACCTCTAGAGCACTAAGCTTGCAACCCAGAGTTTTTCACATCATCCACCGCCTTGAGATATTCATAGCATCTAGAGCCTTGATCTCATGATCCAAAGTGGTTCATGTCAGCCACAACCATCAGTTGTTCATAGCATTCCTAGCATTTAGTGCCCGAACCTCATGACCTAGAGTTGTTCATGTCATCCACAACTCTAAGTTGTTCTCTAGAGCCCTCAGGTCATGAACTGTAGTCATTCATGTCATCCACAACCCTCTATTTTCCTCAAAACCTCTCAAACTTTTTTTCCCCACTCCCCCTTTCTTCTCCCTTAAGTCTCCCTTTTATATCCTCTCTTGAAAACCCTTCCATTCCATCTTGAAATATGCCCTATCTCTTTCCCATGCTGCCAACCTCTCGGAAACCTCCCCTTCTCTTTTCCTCAGGTCTTTCCCATGCCCTTTCACTTCCTTTCTTCCCTGTTAAGCTTATCCACCCGACCCCCATTTTTCATACATTCTCTCGATTTTCCAAGCATCCTTTTCCATTCTTAATTTTTCCAGAACAAACCTTTTTCTTCCATGCATCCTGTCGGCTCTCTTATTTTTTCTTTTATTATTATTATTATTATTATTTTAAGTAAATAAAGTAATAAAGCCTAATATAACACAAAGTGAAAATAAAATGGAATAAAAAATGAAGACAATAATACAAAATAAAAATACAATAATAAAAAGCATAGTATAAATAATAATAATAATAATAATAATAATAATAATAATAATAATAAGAAAGATAATGATAAAAATAATAATAATAATTATAAGAATGATAATGATAATAATAATAATAATAATAGTATTGATAATAATAATAATAAGATAAGATTACTAACCACGTGCAATTTTCTGAAAGTAAATAAATAAAAATAAATGAATGACTAAGCACACAATATCATAATAAATAACAAAATAACTAGCTAAACACCTAAAATAGATAAATGAGTGAATAAAATCAAGCACATGCACATCATACAAGAAAAACTTGAAAGGTGACCTAAGTGAGCCTAAATGAGCCTTGTGAGTGCCCGAATGGTGCTTGAGTGGCATTTGGTGATTGGAAATGTGCCTAGGTGACCTAGGGCAAATTAGGATGTGTCTAAGTGATTGAAAAAAATGTGTTGAGTGACCTAGGAGTGTGCCTACTGGGCCAGGTGTATCCAAATGGGCCTATGGTGCTAAGAATGCAAGAAACCAATCGGTCGAGCCGATTGAGAAAAATTCTCAAATTTTGATAGAATATCCCTCGAGGAATAAGGAATCCCAAAAAAAAATGGTGCACAATTCCGAGCTCGGATGAGGGATAAATGACTAAAACAAGCCAAAGTGCCCACAATTTGGATGGGCTTCGGCGAGCTCCAATTGAACTGAAGCTTTTGTGGAGACCCTAGCTCCTGACCTGTAGCATGATGTAAGCCAAGGAATTGGCCATGACGGCATTTCATAATGGACTAAACGCTCTCACTAAATCAAACCATAGGTAAACTCACGTGAGGTCCAAAAACCGATTAAGCCTAATAAGGGCTCCATGGCTGTGACATACAGAAATTGGGTGTGGGCGACACCCCCAAGATATATGCAGGTAGCAAGGGACAAAATTGAGGGCGTACAATGACATTAAAGACTCAAGGTCATGAGCTTAGGGCTTAAGATACTTTGAACAACATAGGGCTGTGGATAACATGAATGACTCCGATTTGTGGGTTGAGTGCTCCAAATGGTATGAACAAATCAGGGTTGTGGATGACATGAACTACTCCGAGTCATGAGCTCAGGGCTCTAGATGCTATGAATAGCTTAAGGCTATGGATGATATAAATGAGTCAAAGTCCCATGCTTAGGGCTCTAGATGCTATGAACAGGTCAAGGTTGTAGATGTCATGAACGATTTAACTTACGTTATTAAGTCACTTTAAGTTGTAAAATGGTTTACCAACACTACTTAATATAATCAATGATCAACTCTAATAACTTGTGTTTCACAGTTCTTATAGTGTACATGAGCGGGTCGTACTCTGTATGAGAGGATTGTCATGACCCGCAAGAAACCACTCCAAGGGCTGACGGTCATTTACACTCAACCCGACGGCTTTAAAGTGTAAAACCTGACCCAAACAATCCTATTGTCACAGGAAGTAAACCAATTAACAAATACCTGTTCAGAGTAGCAGAACAAAATTGTCTAAAAATCTTCAAACTAAACTTTAAAACTAAACATTCCATCAACCAAAATTCCTTATACAAATAGATTGCAACACTCCTATACATCAACTGCTAACAAATTCTCATCTTCAAACCTATCATAACAAATTTGTAAGTTTCAAATCTAAATAGGTTCCAAAAAAAACAATAATCCCAATGAATATAAATTTATAGGCTAACAATGTCCAAAAATAACATCCTAAACCAAACATCCTAATGATGACCATTTCCTACTCGCCATACTCTACGCCCAAACTAAAGGTACCTAAGAAAAATTATCAACAAATAGGAATGAGCTTAAAAGCCCAATAAGGAAACATTATGCAGTCATGGATCAACTATTTCAAGTCACTTGCAAAATGGGAGATATTATAACTAATTATTTTTATAAACCTTTGAGTCATTGCCAAACACATTCAAAACTTTTACTGTACTCTTCCATTTCTGCTTCAAACATTTTCATATCAAATTTAGCTAAAACATTCAATCATTATTTACTCTGGTTTATCAAACATAAAATCCCGGTGCCCAGTTAGGTTGATACTTTTCAAATAGGTGGCTAGCTCAAAACTGTTCTTTAAGGTGGACGAAAACCAAACACTACTAGTAGCTAGTAACAACTAACCAAACCATAAGGCTAGGGTCCAAATCAATTACATTCCCACTAGAAATGTAAGGTCAACTATTATATCCCGTTGACAAGGGCAAGCAAACCAGAGGCAAAACACTTATTTTCAATTATTCCACTTTGCAAAACATAATATACACATTTCTCTATTGTAAAACAAAATATAAGGTTCTAACATACATTTTCAATGCAATAACATATTTGATCCATACATAAAACGATTAATAACTCCAAACGTTTCCAAATGATGTACATAAAAAAAAAATTTGTTTTTTTTTAAAAAAACAACTGCATTAATCTTTTTCTTACCTCAAAGTCCTCAAAAAAACTTTGGAGAGAAATCAAATCTTGAAAATCTACTCTTCACCTAACAAAATATATAGAGACAATAATTATTACTATTATCTATAATTTAACTAATCTAGTCAATGCAATTTTATATAATTTTAAAATTCCTATATATTTTATTATTTAATTATATTATTATTATTTATTTTTATACTAAATCTCTCATTTATTTTATTACATTAAACTATTATTAATATATCTTATTTTATTAACCTAAAACAAAAATTATTATTTTCCTCATTTCCTCATTTTCCAATTCCCCATGCATGAATTTTTTTTTATCACCAAATATAGCCTAACACAACTATCTCAATCAATGCTAATATAATAATTAAATATAAATTAACACCCAATTACTATCCTACACATTTCCTTTATTAAATAATACAATACCATCAAAATCTAATAACACAAGTCTAGCTTGCCAATATTAAATAATACAGTACTCAAATACCCACTTCAAAAGACTCATACATACAGAGTTCTATACTATTAAAACATTACATACCCAAGTATCCATCAACGTCTACTAATAGCGTATTGTGATGCAATCCACCACTAGATTCCCAAACCATGAAATCCTTAATAATGCCCCCCCCATAATATTTTCTACAAAAAGTGGATGCACAGTTCCACACGCATGCACTAGTGCACACGCGTTCCTTTTTTTTTTTTTTCTATCCCTTAAGCACAATTAACAATATGTTTATTGACTTTTTTTAGAATAATAATAATAATCAATTAATCTAGCCTAAATCGAAATCTTCCAAAGAATCCTTTTTTTTTTTCATCTAAAAAACTTAAGATTTCCCAATTCCAACAATAAATCAAAATCATAAATTTTCACTATTTTGATATTAAAACGAATAAAAAAAAAAACTAAACCATAATCTTAGATTTGGGTTTTCCAAAAAAAATATCTAATGTGCTTGACTTAATAAGAATCTAAATATATTATTCTAGGGTTAGAATATTTCCTATAAAGATCTGTTCTTCAATTCTGAAATCTGAATTCAATTTACGTTCTCTTAGAACTCCTCTGCGAACAGGAACACGATTCCAAAAAAGAATAGGAAGAACAGAATTTCTAATTATTACATTAGGTATTTATTTCGTAAAATTACCTTTCACCCCATTTTCCATTATTATTAAAATTAATGAATTAATTAATTTAATATCATTATTAATAATTTCCCAAATTAACCTCTAAAAAAAAAAAAAAATTGGGCGGTTTACATTCCTCCCCTCTTAACAAAAGTTTAGTCCTCTAAACTTGACATATCCTGAGTCTTGAAATATTGAAGTGTTTTTCTTCATCTCTTCTTACTAACTCCCAAGCGGCATCTCGGATACGATGATTGTTCCACTTGGACCTTTAAAACTTGACAACATGTCGTAGTAACCTTATCCATACACCACAATTTGAACGGGGCCCTCTTCATAGGTCAAGTCCTCAGAAATTTGAATAGGCTCCAACTCACAAACATGAGGAGGGTATAAAATATATTACCTTAAGTCGAAACATGGTATACATTATGAATCTTAGATAAGACTTGGGAGGCAGTCCACTTTATAAGCCAAGTGGTCTACATCTTTCTAATACCCAAATGGTCCACAAAACAAAGATTGAGTTTCTTTTCTTCTTATTCATTATAGACTTCAGGGTTTGAAACTTTCAAGAAACATGATCACCCACCTCAAATCCAAATCACGTCTGTGATTATCAGCATAACTCTTCTGTCTACTTTGTGCTATTTTTTCAAATTTGACCTAAATTAAAGAGAACCTTTTCAACAGTCAAACTACACAAGTTCAAGCCCATAGTTTCTTCTCTCCAACATCATCCCAACCAAACAGGAGGATCGACATTCTCCTACCATATAAAACCTCAAAAGGTGCCATCCAATGCTACTTGAAAGCTATTATTCTAGGCAACTCACACTAGGCAATACTCATCCCAATTAACATTTGTGTAAAGCACAAGCTCTCAAAAAATCTTCCAAGACCTGAAATACCCTCTCTGGTTGACCCCTCTGTCTGTGGATGAAAAGTTGTACTAAAACTCAACTATTACTAATGCTTTCGGTAAACTATGCCCAAAATCTAGAAGTGAAACGAGGTATCATTAGATATATTAGAAAGGTACACAATGCATTCTCATATCTCCTTATATAAAGAGGAACCAAAAACGATCTATAAAAAAATTGACTTCATAGGCAGAAAATGAGCAGACTTTGTCATTGATCAAAACATCACACAAATCGCATTATTACCCCTAAGGTCTTTGTAACCTTGTTGCAAAATCCATAGTAATCTGTTCCCATTTCCACTTGGGAATAGAAAGTGTGCAAAACCCTGTTGGGTCGTTGTATTTTTTTTTTTTATGCTCAGCTTGCACATGTTGACATACCAAAACTGAGCCAAAAATTGTGCAATATCTCGTTCATACCTAACACCAATAATTTGTTGAAAATCTTTAAACATCTTTGTCCCTCCTAGGTGGATCGCAAGCCTAGATCAATGAGCTTACTCCAAAAAGCTCCTCTTAAGTCTCCATTCATTTGGGACAACAAAAGTTCTAGTCTAACCCAAATCCCATCACCTGATAAAACAATGTCAAGCTTACTGCTCCTTTTAACCCTTTCCATAAGTTGCACTAAGTTCAAGTCGTATCTTTTGTAGGGCCTTAATTCACCCCAATACTAAGTCAGGTTGCACTCTAATTTAGCCACAAGAGTGCTCAGTCAAAATCTTATGGACATTGTAACTCCTTCAAATCTCCCAAATAATTGCCTTGACAACTCTAATAGCTACTAAGGAACCAACACGATTTCTGCTCAAGTGTCAGCCACAGTATTCGCCTGCCCAGGGTGAAATGAATAATGCAGTCATAGTCTTTAAAGTAGTCAATCCACCTCCTCTGTCTTCATGTCTTCCTTTGGGAAAATAAATACTCAAGCTTTATGATCGTGAATATCTCACAAGTTTCACAAAAAGAAATGTCTCCAGATCTAACGAGCAAAAACCACTGAGCTAACTCCAAATCATGGGTAGGATAATTTCATTCAAATAAGGTTTAACTGTCTAGAAGCATAAGCTACAACTTTCCATGTTGCATACGAACACAACCCAAACCCTGTCGAGTGTCATCATTACACCACAAAACCCTTAAGTCTGAAGGGATGCAAAATAGGAGTTTGTCACTAATATTTCTTTAACTCTCAGAAAACTTGTTCACAACATTAGACCCACTTAAACTTAACCCCTTTCTGACGTAATCTTGTCAGGGGTAGGGTGATCTTAGATAACCCTCAATAAACCTCTTTTAATAAACCAGCAGTCTAAGAAACTTTGGATCTAGTTCACAGTATTAGGTTCTCCTCCAATTTGACACGGCATCTTCTTTCCAGGGTAACAGAGATGCCATCTTGGTCACCCATGCCAAGGAATAGAGACTTTATCTACCAAAACTAAACTTTCTAGTTCGCATACAGTTGCTTATCTTTGAAGAGTTTGCACTACATACTCAAATGGCAATCATGCTCTCCTTACTCTTTGAGTACACCAAATTCTTCTATAAAAAACCACACAATTGATATAGATTAGGGTTGAATACCTATTCATTAGTCCATAAAAGCACAGGTGCATAGTCAAACCAAAAGGCAAAACCAAAAACTCATAATACCATATCTAGTTCCGAAAAGCAGTCTGGGTACATCTTCACTTCTAACCTTAATGATGATAACAGACCGAAGATCAATTTTAGAAAACACACATGCACCCTGATGTTGATCGGAACAATTCTCAATCCGAGGAAGGGGATATTTGTTCCTCACCGTAACCTTATTCAACTCTCAATAATCAATGCAGAGTCTCATAGTCCATCCTTCTTCTTTTACAAATAAAATAGGAGTTCCAAAGATGAAGCACTAGGACTTAATGAAAGCCCTTATCTATAACTAATGAAGTGAATCTTCAACTCTTAAGCTTCATGGGTGTCATCTAGAAGGAGCCTTAGAATAAAGTTGGTCCCTGATGCAAAATCAATGGTGAACTCCATCTCTTCTCTGTGGTAAGCCAGGTAGATCACTGGAAAGACATCAAGTAGTCCATCTACTATGGGTAGTCTTCCAATTTTTAAATCATTTTCCTTCTTCACAACATAAGCCACCAAAAAGCCTTGACACCTTTCCTAAGCAAGAACTAGCTGCAAGGTTTGAGATCATCGCAATGGTTTATCCAATGTTTCCCCTCAAAACTACAATCAGGTTAACCAGACTGCTAAACGTCACCTCTTTTCCAAACAATCAACCACCTGCATGGTATGAAGTAAACTAATCCATCCCCAAAATCACATCAAAATACTGGAGGTCAAGAAGTACTAAGTCAACTATATCTCTCTATACCCAACTCATCAATCAAAATCTTAAGTATTTTATTAACCACAAAAACATCTCCCAAAGGAGTGAACAAATAAATCAAAGTCCATGTTATCATCCAACATACCCAACAAAACCAGCAAAAAGTACGGAAACAAAAAGAGTTGCGTTGAACAGGATCATTAAGGCTCTAGGAATAAGATGTGTGTGGGACCCTCACCCGAGCCACCGACTGGCGGACACGTGAATTAAAAAAAAATAACTTGATGGAGAAAAAGTGTTTTCGAG
This sequence comes from Vitis rotundifolia, assembly GCA_030254885.1. Classification (NCBI taxonomy): domain Eukaryota; kingdom Viridiplantae; phylum Streptophyta; class Magnoliopsida; order Vitales; family Vitaceae; genus Vitis; species Vitis rotundifolia. The sequence continues at coordinate 25,308,675 of CM058168.1, read as the reverse complement.
TTTAGAAAATCCATCCCGACGAGGGACGGTTTTCGTTGGAGTCGCCACTTACTTTTTATTTTTATTTTTAAATGGGGAAAATGTAAAATAAGAACAAAAAACCCAGCATGACTTAGTCAGGAAAATGTGGTCTGCGGAAAATAGATTCTAGGTCCGTGGATCAGGATTCCCTATCGGAAAGGATCTCATGTGAGGTAGCACCCTCGTTATGTTTTTTTTTTGGCCCGGAATTTAGTCCTTAGTAATGAATGGGTATTGGGAGCAATATGGGTCAAAGATCAACAAACTTAGGCTAAAACAAATGAACATGAATCCATAAGACCCGCCTAGTATTTAGCATGTACATACACTAAACAAGTCAAAATCAAAGTGCATACCTGAGGTCTCCAGCCAAGCACCGGCATAAGAGGTCAGTCAATAAGCTCAATTGGCACAACAATTATACATAATAATCATGCACCAAGCTTCATGTGAATTTCATTATCCAAAGGCTGAAGTGCATACTGTGTCCCTCAGCATGCGCTGCAAGGAAAAGGTGAGGCAATTAATACAAGATACAACATGCATCTCACTCAAGCATCAAATCTCATTACCCAAGAGGGAGGATGCAGGTCGATAATGAAATAAATGGTTTGCTTTCTTTTTGCAACATTCCTCTACATTCCATCAAACCAAAACCATGCTCGCTTAAACCTCCTCTTCTCATCCATGAGTGGCTCACATGCACTCTAACCAAACCGAACACTGACCCCAACGGTGGCACAAAGTGCAATTAGAGGCCTAAGGCTCAAAGCCATGACAAAAATGGGAGTCAAAGCATCTAAAAATTGGGGCTGCCAGCAGAACGGTTTGAACGGTGTCCCAATAGTTCACCGATGAGAAAATTCTGAAAACTTTACTAAAAGATTCCATGAAGAAATCGGAATCTAAACAAAAAAAAACAGCGCTCAATTCCGAGCCCGGATGAGGGATACGCCGAAACGTGCAATGTGATTTTAAAACGGAGCTGCCTTAGCATAATCGGTTAAACCGGTTGCGAACCGATTCAACCGATTGAGACAAAATTCTGAAACTTTACTAGCAGAATGCTAGAAGAATAAGGAATCCAAAAAAAAAAAGTTGGTGCATGATTCCGAGATTGGGATGAGGGAGATAGATCAAAACAAGCCCAAGGCTTGTATTCGAACCTGCTACCTATGAACTCCAACTGAACAGAAGTTATGGGGGACATTACTTCATTTCCTTAGCATGATGTGAACAAAAAAAACCCAAATACTAGGGAATGGCCATGGACAACACTCCAAATGATTACTCACTCGCATACATTGGACCACTGATGAATCTAACAAGGGCTCGAAAATTGATCAAGCCAAAAAAATGGGCCCTGGTGGTTGCATACTGAAAAAATTGGGTGCATGTGGACCCCCTAAGATAAATGCAAGCGTTGATTGACAAATGAGGGTTACAGAGTTGAATTCAGAGAGTACTGTCACCACCTCAGATGTAGCTGAGCTCTTATGAGTCATAGCAATAAATACCCGCCCTTGAGCTCTGGGCTTTGATCTAATCATCTTTATTCTTACCTTAGACTTCCCAAATACAAACTTCTCTACTCTCTAGAGATTCCGAACCATATGACCCTGTTTTCCACAAAAGGCACGCTCATGTCTCTCTATAGAGACCTAACCCATGCTTCTTCCAACAAGTAGGACAAATCCATCTAAATTTTGCGCTACTTTTTCTTTATTTTTATTTCTATTTGAAGCAGATCTTTTTCTGTGCTTGGTTACCATGAGAACTCATTTATATTCCTCTTCCTTATTGATCCCTAAACTGTGAAGCTCTTCATTATTCTTCTCTGCAATAAGGCTATGTCTACCACATCTGAATAAACACTAAGCTTCAGAATTGATATTTATTCTTCAGATAAGGGCTTCAGTCCATCTGAAACTTTAATGTTTTTTCCTCCTCAGTAGCAATCACAGTGGGGCAAAACATGATAGTTCAGTAAACATAGGCATCATTACTAGGCCACAGTCAAATTCCCTTGTTAAGCGGACATAACTCTCCACCTTTTTGGTTGTCAAAACAACTGTCAAGAAATACTTCCTTATAAAAAGCCTCCCTAAACTGACTCCAAACAAAAGGGCCTCTGATCTCCAAAGCCTCTTGTCATGCACCACCAATGTTTTGCCTCTTTATTACATAATGCTGCTATAAGAGGCTTTTGCTCCTCAGAACAATAATGACATCAAGATTTTCTCTATCTTCATAATCCAAGTGCTTTTAGAGTTCGCAACTGCTCCTATGAACTCCAACTGAACTGAAGTTTTGGGGAGACCCTTACTTCATTTCCTTCGCATGTTTTATGTGAATACTAGGGAATTGGCCATGCAACACTCAAAATGAATTACACACTGCACTACATTGCGACCACAGATAAATTACACAAGGCTTCGAAAATTGATCAAGCCAAAAATGGGCCATGGTGGTGCATACAGAAAAAATAGGTGCAAGTGACAACCCTAAGATAAATGCAAAGCGTGATGGACAAAATTGAGGGTCTACAGTGTGAATAGAGAGTACCTGTCCCACATCAGAAGTAGCCTGAGCAATCTCTATGAGGTCATAGCAAAACCGCCCTTGAGCTCTGGGCTTTGTCTATCATCTTTATTCTTCTCTTAGGGCTTCAAATACAAACTTATTACTCTCTAGATAATCCCTAACATAAGTCCCTGTTATCCAAACCCAAAGCATGTCATGTCTCTCTATTTTCCGATACCCCCATGCTTCTTCCCACAAGTAGGCAAATCCCATCTAAATTTTGCGCTACTTTTTCTTTATTTTTATTTCTACTTGGAGCAGCTGTTTTCTGTGCTTGGTTACCATGAGCACATCATTTATATTCCTCTTCCTTTATTGTTCCTATACTGGTGAAGTCTTATTATTCTTCTCAGCAATATGGGCTTTGTTACCACTTGAATAAACACTAAGCTTCAGAATTGTCTCTTATTCATCAGATTAAGGCTTCGTCCACTTGAAACTTTAATGTTTTTTCCTCCTTGTAGCAATCAACTGTGGGGCAAAACATGATAGTTCAGTTAAAACATAGCCTCATATAGGCCACAGTCAAATTCCTTGTTTCCAGACGGACAAACTCTCCCACCTTAAGTAGGTCATAAAACTCTGTCAATAAAGTACTACTTAAAAAATCACCCAACCCAGCCTCCAACAATAGGCCTCATATCCTCCAAAAGCCTCTTAGTACATGCACCACCCATGGTTTTCCTCTATCTCTAACATAAAAGCTGCAAAAGAGGCTTTATGCTCTCAGACATCACTGACTCAAAGAATTTCTCTATCTTCATAATCAAGTGCTTGTATACGAACCAGCACCATCTGAACCCCCCCCCCCGAAGTCCAGTTTTATAAGTATTTGGGGGAGACCTTACTTCAATTCTTGCATGATGTGAAACTATGGAAAAGGCCATGACACATCCAAAAGAATTACACACTCTCACTACATGGACCACGATAACTCTACACAAGGCTCGAAATTGATCAAGCCCAAAAATGGGCCCGTGGTGCACAGCAAAAATAGGTGCATGTGACACCCCAAAGAAAAATGCACGCGTTGAATGGACAAAATTGAGGGGCTACAGTGTGATTCAGAGAGTACCTGTACCACCATCAAAGTAGCCTGAGCATCTCTATGAGTCATAGCAAAACCCGCCCTTGAGATTGGCTTCTGACTATCATCTTTAATTCTTCTCCATAGGGCTTCCCAAAAACAAACTTCTAACTCTCTAGATAATCCACGAACCCTAAGTCCTGTTTTCCACACCAAGCAAGCTCATGGTCCCCCGTTTCCCACTAAGCACGACCTACCCCATGCTTCTTCCACAAGTATGCAAATCCCTCAAAATTTTGCGCTACCTTTATCTTTATTTATATTTCTACATGGAGCCCGACTTTTTCTGTGCTTGGTTACCATGAGCACCATCATATATATTCATCTTCCTTTATTGGTTCCTATACAGGTGAAGCTCTCATTTTCTTCTTGCAATAAGGGGCTTTGACTCCACTCTGATAACACACTAAGCTTCAGAATTGATATCTTATTCTTCAGATAAGGCTTCAGTCCATCTGAAACTTTAAATGTTTTTTCCTCCTTGTAGCAATCAACTGTGGGGCAAAACATTATAGTTTCAGTAAACTTAGCCTCATTACTAGGCCACAGTCCATTCCTTGTTCCAGACGGACAAACTCTCCCACCTTTTGTTGTCAAACCCTGTCAAGAAAGGTACATCTTAAAAAGCCTCTAAATGACTCCAAACAATAGGCCTATGATCCTCCAAAAGCCTCTCTGACATGCACCACAAATGTTTGCCTCTTTATCTAACCATAAATGCTGCATTAGAGGCTTATTGCTCTCAGAACAAACAATGACATCAAGAATTTCTCTATCGTCATAATCCAAAGCCCTCTGCCTCTGTTGGATCTGAAGAACCCGAAAAGTAAAGGGGACCCACTTCTTAAATTCATCAATTGAGATACCTCTAGTAGATGAGGGATTGTCTTTGACCATTACTTCCCAATAGCTTAGCCTGACGCTCAACCAAGCCAGCCAAAGTCCCTAAGTATCTATAAAGCCCTTCAGTACTCAAAGGGGGCAAAGCCTCAAGTGAAGGAGGTATACCTCATTAGCCTACTGTTTTGGGAAGATGCGGTCTCCTTGTGGAATGGTGTCTATAAAGCAATAGTTGACTAAAACGACACTAAAAAGCCACTAAGCAAAATCAGATTTTAAGGAATAAAAGGATCAGACTAGATGAAGTTGAAACTTAAACTAATGCATCACTCATCTATTCCCAAGTTAAACTAAAACAAGTTCCCATCAAGATCACAACTAGTGCTCTAATACCATTTTGCAAGCCCTATGAACCACTTCACGGGCGTGACGGTCATTCACACCTCAAACCCGAAGGATTAAAGTGTACCTGACAAACAATAATATTGTAACTGGAAGTCACCAATTACCAAATACCTATTCAAAGTCGGGGAACAAAATTCTAAAATCTCAACCCTAACTTTAAAAACTAAGCAACCATAACCCAATCCATTTATCCAAATAGATAGCAAACTCTATAAATCACTGCGACACATTTTCATTAATCTCAAAATCTCCTCTTCAAGCTTATATAACAAATTTGTAAGTTCCAAAAATCAAATAGCTTCCAAAAAAAAACTAATAAATCCAAATGAACATAAAATTATAGGCTAACAATGTCCAAAAATAACATCTAAACAAATCCTTACTAATGAACATTCCCCAACCTAGCCATCATCCTCACCCGAACTAAGGGTACCTGAAAAAAATTATCAAACAAATAGGAATGAGTTAAAGCCCAAAAAGGAACATAAATGCGTTCATGGACAATATTTCAAGTTCACTTGCAAATAAAGGAGATAATATAACTAATTATTTTCATAAACCTTTGAGTCAGTTGCCGACCATTCAATCATTTAACTGTACTCTTTCATTTTTTATTCAAATATTTTCACATCAAAATTCAGCTAATAACATTTAAACATTTATTTACTCTGGTTATCAAACATCAACTGATGCCCAGTTTAGGTTAGACTTTTTAATATAGGGGGCTAGCCTCAAATTGTTCTTAAGGTGGACGAAAACCAACACTATTTGGACTGTAACCCTATAACCAAAACACCTGAGGCTGGGGTCCTAATCAATTACTTTACCACAAGAAATGTAAAGGTCAGCTAATATATCCCGTTGACAAGGGCCAAACAAAACCAGAGTCAAATACTTATTCAATAATTCAATTTGCAAAACAAATATCCCACCTTTCTTATTGTAAACTAAAATATAAGGTTCACTATTTTAGATATTAAAGCGACTAAAAAAAAAAAAAACTAAACCTAATCTAGATTTTGGGTTTTCCAAACAATAACTATGTGTTTGAAATTAATAATGAATCTAAAATATTAATCTAGGGTTAGGACTCTTACCTATAGAGGATCTGTTCTTCAACCATGAAATCTGACTCTAATCTTAAGTCTAGGAACTCTCTGCGAATAGGCATGTATTCAGAAAAGATAGGAAGACAGATTTCTAATATATACTAGGGTATTTATTCGTAAATTAGCCATTTCACCCTCTACCAATTTATAAAATTATTATTAATTAAATTAAAATCATTATTAATAAATGTCCAACTACCCCTAAAAAAAAAAAAAAAAACTGGGCATTACAGAGATGGTCTTGTAAAGCGATCAAGGGAAATGAATTAAAACAAGTAAAAAGAATTCATTAGTAGATTAAAAATTGAGAGGTACTCTTTAGTTTGGTTACTAGGATTAGTTCATTGATTACTAGAAAAGTATTTTTAGGTTGTTTACCAAGAAATCATAGTGGTCTCACCAACAACAAAAATCTTTCTGTTGTGCGGTATGTTGATTTTTTAATAGTGTTTTCTACTATTCTAGAATGTGTTCTGATCTTGTCTTGGTAAAATCTCAACAAATAATTATTACCACCAAAGGATAACAAAATTTGATGTGCAAAAACTTCACACTGAGTTGGAACTATATATGGAGAATAAAGAAGATGGCTTTACTAGTTTACAAGGTAACAAGAAGCTATGGGTGAACAGGACTTGACAGGTTACTTCTCATTTGGGTAAGACCAAGATCCTAATCAGATCTGCTAATATTAGGCCATGGTGATAACGTTGCTACCATGAATCTCAGAGGAGACAACTGTAACTTTGATGTGTAGAAATTAAAGTAAAATTTGCAAATAGACCATATAATAATAAAGTAAGAATATTAATTAATCAAGAATCCTATTGAAGACTACATTGTGACTTCAACAAAATGATGTATTGATCTTAAAAATATTAGATTGAAAAATAAAGACAGGACCAAACAAAATTCTCTTAAATTCATACTTCGGTCATATGAGCACCTTCTAGATACATGATCTATGGTAAGTCTTTAACCATGAAATAATGAAAAGCTGCTTCTAAAATACAGAATAGAAGAATAGAGAATATGGCTTATGAGGGGTGTTGGAATGTGTCTCAAACTCCTATAAAATTTAATTAAAATTTGTAAAAATAATGATTATATAAAATATTGCTAAGTTTATATATTATTATAATTAGATCTATTATAGGATAAGAAAAGTTAGTAAAAATATCTATATAAACTTCTAGGCTATGACGAGAAAGTATTATGGGATGGAGATAGGTTTGTGTGACACTCTTATAGTGGTGATACATCGTGGAATAAAAGAGTTCACGGTTCAAGATGGAGATACAAAGAGTGAAAGAAAAAAAAAAATGGGATAGTTTAGGACTTGATGATTATATCTATTTTTAACGTTTCTTTATAACATTTCTAATCATATGTGACTAATTTTCTCTCATCCTTAGAGTCATGCATGATTCGCTAAACAAGTTAAAACCCATATACCTTTGTATATAAATTATTTTGTTTTTGTGTTTTTTCCATTATAAGTTCCCTGTCGCAATATTGAAGCTTCTAACACAAAAAGTGTTATCAAAAGCTTCTCAAGCAATAACAAGGAGCTCATAACAAAGAAGATCTGGTAAGAAAATTCCAAGGTGACTAGACAAGGATAAGGTCCATATCTAAGAACAAAAAAAACGGCATATCTAACATAAAGGAATGTCATTGATTTGGAGATGCATGACATTGCCATTGTTGGTTTTTTTTTTTTTTTACTATAAAACTATTGATAAAGGATGAGTATTTGGGAAAACAACAAACCATGTCAAGTGATTAGAATAGGAATTATAAAATCACGATAAAATAAGGTTGAAGGATATAGCAGGATGTAACACATACTTGAGACGAGAAAAGAAATCTGATTTCTTTGAAACTACATTCACTATTATTGTGACTTTCTATTATTCTTTCAATATCTAATAAAAATAAAATTTCATATTTTAATAGAACTAGGATCTAAAAAATTTTTCATAAATTTAATAATCATGCAATAGAGTACAGATAATTAAAATAAATTTCTCTTAAATAAGGAACATATTGTCTTAGTATTAAGGGAGCGATTAGGAGTGATTCTAGAAAAAGTTTATCACATTGTTCTAAACACTTAAATTATGAAAATTTTTCAAGTATTAAAAATATAAATAAGAGTTTTCTAGAAAAATATTACAAGTGGTTCCAAATAGATTCCAACATTATCTGCAGAATATTGACAAGACTTGAAAATTAATGAGAGTATGAACCTCAGATGTCACTATATATGTATTGTTTAAAAAAAAATTATCAGTTGCTAATAATAGAGTGCTTGTTAAACTTGATATGAGGGGAATTTTGTATTAGGAAACCCAACCTAAAGTATTTTCTCCTAAGTTACTTTAAAGATATCAATCTATGATTTTTTTGTGGTTCATCAGAAGTAACCTACAGTATAATTAGCAGCGGATTTAGAAAATTATTGGCTACTATTTCACTTATTCGTTAATATTAGAGTTTTGAAAGTTTTGGGATGTCTAACACAATATCTGTTACTATTATGTTTAAGTTTATTCTTGTTCCCAACAATTTATTCGATATTGGATATCTAATTTTCTAATAACCAAATGTAGTAAATATTTTAGCTGTTACACTCATTCCTTTGATGACAAATGACACTCATAATAGGTAACCTGATGTGATTAATTTTAACAGGTGTCCCACTAAATGGATATGATATAGAATTTTTATTGACATAAAAAATATTAAATTAGTGTATATCATCTTTCAATTTTCTTGGTATTCTTTTATGTTAGAATTTAATTTTATTTAAGAAATGATATTATATCTTCTTTATTGTTTTAAGTCATTCTTTTTTTGTCTTAATCAATTTCGTAGATATAAAAAGTTTCAATGCAACAAATCAACTATTTTGTCCAAATAGATATTAATAGAAGACGTATTTAATTATCAAGTATTTTTTAAACAATATTAATATACAATCTAATCAATATTTCATAGATAAAATTAATATTATATCTTTAATAATTTTTTTAATTTTTACAAAATAAAAGATTTATTGGAAATATTTTAATTAAAATTATATATTAATATTATATAACATATAAAATTTCTGGCAGACAACAAATTATGCACAACTTTTCCAAATGATGTAGAAAATATATAGCTGCACTGAGATGATTTATTTTTTGGTTAAGATAGTTTAGCATAGTTATAATCGATAAGATAGTTTTCTAGTTCTGAACAAATCTGAATTATATAGAGAAGACGATAAGTGAAGATTGTATTGGGATTAAACTTGATAATTTTAGGTATAGATATTTTATGATTTGTAAATTAATAGGGTTCCCAAAACTCTTATATATATTTCTGGAATTTAGAGACAATAAATAATTAGGCTGGATTGAGACGAGGGAAAATAGAAAAAGATTTTAATAATGATGCATATGCCCTATAACAAAAGATCCATATATTCTAATTCACATAAGTGGAAATAAATTATTGACAAACTATTTTGGCATTTTCAACCAATAAGCCAGTATTGATGTTACAACTATTCACTGAAGTGAAAAATGGAATAAAAGAATAATACTATATTATGGAGTCGAACAACCTAAAAAATTCAATACAAAACAATTGTCTGATCACCCCTGGACATTTTATCTGAAGTTAACTTATTGTTGATTTAATTATAACATGTCATAATTATTCAAAGATTCGGCTCTTCAATGATAATGCAAGTGATTTTTCTATTCTACCAAATGCAACTTTTCAGTATAATAGAGAAGAGAGATAACCAATTTAAAATAAGAAAAACATGCAGAAGACACATTCTCTATCATTGAAGCACAAAACCCATTGCTTTCTTATGTAATCCATCCCTATGGATCTCGTTCGTCCATCAATCTTTTGTAGAGAAGTAAAAAGCATTTTCACTTTATGGATTCCTAAAATGAAAACAATGAAAGGAAAAGAGAATAGCAAAAAAAAAAAAAAAAAAAATTGAAGGAAAGACAAACATACGAATAAAATAAAAATATATTTAAATTAATAAATTTATTTTTTATATATTTTTTTCAAATCCATTTCACTTTTTTTAAAATTCTCTTCTATGTATGATTAAATAAATTTAAAAAAATATAATTTATATTTATTTTTAATAATATTTGATTTCTTTTATATTTTTTTATAATAAACTACAAATATGATAAAATCCATAATCCTAAGCATTAATATTTTTTTCTTTCTTAGTCTAAAATGTATATATTTTGCAAACCTGGAGGGAAGATATGAAGAAATTGAAATATAATACATTTTCACACAGAAGAAAGGGTTAAAGGATCTAGCAAGCCAAAAAGTTATTTTACAATGTTGAGCACCTTTCAAGTTTGCCTTGCTAACTTGTAACTTTTTTGGTAGTACTTTCCATGGTTACTTAAGCACCATCAAACTAATTTATTTTCCAAAATCTTGTTTATAGATTTACAATATCCATATTGACACTAATCACCCATAATTTATAGTGTATGAAATTTCTAGAGCAAAATTGATAGTTCAAAGAAGAAAGAATTTAGAGATATGGAGAGGAAAAAGAGGTGTAGAGCCAGTATAAGAGACAACAAAGAAATAAAAAAACTAAAAAAAATTGAACAACCCCACAATAGCACTAATAAGTGCTCTATTTTTATATAAATAAATTCAAGCTTAGTTACAAATAGCTACCAAACCTTCTAATTAGTTAACAAACAACTAACAGCCTGCGAATACTTAACAAACTCTAATTGAAACCATTCCCCCTCAGCACACCGGATGAGAAAGAATTGTGAGCTTGCTTCGGCGAGAGGAATGCTAAGTGGGAGGGAGCTTTGGTCAAGACATCAACACGTTGGTCTTTAGATGGAGAAAAAATTGAACATTAAGAGTTTTCTGCAAGAATATTCTACCAATCCAAAAGATAATCAATTCCACAAGTTTAGCACAAGAATGAATGGTAGATTAGCAGTCAAATAAGTGGTGCTGAGATGATACAATAAAGAACAAGAGGTAGCAACAGGGGAACAAGAGCTCTTAAGTAAGGACATGGATCCAAGTGAGTTCGGTCGCTGCATAGGCTAAAGCCCTTATACTTAGACTCGGCATTAAAAGCAAAGAAACCACCCTTTTGTTTAGAGTTTTGACCAAGAGATTAGATTACACCAAAAAATATATACTAGCCATAGTGCTACTCTATCATCAGGCAAAATGCACGATCGACATTTGTATAAGCAACAGATCGAGTAAGGAAGACGGTTGGCAGACGCCCCTAAAAACAACAAACTTTAAGATAACAAAAAACATGTAACAGCGTTGAAGAAGAGTAGAGGTTGAAGCATGCATAAATGGCAATGCTTATTAACAGTATAAAGCAAAGTATGGTCTAGTTGATTGTGCTATTGACGGGCACCACAAGACTTGATACAAAGTAGGACATTAATCTTGGTACGTCAACACCAAGAATAGAACATGAACCAGGATGCCATTGGAGAAGCCATGACTTTGATTCAGGACAAACTAGCACACTTGAAAAAAGAACAAAATATATCTAGCTTAACCTTAAATGCTAAGAAGATCTAGAACTAAACACCTTTATTCAAGAAAGAAATTGAGAGGACTACGATCTTACGAGCCAAAAGCAGAGTTTAAGGAGGATATAAGTTGTTCAATGAGCAAGGAATTTTGAACAATGACGATAATATCATTGACATAAACCAGAATAACAAGCTGGTAGAAATGCTTAGTAACAACATTGAAGTATCTAACTTGAGTTATGGAAAACCCATTTAATAAGGTGGAACTAAGTTTTTGTGAACCAAGCACATGGAGCTGCTTCAAGCCATACAATGCCTTGGTACGTTTACAAACAAAGTAGGCTGAAGGATCCCAAAACCTAAGGTTTATGTCATAAAAACTTGCTCATATCAATCACCATTAAGAAAGGCATTTTGAACATCACGTTGTTTCATAGACCAATTTCTACTAAATGCCAAAGAGGAGACCATAGGAATAGTAGAAGGTTTAACTACGAGACTAAAGGGTTTCAAAGTAATCAAAACATGAGTTTGATGAAATCCTTTTGCCACCAAACATGCCTTATAACGATCATAGTTCATTAGACTTAAAACTTCAATTTATAAAGCCACTGACAATAAAATGTTTTCTAATTAGACAAAGGAGGAACTAGGACCCATGTTTTATTCTTATAAGAGCTTCAATTCAGTTGCATAGCTTGCTACCTTCAAGGACATTCGCAGCTTCCTTAGGAATTCATTCACAGGGGAGGAAATATAGTCTTAGTAGGGAGACAAAATAGCTTGGATTAAGAAAATACCATTTTTGGCATGTGTTGTCAGGAATGGACAAGGAGTAGGAACATGAGAAGAAAGAGGTTGGCAGTTGGAATAGCTGCAACCTCAGAACGGAAATTGAAACACTAGACTTAGCGACTAGTAACCACTCTAAAGGTGGACTTGATGGGGGACCGGCAAGAGGGAAGTATTAGAGGAAGATGGTACTGCCAAGGGGAATGACACAGTGAGAGGGGAAACAGAACACGGAGCCAAACTGTGGAAGGCTTAGAACTGGGAAATCTAGTACATAAAAAATACATGTCATGATATATGTATTATACAATGGCCATGTTTAAAACAATAGATACCCTTATGCTAGAACTATCCGCCCCCCCCCCCCCCCCCCCCCACCACACCCACCCCCCCCCCCCCCCCCCCCCACAACACCAACCCATAAAGGTAGCATTATAAACAGATGATATGAAAGTTATGGAAGATTACAAGGCCCATAGAAAAGGATAAACAAGTGCCAACCATAGACACAAAGAAAGAATATTTTGGTAGACAATGGTTAAAGCGTAGTATATGGAGAAGAAAAAAATCAACACAGAGGTAGAAGCCTAATAATCAAATATAGGGCAGATTGGAATCAACTGGCGGCTAACATTTGAGTGGATAGAGCATAGAGCAAGTAGAGAAAGACCTAATTAAACCATATGTCTATATTTTTCTCCACACAACCATTTTTTTGAGAAGTAAATGAAAAAGACAGTCTATGTCGATCCCAATTTTACCAAAAGTATAAGTAAAGGCTAGAAACTCCCCTCCCTAATCAGTTTGAAAGACTCTAACGTTAGTATCAAATTAAGTTCACATCTCTTAAAATAGCAAAAAAAAAAAAAAAAAAGCAAAAGATAGCTTGATCTTTAGAAGCTAGTAGATAAACCAAGAGAATCATGATAAATGGACAACCACAAAAAGACAGTATCTAGCACCATTCGCACCCAAAAATAGGGGAAGGACCCCTAGATCAGATGTACAAGAGCAAAAAAAAAAAAAAAAAACCACCCCCCCCCCCCCCCCCCCCAAAACAAACACACAACAAAAAAAAAAAACAAAAAGTTTGAGAGGCTTTAGATTCGACAAAGTAAAAGGACGTGAGACTCTTTGCGGAATTGACAAGGTTCAAAAATGCCCGTCCAATGTTCCAAGGGCAAATACAAGCACTTAGACTTTTATTGAATAATTTTTGTATAGGATGACCTAATAAAATGCCATAGAATACCTTATTAGGAAGTCGTAAGCAAATGGATACATGAGACCTTAGTTTCCAAGCCAGTACTTCCATAATTTTCTTACATCAGAATCTTGATATCTTTTACCTAGTGTAAAGTCGATAGTATATATAAACGTGATTTTACGGATGCCCAAGGCGACGAGCTTCTTCAAGCTTGATCCAATACCACAAATCTTTGTAAAGAATTCCCCAGCCACTTATGACAGTACAACCTATTCAATTAACCTTATGAAGTATTAGATGCCCCATCCCCAAACAACTTCCCCCCCCCCCCTCCCACCCCCCCCGGAAAATCCCCCCCTATTTAGACCAAGAGCTGACAAAAAGTAGAGTGTCCAATATTTGCGATCATTAAGCGATAACCATTCCAATGAAACTTTGTCTGAACTAGAAAATGTAGTATGTGCATTTCAAAGATATTGAGCAGTGGGGTTAGGTGATGTGTAGCTCCAGTATCATGTACCTGCTTCCACCAGTGGAAGAGTTGCAACATTGCAGCAAGATGATTATTCATCGATGGTGTTACGTTTGAGCGTATCGATGTATCGAACTTAACCGCAATAGGACCAATTAAAAAATAAAGGACATCCCCTTTCATTGAAGCACAATCCGTTGGCCTGCTCATGTAATCCATCCATAAGGATTGGTTTCATCCATCAATCTTCTTTTTATAGGCAGTAGAAAAGGCATTTCCAGCTATGTTTGGTTCCCATAAAATTTGAGGGAAAAATACAATGCAAAGAAAATTAAAGAGAAAATAGAAGGAAAAGAAAAAAAGAGAAAATAAATATATATTTAAAATAACTAAATTATTTTTATAAACTATTATAGTTCAAAATCTATTCCACTTTTTTTACCTCCCCCATCCCCCATTTTATATATAGAGATTAAATGGACATAAAAAAATGCGTAAATTTAAAGCTAATTGTAAATATATTTAATTTCCGTTTGTATTTTTCTTGTAAATTCAACATGATGAAATACTTTTCCTTAGTATTAAATTCTTTCTTTTTTATCTTTATCCCTACCCACTAATACAATCTTCATCTTTGCACATCTTCCTAAGTAGATGTTTATGGTAAGTTCAGTGTCCTTCAGCCAAGTTCACATCCCTTCAACTTCAGCCCATTAAAACCGGATTGTTCTTCTGCTAAGATTTTTTAAATTAATTTAGCGCTTAGGACGCTATATTTTGCGTCCTAAGAAAGCTGTGAAGAAAAAAAAATAATGCATTTTGACACAAAAGAAAGGGTTAAAGGACCGAGCATCCAAACACTTGGTTTCACATGTTGAGCACTTTCAAGTTTGAAGAGGCTGAAAAAGATTCCTGAGAGTTTTCATTGATCGAAAACAAGAAGGCATTGCTTAGTGACAAGATTTGCTATTGCCACTGAAACAATATTATATATATATACTTTTTAAACTTTGTTGATTCAACTATAACATAATTTCACAACATGATTAATCACATTTTACATTACTGAGTCGGATGCAAGTGACTAAAAGATTTTGAAATCTTGTGATGTATAAGTATTATATTTGATATTTTGATAATTTATAGCCAATTTAAAAAAATAATTTGCAAAAACTTATTATGGGAATAAGTCAGAAATATGACACTATGCCACATAGGAATATACTAGCATGACAAGTGAAATTGATAAAACTTGGAAAGTTGTGTTTTTAAGTCGTATTGGATGACACTTCATTTAAATTGTGGAATAGCATCTACGTCAAGAGCATTTTTAGCCAAAGAAAAAAAAAAAGTACAAAGAAGATCTTTCTAGATCTAATGGTACAAATCACATAGAAAAAAGGTCAAAGAGATAGGAAGACAATATAAAGTTATGGAACTAAGCTGCATGATAATAGGATATTAAGATCATATAATACAATGAGACTCCATCTAAGTAAAGAAAAACAATCTATAGGCTAAATAAAACACAAAGAAACTCAGATAACAGACATGGATCCACCTTATTCGTGATTAGCTTTGGTACGGTTTCTTCAACATACTGCTACATGTCTTTCACCATCTCCTAAAAACTATATCTCCCCAACCAGCGGTGAGATAGCAACATCAATTTCTTCCATCACGGAATTAGGATTTGCTTATTTTAGCCTCTTAATTGGAGATATAGATTTTAAGGAGATGGTGAAAGAACCTGTGCTTAATCCTTTGCCGCATCTCTTCTCATCCACAAGCAGATCAACTGATTTCCTTCTCTTGTTCAACTAAACCATGAATTGGAAAGGCAATTGAAGTTCGGATAACCTTGTCTTTGAATGACTGCATGTAAGAGTTGGATGGTGACCTTTGCTGCTAGGGAACTGAATTCTCTAATGCATCTTCTCTTGTATTGAAAAGCTTTTTCTTTATTAGAATCACACAGCCTTCTGGTATTGCATAGAAGCCAGAAGTAGCCCATGCAAGGGGCCAGCCTTCATATCTGATTTAATGTTGACGACCCAGTCTTCCAATAGCGCTGATGGCCTTGAAGAGACATTTCCTCCTTCTGATTGTGTGTCGATGTGGTGATGCTCTTAGCTTCAAACGCATCTCTCGGGGCTGCTTGTGTTCCTCTCTGCTTTCTAGAACTCCTCCATATACTTAGTTATTCAGATATCTAATCCTATGTTTGGTACTTGGAAAAAAACTAGAAAAGGAAAAAGAATAACAAGAAAAATTCTATTAATATTTTCTTTATCATAAAAAAAACAAATAAAAAAAGAAAATTAAAATAATTGAAATTAAGTAGAAAATTTACATATTTTTAATTATTTAATGTCAAATAAAAAACTATAAATAAATAAATAAGTTTGAAAAAATATATAACATATATTTCTTTTATTTTCCTTTCACTTTTTCTATTTTTCCTTTATTTTTTCTCTCTATTTTTTATCCACACCTTTTCTCCCAAAAACCGCCCCCCCCCCCCCAAACATAAACCCCCCCCACCCAGATAAACAAACATTTTGACCATACCAGGTGGATTTTTGATTGGTGAGACATGTTACTACACCTAGGGTGTTTAAGTTTCTCAATCCTCACATACATATATATAGACTTCTCTCTTGTACGAAGAAGAAGAAGGAATTTCTTGTGTAGAGTACAAGAAGGGGAAAGAATAAAAACAAGGGCGAAGTAAAGCAAGCAAAAGGTGTTCATGCTTATGGCTACTTCTATCTTAAGCAAAGAATTCTATTCTTTCAGCCAATTACCTCTGCCTTAAGAAATGAATTCTCTTTATATTTTAATGGAAAAAGTGCTGGTTATCACCACCTCTCATCGGTGGGCTAACAACTGTCTTCATGTTGTAAGCTACATCAATAGTCTGGTTTCTTCATGCAGAAAAACCAATTTACTAAGACCTTTTCCGTGAGATTACAATATCCTAATTAAATATGATTAAAATATATCTCGAAATCATTAAAAAATCTTGGTATGCAGGAAGCTAAACTTCTCACCAGTTTCCCTGATGAACCAAATATCAGACAGAGGGAACTAAGTTGCAGGCCATATCAATATATAGGATTACTGAATTGTGAGGTGATGCCAAGGCTATCAAACTAATAACACAATGGTAAAGCTTGGCCATTGCCTGCCACCTAGGACCCAATTTTACCAAGGGTCATTGGCAATTGAATATTATCAATCTGGGTGGTTTTAGAGCATATCAAGGAATTCAAGCTAGAATCTTGTTGAATTTATTTTTTCTCAATGTTGGGATTTCCCTCCCCCCCCCCCCGCCCCTCCCCTAAACACCCAGCCTTTCTCAATGGAGACCACTTCATGGTTTCTTATCAAACTAAAGCACTAGATATTTAGGCAATCTGATTGACGCCATCAACCCAAATAGCTTGTATGGGACCACACAGTCCCAAAGTGATGAAACAAAGCTCAGAAGGTCGTTAAAAGAAGAACACCAGCTACGAGGACCAGCCCATGCATGGGATCAAATGTATGGAAGTAAGGCTTTTTATGTTCGTCTTTCTTATGTGGCTACACAAATCATTATCTTCATTCTAAGGCCACAATGTACTTTGGACATAATTCTGGATTGATTGATAGCCCAGCTGGGAAGGTAAACCAAAGGACAAATAGACCAAGACACAAAATGGCTGGAACTAGCAATTATAAAGCAAAAAGAGTATTAAAGACTGGAGCAAAGAAGCTATAGTCCGATCACCGCCATGTGCACCAAGGAATCCCACTTCCTTGACTACATTAATCTCCTATACTTCGTGGAAAAGCTAGCCAAGGATAGATATATTCCGCACTTTCATCTGGATCTCGTGCATGTTTCCGGTCCATCCTGTACGTGGCAACTGAAATGGATTGAGCAAGGGAATTTCGTGCTGCCTTTGATCTTCTTTGTTACAGCTCCCACTGGATAAAAGCTTCTTTCATCCTCATCCCTGGATGCTAACTTTCAATCCGTATCTACACCTGCCATTCGGTAGAGCAACCGTCTTTCTTTTCTTCTTTCTCTTACTCCTCATAGTGACTAGCAATATATCTGAAATAGACTTCATGAAGAAGTGTTAGGATATTTTCCTACCAGACAAAATACATATAAATTTTTAACAATAAAAATGATAATTCAACATTAGCAAAAATAAAATTAGTGAGATAGAAACGTTAAACTTGGTTTGGTGAGGCACACGAGAACACCACTATCATAAAAGCAACAATCGTCTGCTTAAGTTGCAAGTAGAGACGGTTATTAGCACTTCCAAGGTATGATTCATTGGTACATATCGTCTACTTTATGGGTACGTTCACATGAAAACCATGAAGAACCTGTCTATGCTTAATTGCTGAAAGATATAGAAGATCTAAGGAAAAACAACAATGTCTATAGATTAAGACACCTACGAGATTGTAGAGAAAAAGAATATATATATATATATATAACAGATAATAATATGAAGGATCCTAAATCCTAATATTTAAAAATATTTAATTTATTTTAAAATTTTAAACTTTTAAACGTCAATTTATGACAAAAGGGATTTTTCTTATTCAAGGATGCTTGAAATGAACATGAAAAAATTCGAATTGTGTAGTCGGATTTTTTCAACGAAAATATCGTCCATATTTCGATTATCTTGGCGATTTTTTGCGTAATTTTGCATTTTATGGGATGTTTCCCAATATTTTTGGTGGTCAATGCACCGTTGAACTGCAACGTTGCTGCTGACTCCACCAGTTCACCCACACGTTGCTATTGACTCCGCCAATTGACCGTCACTGGTTACCATTGAAACAAGTTCACATTGATAATAAATTTGTTAAGTTGATTATTAAAAAATTAATTATTACTTTTTTTAATTATTTTTCTTAAATTTTTATTTTATTATTTAAAAATGTGTAAAAACTATCATATAATTTTTTCAAACAATATTGTTACATATCATTTTAATATGATAATTAAATATAAAAAATATAAGTATTAAAAAATATATATGAACTCATTATCTTACTTTTACATTAATTGAATATATTTAAATTAAATAAATTATAGTTTTAATATTAAATTATTATCATTTATCTTATTATCCTATTTTAAAAAAATTACTATCACTTTCACTTTAAATTTTTTATATTTATCATTTTCATTTTATTTAATTTTGATGTTTTTGTTTTAAAATATTAAAAATATAAATTTATTAAAAAACACTAAACTTAAAATAACTAATAATAATGAAGTTTGATATTTCATAAATTAAAATTAATTTAAAATAATTTTAAATATGATATATTTAATTTTATATTATATTATTTTTGACGGTATTTCATATATTTCTATAAATTTTGAATTAAATTTTTATATTACCAATATTTTTATCAAAATATTTAATGATACTTTTAAGATATTTTTTTTACATCTGTAAATTCAAATCTCAATAAATTTGTAATTTATCGAGATTTCAAACTATTGTTAGAATTATGATGAAAAAAGAAGAGCGTAATTAAATATTTTTGGAAACATGTCCACACGGTTGCCACTCTACTTGTTATAAGCCTTCCAGAAGTCCCTCAACAAGCCTGATGTCATGTGTCTTTCATGGGGTTCCGAGAAGCCATTGTGCAGGTTACGTAAAACATTTGTCAGTAAGAAGAGTCAAACAAAGCCTGATGTTCGTCTTTCATGGGGTTCTGAGAAGCCATTAAGTGCTATACGTAAACAATTTGTACAGTTAGAAGGAGTACTAGTATCACATTAAAAAAAAAAAATTCACTAGAATAATTTGTTTTCCAAAATAATGATGAAAAATAGTTTTTGATAAAACTTGTTTCTTATTTTTGTAAAAAAGGAAATTTAAAAATTTTAAATATTTTTACCTATTTTTTAACTTTTTTTAATTATATTTTAAAACAAATTTTTATATTAATGTATATTTTTAAATTATTTTAAATATTTGTATAATTATTTCTTAAGTCAGTTATTAAAAAAAGAAGTGAAAATAATATAAAATAATTAAAATATGTTATCTAAAATTTTTTTTTTGTTCTTAAAAAAATAAAATAAAAATAATTTTTAAATTATTAAATGTTTTTATGTTATGTAAAAAAGAAAAATTACTATTAAAACAATTCTATTTTTGGTGTTTACCCACAGGCAACCGGGATTTAAATTGACCAAAAGGGCATTGTTTCTGTAGTCATATCATCCTAAAAATATGCCATGATATATATTATAATAATCACTAGTGGGAAAAGGAAATAAGATTCTAACCATGGCGGTCTTTCTTATGATATGATCTAGTTACCTTGGTCTCATTTCCTCATAGTATATTTAATAATTCGAGTTCATTACTATAACCAACGCTTTAAATTAGGATTAGTTGGATGTGGTATCTATTTGGTAGCTTAAAATAAATCGATAATGGATAAAATATACTTCTTTTTTTTTCGTACATGAAGAGGGGTATGACTGTTATCCATGAACACTCATCATTTTCTCGTGTACCTCAGCTTTAGTGTGCAATGAGGTTTTCTTTTTTGGGAAATCTGAGGAATGACTAATCATGAGCACCATCAATCGAAGAAATCCCTTCCAAGGGACCATGACCATGATCATGTCCTTATCCTTGTTTACATCATATGTTTGGGATGATGTTGCAATCACTTCACAAAATGGTTTCATAACCAATTGGATAAAATCGATGATTTCTCATTAAAAGTTCATTATTATGTATAGCACAAGAAGACCTTGATATTATTTAGAATCTTTGGTTAGTCTACACTCAATATTGCTACTTACAAAAAAACATTGAGGATGCAATGTAATTATAAAAAATTTTCCACAAATTTCTTCTATGATTTTTTTTCTCCCCAAACTTTATTGAGTGATGATTTTGAAGAATCTAGAAATTTTATTTACTAGTAGTTTTAAAATCTAACAACCTTAGGTGTATCATTCATAATGAGCTTTGAGGGAAAATCATTACTTTTGTTGGTTCATTTTCTTTCATTCTAGTCATTTCCATAGAGTGAAAGGATCATTTGGCGACAGATTATCATTTTTTAAGGAGTACAAAGGGCCCAACATTAATCCCTCAATTTACACATATTAAGAAGCGTATTATAAGAGATTGCAAAAATATGATTTTATATAAGGAACAAATGTAGTCAAGTAATTCAAAATGAATTTTGGTTTATGATATTCTTATGTTCATTGAGTTTCATGACTATTTAGCACTAATTATATGGTTTTTGAGTTTCAAATTATTTTAAAAAATGAATAAATATTCATGTATCAAGTATAATTTGATATTCAATTTTATTTGTTTAATGGAAAATTTTAGAGCATTAAAAATATTAAAAACTCATGACAAACCCCATATCATAATTGACGATTTTTTGTATTGATATTGGATTGTAGAAGAGAGAATATGAAATGCTAGAAAGAGTATAAGAATGATATCATATTTAATTTTATTTGTTTTTATGTTTTTTTTAATTTTCTTCATGTTTCTTTTTTTTTTCAAAAATAGGCTAACTTTACTCTCTCTTTTTTAACAATTATTTTTTTTTTTCAATTTGTTCTTCAAAAATTGAAAATAGAAAAAATAATTGAACATGTTTATAAATTTCTAAAGATAATTTTTGTGTTTAAAAATAGAAAATTATTTTTTACCACATGACGAAGTAGGCTCATCATTTTTTTAAAAAAACATATGTAAAATTTGATGTATTTGGTTCAAAAAAACCCCTATATCTTGCATTTTATTATTTCATTCTTTCATATAAATCATAAAGTTAATAGATAAAAACCAAAATTATTTCTTTTATAGTTAAAATTTGTGTGTTTTAGCCTTTTTGGAGAGCTTTCCCTTCTTTCTTTTCTTTTGTTTTTTTAATTAACATGTAATGTTTTAAAAATGTTAGGGATCTATTAGAATAAATTATTAAAAAATTAATTTATTAGATAAACTATTGTTTCGGGCATTTTTTAATTAATTAAATTTTAATTTGTCTATGCAAGGTTTGTAATTCCATATGTTGAGATTACCTAAATTCAATAAATAGGATATAGGTTGAGAAATTTTACTTTAATTCAAACTTCATCAATCTCCACATGACAATAATAAGATGAAGTTTTAACAGGGCATGGTTGAACAAGATACTTTGTTGAACATTTAATGTTTAAGTATGTTGGAAAATTTCATATGAAATGCGTCGACCAAATTAATTTTCATATCTTCATGTTAATTTATGTATAAACTCTGTCTTGTTTTTCTTTCTTCTTCTTCTACGCTATAAAAAAAGTAATTAATATAGAATTACTAAAGAAGTTGTTACTTATTGTTTGTGTTTCTTCACTAGAGTGGATGGTATGGGATCAATTTGAGTCATAGGAAAATAATAGTGTATTTAAATAACACAATCAAACTAAGATGAAGCACTAGTTGGTCTAAAAATGCAAAATAAGGAATATTAATGATACGCATTTAAGCACACTACAAAGCATTCAACAGTCAAAACTATTTTTGGCAGCATAAAGCACATACCAAAACACAACAATGCAAACTCTTACATTCAAATGATGGTTGGGGACTAACTGATTTTGAATGAGATTATCAATTAATTAATATTCAATTTAATACTTGTAGAGTTATTTGAGAAAATTGAATATAGTTACATCTAAGGAGTTGAAGGTGAAGTTTCACCAAGTTATCATGGCAAACTCTACTTTTGGAGTCTAGTGATAAGTTGGCAAAAATAGTTTGTAACTAGGCTAGTCACCGGACCATGATTGAGCATTATATGCAGAGTTGGACAAATCTATACTGTTAAGACAAGAATGACGAGTGTATTATAGGGGAGGTGCTTATTTTTTGCCAAATAGAAAAAAGGCCACAATATTTGATTTTTTTTTTTAATAACCTAAAATTTGTTATTAATATATTTAATTCTAGTTATATTCTTTTTTTCTATTTACAAAAAATAAAAACACCACTTAAGAGAATTTTGGAGGATCACTTATCCCCATTCTTGTTACTAGTGATCCATGTGTTATAGCGGTCACTAAAAGCATAATTGTAAAAATAAAGGCAAAGCATGGGAAGCAAACTTTTTGCCCCCATTATCGTTCCTATTAATAGTAGTAAATTGATAGCAAATTATCTCTTGAAATCATATTTCCTTTGGTTCTCACAAAAATTGAATGCAAATTGTCGGTTAATTTTAAATTTTATGAAGGAAAATAATAAAAAAGAATATTCCGAATAACAACAATGAATAATTAAGGAGAAACAAAAATGACAAAATTATAAATATTGAATTGAGATACACATAATCAAGTGAATACGGTAGAAATCTACTTTCGGTTACTTTTTTCTAATAAGAAATAATGTTTGTGGTCTTTATTATAGGATATATTCATTACTCTTTTCTTTGTATAACTCATTATACATGTTAGAAAATAAAATTTTTAAAAGGAAGTAGTACAACTCAACGTATGATTCCATTGCTAAATTATCAAAACTTTCATGGTATTGGAACAAGGGGAGGAGATTCACTTGGGCTTTTCCTAAAAGGCTCACTTAGTACAAAGCCAAGTGATGCGGTCACTAAAATTGATCATGATGAATGAATATAAAAGGCTCAACCTACCCTCATGAACCAGTCTTCTATTCAAACAAGAAAAAGGCAAAAAAAAATTACCTTAATATCGAACTTCTATTAAAGTTCTAGTTTGATTTTAATTTCTTAAGTTGAGAAAACCTACTAAATACTTAAGGATGTTGAGGAAGCAAATAATGTCATATCTATAAATAAGTTATGGATTAAAATAATGTGACTTGACAATTTTTAGCATTAATCTTTGGTATTAACATGGTGTATGAGAGTATAATAATTAATTGTATATTTTTTTTCAAAGCTAATTTCATCCTCTCATCCTTGAAAAATTGAGACGAATCCTTCGCCCTTGAGAAATCAGATGGAACGAATCCTCCTCGGAAGAAGATGAGGCAGCCCACTTCATCAGTTGGCTATACTAAGTTAGCCGGAAGTGGAGGCCTGGCCATAGGGTGCCTTCTTTGCATTTCTTCTACGAGCAGTCAAGAAGATGGCATGCTTCTTCATCTACTATGCAGGGAACCTTGTAAAATTCAAGTCCTTTATGAAAAAAAATGCTCCCTGGAAACATTAAGAGTCGAGGTATGTTGGGAAGAACTTGGAGGCACAAACAGAGGACAGTGGTTCAATAGACCCCCTCAAATTCTTCTTATGAGAGAACCATGACTTCCCTCGGTAGATACCATCTCAACAAAGGCGGTTGAGACGCGGCCCACAAGGCTTTCACACACCACTCTATTAGTGGCCTCTTTTCTCCTTATCAGCAATGTAAAACAAGTACTAATCTCCGCTTACTGAAAGTACACGGATAAGTAAATTTCATAGCTGATGAAATTAGAGTTCGGTTCGGACAAAATCACGATCGGCCCGTTTAGAGGTGGCCGCTCACGGCCCGGACACTATGACATTCCTCTTGCCCAACCTACTTGAATTAGCAATCCGTGGCCATCTATAGAGAAGGGCTGTGTGGGAGTCAACCTGAACCATTTACTACACGAGCTCATCTTGATCCGCGTAGATGAGCAGACTCTCGCGTAATCGTGATGTCCAGCAGGAGCACATATTTAGCAGCAGCGGGAAATTGTGATTAGGGCCCTAGCCCCAAAATTAAGGTATGGTCCCTATAATTCATATTTAAGCTCCACCAAAAGAACGTCAACACCTAGAGGAAGCAGGAAAAGAATGTGTTCAATTTTCTGGAAAATTCCCTTTGCTGTCAAAAGCAAAAGACAACAACTAACATTCACTTCTTTCATCATTTCACCATTCTATCTCTACCCTAAAACACCCTTAGCTCCCATAGAAATTAATTCCTAACTTAGGAAGGTGATAACATTTCCCACAAATATTTATCTCCCAAAAACCATGCCTCATAAATTCACTAAAGGAAATCAATGGTAGACATGAATTATTACTATATTTTTGAAGTAATATTTTATAAACACTCATAAAATAATTTTTTAAAAAACACTTACAAAATATATAACACATCTTTTTAAACACCTTAAAAATATAATTATTCTTTTTTATCCAATTATATATAAATATCTAAAAGGTTTATAGACATTATTGTTGCCAAAAGCTCTATTTATATGGACAACTCCTCACAAAATGAATCTCAGAACTCCACATAAGAAACACCCCCTCAAAACATTACTAAGACCCACTCGCACTCACCTTTCCCACAACTCTCCATACCTGTTATTCTAAAACCCACCCCCCACCCCCACTCTGCCTAGCTCCGACTGCACAAATCTAATCCTCCCTCGTTTTACCGCTGTCCCCCCCACCCTCCACCCCCCCTGCCCCGTCCCCCCCAGTCCCAAACACACGCCTATAAAACCTCTATAACTCATATATATTGAACCCTACCCCCAACGTAAACACCTCACAATTGTATATACCTACATCTGTCCTAAATCCTAGTATATCTACCACTCCGTGAACCTTTGACGTCTCAGCGTCTACTCTTAAAAAGCCCCCCTGTGTATCCAGAACTCTCAAAGCATCACAGCTCAACTCATCGTCCAGCCAAACTTATACACGCTCAGATGTGTAATGTAAAATCCGCCTAGCATGCCACTACATGTGTATCCCCTCCCCTCTTTTTTATTTTTTTCCTCCTACTTTCTCCGTCACATTGAATATTCTTTTGTATAAAGTTTGTTGTAGATGAAAAAAAAAACAAAATCTTTTGTTATGTAAAATGGTAGAACACATTCAAAATGGGAAAAAGGAGAATACCAATGGAACACAAATTAGATAGAAATCACATTACAATAGGGATTATAATAGAAGACTGTAAATGTACTAAAAGAAAAAAACACATATGAGATGAAATTTAAAATAAAAAAATCAAAGAAATAAATTTAAAGTTAAGAATATAAAAATTGTAGATCTTCAAAACTATAATTACAACAAAAAAAATTATTTTTAAATTACTAGAAATTTAAAATTAATGATTTTTTTATCCATAAAATTACAAAGTTATAAAGATAATTTTTATTCTTTTTAATTCCATTAAATATGATTTTTTTAATAATCTGTGACATTATGTTTATTAAGGTAAAATAAGTTTAAAAATATTTATTGCATTCGGGTTTATTGTAAATAAACACTTTAAATGTGATTAATTTTAATTTTTATTTTCTCCTATGTTTTAATTTGGTAGGGAAGATCAAATGACATAAGTTTGGTAAAAAATGTTCATACTTTTTACATCAATAGTTATTACTTTGTTGTTTATATGGGGTTCTTATGTCATTTTGAAACAATGACATTAATGTGTTATCCATTATAAAAATTTGATTTCACAAAAAAAAATGTTAATACCTAAATAGTATGGCTAATTTTCTTTTTATAGGATTTGTAATGTGTAGAAATATTTGTTTAAAACTACTTAAATGAAATATGCAATACAAAATTTTGGCTGGTTTGAAATTAAAATTTCAAATTAAAACAATTTTTAGTGAAGGAATGTAGGAGGGAAAAGTGTTCAATCCTTAGGTGACAAGGAAAATAAAAAAAGTTCAGATTGATTGAAAACTTGCATAACGGATAACCATGTTTACACCCTTGTATAATTAGTACAATTTACCCCACATAGTTTGTACATTTGCTTTGTACAGTGAGTGTAATACTCATTTATAGTTAGTGTAACACTCTTATATAATAGTGCAAATTTCATATACAATTTATGGGTAACAAAGAAAAAAAGACATGCATTCAAAAATCAACTAAAATATCCCTTCACAATGGTGAGCCTTGTACACCATTGCACACATAGTACCTTTCCCTTGTACAGTTAGTGTAACTCCATTGTATAATAGGTGCATTTATCTCTCTTAAGTTGTGGTCCACGTAGGTATATTAATCTAATTTCTAATGGTTTTGGCTTACAAAATGGTGGGATGAATTAGGATTTAAATTTTTTTCCCCAAAGTTATTACTAAGAAAAGTATCGACATTTTAAGTGAAAGTTAACTAAATTGCATGACATAGGATGCAATCTGTAGGTGACATGAGAAAAATGGAAAAGTGGATCAAAATCGATTAACATTTTTCATAGATGGTTACCTTGTACACCTTTGTACACTCAGGACATTATCCCTTGTACAATTAGTATAATCACCATTGTACAAATATATCTCCTCTCCTAAGTAATGTGTTCCATGTAGGTTGTGTTAACCATATTTCTATGGTTTAAAATGAATAAAAGGATGGATGAATTAGGGTTAGTTTTTTTTTCCCAAAATATCATTACTGGGGAACGTATCGGAAATTTCCATGTGGGAGTTAAATAAAGTGCATGACATGAAGTATGCAATTTGTGGGTGACAAGAAAAATAAAAGCGTGGTTCAAAATGGATTGAAATCTTTTATAAATGGTTACTTATCCACAGCTTAGTATCTTAGATAGTGAACTCATTTCCCTTATACAATTAGTAAATACCTTGTATAGAGGGACACAAATTTCATATCCCTGTAGTGCATGTATGCCTATATGTGTATTTAAAACATGTTTAGTAGATAGATTAACAAAATGACAAAAATTTCAATCAATTTTTTTATGAAACTATTACTTTTTGTGAAAAAAATATTACAATTGACCCTTACCTTTTATTTATGTGACTATATTATATTTTAACATAAAAAAGAATAAACCACCCCATCCCAAACATTTTTTTTAATCTTCATATGCAAAAATAGTATTAAACAAGGTCTATCAATTTACATTTTAAAAAATTTTTCATTTTTAATTAAATGTATTTTAAAAAGAGACAATTATAGAAACTAAAAATAATTTTTAAAAAATAAAAAAATAAAAAAACTAAGAAAAAATATTTTAAACCAAAACTCAAACATAATCTATATAATTTTTAACTACTTGTATTCATTTAAAATGAATTAATATTCATTTAACCCTTTTGTATTGAGAAAAAACTCAATTTTACTATATTATGTATGCTATAATCCATTCTAAATACGAAAATATTTTAGTTGGATATTTAAAATAAAAAACTCTTATCTAATCCTCTTTCTCTCTTTTTCTTTTTTCTTGTCTTTTCAATAATTATCAATTATTTCAAATCATTAAAAAAATTCCCTTAATAAACAAATTTGGAACATTCATATAACTTCTTACCAAAGTCTATGTTAAAAAAATTATTAAATTTGGAAGGAAAAAAAAGATTAAAAAAAAACTTTCAACCTTTTATTTTATACTAATAAAAAAAACTTTAAAACACTTTTTAGTATAAAAGAAAAAAAATGTAAATATATTTTTTTAATAGTATTTTACTCATTAAATTATTTATTCTAAAATATAAAAAATAATTTTTATTCATTAAGTTATATTTTTTCAAAGTATGTTCCAAATACATATTTTGAATCATTAATATAATTTTTATTTATTTATACTTTAAAATAGAAATATGCTGATTTTTTCAATTATTTTTAAAAGAGTTTAAAAAAATCATAAAAAATAAAAAAATGATTAAAATAAAGGAGAATTTATGGATGGGGCATGTAAGAGTGGTGGTATAAAGAGGGTATTTTTGTCTATTCCAAACTTTATATTTGTAATCAATTATAGGCATTTACAGGGAATCTTTCGTATTAATTTTGGGCCCACTGGGCCAAAACACCATTCTCCCAGCGCATACTGCCATCATGAGAATCCTAACGACTTGGGATAACGTACAAGGGAGAATCTCCGAGTTAATGCAGATATTGCTTCACCAGGGATGGGATAGGCAAACGGGAGAATAGTGGCAAACTGTTCTTTAGTGAAGTGAATAGTATTGTAAAGTGATCATTTGTCGGTCTTGGAGGCGTCACTGATTTGAAGTATGTTGAATATTGACAGGAATTGGGAATTTGGAAACATGCTGGGAAACTCTTTCAGATCATCATGAGCGATCCTCGAGCGCTCAGGGTAAAGAAAGAAACCCCATCCAGCACCGATGAGACTTCCACTCTTAACAATCACACCTCGTTCTTTCCATTTACTCGGAAAATTGGCGAGGAGCAATGGGCTGAATGAGCAAAGTCCTGGGCAGGAAAGCACAAGAAAATTAACACAAAGGGAAGGGAAAACCCTAAAACTACCAAAAACCTAAATACCGAAAAGTCCGGCATGAGGGACCAAACCCGCTCTTAAAAACCATCAGGGAGACCCATTAACAGGTTTCTAGAAATCAATATCAGAGAAATAGGGCGCAAAGAAAGAGGCCTAGGTGAAGCAAAACTGTTCGTCTAAACAGTTGTTTTACCATTGAAGAAACAAAGAACAATAAACCAAAAAGAAAGGATGAACCAAAAGAACGAATTGAAGACTAACCTGGTCGGAAGAGAAAGGGAGTAAGTGATGTGATAGTAGAGAAACGGTGGCAGGCGTCTCCGGCAAGAGAACCCAATACTCTTTGTGCTATTAACATTTGTAATGTATTAACATTTGTACTTTTACACGCTTATGGTCACAATCATAGTATAGTTGCAGACCCATAGAAAGCCTTTGCCAGGGGAAAAAATATGGATACGGCATAGCTTCAAATATTCTGGTAACAAATTACAAGTGGTCGCAATATATAATAAATGACATGAAATTAATATGTGTTAAGAATTTTTTAAGATCATTAATTTAACGGAAACTTAAATTCAACATATGGAAATAAATATGACCAAAAACTTATAGAAAACAAAATTTGTGGTGTTTCATAAATAGACCACTTGTAGTCCTAATATATCTTCCCTTCTTTCTCCACGTTCTGATGAAGCCTCAATCCATTATATTGTGAGTACTATGTCCAATTTTCCTTTTATGGTAGAAATAGGAAGCCATGCTCTAATAAATTGGCATATGTGAGAAGTCAACCCAGAGACAAGAAACTAAAAGCAGCTCTATAATCTTCATAATGCGGGTGATCGAGATTGCAACTCTAACCTAGGTACCAATTAGTTGTCAACTTGCTTTATTGTTGTGAGCTACTGCAACAGGATGGGTAGCTAGGGTTTTGTAGAAGTCTAAATCGTTTGGGCAGGTCCATTTGTAGTATATATATACAATAAGAAATAAAATGTGAAATAAAATAAAGTATGAAAAGGGCATCATTTGATATAAGAATTGAAAAATAAAAATAACAAATATCACATTAAACAACTACGGTATTCATCTTTAGTTGATACATGGGTATTAGGACAATGCGGTTTCATTGTATGTGACAATTTGTTCCAATTTGTTTTTCTAGTTTGGGAATCTTTTTAGGTAGTGATTTACTCTCATTGATAGATTTTCAAGTAGTTGTTCATCAACCAAAAGGTCACATGTAAGTCTACAAAGGTTGCTTAGACAAAACTAGATGCTTAAGGATTTAGGTAGATTGGTTCTTTATATTGAATTAAGAGCCTTAAAATTAATTTCTTTTGAAACAGGTAGGATTATTCAAGCACTGAAACACCGCTCAGGCGTTGGGACCACTCAAGCACTTAACCAAACTTAAGCACCTAAGGTGCTCGAGTGGTGGTTAAGTGCGCCCACGCTCTCATGTAAGAATCTGCCATAATGTGGCAAAATATTTTTTGAATTTCATGCAAATTGAGTTGGAAACTTTTGGGTATTGATCCTATACGGTTTATATGCTTATATAAATATATATATATATATATATATAATTATTATTATATATATATATATATATATATATTATATATATATATCATATTATAACCCTTTTTAGGGTATGACACTTTTTCATGGAGTGAAGCCTACCTTGTAAACCCTTATCAATCTTCATCAAGATTCAAAAGATTAATCTAGGGTTATTTGAAACTTACATCCCACCCTCCCCTCCCCTCCCCCCCCCTCCCCTTCGACAAGGTGAAATGGTATTCACTAATGTAGCTTGGAGATAGCTACATCGCACACGTGGATCAATTTGCATATATGTAGAATAAGACTATAGGGCACAACAATCAGGATTAATCTTATGTGATTAATCTCATATAGAGGTTTTAGATTTAGTTCTTAGACCCTGGTGGTTTTTTAACTACACAGTTAGTATGGCGGTTTTCCATGTAAAATTCTTCTGCCCTATGACAATAAGAATTTTTTAAGTTATACCTTCAAACCCTCTCCTCTCCCCCCCCCCCCCCCCCCCCCCCCCCACCCCCCCCCCCCCCCCCTTTGGGTGTTACCTACCAAACAAATATTTTTTCAAACATGCATTAAATTACTAAAGGCCACATGCATATGAGATGGTAGATTGTTTGAAAAGCATCACAATGGAAGAGGTTACAATTGTTAAATGAACTGGTTCTACCTTCCTTGACTTGGGGTTACAACATCTTGTACCATCCCTTTCTTCACAACTTTGTTTTAATTATTAAATAGTTTCTATTAATTTATTTTCTACTAAAAATATTAGTTCAATCATATGGTATAATTAAACAAAATATTATCTATCTATATATTCTACCAAAAACTAGGTTTACAGACATATTTGTAAGGAAATATATCACAGTGTCTGCATAGGTAGGATCATTAAACATTGATATATAAAATTTTTAACTTGAAATGTCTAAGGTATGATTTTATTTTTCTTAAATTAAACCAAAGTCATTTAATTTAACATGGTATTTATTTAGAAAATTAAGGCCTTTATGTAATTAGCTCTTCTATCCAATTGATTTTTTTTTTCTTCTATTTTTGATGAAGCTAGAAGTAGTTAATTGTTTGTGAGACTCCAAGCTCTATATAGGTCCCCTATTGTGTATCCTAGAAAGGTACAAAAATCATAACATCAATGAACTAGATTTCCTCTGTTTTCTTTCTCAATATTTCCTCTTGTTTTTTAATCCAGAATTTGTAGTATGGTATTAGAGCACTTTATGCTTTGCTCATCTCTTCATTTATCTCAATTTTTTCTGATGGCTCGATGGCCACCAATCCAATCACGAGTTATGATTGGAGCCTTCGAATATCTCCAATGGAAGATCTAAGAATTCCATTCTATCTTCACAATGGGGATTCATTATACGTTGTCACAACCACTGATAATTGCCTTAAATTTTTCATCGATGTGTGCAATGCTAAGGATCTCCATAGCCAACCTTTCTTTTAGCCCATAGAAAGCAAAGAAATAAGACACAACAATTAACAAGACAACCTTCCAACTTGTATTATTTTACTCACTACAAGATAACAAAATCGTGTTTTCCAAGTTGTCTCAACCACTTGGGCCTGTGTTAGAAGTATAATGCGTAGGAACCCTTAGCATTCAAAGACACTACCAGCTCTTCATCTTGTCTCATGGATGTAGAAGACCCTTCTTAAAAGACCCAACCTGCAAGTTACAAATTGAATTTCAAAATCAAAACCAGGAGCCAATAATAAAGTGGTTATGCAACTGCCACAACGCTTGCATAACCACACTAGCTGGTGGACTGCTGATGTAACCACCTAGCTGGAGGACAGTCCTTCAGTCCAGGTGCCTTTCCCTCACCAACAATCAGCTCACAGACATCTGTCAGTCCCTTATAGCTAATGCTGTCCTGACACACACTCTTATTACCACTAGTTAGCTGCTATTGAACCAGTAAACATGCACCAATAGCTGGACCAGGTGCCTGGTGCATCAATGTGCCTTTCCACACTAATGTGTCAATCCAAGCCATGTCAAGGTGCCCATGGCTTGGGCATGTGTCTAGCTCCACTGTCAGTTAAGTCCACAGCAAACGAGCCATGACATTGCGCACATGGTGTTCTTCTTGGTGCACAAGGCATTGGGCCCCTATGCCATGTGTAGGCATCATGGGTGTGGCAGCTATCTGTCTAATGCCCATTAGCTCATACTTCTTCAGTTGGTTACTGTACAAGGCTTAGGCGCTCTTCATGC
Source organism: Vitis rotundifolia (assembly GCA_030254885.1). Taxonomy (NCBI): domain Eukaryota; kingdom Viridiplantae; phylum Streptophyta; class Magnoliopsida; order Vitales; family Vitaceae; genus Vitis; species Vitis rotundifolia. The sequence goes on along the minus strand of CM058168.1, from coordinate 25,275,516 downwards.
CTAAACGAGGAGAAGGTAGGCTGATTCGTCCCCAATTGGTGTTCTGATTGATTCAGAGATCATCAACTGATGTGCTTTGTTTCAATCTCAAACGGGAGTTATTCAACAAAATTTATAAACCTTATTTCACCATATACTAGGGTAGCCTAGCTTGCATAGCAATAGTGGCTCTAGAGATCGTTTCACTTGGATGGGTTTTCACTTCACAATTGATATTAGTTCAAAAGTGAATTGGTTGTTTTGCCTTTCCAAGGTAGCTTTAAAAGAAAACACAAAGTTTGCATGAAAACGAATGTTTTTTTAGCTAACCCAAACTAAAAATAACTAAAAGTAATTAGAAGAAAGATGTTTTTGGGATTTCAGGTCAGGTCACTAGATCAGGTGCCATAAACAAAAAGGAGATTTGGTCACTTGTTTTCTTTTCTCTCGCGTGGGGATTTAAAACATATAGATATTTCCCGAAACCGGTTGTGATACAGATGCTTACCTTAATGGTTTCCACACTAATCCCTCTCATGATCCATATAGCAATGACTTGTGCCTCTCACCTAGCACTTGCCATTCAAGGTGATCTTTAAACCTGGATTATCCTTCAAAAGCTCGCGAAGAGATAACTAATGGTGTCTCCTTGGAGTCCAAAAGCTCTTATAATACCAAGTGTTGGTTTCGGTCTAGAAAATCCTCCTTTTAAATCACCTACAAAGGCTCGCAAGAGATAAATAGTGCATCTCCAATGGAAATGGAGATCACTAGCCTTACCATGTGTTGGCCCAGGTGTGATTCAAAGGCGTTTTAGTTAACAAAAAGAATAAATACCATTAACGGGTCACACTTTTCTTAATTCAAAATGGAAATAACAAATAACTCCACACTCTATGCATGCCGGCACCTTACCTAGCTTCCTTCACCCAAGAGAAAAACAGCCTAGCCTCTCATCCTTGAGGAAACCTCTCAGAGGATGTTTGGCTAGAAAGAAAATAAAAAGAGAAATCAAAATGGGAAGGGAAAGGCAGAGCAAGGCTCTGAATATTATCCTTTAAAAACTATACAAAGTTGGTCTCCAGGAACAAGCTCTCCGAGATATCGTTTCAGTGATTGCAAGAGATTACGTTTATAGGATAGGTTTATTTACCATCCTTCCATTCTTCTTAGTCTAAGGAAAATTACATGACGTGGCTGAATACAAGGGAAATGGATGGATTTAGACACACAAATATCAAAAGAAAAGACGGCGTGTGCACAAAATATCCAAGTTCGCACGTTGCATGGTGACTTGCGAAAAATTTCGCAAGTTGTATTTCGCATATTGGAATCCACTTTCGCACGTTAAGCTTCAACGTTGCACAAGTTTGCACCAAATCATATCGCAGTTGGGCTTTCACCGTGAATGCACAGCTGCATCCATTTCCATTTCGCAAGGCTTGGCTGTTGAATTTCGCCGTTAAGTTCCAATTTGCAAGGTTGCGAAATGTCCCTCAGACTGATGCAGTTGCTCTTCGAAGGCCCACTCTCTTCCTCATTTCAAGCTCCATATCATACACGGTTTGATGCGTTGGAATCTAACCTCCAGATCTTTCAACGCGTATATGAATGCACAAAATGACTTCGAAAGTGCTCCAAAAGTGGGAAAGGAAGAAGAATGCAGTGCCATGCTCTGTTTTTCTTAACTCTGTTTTCCTCTCTCTTTTCGCTCTTTCCTTGCATACTTTGATCGACTAATGGCAAAGGACTATGAGGACTCCAAAGCTTGATTTCTTCATGGAATTTAGCTATCAAAAGCCTTTCCAAGACCTATATACACCTCTCTCATTCTTACATTGCTTTGGTGAGCAAAAAGCTATCAAACACACCAACCTTAACACAATTTGATTAGAAACAATGCAAAGGCCCTTAATATGTTTAATTGGGTTTTAAAAGGTATCTAATTACTACTCAAGAGAGTTCAAAGAGTTAATTACAAGCTATGAATAGCACGTTTTGAGTAGTAATCATAGGCCCGCACCAAGCCCGTGATGTTGCGGCCACGAAGTACACGCCACACATGTCAAGGAGCCCATGTATGCGTGTTTGAGTGTCATTCGTATGTCCTAGCGCACGCCCAAGGCCATGCCATCGGTGCCCCCTTGGTGCGGTCCGTGAGGCGCCTTCCCTTAAGTCACCGACTTCCCCCTTTAAGAGCAATTACGGGTCGTTCTCAAGATATCTGGGGAGACATCATATATACTTAAGGCGACATAATGGAAATATTTAAATAATTAGAAATAGAATTATATTCCGAAATAAACCTCACCCTCCCCAACTGCACCAACTCATAGGCCAAAATATGCCTAGTAGCCAGCGCGCGGTGCCTTACCTGCTGTGGACGCGATTGCCTACGATACGCATTCTAGCTCACCAACGGTGCACGTCTAGCTCGCTAGCGATCGATCACGCGCGCGGGTTTCGATGTCTGGCTTGCATGCAAAGAGTGTCTGGATGCTCACTTAAAGGCCTCCTCATTTTTAACTCTAGGGTCTGAACCACCAAACTTCCAGGTCATCCATGCTCTCCATCTAGGCTTCCATTGGTTGCAAGGCTACCATGAGGCCATTTTCTCTAAAATTAGGAAGAGGCTAGGGTTGGACAAACCCCACCCCCGGGCTTGCTAAAGTCAAACACCCTCGTCTAACATTGTCTGCAGTAAGTCTGGACGCCTCCTCAAATTGCCATAAAGATACATCCCTCTCTCATGTAGCTTCTGCTTCCGATGTCCCCTTTCACTAAACAAGAAATCAGTTTGACAGTTCTTTCTTACTATGTCCCATGGTCATATGATCCAAGATTTTTTTCACCTCTCAATTCAAAAAAATTGCTTATAACCAAGGAAGATCCCTTTATGTCTGCACCCTCTATCATCTAGATCTTCATGGTAACGGCTGCAGAAACTAACATGGAAGGTTGGGTGAAGCTCTGAGCTCTCAAAGTAGCTTCAACATGTAGGCCACCTAGCCCCACTCCTTTTATTAACATAAATGGTTCCATCTTACTTTCGGGAGTAGACAAATTTGCCTTATCTTGCTATGATCTTCTTCCATATTTGAAAGTCAATTTCAAAAGGACCCCTTATTCCTAACCTAAAATTCACTATGGTCGTCAATCACGGTCTACACTACTTCTTCATCGTCTGGCTATCTTATCTAGACTCTGTCCCAGGCCCTCATCAACATCTTCCGGCGGGGACCGAGTCCATTTATATGTTACAGGACTATTTCCTCCAGCATTGTGCTTATACCACCTCCAAAGGCATCCTTGGTTGCACCCCAATAGCCAATTTAAGGGACTATCCCTGTTGTTGAGCTCTTTTGAAAATTTTAGCACAATTGGGTTGTTGCAAGCAAATCAACCCATTTCATGTGGTGTTGTCGTACATATATGCTGAGGTATTGCCTCCAACAATGCATTGAATCCTCTCTGTCTACTCATCAGTCTGAGGAGTGGTGGGCTGTGGAAATACTTCAACTTCAAACCCAAGAGTTTCGTTTGAACAGCTACACACAGATCGGCCTATGAAATGTGCACCCCGATCACTCACTATGTCTCGACGGCACCCCAACAGTGTTTTACCACATGGCTGAAAAACAGCCTAGCCGATATCCTCCGCAAGGCATCGCATTAGGGAGTAGGTTTAAACATAGAATTACATAGAGAATCTATCTCATTTAAACAATTATAGAGTTGAAGTCCGAACCTGTGAATCCGATGATGAAAATCCATGGAAATATCTCCCAAGGATTTTTGGAATGGGAAGGCTCTTTGCCGCAACCCTGCAACACTTTTTCTCTGGTCTTGTATTCATATGAAAATGAAAAAAAAAAAAAAGTGAAATGGGTTTAAAAGAGCATATCAAAATAATTTATTAATTTTAAATATAATTTTTTTTATTTTTCTTCTATTTTCCTCTTTATTTTATTTCTCTAAACCAAATTACATAGCCTAAGGATCTGCAGAATTGATCAATTTTTTCTTCAAAGAAAAAAGACCCTCAATCTCCATATTTAAACATAACTGGAGCAAATTTTGAATAGGTACACATCTCATGAGAACCAAAAAGGCAAAATAATAAATAAATAAAGGAGGAAGGATGTAGCTTGACATGAAGAAATATAGCTTCTTTAAATTTTGATGGAATCCATGGAAAGAAAATCAAAAGGGAAAAAAGAGAAAGAAAACTCTGGTAAGTATACATTTTCTTTCAAACAAAAGGAGTGTCCATCACTCCCAAACACCCTCTCTGAAACCCCCAAAAAAAATCAAAGAAAGTTCATCATCTTGACTGCAGAAGCTCATGACCATCGCATCAAACTAACTACATAAAATAACAAGAGATTTACAGCAAAATCATGCATACTTGGAGTCATGTGATGAAGAAGGCCTTTCAAACTGAAAGGCGGGTCGGCCGAGCGCCGCTCCGGCAGCCGGAACTCTCTGAGATTGAGCCGCCATGACTCAGCCTCCGGCCCCGTCTGATGGAGGAGCTCCGTCCTGTAATCTTCACTTGTTTGGCTCTGCATTTTGATCACCTTTACAAAGCCATCTCAATGCACCTCCACTTTATTTATATAAGACAGAGCGATGTGAAAACAAAAAACATTTATTTTCTATTTATTTTATAATATAAAAAAATAACGACCTTTTTTTTTTTTTCTAATTGTGCATATAAGGGAATAATAAAAAATTAAAAAGGTAAATAAGATTAATTATAAAAAAAAAATATTAAAAAAAAAAAAAATCTCCCCCAAAAGGCACATCTCTAGATCTCTCCCTCATTTGTTAGGAATCCCTTTTTCTCTCTCTAAAAAAGACACTGTCATTCTTCCTCTCTCTCTCCCTCTCTCTCTCCCTCTCTATGAAAAGTTGTGGTCCAAATTAATAATTACTTATAATTATTATTTTTTAGGAATTACCCAACTAGCCATGGTAGAAATAATTATTTATAAACATTTTGCTAAAATTAGCTTGATCCTAAAAAGGTCATGTTACAAATAATAGCTTATATTACTTTTGTTAGGAAATTTTTTCTCTTTTCAAAAAGCCAAGATAAAAATAATTACTTATTTTATTAGGTATTCTCTACATCCAAAAAGTTAAGGCAAAAATAATGATGGGTAATTACTTTCCTACAAATTAAATTTAGAATTTATTTTTAGAATAAAAATGAATGGAAATAAAATAGTAAATAAGTAATAGTACAGTATTTTTAGAAGAATCGCGTATCAAATATCTTTTCAAAAAATACTTTAAGTAATTTTTGAATTTTTAAAAGTATTTCTTAAATTATATATATATTTTTAAATTCTTTTTAAAATCATCGTCAAATAGACTCTAAGCCTTTTAAATCAAAAATAGTTTTATCTTGTGGCATTAAGGTACCAAATATGTACATCATATCATTAAATCGTTTTGAAAATTAAATCTATTTATATTTCATAAAAAACAAAAATAAATAATTAATTAGGCTTGAAGCTTTATATAATTTGTCTATTCTAAAATATAACATATATAGACATTCTTATATTAAAAATGAAATAAAAATAATAATATATTATTAAACAATAAGTAAGAAATTTTGTTCGTATTCTTTTATTATTAATAAAAATTAGCCTTTTAAGATAATTTGATATTTCTCTAATTAGAGTCATTTTTTTAATTATATTTAGTTACTATTTATTTTTAAGGATGAAAATTTTGGGATATTTTCTCGAAATATCATTGAAAGTAGTCAAAGGGAAAATGAAGGAAATGAGACAAAATAATTAGAGAAAATAGATGAAAATTCAACAAAGGGCATGAATTTGGTGGAAAAATTGGATAACTAGATGAAAAATTGTCAAAACAATTGACTATTAAAAACAGTGAAAAAATGAGATATTTTTTAAAAATGTTTTTCACCTTTATTTTTTATTTTTATTTATTTTTCATATTATCACATTAATTCTATTTTAGAAAAATACAAAATTATCTTTCACTCCACTTTTTTTTTTATATATATTTTTATCCTTTTAATTTTGTCTAATTTTTAGTAGTTTTATTTTAAAATATTAAAAAGAAAAATTTATTTAAAAATTAACTTAAATATCAAAACCATTAATGAAGTTCTATGGTCTTATAAAATACAATTTTAAATAAAAGTTATTTGATAAGTGTAGACCCCTGGATGAGATTTTATTTTTATTTTTTTCTCTCACACCCGGATAGCTGGCAGTTTGTTGTAGGGATGAGTGGGGCTGGTTTCTTCAAGTGCTAAAAGGCTGCATGGGATCACAGCTGCATGGAGGACCGCCTACCTCTACGCTCATGATGGGATGTTTTGAACAAAGGACAGAGGAGTGGGTGAAAGCTGGATTGAAAAGAGGTGAGGGGGCTGCAGAAAAGGAGAGGGGACGGGAAGAGAGCGTGGAGAAGGAGATTTAGAGGAAAAAAACAGAGATTTGGGACGAGAAAAAGAGGGTACCAGTGAGAGGGACGGGTGAGGCTTTTTGGGTGAGAGCTGGGCGGAGGAAAAATGGGAGAAGGTTTTGGAGGAAAAACAAAGCACTTGAAGCCAAGTGTGCTTGGCTCGAGAGGAGACACCCCAGGTATGTTCATTGTGAACCGTGTATTTATTTATTTATTTATTTTTTTTATTCTACCTATTGTCTTGCGTTGTTTACCATGTTATGCTCTGTTTTCGGAGACGTCTTTTTGCTATAATTTTCTTCTGTTTTCGGTTCTCATCCAAATGCATGAGTTATAAGGAAGAAGAGTGAGCTTTGGTCTCTCACGACGACCTTCACGGGTTAAGGTCACCGTTCTTAGTCTCACACATGGCGGATGGATCACAACATTCGTCAATATTCCAGAAAATAAATGGGCAACCTTATCTCTTTTCTACACTACCGGCGTTTGCAGCGGTCATCTCATTCCCACAGCCGGTTGCCGCTGCAGCCCCTAGCACCACCATTCCCGACATCTACACCTCTCTGCAATCATCACCACAGCCTACTCTTTTATGAGCATTGGGAGTGAAGAAGATGCCGAGTTCAGGTTCATTTTTGAGGCAACTGAGTGGGAAAGAGGCTTGGAGATCATCATCAAAGAGATGGGGTGGAAATAATAGCAGGCATGATGATGGAGGGTGTGAGAGAAGTTTGAAACAAATGGAAAGTCGTTCCATGGGTGGTGGTGCAGGCGGGGGTTGCAGGAGGGTGGTTTTCCACCTTATGGTTCTTCTGGGTACAGTGCACCTGGCTATGGGTATTGGCCTGGTATGGGATACGATGGTTACGGTGGTAAAGGGCATGGAAAATGGGTTTATGGTGCTTTTTTTTTTTTTTTTTTTATTATTATTTGTTTATTCCTTAAGGATATGCCCACGTTTGGCCAATGATGCGAAGGCCATATGTCTTTTGTTTTATTATTTTATTATCCTTAGAACCAATATTTTTATCGGTATAACTTTAATATAGTTACTTAAATACATACATAAATGGTTAGTGGATTTAAAATTAAAATTTTGAACTTCTAGGAACCAAATAAAATTTTTTTGGAGAGAATAACAAACACCCAAAAAAATTTGATTCCTTATTTTCTTTAAAAAAAAGCACACGTAAGGAATGACCCTTTATGTACAACTCACTAGGGAATTTGCATGAGCACAAAAACATATAGATATCGATTATAATAAAAAATTCTTGCAATATTTGAGTGAAAAGTGAAAGTTTATGGTGTCATGTATTAAGAGGGACACTAATACTTGTTGAAAAGCTATACAAGGCTACAACATTTGTTGGGACAGCATATTATTGCATTATAGAGATACCTTATAAGCATAAAAAGCCATGAATGGACTCGCCACTTAATTGGATTTATAAAAGCATTATCTCATCTAATCTTCTAAATTAATCTTCTAGATTTGTATCGTGTGATTAAAGTCGCATTCGATTGAGTAGAATATAAAGTTAATTAAGATAAAAATATCAATATATGTTGATATTTTAGTAGCTTAAAGCTAGATTTGATTTTCGAAAAATTTAAGAGAAAAGTTAGAAAATTAATAAAATATTTTCATATGTTACTTCAAACCCATTTAATTTATTTTTTTCTTTTTTATATAAAATAATTTAAAATATATAAGTTAATTATTAGATTTAATTATATTTTATTCTTTTTCCATTTTCCATTTGATTGAGTAGAATATGGAGTTGTTTCTCTTTTTTTCTTTTTTTTAAATAGGTTTTATTTTATTTTTTAAACAAATTGATGACATAGAATAGACATGAAAAGACTTGCAAATCTCAATACAATCATGTTTGAGAATATTAAAAGTTTACAAGGCTTGTTCGAGAATGTTTTCGAAAACAATTCTCAAGAGATTTGCTTTGAAAATGAATTGAAAGTTTATGAGTTTTTTTTAAGAATATTTTCAAAAATAATTCTTAAAAACGATTTTGAGAATGTTTTCGAGACAAAACTAGTTATATGAGGTTTTTTTGAAGTAAAAATATTTTTCAACATATTTGATGTTTTTAATATTTTGTAAAAATAATTTTTATATATAATGCCCTATTCTCAATCATTCTTCATGTTTATACAATTATTTTTCTTTTAACTTCTCAACATAAATATTTTTTTTAAAATAACTTTTACATGTAATATTCTATTTTTAATAATTCTTCATATTTATACAATTTTATTTTTTTTAAATAGTCATTAAAAACACGTGAAAATAATTAAAATATATTCTTATAAAAAGCCTTATTTTCCGAACAAGTTTTCAAAAACCTATTTTCTATTAAAAAAAAAATCGACCTTAAGAAACAATTAGCAAACAGATATTTTTAAATCCTTATAATATATTTTGAGGTGAGTTTCCATACACAGCCATAGAAAGACTTGGATTTAGGGATATTGAAAATGAAAATTGTAGCACTTCAAGCACCACTTTTGACTGTCAAGTGTCAACCATGCTTTAAATTTTATATTGGTAAAAAATAATACCTCGTTTTTCTTTATAAACTTAATTGAAAGAAAAGAAAAGAAAAGAAAAGAAAAGAAAAAAAGGAAGATCCAATGGCTCCACCAGGCACTAAATGGTCACACATTTCTTAGAGTAAATCCCTTCTCTATACACCACCTACCATATGGATAAATATATCTAACTTTCCTAGCTATCCAAATATGAAAATTGTATGAGATGCATGAATCATGGCTTGCGTGTGAAAATCACTAAAAGTGTAGTGGAATAATATTTTAAGACGAAAGAAATCTTCCACTTTGGGGCAAGATAAAGTTTAGTCCCCTTTCTTTGATCTCTGTCTGATTCATGCCTTCCTTAAAGTGGGATCCAATTTAGAGCAATTATCCATTCAATACCTTATATATATATATATATATATAGAGAGAGAGAGAGAGAGACAGAGAGAGAGAGAGAGAGAGAGAGAGAGAGAGATATTTATAAGAAAGCTAATAGTGTTTCCGATTAAGAGAGAGAGATATTTATAAGAAAGCTAATAGTGTTTCAGATTAAAATCAATCCCTATTTCTCTTTCTCTCCCTCTCTTGAACAAGGATGCCAATTTGGAGAAATATGGCAAATGGCTTGAAAATAGGCTCTGCCATAAGTCCAAAGTCTGACCCATTTCCCTTATAATGTGAATGCTACTAGTCTTGTTTCCCAAAGCCAAAAACAAAAAACAAAAAAATAAATAAATAAATTTTAATTATTTAAATTTCATTAAGTTACATATAAAAAATCACCACAATAATACCTTCAAAATGTTTTCATTTATGTTTTGACTTCACCTAATGTATAAATTTATGAACATAATTACAAATGTTTTTAAAAAGCATAAAATAAAAGATAAAAAATAATAAAGAAATTAATTATCAATTTTAATGGTGTTAAATATATTTAAACCTCATACATCAATTCTTTGATATTAATGAATGTAATTTAATGTTTAAAAAATATTAAACTTCAATTTATCTTAACATTCAATATTCACTTTATTTGTTGTTGACCCAAATTTTAAAAGGTACGGAAATAAAAAGAAGAGAAGGAGAATTTATTCTCTTCAACATTAGAAAAAAAATCTCACCTCTAGCAAACTTCAAAAATTAAAGTTCCAGTTATCTCAACATTTTGTGGTAGATTTCAAAAATCTTTCAAGCTTACAAGTCTCAAGTTCAAGTCAAATCCGATTTATTCATCTATAAATAGAGAAGCTACCGTCATTATAAGGTAGAGTTGGAAAAGCCCAAAAACCGAGTGTTCTAAAAACCCCTCTCTAACTTTTGTAATATCTCATTTCACAAACTTAGTCCTTTGTAGTCATTCCTTTGCTGTCAACAAACTTGTAATCAACAACTTTCTGTAATCAAAGTATATTTTCAATAAAAGTTATTTTTAGATTCAAATTTCTATGTTTTTATATTTAAATTTTTACAATAAATAGACAGAATTAGACGGTAATTATTTCTATTTTATACTATTATTCTTATCCATTCATATTATATTGTTATTTAATGTTATAATTTTTATATATGACTATGTTTGGTTCTCAAAAAATTTGAGGGGAAATATATGAGAAAGAAAATAATAAAGAAAAGTAAAAAAAAAAAGAGTATAAGAAAATAAAAAATAGATTTAAATTTAATAAATTATTTTAAAATATTAGTTTCAATTTGTTTTACTTATTTTTTCTCTTAAATATAAAGATTAAATAATTTTAAAATATATAAAATTTTAGAAAAAAATGGGTTTTGACTTACTAATTTTAAAAAATATAAAAAAAATCCAAACCTTTATAAATCATATTTATTTTTATTAATTTAAAAATGTTTTAAAATATATACACTTTTCCATAATTCAAATAATTATTTATTAAAATGGTCTTTTTATATGTTAATAACACTAATTAATAATTTTTTTTTACTGTGAAAATTAATTTGAGATTAATAAAATAAGAAATTTTTAAAATTAAAAATACTATTAAAACTAAAAAAAAATTAAAGCTAAAAATATAAAAATAAAATATTAACTTTTACTTAACTAAAATATTATAATAAAAAATATAAATATTCCAAAAGAGTTGAAAATATAATGAAAGTAAATATTTTATTTTTTAATTTATAAGATTTTTTAGTTTTTTTATTGTATTTAATTTTTATGTATTTTAATTTTAATTATATTTTTAATTTTTAAAATCTCTCATTTTATTGTGGATATCAACTAACAAAATTTTAATTCAATTTTATTAAATAAAATGAGAAAGGGTTGGATTGTAAAAGGCCAAAAAACAAAACATTAATTCTCCTGACACACGCAGGCGTGTTTTCCATTTGTTGGGGTCCCAATGCGTAATCATGCGATTTGTGAGTTTAGATGTAGAAAGTAATGAGTGGGAAGGTCGGTGGCTTTTTTTAAAAAAACCCACTCACCACAAAACCCGTCAAAGCCTTATTTTATTTTTCATATTCTATTTAATATATTATTAAAAATATAAAAATATTATAATAATCTTATCAATGAGCCTTACTTTATTAAAAATAAAAATAAATTTAAATATAAAATTATTAACATTTTTAAATAATAAAAAATATATGCATATATCATTATTTTTTTATATTTTAAGTAACGGTCGTTATTTTAAACGCATGTTTGATTACTAAAAATAAATAAATTTTTAATAAATTAATTAATTTTAATTATCTTATTTTTAAATTTTATTTAACATATTATAAAAATGTAAAAGGAATAGTAAATTATAAGGAATAAATATAAATAAATAGATAATAATTATTTCAATAAATAATATACTAATAAAATTTTCATAATAAAAATATATAAATTATGCATTTTTTTTGTTAGAACCATAAAAAATAATACTAAGTAATTATATTTAAGTCAAAGCATTTTACATTGGTTAAAGAATATATAGAATAAATATCTTTGAATTTGCAAGATAAATTATATCGTATGTCACTAAATTTATCCATAAAATAAACTTACAGTTGCAAGTCAAATAATATTTTTTAAATCAAAATTAGGTTGAAAAATAAAATTATGGAAATAAAATAGGAAGAAAATTAAATGATAAAAATAAGATAGGAAGCTGAAGCTTCTTGTGATCTTTCGAATACAGTTTAATCTTGCTTGGTGGGAAGGAAATTGCTATGAAGGTTGTTTTTGGCAAACATGGGTTCTGCCGACGCATGCAAGCATGCGATTCTTTTTCCATTTTTTGGGAGTCCCGTGGATAAGCATGTGATTTGTCAGGTATGTTCATCCTTTTGTTAGAGTGTGATGGTGTGGCTTTCGAAAAATTTTTGAGAAAGGGCCCACCCACCGCAAAATTCGAAAGCAACTTTAATTATTGTCATCGCTCCTTTCCCCTTTAATTATTATTTTATTTTTCATATTCTATTTAATATATTATTAAAAATATAAAAATATTCTAATAATCTTGTCACTTATCTGCGGCTCTTTCTTTATTTGAAAAAATCAAATAAACTTGGATATAAAATCGTTAGCATTTTTTAACATAAAAATATAGTCATATATCATTATTCCTTTATATTTTAAATAAATACCATCATTTTAAACATATGCTTATTACTTAAAGAAATTAAAATTTTAATACATTAATTAATTTTAATTATATTATTATTTAAATTTCATTTAAATTTCAAAACATATTATATTAAATTTTTCCAAAATTAAATTATGTTGTATGAAATTAGAAAACTTCTAAAAATTTTAAAAATATTAAGGCTATTATAAATTTTATTTTAGTCAACTTTTTAAAGAATAAAATCATTATGGATTTTATTTTCTTTAAGTATGTCGAATTACTTTTTAAATACATTTTAAAATGAAAAAGTTTGTTTTGTTTGAAGCTCTTAATTAATTTATTAGATAAGCATTAAATTAAAATTTGTCTATTTTTTATCTTAAAATATATTGATTTTATTCAAAATTTTAAAACTATTTCTCGATAAAAAGAATAAAAATATAAAAATAAATAACTTAATTTCTTATTTTAAAATTATTTAATTTAAATTAATGTTCAAGGTCAAATTGACACGTGTAAAGTGCTTGCCATTAATAGTCATCAAGGTGTTCTTACAATTATGAGAAATGGAGTGGGTCATGAAGAAAATTCTAACTATTCTAGCTCTCCAACAAAATTGGTCCATGTCTAAAGGTCTACTATGAGGGCCTCAAAGCAAAGCATTTGAATAAATCTCTGGTAATTGGTGTTGGTATAAGTATGGGTATTTAAAAAGAAAGAATTAGAGTAAACTAGAGTAAGAAATTTAATGTGTTTAATAATATTAAAATTCAAAGAAATAATATTTTTATCTTCATATTAACATTTAATATTCACTATATTTGTTATCAACACAAATTTTATTATTATTACTAATTTTATTGTACATTTATTATCTTTCTTAGGATACCTATACATAACATATTTAAATTTCATTCAATGCTATATAAATTTCATGTATAAATTAATGATATTTGATAAAATTAAATATTTATCCCATATTATTATTAAATTTATATTTTCAAAATTCACATTCTTAATAATTAACTAATATATTTGATAGAATATATCAATTTTCAATTAACTAATTTTAATTATATTAGATTTTCTTTCGTATTTTTTTTATGTTGAATCAAATATGATAAAATTATTTTTATTTCCATTTTTTTTTTTCATTTTTAAGTACTTTTCGAAACCAAACATAGTCATTATAATCTAAATGTCCAATTTTTCATTCCTATTTTTGGTCAATTTGATTCATCTAACGTTTGATTAGAAAAAAATACCATAGTTTCATGTCATGAATGTTTAATGACTAGAAATTTTGACTAGTTGCTTTGATTAATCTTTTACTAAAATGATTTTCTATTATTATATACAGGAGAATTCAATTGTAAAATTTTTAATTTGGTGAAATTTATCATTAATTAATTGGACTTCAAATACATATTTAGGAGTGTTAAAGTTTAGTTGAAGGTAGAAGGGGATCAACAGGTAACCCATAAAATTATGGTCTAAATATGATTTCTATTAATAAAAAAATGATATCTAAAATTAATTTCCTTTAGGCTTAGTTCAAATTGATTAAAGCAAATCAATTTGTTATTAATCATGTGAATATTATTATTAGACTAGATAAATCAATAATGATTCAATTAGTATAAGCTGAGATAATAGATATTTATGAAAAATCACCTATATAGATTGCCTCAATCTTTAAAGACACAAAAATCATAGATGTATCAACCATGACAACAATTCACCAATATCAAAGAAACATATGAAAATTTATTTGACTTTAGAAACTTATACCCAATAGATCTTATATCGACTAACCTACATATACATTCCTTCATTTGTGCGACAGAACACTCCCTCGTTCTTTTTAGTGGATCACCTCAAACCATATTTGATGTTTGGTGGCTCGAACCTTTGACAAGGACTTTCAAGAATCTTTGAACAAAACTTTAATTTTGAGAATTTAAAAAATAAGGTGAAACAACGGTGTTCTCTAGATTTTCAAGGCCTTTTTGTAGTATTTTAAAAACCTTTTAGAGCATAAAAGTGTGAGCTACTTGAGCACCATCCAAGGCGGCACTCAAGCACTTGACTGTCACAAGTTCAATATTTGAGCGTTTAACCTCCTTCCTCTGTTTTTTAGTGCTTTTGTTCATGTGATCGCTTCCAGTTGATCTTAAGCGTCCATAGCTCTCTTATCAGGCTCAATTATGATTAAATTATACTTTTTATTGTGTTAGTATCATGTCCAAATTTCAAAATCAAAATATAGTAAAGTAAGTTTCAATTTCTATGTGTTCAACTCAACCATATTAGTATAAGAAAAGTAAAGTAACTAGTTTCAAACCAGTAGTCTTAAGAGCAAAGTTAATGCTGACTTAAATTAATATATTAATAAATAGTTTTGCTTTGAGCATTTTTGAATCCTTTTGAAATAAACTCTTGTTCTTGCAAGTACTTTACTAATCGGGTTTAGAGCTTTAGCTTTGAACAAATTTTAATTAAGGTTGGGTTTAGAGACTCAGGTTTAAAAACAATAAAGAGGGTGAGTAAAGGGATTATACTTGTTTCCTTTTTCCAAAAATAATACTTTTTATGTTTTAATTTAATATCATCATTTCATTTTTTTTATTGAGAAGCAAAATGTGTTTGTTAGAAAAGGAGAAAAGAAGTAGGGTATGAGGAATCCATAATCAAGGGCCAAAATTTAAAAGGTTTCAAAGGTTCATAAACAAAGAGAGGTTAAATTAATTAAGTTTTAAAAGCATTTGAATTTGTCAATAAAAAGAAAATTTAATGAAAAACTGGGGAATTATGACTATGCGGATCATGACCAAACGATCATCATAGATGCGTCATTTCGACAATCATTAATGTTTAGGCTAGTCAATTGACTCTCTAAATCAATTGATAAGTTTTTTAGACCAAAGTTTTTTAGACCAATTGATCGAGGCCCTATATACGCTTATTTATTGGCATATGTTGTGTTGATGCTTTGATCATCTCTCTTTGAAATTTTTGTGAGGGGAACATTGAAAATGTATTTGAGACCATAATTAAGACTTTAAATGCGATTTATGATATTGTAATTGAAGCAAACACAAACTATTAAACCATTACAAACAATATATAGGTTCTATGGTTGTATGATTTCAAATGAAACTATCCATGCGTGATAAAAGTTGAAGTCAGCATTAGTAATATCTCATGAAACATGCATGGCTCATAAAACCAATTATCCTCAATTAGAATTTGATCATATTAGGATTTTTTACTATGATAGTAGTTGAACTAACATGCTGTCATTTAAGATCACTTTTATTTTCCTTTATGTCTGCTAACATATAAAATTTGACTCAAGCTAGGTTTTGACAGGTTGGCAATGAATTTGACTCCATCATTGCCTTAAATCCACAAAAGGATGGATTATATGATCTCCAAAACTCACCTCTAAGACTCAAGGATAAGAAGATTGAACTTCAACTCATGCTTGAAGATCAAGATTTTCATGGACAGTCTAAGTATTATGAGGACCTGTTTATCATCATTTGTACCACATCTGAATTGTTTGAAGTCTTAGATATGGGTCATCATAATTTCAACAATCTTTTCTATGATTTCATGTTGGCCACTTCAAAAAAAGAAGTTTTAGAATATGTCATGCATATGAAAATTAACTATATGGGTATTCTCCTCTTCCTACAGGACACTAAACCATACAAATTCATTCAAAATCTTTGAAGGCATTACAAAAGCTTGAGTTAAGAAGCATTGATTAATTTAGACTAGGGTTCTTTTTTTAGGCAATTGCTTCTTTCTAAAGGTCAATGTTGATATACCTAGATCGTTCAACCCTTTCTATCTCAATCCAATCTTGATAATGGTAAAATTAATGGTTTTCACAACCTTCTATAAGAAGATTTTTAATTTAGAAATTAACTAAGGAAAGTGTTACATGCACAATCACTTTTAATATATGATTATATATATATATAACAATAGTAATTAGTTACCATAAAAGTGATCCTTCTATATATTTATATATTTAGTTTGGTTTTTTGGGGGTGATAAGGAAAAAGTTGATAGGTAAGTTAATCTTATTGCCACTTTACGAACCGTACATGAGATTTTAACCTCATACAGATTCTTGTTGAATTCTTTTGAAGTCATTAGATTCTTTTCCTTGTTCCTAAGAATCTCCTCCTTCCACTCCGTCTCGAAAAGTAACTACGACCAATTCAGTCATGTTTTCATATTCCAATTGAACACTTTAATTTCATTTTTTATTATTCTCAAATCAAAGGAGAAGATTATTCTTTTTATCAAACATATGCAAATCAAATCACGATCTCTCTCTCCCTCTCTCTCTCCTTCTCTCTCTCTCTCTCTCCCTCTCTCTCTCTCTCTCTATATATATATATATTGGACTTGGTTGCAACCTCCTTCCTACAAAGACAACAAACATGGTGGTAAAAGTGATGCCACAACTAACAATTTTTATCAAAAAAGCTCATATAATGAACTCAGGGAATTATTGACTGGACAGTATATCACATATAGAATTACTATAGAGCATCAAAATATAATTCATATCCATGGAACTTAATCATGTTTCTATTGTATTCAAATTGTAACATGATAAAGGAACTCAAGGCATTATCATACCAAAATCTTAACACAATCTAAAGTTGTGTTTGTTTTTTTAACTTTTTGCTTAAAGCAATTTAGTTTCAGAATTTAGGTTGTTTGTTTTTCTACTTTTCCATAACTTATTATAAACTTTTTACTAAATAAAAAAAATAACATTTTGATTTTTTTACTTTTTAATACTTAATAAAAATAAAATACTACAAAAACAAACAACCTAATATTTAACACTATTAAGCATTAAGATTTTATTTAGAATTAAGTAAAAAAACAAACACCACCTAAATCTTATCAATCTATAAATCTGAGATGTACTTCCCTTTCTGAAGTTTGACTGCTCTCCTAATTCCCTCCAACACTTGCAAATTAATATGGTGAAAACTAGATGAAAGGGGCTGCATGGATCCTCAATTAATCAGGATTTACCGGGCCAGATCAAGTTTTAGGCATACTTGGTTTTGGGTTGTGTTAGGATTCTTTCTTTCTCTCTTGAAAGTATGAGAAAGAGGATTGAAATATTGACAGGATATGGCCTAAGAAACAAGCTGGTATATAAATAAATTGCATAAAGTCATGCTTGGTAGAGCTTACAAATTATTAAGTCATGCGAAACATTAAATAAGATTAAAGAAAATTAAAGAGTTGGTAAGAACTTAAAGAGAGCTTTCCTGATTCAACTGAGGACTATTTCGAGTCTTGTGATCAGGGTCAGGTCCTCTTAATCTTTTATTTTATGGGTCCTCAGTTGGGTTGTTTTCTCATGGCTTCTCTTGATATTAACATTAGTATCTGCTGCTGCTGATTCATCTTCTAGGCTATATATAAGACCGACTCCACACTCTCCCACCTTCACTACTTTTTTGTTGATGCTAGAGTAAAATTTAACTTTAAGGTTCCTCCATTGATTTGAGCGATCCTGTGCCAGAATACAGATCTTAGGATAATATAACAACCACACTTGATCAGATGCATCATTCTCATAGCAGTCACAATGGGTATTTAATAAAAGAGAATCCTTAAATCTGATTTGAACCCCATCGATACTCAATTTGCAGGCTAAAAGACAACCAGGTACCCGTTCATCATCAGAACCATCATTGGGTTCGCTCTCAGATTTCTCTCCAGATTCATTCTCATCATCTAGTTCGCTCTGAGATTTCTCTTCAGATTCATTCTCATCATCTAGTTCGCTCTGAGATATCTCTTCAGATTCATACTCAAGTTCATCCCTAACTGGAACATAAAGAGAACATAGAACAAAACCCAATAGATTCTTATCCTCATGCCAATTCATAGGAAGCTCTATTGTTACTTCACTTCTATGACGCTCTATTGTTACTTTACTTCCCATATTCTCGTTCCTTATTTCTTCTGGAATTCCACAGCTTCCAGGCATGACAATACTGATTCCCTTCCCATTATAGAAAAAGCAATCAAACTCTGCCATTGACAGACTATTCCTCCATTCCAAATCCTGCACAATAAAGTACCAAGTAAATTTTGTGTCTGAATAAAAACCTATATTCCATGAAAATCATACCTGAACTTCTGATTTAAAGCAATTAAAGAGAGAGCACCATAACTGCCCCTTCCATAGCAATGATGGGGGACTTGATAAAGTTTCCAAGCATGCACAATCATGTGCCTCAATGTCCCGTAGGCTTGAGGGCAGCTCTGGGATTTCTTGAAGCATCTTGCAGTGACTCAACCCGAGGACTCGCAACTTGGAAAGTTGACTGATGCGAGCAGGTAACCTGCTAAAATGGTTGCCGCTCAGGTTCAGCCATTTCAACATTGATAGATGGCAAATGTCAGTAGGGATTTCACCTTCAACTAGATTGCAGTGACTTAGATCCAATTTTTCCAATGAGGAAAAGCACGAAATATCACTCAGTATTGCTCCTTGCCTGAGATTGGAATGACTTACAACTAATGCTTTCAAGGGGCATAAACGTGACAGAGAAGGCAATTGACAACTAACACTTTCTGCATGAAACCTCTCCAAACACTGCAAGCTATCAAGATTCTCTGGCAATTTCTTGACATTCCAACATCGACCGATATTGAGAGTTTTAAGAGATCTCAAATTGCAAATGCTGTCTGGAAGACTGGAAAGGCTTTCACAACAAAACAAATTCAAATCTTCAAGCCCTTTCAAACGTTTAACTGATGATGGCAGCTCTTGTATAGATGTATAATCTAAATGAAGCTCTCTCAGCCTCTCCATGTCCTTCTTGATTTCTGGAAAAATCTTTATTTCTGTGCAGTGAGTGCAACGAAGGGTTGTAAGGCATTTTAGCTCACAAATGCCACTTGGAAGATTCTCAAGGTTTTCACACCCTATCAAATTCAAGAAAGAAGAGAAGTTAGCTGATGACTTTAATAGATTATAAGTGAAAATTTTAAGCAGACGTCTACAACATACATTCAAGATTTAGGATCTCCAAATTCGGTGCATTTGAGATGTTTGGTATTTCAATGAGATGTCGTGAATGACTGAGATCGATAACCTTCAACTTTTCAAAAATCTGTAGCAAATGGAAATGTGATTTAACAAATAAACTTCCATGAATATTAAATTAATCTAAAGAGTAAAACGATTAACTAATTATCATACCTTGTTTTCTAGAAAAAGTTGTTTTATGTTGCTACTCCGAAATGTGACTTCAACAAGTTCCTCTCCATGAAAATTTGATGGCAAAGATTCCAAAGGGTATCCATCCCAATGGAGATATCTTAACTCATATGAAGGAAATTCAAAGTCTCTAGAAAAGTGAACTTTAGGAGCAGTCATTGCTTTCAAATGGAAAGCGTCATATTTCGCATCTTGATGTACCTTGAGCAATCTAAGTTTCCTCATCATTTTGAATGCTTCAGTAGTAAATTCTATTTGTTTTGATTTAGGCATGTCAAGGTCAAGGATTATCCCTTCAATTGACTGGGTCCCCTAAAAGAATATGAATCAACAATTAGCAAAACAAAATTATATAAAAATTTAATGCAATTATAAATTAAGAACTTATTTAAAAAAAAATATATCTTTTAGTAGAGCTTAAGCAACTTCATTCACTTACTGTATTTGTTGTTAATACTTGATAAATATCCTCAGGATCCCACAATCTGCTCCATTTTCCTGGCTCTTTAGGAGACGTTTGACAAACAATTTTCCAACACATTTCTTGTAATAAGTCATGCATCCCTATGATGTCATTAGAAAGAGTTATGAGACACCTGTCACTAAGAACTCTCATTCCAACCTTTGCGTGGAAATTACAACCATCTAGTATTCTTGTAGCAAAATCTTCACTTTGCCCCTTAAAGAAGCAAGCAATATCCAAGAATATGTCCTTCTCCATGTCATCTAGACCATCATAGCTTATCTCAAGAACATCTTGGACTTCATTATTAGGTTTTTCTTTTAACTTTGCCAATGCACTTTCCCATTGGGCATTTGTTTTGCCAAAAAGAAAAGAACCGAAAACTTTTAGAGCTAGTGGAAGACCTCTCGCATAAACAACTACACGTCTTGAGAGAAGTGCACACGTTTTTGGTATTGGGCGATTTGTTTTAAAAGCATTCCAACTAAAGAGTTGAATTGCGTCTTCATTTGTCAATCCACTGGGCTCGTATAATTTGTTTACGCCATGCGCACGTAGTAAATGCTTATTTCTTGTGGTTATAATGATTATACTTCCTAAACCAAACCAACTATGATTTCCAGCTAAGGCTTTTAATTGGTCTAAATCATTGACATCATCAAGAACAATAAGAACTTTTTTTGAGGAGACTCTCTCCTTTATCACATTGATTCCTTGACCAATAGAACTAATTTTTTTTCGTTTCATCCCCATTAGAACATCGTCAAGAAGTTGTTCTTGTAATTGAAGCATACCAAAACTAGCTTTGGATCTTTCTCTAACATTCTCAAGAAAGCTAATGCTTTCAAATTGATATGAGATTTCATTACAAATAGCTTTGGCGATGGTAGTCTTACCAATTCCACCATATCCATAGATCCCAACTACGGGAATATCATTCAATTGAATGTTGTTTATCAATGAGAGTAGAGTTCGAAGACGATAATTCATCCCAACTATGTGCTCACCAACATGGAAAATCTTCTGATTCAATTTTCTAAGGACGTCACTAGTGATTTCCCTAATAATCTTTGATTCATACCTGTCAATTACAAAGTATAATAAAACAATAAATGAGTTAGAATGAGTTTTGCAAGGTATCATAGATGTGAAGTAAATTTGGTCATGTTTTGCAATGCCCGCTAAAATGCAATTATTAGTGAATAGAATATAAACTAAAATGATCAAGCCACATTTAATTTATTTTATATATTTAAGAACATTTCCATAATGTCACGTATACATTTGAGAGAAAAAGAAATGAAGAGAACATAAATATGATCTATATTTGTTCTACTAATTATTTGTTAGGCTCAACCTAAGTTAACTAGTGTAGGTTGTTGTTGCCGCTTTGTTGATATGAGACTATATCATAACATTGGTAGAGACATTTTCTAGTTTCCAAGTATAAGCTCCTCATTGGCTATGGAAGTATTCTAACTTACTAATGTTTTTATTTATTAGAGCATTGCTTGTGACTATCCTCTATGCCCTCATTGAATTTTTGACCATTAATTTATTTCACAAAAAAATTAACCTATGGACCCCTTTCCATCCTATTTATCTCTATGTTCTATCAACATGACAATGTTCCAAGGACTTTCTTCTTCTCAATTCACATATTCTGTAAGTTTCACACCTCCATAGTCCTCACTTCACTAGGGGCAATAGATTGTAGTTATGGGGAAAATTTCACACATGTATTTGTTAATCAAGAACCTATGTGATGCTAGCTAGCTTTGAAAAAGGGGCCTCCAATAGAATCAAATTTATTGGTGTATGCACCCACAAGTAAGCTCGTCTTGAAAAAGATCTTGCCGGCAACACAATATAGCTTGAAACGTGTGGTTGAAAGTTTTGTGAAAAGGGATCAATTGAGGCAATTTTTTAAAACCTTAACCTTTGAATGAAATTGAAGATAAATTAAGCTAACAGAATAGAAAGTTCAGCACTGAAGGTGAAGGAAAGGCCTTACTGATCATGTACATGCCACCCAGAAAGACTGCCAACTTCACTCAAGGCTGTCCTCCACCTTTTTATCTTCTCACTTTTCTCTTGGTCTGCATCCTTTTCATGTTGAATAAACGCTTCTCCATAACTCTCCATTTGTTTCCTTACATCCGACGGATCTACATGATAGAAAACCGGCGAAACCCTTCGGTTCATTTCTATCCTACACTCCATGATTTTTTCGACCTCATCCAAACACCATCTTGAAGAAGCATAGTTTTCCGAGAAAATTATAATAGAAATCTTCGATTTTTCAATAGCTTTCAAGAGTTCCGGTGTAATCACACCACCTCTCTCAAGTTCTTCATCTTCTCTAAAGGTGTGAATTCCTTTAGCAACCAAAGAGGTATACAAATGGTCTGTAAAATTTGTACGGGTATCCTTCCCTCTAAAACTCAAGAACACATCATAGCTCCTTGAAGAGATAAAAGTACTGGTGGAAGCCATGGAAGACGTTGGTCTCAGAATCTCTCTGAAGCCCCAAGATTTGCGAATAGTATGAATATCAGCTCTGAAACTTAATGGTGATGGTGAATTTTTCTGGAAGAGAGTAATGAGTTGTCTGATGGCGGCAGGTGGGTGGCTTTAATGAGGGGACAGGTGGGTGGCTTGAATGAGTGGACAGGTGGGTAGCTTTTAAAATAAGAAATATTTGGTTAAAAAGATAAAATAATCCCAAAATTAAAAATCTAACTCTTTTCTTATTAAAAAAATAATTTATTTTTAATATAAATATTATTTTTTATTTTAAATATTTATATATAAATTTAAAAAAAAATTATTTTTTAAAAAATAATAAAGATATTTTTGTTCAAATAATATAAAAAAAAGATAAGAGATTAAATTTTAAAAATTAGATTTTGAGAGGGCTTTTAATTAAATTACCCTTAAAACAATATATATATATATAAGAAAGGGAAAATTCTACGGTACCAAATAATAATTATTGGTTATTTGAAAAGCCACCCACCTCCCCACTCATAGTTACTTAAGCAGCCAAAGCTGGATGCTCTTGAAGCCACGGAGCACAAGTTTATGATTTATAATTAAATAATAAAAATTTTAGAATGTATTATTTTACATTAAATTGAATAAGAAACTGAATAATTATTTTTATCAATCTTAAATTTTATCTTGAAAATTAATTTTTGTTAAATAATTTTAAAATAAAATTAAGTTATTTATTTTTATAATTTTGTTCTTTCTACCGAGAAATGGTTTTCAAATTTTGAATGAAATTAATATATTTTAAGATAAAAAATAGACAATTTTTAATTTTAATGCTTATCTAATAAATTAATTAATAATTTCAAACAAAACAAACTTTTTCACTTTTTTAAAAAGTTGACTAAAATAAAATTTATAATGGCTTTGATATTTTTAGAGTTTTTAGAAGTTTTTTAGGCTCATACAATATAATTAATTTTAGAAAAGTTTAATATGATATCTTTTCATTATTTTATGAAGTAAATTAATTATTTAATATTCACTCATTCCATCTATATTTCATTCATAAAAACTACTACCATCATAACTAGCAACTAATCGATAATTTCTTTCTTCTAATTGAATGTCAGGAGATAAAAGGTTTTGAATAATAATTTTTTTCTAGTTATAAAATTATAAAAAATTGCATTGATTATTGAAGGGGTTTTAACTATTGAATATGGAGACATTTTGAATTGTTCTTCTATTTTATTAATTTCTAATTTTCCTCTTGTTATGGTTTGAATTTGATTTTTATTTTGATTAATACCATTAATACTAAGTTTATATTTGATTTTGTTGGTGTAACTAGTTGTATATTTGATTTTGCAGTATTTATAGGAATAATAAAAGGTTAATATAAAGGCTTAGTAGAATATGATAATGGTGATGATAAAGTTGAAAAAATTTTTGAGGAAAAAGTTGATTTTGATATTTCTCCTATCTTTCATCTCAAGATAGAAGAAAACAAAAATTAAGAAATTTTTGTTGTTTGTTGAGTTAAATATTGAAGAGAATGATTTGTATAATTTAATTATTGTCGAACTTATCTAATATCTTTATAAATTATGAGACTTTATTTTTCGTTGATTTTTAAAATTTTGAAGGGTGAGGTAGAAATTTAATTATTGTCAAAATTAAATTAATAATTATTTAAGGGTCCGAGAAAATTGATGATTAGTGTTTCTCTTTGGTTCTTGGAATGTTAGGAATCTGCCTGTAAATTTTGTGGTATGTGGGTCCTTATATTATTCTTTGAAAAGCCACCCACCGTCCCCACTATCATTACTTTTTTTATCATTGTTTCACATAAGCACTCAAAGATGGATGCTGTTTGGGCATATCAGTATAAGACTGAGCACAAGTTTATAATTTATAATTAAATAATAAAATTTTGAGAATGTATTATTTTATATTAAATTGAATAATTATTTTTATAAATTTTGAATTTTATCTTGAAAATTAATTTATGTTAAATAATTTTAAAATAAGAAATTAAGTTATTTATTTTTAAATGGTTTTAAAATTTTGAATGAAACTAATATATTTTAAGTTAAAAAATAGAAAATTTTTAATTTTAATGCTTATCATATAAATTAATTAATAATTTCAAACAAAACAAACTTTTTCATTTTAAAAAAAGTTGACTAAAATAAAATTTATAATGGTTTTAATATTTTTAAAGTTTTTGGAAGTTTTCTAGGTTAATGCAATATAATTTAATTTTGGAAAAGTTTAATATGATATTGTGGACCCCGCATTTTGGCTCAATGCGTTTCCACTCGATGGCAAGCTTCGCTTTTTATTTCATTTGGTGAAAATTTGATTTTTAGAAAAAGGACTTGGAGTCGTCACTTATTTTTGTTTTATTTTTAAAGGGTAGACAAAATAAGAAAGAAAAACCCTAAGTGTGACTCCTTATTTGGAAAAGGTGGTCTGTGAAAAACCAAGTCTGGGCCCGGGGGTCAGGTTACTTATCGGGAAGGTACGGTAAAGACCGTAGCACCCCTCTAAGTCCCTAAAGTCGGGTCTCTATTAATAAAATGAAGCAATCATGGCAATTGACAAGGAAAACAGTAGACACCCAGAACTATCATGCACATATGGGAATCAAAACACGCATAAAGAATGGTCAAAGTGAGAGTGGATGCATACCTTGGCAATGAGCCACAACGCGCTATCAAAAAACAGGGTTATGGCACAAATAATGAACGCAAAATACGTCACATGCATCACTAAACAAAATATGAAATCAATAATGACATGTGAGGCCACTAAGTGGCTATGCATCTGGATATGTGCATGCGTGGGACCAGGGAGGCATGATGGGATTGACTATGGGATAGTCAATGAAATTGAGGTAGCCAAGGAGTGACATGCTGCAAACTTCTCAACGAGACCTTCTTCTAGTGAGATCAAGTGCCTCGGGACTGAAAACTGAGCCACTGCCACAAACAGTCAGCGCCACAAAAATCATAAGAAATGGG
The DNA here is from genome assembly GCA_030254885.1 of Vitis rotundifolia. Lineage (NCBI taxonomy): Eukaryota > Viridiplantae > Streptophyta > Magnoliopsida > Vitales > Vitaceae > Vitis > Vitis rotundifolia. The sequence goes on along the minus strand of CM058168.1, from coordinate 25,249,662 downwards.
TATTACTCCAAACTTGGCAAGACACTGGTCACTTGCTTTGCTTTCGACACAGGAATGGTCACTTTGCTTCTCGTGACCCCACGGCTAGGCTCCACCACAAAGCAAAAACTTCGAGGACGACTTTCAGGGAGGATTGACGCTTTAGTGAACTGGTATCACCATTCTGGTCTGATTAAGACTACTTGAAACTTGAGAAGCTACGAAATCGCTATCTTCGGAACCATCAAAATTGTTTTTCAATCCCACTGGTCATCATCAGCATTCTTGGATGAGGAAACAGTGCTCCAGAGACGTCACCCTATAGGATCTCACCAACTGAGCAACACCCATGAGCGGGATATCGATATTTAGAGTCATGAGCGCGCCACCAGATTGACTCTTGTTGGAGGAAAACGACAGTAACGGGTGTTGAAATCATGATGGATTCTCCTGAAGGCAAGATGCTGACGCTGCATGGGCATGAACCTTCTTCGGAAAATACAGTTGGGTTTCTGATTGTTTCGCTTACTAGGTCCCTGAATATTCGTCCTGTGATGTCCAGGACTGCTTCTGATATTTCCCAGTCTCCTCACCCGGCGACGGTTTCACCAGTCGGGTCTTTCCTCAGCACACCACGCATGACGTCAAACAAGTTCTCAGGCGTTCCTTCTCTTGAATTCTGATGAATTCACCCCATATTTGCTGTAATAGATGTTGGGATTTAAGGGTATGGAAACTAATGACTAGCCCAAAAAACACAAACAAAGAACAGAATAAATAAGAAAAAAAAAAAAAAACTTATCGGCTGAGGCGTGACAAGCACTGTCCTTGAAATAGATCCACCCTCCTCGAAGACGAACTCGGTGCACTAGGAAACCAGTGGTCTACCTCCAGGATTCAACAGCCAAATCTCGCTTTGGGTGCACTCTATAAGCGAGATGTGTACAGCTCGGGTTTTGAATAAATTCCTCCAAGATGTATGAAAATACCCTGACAAACTCTCTGGAAAATTCTCTCTAAAAATTAGGGATATTTTATGAGAGATGGGTGACCTACTTTTATAGGCCACTAATACAGTCCCAAAAGAAATCTACTTCTTTAGGAGATGACACAAAGTGTAAGGTGATTTTGAATGAAACTCTACTATCATAATCCCAAAGGAATCTACTTCTTTAGGAAATGACACAAAGTGTAAGGTGATTTTGAATGAAACTCTATTATCACAATCCCAATAAGACTTTTCCCTAAAATATAACACTAATAGAATAAAATAAAATATAATAAAATAAATTAAAAAAATAATAATTCCCAAAAAATAAAATATTAATTATTTACACTTTTCCTACAATCCCCCACAAAGTGTAATTAATAATTTTTTTTTTTTTTTTTTTTTTTTTTTGAGGAAAAAGAATCCAATGCATCAGTACTGGTGCCCAAAGGCTATGAACCAGTCTTAGGACAAATAAGTATTGAATCACGAAACATGGTGAAAATAAATTTCTATGAACCAGTGTTTCTTGATGTAACTCAAGGGACTTTTATCCACATTGGTTTCTCAACTACACTACGAGCTGTACAAAACGGGTTGGCACAAATAGGCCATGCGCCCTACCTGGATATTCATGAGAGCTCTAGAGAACCTGCCTAAGTTCTCATAGGAAGCGGCCCCACCTCCACTCTCATATAGGTGAATCCATCAAGTATGTTCTGCATTTAAACATACCATTCATAAGGAATATGGAATTCATTAGGAGTAAACACTCAACCTTAGTCAATGCAGAATACGCTCTATCTACACCATAGGGATGGACTCTCATACAATTAGAGTTGATAGAGCATCTCAAGTCAACAAGTGATTTGTTATTACCCATATGAACCTACTTCATGGAATTTCCATTCTAATAGGTTGGGTTACCACCACTTTTGACTTCTGTAGTAGGCATAAGCCCCATCCCCCTCGATGTTTCTTCCACTAGTTTCTTATTTAGTGGTTTGGTCAAAGGATCGGCCAAATTCAACTCTAACCTAACAAATTCTAGGGATATAACCCCTGTTTCAAGCAATTGCCGCACAATATTGTGCCTTAGGCGTATATGTCTGTTCTTCCCATTAAATATTTTACTCTTAGCCTTATCAATTGCAGCTTGGCTATCACAACGCATAGACACAGACAGGGTTGGTCTCGTCCATAAAGGGATATCTGCTAAGAGGTTTCTAAGCCACTCAGCCTCAGAACTTGCCTTCTCTAAGGCAATAAACTCAGCCTCCATAGTAGACCGAGTAATGCAAGTTTGCTTGGCAGACCTCCAAGAAACTGCACTTCCACCAAGTATGAAAACATATCCACTAGTGGATTTCATCTCATCTGAATCCGAGATCCAGTTTGCATCACTAAATCCTTCAAGGACACTTGGAAATCCACTGAAGCACAAACCATAGTTAATGGTGCCTCTCAAGTACTTAAGGACTCTACGAATAGCAGTCCAATGGTCCTGATTAGGACTTTGGGTGTACCGACTCAATCTACCTACTGCATAAGCAATGTCAAGTCTGGTACAGTTCATTAAATGCATTAGGCTCCCTAAGATTTGAGCATACTCTATTTGGGCAACACTAAGTTCTCTATTTTTCTTCAGCTGTAAGCTGGGATCGTAAGGAGTTGACACTGGTTTACAATCAAAGTGTTCAAACTTCCTTAGGATTTTCTCAACATAGTGCTCTTGAGAAAGTTTAAGCCCATTAGGTGTTCTAGTTATTTTAATTCCTAGAATCACCTCTGCCTCTCCTAGGTCTTTCATATCAAACTTAGAGCCTAGGAATTTCTTGGTCTCACACACAACCTCTAGGTTAGTTCCAAAGATCAACATGTCATCAACATAAAGGCAGATGACCACACATGTGTTATCCTCATACTTGCTGTAGATACACTTATCAGCATCATTAATGGAATATCCATTAGTTACTAACACATGATCAAACTTGTTGTGCCACTGTTTGGGAGCTTGTTTTAACCCATATAGTGATTTAACCAATTTACACACTTTTTTCTCCTTCCCTGGAACTACACAACCCTCAGGTTGATCCATATAAATTTCCTCTTCCAAATCCCCATTCAAGAATGCAGTCTTGACATCCATTTGGTGTACCACCAAATTATGAATGGAAGCTAGAGCAATCAATACTCTAATTGATGCTATTCTAGTCACAGGGGCAAAGGTGTCAAAGTAATCTACATCCTTCCTTTGTTTAAAGCCTTTGGCAACTAAACGAGCTTTATACTTCTCTATGGACCCATCTTGTTTTAACTTTCTTTTAAAGATCCACTTACAACCAATAGTCTTTGCTCCAGGAGGTAAATCTACTAACTCCCATGTATGGTTATACATGATTGATTCAATTTCACTATTAATGGCCTCCTTCCAGAATGGTGCATCAGGAGAAGTTATAGCTTCTTTATAGGATCTAGGGTCCTCATCTATTAGGAAGGTGTAGAAACCATCTCCAAGGTTTGTTTCTTTCCTATCTCTTTTACTCCTTCTAGTTTCAAATTCAGAAGGTTCAATAGACTTGTCTCTTCTTGTTTTCTGAACTTCTTGTTCACCATTTAGTTTCATAGGAAAGATGTTTTCAAAGAAATCTGCATTCTTTGTTTCTATTATAGTATTGACATCTACAAGGTTGTTTTCTGACTTAGTAACAAGAAACCTATATGCCACACTATTCTCAGCATAACCAATGAACATTGCATCAAAGGTTTTAGGACCTAGTTTTCGTTTTTTAGGTTCAGGAAGAAGAACTTTAGCTAAACACCCCCACACTTTAAGGTATGCTATATTAGGTGCATAACCCTTCCACAACTCATAAGGAGTTTTACTAGTTTTCTTGTAAGGTATCCTATTTTGAATATGACATGCGGATAGGATAGCTTCCCCCCACAAGTTCAAGGGTGCTCCTGAACTTACCAACATTGCATTCATCATATCTTTTAAGGTCCTATTTTTCCTTTCTGCTACTCCATTAGACTCAGGGGAATAAGGAGGAGTAGTTTCGTGAATGATCCCATGATCTTCACAAAAAGAATTAAAGGGGTTGGACTCATACTCTCCTCCCCTATCAGTTCTAAGCCTTTTGATTTTCTTACTTAGTTGATTTTCCACTTCAATTTTGTACTTGATGAAAGCATCTTTTGCTTCATCTTTGTTTCTCAAAAGATATACCCTTGTATACCTTGAGTAGTCATCTATGAAGGTTATGTAGAATCGTTTACCACCTCTAGTCATTGTATTTTTTAGGTCTCCTAAGTCACTATGTATTAAACTTAGTAGGTTTGATTCTCTTTCAACTGATTTGCAAGATTTCTTTGTGGTTTTAGATTCTACACAAGATTCACATTTTTCATGGTTTTCTAAGGATAATTTAGGGATTAAACTCAGTTCAACCATTCTCTTCATATATGAAAAATTCACATGTCCTAGTCTACCATGCCAAATATCACAAGAATCAACTATGTAAGCAGAAGAAGAAGATGCATTATTATTAATAATATCAGAAACATTCAACAAAAATAAACCCTGATTACAATAGCCCTTTCCCACAAATGCATCATTCTTGGTTAAAACTATTTTATCGGAGTCAAACAAGATCCTCACTCCTGCTTTTCCAAGTAGAGATACTGACACCAAGTTCCAACGAATATCTGGCACATGAAGAACATCACAGAGGGCAAGCACTTTTCCAGAGGTTAGCTTGAGAAGAACTTTCCCTTTGCCAATCACTGGAGTAGATCTAGAATCACCCATGAACACTTGTTCCTCTCCTTCCTTTACAGTGGTATAGGAAGTGAATGCACTTCTGTTACCACAGATGTGCCTGGTAGCCCCAGAGTCTACCACCCAATCCATCATATTGGTGACCATGCTCACCTCAGAGGAGATTACTACTGTGATCACCTCTGTCTCTGCCAGATTTGCCTTTGAATTGGTCTTCTCAGTTCTCTTCCTGTGGCGACATTGAGCTGCATGGTGTCCAGATTTGCCACAGACAAAGCAATTACCTCGTTTTTTAATAGTTGAGTTCTGGACCTTGTTTGATGCATTGGGCTTAGTCCTAGAGTTTTGTTTCCTGGACCTATTGTTTTTGGGTTTAGGTTTTTCTTCTACTACATTAGCCTTAGAAGACAATTCCTTAGCTTTCTCAATATTGTCCCTATTTCGGTTTTGTTCCTCAATCCTAATATGGATTATTACATCCTCTAGGGACATCTGTTTCCTTTTATGTTTCATGTTATTTTTATAGTCTTTCCAAGACTCTGGAAGAGTCTCTACTAAATAACCAGCCACAAAAGGTTCGGGTAATTTAATGTCTTCAATAGCTAAGTCATTAATCAACAAGTGGTAGTCATGGATTTGAGATGATACATCTCTATCTTCAGTCATTTGGAAATTTCTAAAATTCCCTATGGCATATTTCTGAGTTCCTGCATCTTCCAAAATATATTTTTTATTCATTGCATCCCAAATTTCTTTTGCAACTTTAAATTGACAATAAATATCAAAAAGTTCATTAGAAAGGGTACTCAGAATAGCATGTCTAACTTGTTTATTTCCAGTTTCCCAGGTTGGTAACAAATGAGAATCATCTTCTGGTTTTGGGTCAGTCAAAATGTGTCCCATGTTCACCACATCAATTGCAGAGCAAACCCTTTCCTGCCATCTCTTAAAGAATGTCCCATTGAAGGGATCAATTTTAGAGGTGTCAGGACGGGTGTGAACTAGGGAAGCTTCCATTTGGATTTTATTTCAAGATTGTTGGGATTTAAGGGTATGGAAACTAATGACTAGCCCAAAAAACACAAACAAAGAACAGAATAAATAAGAAAAAAAAAAAAAAACTTATCGGCTGAGGCGTGACAAGTACTGTCCTTGAAATAGATCCACCCTCCTCGAAGACGAACTCGGTGCACTAGGGAACCAGTGGTCTACCTCCAGGATTCAACAGCCAAATCTCGCTTTGGGTGCACTCTATAAGCGAGATGTGTACAGCTCGGGTTTTGAATAAATTCCTCCAAGATGTATGAAAATACCCTGAAAAACTCTCTGGAAAATTCTCTCTAAAAATTAGGGATATTTTATGAGAGATGGGTGACCTACTTTTATAGGCCACTAATACAGTCCCAAAAGAAATCTACTTCTTTAGGAGATGACACAAAGTGTAAGGTGATTTTGAATGAAACTCTACTATCATAATCCCAAAGGAATCTACTTCTTTAGGAAATGACACGAAGTGTAAGGTGATTTTGAATGAAACTCTATTATCACAATCCCAATAAGACTTTTCCCTAAAATATGACACTAATAGAATAAAATAAAATATAATAAATTAAATTAAAAAAATAATAATTCCCAAAAAATAAAATATTAATTATTTACAGTTTTCCTACAATAGAGACCTTCCAGAATTCAGAATCGAGATGGCCTTCCATCTAGGACCAAATCTTTTTCGTGTTTCGCTACTTTCCTTCTTTCAAAAGTCAAAACCAACAAGAAGAAGATGGTACTCTTGACAATCACAGCGCTAGCAGTGTTCAAAATATAGACTCCGCCTACAAGAACTCGGGCACTATGGTTCACATGACGCCGCAACTGGTATGATTAATGGAGGGAATGGGCACGATGATGGGTACGTGCATGGGGGCATGAGAGATAGGCATGCATGCATGTGGGTGAGAAAGGGAGGAAGGACCGAAAGTGAGCATTGGTGGGAGCAATGGGGTACATGGTGTGGTGTAGAGAGAGAGAAGGTGGTGAGATTGGTGGGAACGGGTAGAGAAAGTGGGTATTGTGGTGTAGAGAAAGAAAAGGTGGTGAGATTGGAAACAGTGGGTATGATGATGGATATGAGATGTGAGTATAGAGGTTATAAGAAAATGGTAAGAGGGATGGGTAGCGTGAGAAATGAGGAGTAATAGGCATGAAGGTGGAAATGGGTATTGAAAGGTGGTGAGGCCGTGTGGAAGGGTGGAGCTGTAGGTGATGAAAAACGGCCATGCATGCTTGCATGGATCCCATGCATGAGTGAGAAAATGGGTAGGAAGTGGAAATGGGTATGGAAGGTGGCCGTTTGCATGGTTTCCATGCACATGAGCGGGTATGGGTGCTAGTGATAGAGAAAGTGAGGAAGATGGGTATGAAAGTGGAAATGACTAGTGTAGGTATTGTGGTGTAGAGAGAGAAAAGGTGGTGAGGGGTATGTGGTGTGGTGTAGAGAGAGAAAAGGTGGTGAGGGGTATGTGGTGTGGTGTAGAGAGAGAAGGGGTATGATGGGTACCATGCATGGAGTGGATGGGTGGCTTGCATGGGGCTTGAGTGTGGAGAGGTTAGTGAGAAGTGAGGGTGGCCGTGTGCATGGGGTTGATGGGTGGCTTGCATGGGACTTGATGTGCGTGAGAAATGGGTTTCATGGAGATGGGCATGAGAATGAGGGTGGCCATGCAATGTAGTGAGTGAGTAGGGATTTGAAGGATATGCATGAAGAGTGGTGAATGCCGTTGGTGGAGTGGGTAATGAAGGGTGGTGAGAAAATGATTAAATGGATTTAGTGGGTGGCTTGAGAGAGAGATGGAAATGATGAGCTCATATGGCATGAACGGTGGGTGACAATTATGATGGGTATGAACGGTGCGTAATGGGTATTGAGTGGGCATGTGGGTACGTGAATGTAGAGAGGGAAAATGGGTTTTATGGTGGGTGCCATGCATGGGGATGAATGGCATGAAGGAAAATGGGTATGTAGGGTGGCAGGGAAAGAGGGTAAGCAATGAGTATAGAGAGATAAGAGTGGATTTGATGGGTGATAAAATGGTTTGAGAGCATGGGCAGTGGGTATGAAGTGCATGGGTTGGTATAAGTGGAGAGATTAGTGAGAGGTAAGGGTGTGGGGATGGTTGATGGAAGGGGTATGGGGGGTGTCGAGAATGCATGGAGAGTGCAGAGAGTGACCATGCAGGCATGGTTCTTGTACATGTGAGTAGGTGATGATTTGGGATTTTAATGGGGGCTTGGGTGGTCATGCTCGCGTGGGGCTCCATGCAAGTGGAGAATGGATGGGAAAGATATGAATGATGGATGGTGAAGAGTTAATGGGTTGGGAAAGATGAGGCTTTAGACAGTGAAGGGTGTGGCTTCAATGATGGCACCAGCCACTGGCAGTGAGTGCTATAGCTGAGCATGATCCTGGTTGAGTCCCACCCGTGGCGAGTGGCAATGAGCCTTGGAGATAGTCACAGCTCTCTGTTTCCTTCCCCACAACATCAAGAACTGAATCAATGAGTTTGGCACCCTCAGTATAATGACCTTTTGCCCAATTATTTCTAGCAATTTCATGAGTACCAGTGCACTGAGCCAAACTCAAAACTGCTATCCACCCATGGTGCTTGGCCGACTTAAACCAGATTTTCCCGCACCATTTCCTGCATAGGATTATGGGACAACGAGCTGGTGGTGGATCAAAGGGAGGGCCAAGGATTCTCATGCACCTATGATCCAAATCTCTATTTTTACTGCTGATGGAGCTTCACCTTTTCTTCTCCAAAAATCCTCCATATTGCTGGAATCACCTCTCACATTTGCATCATCACTCCCCGCTCCCTGTCATTTCTAAGGATGCCGTGTTGCTGGAACAGTTAAACACTTGGACTACTGCAAATAGGCAAGCTCTCAGCTCAAACTCGTCAGACAGGGGAGTTCCATCAACACCATGGGAGTAAACAGATATTAACGACAACCATATGGCACTTTCGAAGCTTCATTTCAGAACATATTGGCATCATGGCATCTGACTCATTTCAACAGCAAATCATCTACCCCCACTCAGAGTGAAAATGAACCTGTGCATGCAGTGATTTTCCCTTGGTGATACCAGCTTTACAATCACCAGTGTGGAGTTAATCTCTCGGAGTAATGAAGCGATCTCAGCTTTGGTCAACAAGGAAGAGGAAATGGTCACCTCTCACAGGAATTCCATACCTCCAGGATGAATCAGTGCGAGAACTCAGGACCTGCAATCATCTTACCATAGACTGTCAGGTTCAGCTTGGACTTAGTTTACCCCAGTGACAGAAGGAAGCATTTACAGGGAGATTTCTGACCTTCCGACTAGAGCTACTGATCATTAATAGGAAGTTTATACCCTGCTGCATCGATTTCATACCTCTATATCCTCTCATCCACCCAGATTCGTGGACGTCTGAAAGCCTCTTTTACCCATCAAATGTTCATATCGATTCATCCTCCACCAGCGCACCAACACAGATTTCCAGACTTAAAGCTTTGAGCATGCATTCAGGAGAAAACAGAGGAGCAAGAGAAGGGAGACGAGAATGGAACGTGAAACATTTAACAAATATGTTGAACCCATTTCCTCATTTTATCCGTGGGTCCAACAATCAGTGGGTTAAGAAAACCTTAAGCTAGATCTACACAGTGCATGAGAAACAGAGTCTCGCTAGCTTCAAGCCAAACCACTAAGAGTGACAATGAGATCAGCAGCAACAGGGTATAAAAGAGAGGTCCAGAAATCAACAACATACAGCATATAATCCATATTTTCCTAACCCAAATCGATGAGCAATGTGGAGCAAACCAAATAAGAAAGAGATGAGAAATATGTCAATCAAAATAAGCGAGAAACTTACCTTAAACTCACCTGCAGCCACTCTCTCTCTCCGTTATCTCCTTGTAATCGGACTGCAACTCCCCAGAAGAACTGGCTCCTCCAGCCACTGATGAAACTCTTTCTCAACACCCGGAAAAATATCTCCTCTTTTCTCTGGCCATAGTCATCTCTCCCTGAAAAATCATCTCTTTTTTTCTTCCCCTCCTTTTTCTTCTTTCCCCGCCTTCCTCTTTTCTATAACTCCCAAAACTACAAGCTACCTCTGTCAACCCCATACCCTGCTCCTCCTCTGTTTTCTCTTCAAACCATCCCATCTCACCACTTGAGCAGCTCGCCCATGCCCTGTTTTCTCTCTTTGGCTGCCCGAGAATGGTTTTCATCATCACCTTCTTTTGTCTTCCTCTTCAGTCCCTCTCAAACCGCCTCATGCAGCTCAATCTCGGGTGGCAAGCAAAAATATATAACGGAAATAATATAAAATGACCCACTACCTGAGAGGGTCTACAGATATCTTTTCAAATTTATGAAATTTGTATAAGATGGAAATTTCAAATTTAAATGAAATTTAAATAATAAGATAATTAAAATGAGTTAACTGATTAAATTTTTTTTATAAAAAAAGTAATCATGTATGTGTTTAAAATGATAATTTTTATTTAAAATATAAAAGAAATAATGATATATGAATATATTTTTATGTTTAAAATTTATTTATTTATAATAAAGAAAGACTTTTTATTATAATATTTTTATATTTTTAATAATATATTAAATAGAATATGAAAAATAAAATAATTAAAGGGGAAAGAGGACCATGGCAATAATTAAAGTTGCTTTTGAATTTTGCGGTGCGTGGGTCCTTTCTTAAATTTTTTTCAAAGCCACACCCACCGCCCCACTCATCATGGTCTGACAATTGTTCCCACCATGCAACTCGTGGGCGATATTAAAATAAATAAATATATATATATATATATATAAATTTTAGAATATTAATAAAATTCTTTTTCAATCCAATTTTGATTAAAAAAAATTATTTAACTTGCAACATTTTACAAGTTTATTTTGTGGATAAATTTAGTGACGCATGATATGATTTATCTTACAAATTCAGAGATATTTATATCATATATTCTTTAACCAATGGAAAATGCTTTGACTTAAACACAATTACTTAGCATTATTTTTTTAATAGTTTTAACAAAAAAATACATAATTTATATTTTTTTATTATGGAAAAATTTAATATTATCTTATTTATTGAAATAATTATTATCTATTTATTTATATTTGTTCCTTATAATTTACTATTCCTTTTAAAGTAAATAAAATTTTATGTGAATTTTTAAATATTATGATTCATCGCTTTAAAATTTTCAATGTTATTATTCATTTTTAATAAAAAAAAAATAACAATAATAACATTTATCTAAAAAATTTATGGTTTTAGAAACTTTTTATAAAAGATAAAATTTTAAAAATTAATTTTTTTTTTTAAGGATTATTGAGTTTTGAAAGGAGAAAGAATAAAAAAAAAAATTGTAAAACAAAAAACAAAAAGAGGGATACATTTAGGGTTTGTAAAGTGAAAAAGATAAAAAATAAAATAAAATAAAATATTTTAAAAAAACTTAAAAATTAAAAACAATGGTGCATTAAGTAACATAAATAAGTTTATAAAGTATATTACAAGTAGGATAAAAATATGGTTTTTATAAAAATATTGGTGGTTGAATTTTATCGATGCATCATGAAATATCAATGAAAATTTTGATATGTCAATAAAATGAAAATTGCTCAAAACTGATTGAAATATTGAAAAAATCTTTAAAAAAAAATATTATAACTTCGATAATACATATTAAAGTCATTTTATTGAAGAAAACTATTTATGTATGATAAAAATGTATAGGATTCTAAAATAAATTTACTAACCACATTTATTATTAAAATAATGTTCTATTTAATTTTAATGTATTTTAAGATATAAAATAACTAATGATATATGTATGATTATATATATATCTAAATTATTAAATAATTACTATACAAAAAACATAAAAGTGTTGTAAAATAAAAGAAAAAGAAAAAAAAGAGAATAAATAAAGATTCTCAAAGAAAAGTAGAATAGAAAGTAGAAAGAAAACTGAAAAAAATTTTATTAGAGGTCTCGAGGAGTCACAAAGAGATATACACTAATGATTATCAATAAATTACCATTATGGAACAAAATCTGATATTTTATAACACTCCCTAAGAATATGTCTTGATAAAACAAAGGCTATGAATAATTAAGGAAAATACCCAAAAGGGGGGGTGAATTGGGTTTTTCAAAATCCTTTTTTTTTTCACACAATAATATATGCTCAAAATAAATAAAGGAAAGAGATAAGTTAGAGAATTCAAACTCGGGTGTATAGTGGTTCGGCACTCTCTTGCCTACGTCCACTCTCCTCAATCTCCTAACCGAGTGAGGGTTCCACTAACTTGAAGCTTCAATCAAGCTTTCAATCTTCTTACACTTGGATTCCGGCTCCAATGGGCTCTTACACAATCTCTTCAAGATTTGAACCACTTGAAGGCTTTCACACTCAGTTTACACAAAGATGAATCTCTCAACCTAGCTTAAGGATGACTCAAGTACAAGAGAAAGCTAGGATGATTTACAAGAGTGCACTAAGAATATGCAAGTGATGGATTAATGCACTAAGAAAGAAATGAGAGCTTTTTGATCAAGAACAAGTAGGTAGACAATTGATTGCAAAGGTTCTCTTAGTCATAAATGAAGTGGGGCTCTCAATTTATAGGTTTCTAAGCTCGGGAGACAAAAACGGCAGAAAGTAACCTCGACCGGACGAGCAAAGGGTCGACCGGATCACTAGCCGTTGGAGCATTTAATGCATGACAGGTTACCGTTGCCTCGACCGGACCTCGACCGAACGAGGGTGAGGCTCGACCGGGAAGAGGAAGCTACTGGAAGAGAGAGAAGGTTTTTGTGCTCCCTCGACCGGACCTCGACTGGACAAGGGCAACCGGTCGACCGGTTCCCCAACCGGTTGAGCTGGTTGGCCATAGCCTCGACCGGTTGAGCCTTTTGGCCCCGAAAACCTATCTTTTTTAATTTCTTTCTTTTCCAATACTTAGGCAAGGTCTTTAGGTGAGTTAATATGCCAATTTTGAATCAAATTGCCTAAGGTATATTTGATAAAACTCGGGTTTTAAAGAAAATTAAGTTTTAAAGAATAAACCGAGTTTTCTAAGATGTATGAAAAGGTATGAACATCCTAAGTGCACTCATGCTATCATCTTACATTCATTTCCTATGATTACAAGTCTTCCATATGATCTCGATCCCATATTCGTTTGGTCCTTGATGAATTTTTGAGATTATGCCTGAGATTCTTAACAAGTCAAACAATTAGTCACTTAACCATGGTTTGTTATCATCAAAACCTGATTAGGAGAACCCTTGGGCTAACATGTCTCATTAAAACCTTATTAAAAAAACCCCTATGGGAAAAATCCTGGTGAAGGAAAAAAAAGTACAATATTCTTTTGAACTATTACTATTACTTCATTAAAAATTTTTGCAATAAAACCCAATGGGACAAAACTTGGATGAAAGAAAAAAGAATACAACATAGTGATATTTTTATTAATTAGCTCCCTCTCATGTTGACATGATTATATTATCTCTAATAGAGCAGCATGGAGATCTTTGAATTGATGTATTCCAATTAGCTTCTTGAGTATTGTGGTTGATAATGCCTTTGTGAATAGATCTGTTAAATTGTCACTTGATCTTACTCGTTGAATAGCATTTTGATCACTTTTTTGGAGCTGATGAATGTAAAAGAACTTGGGCAATATATGCTTAATTTTATTACCCTTAATATGTCCTTCTTTAATTTGTGCAGTACATACAACAACTTGGTAGCATTACCTTTGATGGACGGCAATCCACATGTTTCCATATTTGCTTGATTAATCTCCATGATATTTGTCGTACCACCATGGGTAAATACATACATTTGAGATCGAGCTTTGAGGGGGTCTGAAAGATAGTCAACATCTACATATTCAAACAATTAAAAATTTGATCCTTTCAAATAACATAATCTCATGTTATTGTAGTACATGATTTTTTATTCCAATGTCTTTAAGTTGGTGCAAAATTATATCTTGCAAGTAAGTTAACAAAGAATGCAATATCTAGTTATATATAATTTGCAAGCTAATAACACTATAATATGGTACTTCTAGACTAAGTAGTTCTTCATTATTTTCTTTAAGACGAAAGGAATCCTTTTTCACTTCAAGTGAACAAACTATCATCGGAAAACTTAGTGGATGTAATTTACCTATATGAAAGTGATTCAATACTTTTTTATATATGTTGACTAATAAACTAATATTTTGTTTGAAAAGTACTTGATCTGCAGGTCGAGGTAAAAAATTTCTTTTTTAGAATATTTCATTTTTACTTTTCAAATAGTCAACTATTCTTGTAAGCTCTTTAAGAGTTCCAATAAAATTCAAATGTTCCACATATACTATAACAATTACAAATATTCAATATAATGAATATGCATAGACAAAGAAGGTAATACACATATACTTCATATTTCAAATATTCATTGAAGTGATTGTACCACATGCCTTTGGATTACTTAATCGATTCAAGGATCTTTGTAGCCTAATTGAGTATATGCTACAATGGTTTGAATTAGTTGCTCCAGACATTTGAAATTATTAAGGAATTTTCATATATATGTCATCCTCTAAAGATCCATATAAATATGCAGTAACGACATCCATGAGACGCAAATCCAATTTTTTTTATATTGCTAAACAAATTAGATATCTAAATATGGTTGCGTCTATCATAAGAGAATATGTTTCCTCATAGTCAATACCAAGTCTCTAAAAGAAACCTTGAGCTATGAGTCACGCTTTATATCTCGCGATTCTCTCATTACACTTTCTTAAAAATACTCATTTATATCCAATAAGCTTGACAACTTCAGGCGTCTGGATTACAATTCCAAATACTTCTCATACTTCTCATTTTTCTAATGAGTCTAATTTTGTCAAGATACATTCCTTCCATTTTTGGCCAATATTTTCTATGTTGGCATTCATCCATAGTTTATGGTTTGGGATCGTCATCATTTCTTATGATGCTAATAGCTACTTAGAAAGAAAATATATTGTCAATAACAAGAGTATTTCAATTCCATTTCTCTCCATATATAAATAAATAATTGAGATCTCATCATTATCATGTACTTGTACCTTTTTAGGAGTTAATTGTAAAATATGTCTTTCTTAGAGCTACTTGTTTAAACTATGCCTCTTCGGGGGCTGTTTGAGACTGATTAGTCATTTTAATAACCCATTTTATATGCAACTTCTTCAAAAGTGTCACATTTCATATATATTTTCTTGTGTTTTCCTTTTCTAGGGAATGTGTTTGCCTCTTTAGGGTCTACCATGCTTCAAGCATGTCTTAAGCTCATTATTTAATTGTCCTTCAAGGACATTAACTCATTATTTAATTATCTTTCAGAGACATCAATTCATACTAGAATATTCTCGACAAGTGAAAATGATTTTGTCACTTTCTTTATGTCAATGAGAACATTTGGTAGTTGATTTGCAAGTCCTTACAAATGAATAATTTTTTAAACTTCCAATTCATATTGATTAGTAAGAGGACCAAGAAGAGTCAAAGTCCATGCATTCCAAACAATTTCATGTCGTTCTTCTGGAATTGACTCTTCTATCCCTAACAGCAGAAAAATTGTCTCATTAAAGTGATAATTTGCACAACATGTTATTATATCTTTCAAGTGTATAGGTAGATTAGTCACTAGATAAAAACTTCTGGTTTTATAATATATGTTCATACGACTTTATAAAGAATTAATGTGTTATCTTTTACCCTGGGTGACCAAGTTGGTCTTACAAGATTCTTTTGGATTTAGCATAGTATAAAATGTTATTTACATGGAATTAACTATTACTAGTGACATAGAATAAGCTCTTCTGGAGCCTTTAATTAAGTTTCTATCACTTGATATAGTATTAATATTGTTTGTCATTAATGTTGTGCAATTAATAAGACAAGAGTTTCATCAAAATAACAAGTCATAAAGTCTTCGCCTTTATAGAGTTAAAGAAATATTATCATAAGGGAAGAGTTAAAATAAAAAAATAAAAAAATATTAGTCATCGATGATGACTTAGCTTAATAAATTGTGTAAAAGCAATGAGAGAATATATAACATAACAAAACAAATATGAAAAAAATAATTTAAAGTTATATATTTCTTAAATATCTCACATTTGATTTTATAAATGTGGAGCAATTTACACATAAAATAACTAAAAAGTATTTCAATAATCAACTAATTGTAGTGATTGATCAATAAATTTATTCAAATATTATTATGATCTAAATTAATGGGCAAAAATTAATTACTTGATCCAAATTTCAAGTAAACATATAAGGATTTAAAGCATCTTGTAATTTTTCTATGTCTCAAAACTTTAATTGAGACACTAAAAATCCATCTAAATATATATGTAAAGATATAACATAATATATTAAAAACAATAGTTGAAACTATTGTAATTTCAAAATTATTAGTGGATAATGAAATTATTGCATTAATAAAAGTAACAATGATACATTCAAATCCAAATCATAGAAAATTAAGGATTTCAATAATTGAACTCTTAAAAAAAAAAAAAAAAAAAAAAAAATCACATTTCATAGCTTTAGACTATAAAAATATATAAAATTCTTATAGCTCTAAGTTATGAGTGAAACAACAATGTTTATATCATAATACTTATAGTAATCTCTATTTATATATAACATGTATTTTGTTTCACATGTATGACTTTAGGTCACAAATTTTCTATACGGCGCCTAACCATGAAAGATTATAAAATTAATTATTCCACATAGTTCTTAGCTATGAGAAATTATATAACATTAACCATTTTTTTTTTTTTTTTTTGTATAGCTTTTAGCTATAATAATATATAAAATAATAATCTCTATAGTTTTCATTTATAGGAAATACATATTTTCCTTCATAGAATTTCATGCTATGAAAATATTTTACATATTTTTTCAAGATATAAAAATATATGCAAAAATTTTTTATTTAGCTTCGGACTTTGGGATACAAGAATATATACAAGTTTTTCATAGAGCTTCATCCTATAAGGATATGCAAATTAATTATTTATAAAGCTTTAGTCTATAACGATATACAAATTATTTTTCATATAGCTTCAGGCCACCAAATATAAATTATTATATAACTTCTAATTAAAAGAATATATAGGAATATATACTTTCCTTCTCTACATAGGTTGATCATGATAAATAATATTTTTCATATTATCATAAAGTAAAATAATTATTATGAACTCAAGAAACTAACAAGACAATATTAACTAAAGAATAAATTTGTGAGAACTTCTAGCCATAATTTTATTATGATAAAACGAAAATTTTGCATAACATCAAACTATAAAATATTCTCAGTATAGCTTCTAGCTATAAAATTTCATAAAATTATTAATTGACAATTTAGTTTTTATAACTTCTAGTTATACCATAGTTAGAAATTCTCTATATAGCTTTTAACTATACAAAATTAAAATATCAATATTTTCATGTGTCTTAAGTACAAAAACATAAGGTTCATTCTCATTTTGATCAAAACTAAAAATTTTGATTGCCTAATCAAAACACTTATTCTATTAGCAAGATGTTTGCTTGAATCCATACATGGATTTATGCAACTTGTTGTCAGGACAACCTTTGGATTATAGATGCATGCAAAATCTGTTCTAGGGATCTTTAAATCTAAGCAACAGAAGCAAGAAGTATATTAAAAACTTTAGATCTAGAGTTTCGATGCAATACCTACGATCTGGATATTCTTAAATTGATTTCAATCATAAAAGAGGTGTCACGAATCTCGATTAACCAATAGGTTTTCCACCCGATGACTCTCTTTCTTTGGAAGACTTAATGACAAGTATTTGAAGAGATAAGAAAACCTCTTTCTCATGGGCTAAAGTGATTTAGTCTACTGCGTCATAATCATATAATCGGTCTTATTGGGCTCTAATTAATTAATTTGTCTAATCCAAAAAAATCATTCATAAGTTCTTGTTCAACCTTATATTTTTACCAAAACGTCCTTATTTAAAGTTTTTTTTTAATGCATATTTTTTCATAATATGAATGCTGGTTCTTATTTCTAATAGAAAACAAAGTAACTAGCAACGTTCTAAGATTTCTATCGTTAAATTTGATAAATTTATTTTGAATTGAGATTGAGTTTATAGATATTTGAAAGTAACATTTGTTGTTAAAGGATATTTCTAGTCCTTTGAAGGAAACTTTTAAGAATAATTTGTATATTTTATGGGATGCCATAACTAGGACTTCTAACAAATAAGTTTTAATCAAAATCCCAAGCAAGACATAAAATACTTTATTAGTTATCAAGTACACACACACACACGCACGTGTGTGTGTGTATATATATATACATAATGCCCTAGTACATTAATAAAGTCACCAAGAAACCAACTAAGAAATAATTGATTTTTATCTGAATTACAAATATACAATCTAATGAAATAAACATGTGCCATTCTTCCCTTCTATTTATTTGTTTTTTTTTTTAAAAAAAAATGATCTTAGCATTTTCTTTTTCTCTCAAATTTCTAAAATCCAAATGAAGCATAAAATTAATAAATAGGATAAAGTTTATCTTTTGCATATGATTGTATGGTGTCATGCATTGTAAAAGGCCATGCGATGCCATAACTAGGACTTCTAACAAATAAGTTTTAATCAAAATCCTAAGTAAGACATAAAAATACTTTATTAGTTATCAAGTACACACACACACACGTGTGTGTGTGTGTGTGTATATATATATATATATATATATATAAATAATGCCCTAGTACATTAATAAAGTCACCAAGAAACCAACTAAGAAATAATTGATTTTTATCTGAATTACAAATATACAATCTAATGAAATAAACATGTGCCATTCTTCCCTTTTATTTATTTATTTTTTTTTTTTTTAAAAATGGTCTTAGCATTTTTCCTTTGCATTTTCTTTTTCTCTCAAATTTCTAAAATCCAAATGAAGCATAAAATTACTAAATAGGATAAAGCTTATCTTTTGCATATGATTGTACGGTGTCATGCATTGTAAAAGGCCAAGTTCACACTGAATGCTCATTCAGACCTCAATCATACATACATTTTCATAGCTGAAAACATAAATTCTAGTTTCTAGCATTTGAAAGTCATTCTTTTTCATCACAGAGAATGAATTATTCCCAAATTGGAGTGTTTTTGTGTCAAGGATCAAGATTAATGCCTATCAACCTTTAATTAGATGATCAGTACAAGTAGACCATCCCATGTCTCTTTAGCAACCGTTTCTCTTTCAAGGACTCACATTCAGACATCAACTCATCCCACCTGTCTTTTGGAACCGCTTCCACCTATTCAGCTACACCATAAGATACAAGGTTTCAATTCCATGAACATTATACAATGATGGAGCATATATATTATATAGCACAGAATCGCATATGAAGAAAATATAATTCATGTTTGTGAAACTTAAATTAAGCTTTTAGTATATATATATTTAAAATGTAAGATAGATAAAGGAATATCAGAAATAAATCATGAGTATGATATCCCAAAGCATAATCTGTTTAACAAGGACTTAATACCTGACATGGGAAACCAATTTAAGCCTCAATTGATCAGTTGAGTGGTTGGGGCATTGATTGGTTGGCTGAGTTTTCTGCCTGAAACGCGTGGGATATGATATCCTACCTTTGTTGATCATTCCAAGACTCGCATGGTAGGCAATTTAAACGTGCTCAAAACAGGACTTCAATGCTTCAAAAATAATGATGTGCGACTACCCTGGAACAAATCCTAAAGTGGTTTACAAATTACCATAACTGGTTTGGATCTTTTAGGCCAATTTTTTTTTTTTTTTTGGGTGGGTTAGCATTTCTTTACATCCTAAAAATTTAAAACAATAAAAATATAATCAAGAATAATTTAAGCTACTTTAATCCTTTTGCAGTAGAAACTTAAACCAGAAAGATAAAATTACTTACCAAGGCTTCAAAGGTCCAACATGTTTATGCTCGTCAATCTCAGATGTATACAAGACCAATTCCACACTTTTCCACCTTGACTGGTTTACCATCAACATAACCACTAAATGAAGCCTTAAAATGCCTTGATGTATTAGAGTGATACTTCTGCTTGATAGCAAGACTAGAATAATACGTTACCCACATGGAATCTGACACATGGTCGCATTGGCAGGATGATCCAAAGAAGAGATAATCCAAAAATCCAATTTTAGAATCAAGGAAAGTCAATTCACATCCTAATCGATAAGGTTGTGTGTTATTCACCATGGCATTCTCAGACGTACTACTCTCTGGTTCATCCATTGATTCATCCATAGGTTCACCCTGTTGTGGAATATAAACACAGCTTAAAGCAAATCCCAAGAAGTTCTCGTGGCACCAATTCTGAGGAAGATGTAGTGTTACTTCACTGCCAATTCTCTGGTGTGATATCCACTCTGGAAATTCTCCACTTCCAGGGATAATAGTACTAAATCCCTGGCTGACACCAGTTGCTGGAAGAGACAAATGACTTCCGTCTTTCAACTCCTGCACAGAAGGTACCATGTTAAACATTGAGCATGACCGCATAAAAGTTCGAGTTTTGGGCCAAAATAGCCCATCGTGGGAAAAGAAATTAAGTTTAACCACTTTATCAAACTTATGCTCAAAGTGACCCTTTTATTACACATAGGAGCAATATCATTAATTTTTTTTTTCTTAAATTTAATTTGAAACCTCAATTACCAAGTAAGGGTTCAGTTAAAAAATGAAGCCTCAATTGTCAATTGAGGCTTCATTTTTGTAGAAGGATGATGTGACACTCACCTGATTGGAAAGAGACCACATTGAATATAAGTTTTAAAAAGGGCCTAAAAGTTATATTTTTGTGTTCACACAGACTATTTTGACCCAAAATTCTAAAAATTCTGTGCTATGAAAACTATACCTGAATTTGTTGTAAAAAAACAGATTTGAAGCAATCTAACTGCCTCTGCCATGGCAACAATGATGTACTTGATAAAATTTCCATGCTTGTGCAATCATGGGCTTCTAGGACTCTGAGACTTGATGGAAGCTTTGGAATTTCTAGAAGACTCATGCAGTGCCTCAACCCAAGCACTCTTAGCTTAGAAAGTTGACTTATGGCATCAGTTACTCTAAGAAAATGGTTTCCACTTAGATCTAATACTCTCAATGAGTATAGGCAGCAAATATCATCAGGAATTCCTCCTTCTGTTAAATTGCAGTAACTTAGGTCCAAATCTTCCAATGAGTATAAGCTGCCAATGTCTCTACTGATTGCTCCTTGCTCTAGGTTGGTGCCATGCACATCCAATACTTTTAAGGAGCACAAACCAGCCAAAGAAGAATGAAATGGAGGGCTTATCAAACTTGCATCTGATGCACAAAGCTTCTCTAGACATTCCAGGCTCCCCAGGCTATCAGGCAATCTGTCAAGTTTTAAACAGCCAATTACATTGAGAGTCTTGAGACGTTTCAAATTACAAAGGCCCTCTGGAAGGCTCTCAAGCTTTTTGCACGATGCCAAGTTCAAATATTTCAATGAGTATAGATTCCACTGGATCTCTGGAAGCTTCTGGAGTTCTGAACAGTCAGAGAGATCAAGATTTACAAGAAAACCCAAGTCCCAAATGCTGCTTGGAATGCTCTCAAGGTTTGCGCACCCTATAAAATTTATAAAATAAAACATCTAGTTGGAAACTGTAATAAATATAAATGGATGAACCTTAAGCAAATAGTACCACCTTTAAGAATTAGACTCTCCAGATTTGGTGTATCTGTGAAGTCTGGGATTTGAATGAGCTGCCGAGAGTGACTGAGGTTGATAACCTTTAACTTCTTAAGAGGCTGGAACAAAGAATACTTGGTTTAAATAGACTTCCTTGATCTTTAAATTTATAAATCAAAGGATAAAACTAAATAATCATCATACCTTAAGCCCTTTCCAAAGTCCTTTTAGTTTGCTACACTGCAGATTCAGTTCAACAATGTTCTCTCCATGAAAATTTGATGGCAAAGATTCCAAAGGATATTTCTCCCAATAAAGATATCTTAACTCAGAAGATGGAAATTCAAAGTCAGTAGAAGCATGCACTCGATCATTTTTTACCATAGAACCACATTTATGATCTTGATAAACTTTGAGTAATCTAAGTTTGTTCATCATTTTGAAAGCTTCAGTGGTAAACTCTATTGGTTCTGCTGCAGATGTACTTAGAAATATCCCTTCAATCGCATTAGTCCCCTGAAAATCAGGATTCATAAATAATTGAAATGCAAAACATGTAAAACCAAAATAAAACTATAGGCATTCATAACTTCAAGCACTTGGCTCTTACCTCATTTTTGCTCAATATACGATGGACATCCTCTGATCTCCACAATCTGCTCTGTTTTCTTGGCTCTAGAGGACGTGCTTGATGAACAACTTCTTGACCCATTTGTTGTAATAAAGGGTGCATCAGTATCTTATTATTTGAAAAAGTTAGGAGAGACATATTATAGAGATCTGTTATTGCTTGCTCAGCCCCATCTAATATTCTTGAAACAAATCCTCTTTCTTCCCCATTAAAAAAACATGCAATATCAAGAAATATATCTTTTGCTTTATAATCTAGTCTCTCATAACTGATTTGAAGCACATCTTGAATTTCTTTCAGGGGTTGGTGTTTTAGTTTATTCAATTCCTCTTCCCAAACATATGTTATCTTGTCATGAAGAAAACGACCTAAAACTATAAGAGCCAATGGAAGGCCCTCAGTATACTTTACTATATATGATGAAAGTTTTACAGATCTTTGTTCAGGAGATCTTTCTCCAGAGGCATAATGATCAAAGAGATCCATAGATTCTTCAAAATCTAATCTTGGAACCTCATACATAGCATCCACTCCATGCTTATGTAGTAAATCTTTATCTCTAGTCGTTATAATAATTCTACTTCCCCCACCAAAGCAATCTCGATTTGGAACTAAGTCCTTTAATTGACTCGAAGAATCCACATCATCAACAATGATAAGAACGATTTTTTTTTTCAATTTCTTCTCTATCTCATCATGAGTCAGGCCTTCATAAAACACTCCTATTATGTCAGATAGAAGTTCTTTTTGTACTTCAGGCATAGATCGCTTGCAAACATTTGCAAGAAAGCTAACAGAATCAAATTGGTATGAGAATGAGTCATAAATAACTTTTCCAATTGTGGTTTTACCAATTCCACCAATTCCCCATACTCCAAGCATGCGAACATTATCAGATCCAATGCGTATCAATGACTTCAATTTTTCCAAACGGCTCTCAATTCCAACTAAGTAACTATCATGATGCAATCTTTTAAATACCGAATTAGTGATTTCCTTGATATGAGTTGGCTCGAACCTGTTAGTAATACAGCAAAGATTATTATAAAGTACAGCAAAGATATAATAGGGTAAAATTAGTTTCAAAAGATTATTAATGTGAAGTTAATATGTCGCTGTACCAAGGGCAATGAACTCAATAAACCTTTATGAATTAGAATTAAAATTTCCTATATATATATATATATATATAATTTATGTTAAAAATGGATATAGTTAAGTTTTGAACCCTAAGACTTCAATTTAAGCTCAATCTGAAATCAGCTTCGTAATTAGGAAAAGTAAATTAAGGCAGCAAGAGTGGGTGGGTGAATTTTCCAGAAAGAATAAGATGAAGGGAAGTCAAAATTACCGCTCTTGATCAAGATGATAATATCCTTTCAATTTGCCTGCTTCTGTCGAGGCGGTCCTCCAATTGCCTATATTTTCCCTCTGCTTTGAGTAGTGATCGTAAAATGCATTTCCATAACTACCCTTTTGTATCCGCACATCAGATGGATTCACATGATAGTAAACTGGCAGAACTAGTTTTCCCGTTGCTCGTCTACACTCCATGATTTTTACAAGTTCATCCAATTTATAGGGGGATCGAGCATAGTTTTGGGAGAATATAACGATGAAAAGCTTCGATTTCTCAATAGCCATCAAGGATTCCGCACTATCTTCTTTGTCGTCGGGTTTTCCAATAGCTTCTCTAAACGGATGAAGCCCTTTTTTAACCAAAGCTGCATATAGACGATCAGCAAAACTATTGCCGGTGTCTTTCCAGCTGAAACTCATGAAGACATCATACTCATGTTTAGAGATGGAAGTAGGAGAAATAGAAGACGCTGTTTTGCTGATCTGGGATGCCATGGCTAGAGAGCACACACGCCACCGGGAGAGAGAAGTACCCAGAAACCTTCACATATACAAGCTCTTGCAAGCCTTGCTGAAAAATAAGAATTTATAAGGCACTTGGTTTGTATCGGCATCCATCGATTGGAGATATACGAAGGTTATACCCGGCACACATCAAGATATTTTAAACATCCACTAACGTACTTTTTATTTCATTGTTTAATATTTTCATTTTTATATGGTTCGCCCTGTCACCCTTCGTCATCAATGTCAATATTTTATTATTTTTCAATATTTTAAATTTTTATACTTGTCTTTTATTCTTTTTAATGTTCGTCTTTTTTATAAGTAAAAAAACTATATTACGTATCGAACACGGGATCCCTGATTCCCTGTGTCCTGGTGCGGTCCTAGCCCTTCATTGAAAAAATTGATTTAACACTACTTTCTGAACACGGGATCCCTGTGTCCTGGTGCAGCCCTAGCCCTTCATTGAAAAAATTGATTTAACACTACAAGAAAGTAGTGTCAAATCCCTGTGTCCCGATGCATCCTGGTCCTTCATTGAAAATTTTGATTTAACACTACAACAAAGTAGTATCAAAATCATTCACTATTTAGATAAGGACGAGATTTATTTTTAATAAAATTTTTTCATATAAAAATAATTTATTATAATAATTAATTATTTGATAAGAATGAAATAAAATGGTGAAATTAAAGAAAACAAATCGTAACCATGATTTATTTCATAAGATTTATTTTTCATAAAATTTATTTATATAAAAAATAATTTATTATAATAACTAATTATTTAGATAAGAATGAGGTAAAATGGTCAAATCGTATAGTGCATGAAAGAAAACAAATCTTAAAAAAAATTATTTTATGTTATCTTAAAAAATATATATATTAATAATTCTATTGTTACTTCACTTTTTTAAATTTTGTAGATAATATATATTATAATAATTCTATTTTTACTTCACCTTTTAAAATTTTGAAGATAACATTTTATTTATTTTACTTTATAATGTATTACAAATTTTAAATCATTTCCATGTTGATAAATAATTTTTTAGAAATATTCTTTATTTACTTTATTGAACCAATTAAATGTGGGCCTGCACGCTTGAATGAAGACAATTTTCTCGCTTTTTTTTTCTAGAACTCCTTGAAGAGGGGTAGGACTTCCTTTCCATGAAATTCAAACAAATTCATTTTAAAATTCTTGCATTAGATATGGATGCAATTTCTTTATAAAATTTGATTGTTGATCTTATCCTTATAAAAATTTTAATCTTGAAGCATCGTTCAACCACTGCTAGGGTGTCAATCTCATGTTTTAGTCATTATCTTAGTGATCAATGTCTTCTTTTATTTATTTTTTCGGTTTTTAACGTTGTTTTAAAAACCGATCTGACCGTCGATCTTTTCGATTTGATCCACCCTTTTAGGCCGATGACCTATTGACCCGGCCTCGAACCGTCGAAACCGAAGGTCGGACCAACAAACCGAGTGAACCGGCCAATTGTTTGGTTCACTACATGTTTTTTTTTTGTCTTTTCTTTTCATGAGAGAGATAGGTGAGATGGTAGAATGGGACGACTGGTGGTCGGCGATCAGTAGTCACGCTCGAGCTATTGTTGACGATGAGATGGTCGCTAGTTAGGATAGGCGTCGCCGCGTAGGTATGGTGAAAGAGAGAGGGAAAGCAATCACACTTAGGTCGGTGAGATGGCCTACTGCTGTCAGTGGTGAGATGGCTTGCTGTGTCGACAATGAGATAGCTTGCTGCTACCGACAATGAGATGGCCTGCTGCTGCTGACGGCGAGATGGCCGAGGGTAGGCGCTGCCACGCAGGTATGGTGAGAGAGAGGGAAAGAAGAAGAAGAAGAAATGGAGAAAGATGAAGGAGGAAAAAGAGAGCGGTTAGTGACGAGAAGAGAGGGTTTTAGGGTTTTGTTTTTTTTTTAAATGAACGGTGGGGATTAAGTATGAAAATGAAGTTCGAATGGTTTCTTTGAAAAATGGGTATAAATGGGGTAAAAATCGGATAATCTAAAATAGGTATAAAATAAAAAATAAAAAATAAAAAGCTTAAAAATTGGGTTTTTTCAAAATATATTTATGTTTTATTTTATTATTTAATATATTAATAATAAAAATAAAATATTATTAAAAATTTTAATTATATTATAATTACAGTAATGAATGTCACCACATTAATTATAATAAATGTTAATTAAATATTATTCATGACTTCCATTAATACTCATTAATAAAACTTATTTATGAGTTCCATTAATATTCATTAATGGGAATATTAATGGAAGCCATTTGGAAAGCCTAGGGCTTCCCATCCTCTATAATATGTATCCTTAAGCAAGAAAGAAGTTTCTTACTTTCTCTCATTCTCTCAACTTTCTCAACCCTCTTCTATGATTCCTTCTTCCCATTATATATATTGTTAAGTAAGATATATTTTATTTCTACTACATCATTTGCGTTGCATTTATCCTTATTTTACTCAAGGGAATCAAAACAACAATTATTTGGATATGCAGATGCAAAATATCTTTTAGATCCATATAAAGGTAGGTCACAAATAAGATATGTGTTTAATTGCAATGGTACTGCTATTTCATGGAGATTTGTCAAACAAATAATGGTGGCCACATCATCGTATCATTCAGAAATACTGACAATTCATGAACTAAGTCGTGAATGTATATGGCTAAGATCTGTGATCCAGCTTATTCTGGAATCATATGGACTCTCCTCTATCAAAGGTGACGCGACAATATTATTTAAAGATAATGCTGCATGCATTACACAAATAACATGAGGTTATATTAAAGGAGACATAACTAAATACATTTCACCAAAATTCTTTTATACACATGAACTCCAGAAGAGTGGTGAAATTGATGTGCAACAAATACACTCAAGTGATAATCTAGTAGATTTATTCACAAAATCATTGTCAACCTCAACATTCAAGAAGTTAATACAAAGGAATGGATCGGAGGCGGTAACAAGACGAAAAGCTACTCTTCTTACCTAGATTCAAGTTATCCCAGGGGCGCAGCGTCCGCTTCGAATATAAGAAAAAGATACCTTCAGAAAGAGCAGCATTCCATTATCGCCTAAGGCAATGAAATTGTAAAGTCCCTAGAGAAACGATCGAAGTTTTCCTATCTGTAACGGTAGGAGCATTAGTCAACCATATATGGCATCTGTCTTATCTTTCCCCTAAAGGGCTTGCAGATGAGGATCTTGGGGCATTAAAACAAGGGGGTGGGCATGTGAGCATCTATTTGAGGCAGTTTCATAGGCCTTGGGGACAAGATTGGAATGCGTCAACTCAAGGATATTAACATGATGGGGAGTATGTTTGTAAAAGGGTGTTAGTATGCTGTACTCTTTTTCCCTTCAACCAGGTTTTGTCCTACTGGGTTTTACTGATAAAGTTTTTAACAAGACAGTCCTAACATACCAAGAGCAACTTAAAGAATTATAAGAATATTGTACTCTTTTTCTTTCGCTAGGTTTTTCCCATAGGGTTTTTTACTAGCAAGGTTTTAATGAGGCATATTCTTCAATGTGGTCGACATATAGGGGGAGTGTTATAACTGCAGTAATGAATGTCATCACATTAATTATAATAAAATGTTAATTAAGTATTTAATTAATGGAAGCCATTTGGAAAGCCTATAAAAGGGTTTCTCATTCCCTGTAATATGTATCCTTAAGCAAAAAGGAAATTTCTTACTTTCTCTCATTCTCTCTGTCTTTCATTCTCTCAACTTTCTTAACCCTCTTCTATGATTCATTCTTCCCATTATATATATTGTTAAATAAGATATATTTTATTTCTACTATTTCATTTGCGTTGCATTTATCCTTATTTTCCAACAAATTATATATATTGTTATAAAATATGAGATTTTGTACCACTATGGTAACTTGTGGATGATCTTCCATAAATATCTTTTGTAACTCCCTATAAAAGGGAAAGACCCCTAATGAAATTCAATAAAGTCTTCCTACATTTTATTCTCTCTTTCTTGCTTTCTTCTTCTCTCACTTTATAATTTTACAACACGTTATCAACACGAATAGTCTCTACAAGAGAAATAGAAAAACTCTTCTCTTTTCTTTCTCACAAAAGGTATGTGATAAACTTATATTATTATTTTCTATTTTATTACCTTTTGATTTCTTTCATTTATTTTATTCGAATGCATAAATATTACAATCCCTATAACCAGAAGTTATGGGATAAATTACAAATTATTGGATAAATTCATAACCAGAAGTTATGAAAAATATGTACAATCCCTATAACCAGAAGTTATGAAAAATATGTACAATCCTTATAACCAAAAGTTATGGGATAAATTATAAATTATTGGATAAATTCATAACTTGAAGTTATGAAAAATATGTTCAATCCCTATAACCAGAAGTTATGGGATAAATTATAAATTATAGGGTAAATTCATAACCTGAAGTTATGAAAAATATGTGCAATTCCTATAATCAGAAGTTATGGGAAAAAATTACAAAATTACAAATACATGACCAGAAGTTATGTATATGATCCCCAATTATTTATTTTTAATTATATGGTATAATTGGATGTTATACCAAACAATATTATAGCCAGAAGCTATAAAGTAAATAAATAAATAAAAATAGCTCGAAGCTATGTACAAATTTACATAAAATAATTTATAACTTGAAGCTATATATTACTTTGCACATATTTGTTATGATAAAATATTCATAGCCCGAAGCTATGAAAAAGAAAAATATATATATGTATATGTTAAATTTTAATTCTTATTTCATATTTATGCATTTTTACCATATTTACTGACAAATTTGATGTCATTATATTTTTAGATATTGTTTACTTAAAATATTGATAAAGCATTTTTAATTTATTATAATTGAAATATTTATTTGATTAATATTATATATAACTTTCATATAATGTCAAACCTTGCAAGGCTTGAGTTTGATGTCCTCGATATTTCGGGTAAGAACTATTTATCTTGGGTTCTAGATGCTGAAATTCATCTAGATGCGATGAATCTTGGAAATACCATTAAAGAAGGAAATGACGCATTCCTGCAGGATCGCGCTAGAGTTTTGATATTCCTTCGCCATCACATTGATGAAGGATTAAAAGGTGAATACCTTATGGTTAAAGATCCTTTCATCCTTTGGAATAATCTAAGGGAACGATATGACCACCAAAAGACCGTAATCCTTCCAAAGGCACAAATAATGTAAAAAGCCCCTGAAGAGGCACATATTAAACAAGAAGCCCCTTAAAAGGCACATATTGAACAAGAACAACTCAAACTAATAGAAGTGGAATAATTCAGAGGCACAACCTGAAAAGGGGATAGAACCACAAAAATAAACATGCTCGTGAGAGTAAGTGTCATAGATGTGGTATGAAAGGACATTGGTTACGTACTTGTTGTATTCCAAAACATTTTGTTGACCTTTATCAAGCCTCGATAAAGGTAAAAGGAAAAGAAGTTGAAATGAACTTCATTGATAGTGATGGCCAAGTGGATCTAACCCATTTAGATGTCTCGAATTTCTTTGAGAATCCAAATGGGAAAATTGACCATCTAATTGGTGATGAAAATGTTCGTCATGATTAAACGTTATTTAGTTATTTGCAAATAGGTTTATCATCTTTGAACACATTGTTTATTATTTATCTTTTATAGTTTATTCCATATTTACTTAAATTCTTCTCTTTATTTATACTTGAAGATGCATGGATCTTTCTCATACTTTGGTACATCATACGACATCCAATGTAGGTGCATGTCTTGCAGATTGTGCCACAACACACACAATCCTTCGTGATAAAAAATATTTTTCAAACATATCGTTAGGTAAGTCTAATGTTAATACAATATTAGGTCCTGTAGACTTGATTTAAGGCTCTGGAAGAGCAACTATTATTTTACCCAAAGGAACTAAAATCCACATTGATGATGCCCTTTATTATGCTAAATCTAAGCGAAATCTTCTTAGTTTCAAGGATATTCGCCGGAATGGATATCACATTGAAACTATGAATAATGATAGTAATGAATACCTTCTCATTACTTCAATTATTTCTGGGGAAAAACACATCTTGGAAATACTTCTTTTTTATTCTTATGGGTTATATTAAACAATCATTAGACCCATTGAGTCATATGCTGTCATGAACTAGAAGTTTTGTGACTTAAAAACTTTTATGATATGACATGAATGTCTTGGTCATTCAGGATTATCCATGATGCGTCGTATCATCAACAACTCTTTAGGGCATCCCTTGAAGAACCAGAAGATTCTGATGCCCAATGATTACAATTGTGTTGCTTACTCACAAGGCAAATTAATTATTAAACCATCACTTACCAAGGTTGAATATGAATCACCAGCCTTCCTAGAACATATTCAAGGTGATATTTGTGGACCTATGCATCCTCCTAGTGGACCTTTTCGTTATTTTATGGTTTTAATTGATGCATCCACTCGTTGGTCTCATGTTTGTCTTCTTTCAACTAGAAATGTTGCTTTCGCCAGGTTACTTGCTCAAATAATTCAACTCAAGGCACAATTCCCTGACCATCCTGTTAAGACAATTCGTCTTGATAATGTTGGTGAATTTTCCTCTCAATCATTTCTTGATTATTGTATGTCAGTTGGTATTGATGTTGAATATCTTGTTGCTCATACCCATACTCAGAATGGATTAACTGAATCTCTAATTAAGCGTTTGCAATTGATTGCAAGACCATTACTTTTGAGAACAAAATTGTCTTTGTCTGCTTGGGGGCATGCTATTCTTCATGCTGCCACTTTAATTCGAATTCGCCCTACAACTAATCATGATTGCTCACCTTTACAACTTGCTTTAGACTCCCAACCAAATGTTTCACATTTTCGAATTTTTGGTTTTGTTGTTTATGTTCCTATAGCTCCACCTCAACGTTCCAAGTTAGGACCTCAACGTCGACTTGGCATATATGTTGGTTTTAATTCTCCCTCCATTATCCGTTATCTTGAACCTGTCACAGGTGATGTTTTTACTGCCCGCTTTGCAGATTGTCATTTTGATGAACATGTTTTCCCGCCATTAGGGGGAGACAAGTCAAAAGAATGACGAGACATTACATGGTATGTACCCTCCTTGTCTCATCTTGATCCTTGTACAAGACAATGTGAGTTAGAAGTTCAAAGGATTGTTCATTTGTAAGGACTTGCAAATCAATTACATGATGCTTTCACAAATATAAAGAAAGTAACAAAGTTACACGTGTCAGCTGTGAACGCTTCAGCACATATTGATGTTCCTGAAGGACAATTGGAGAATGTCATAGCAAATGAGTCTAAGACACGCCTGAAGCGTGGTAGACCTATTGGCTCAAAGGATTCAATTCCTAGAAAAAGAAAATGTATAACATACGAAAAATTAAGTGCTCTTGAAGAGGTCACAAACATGAAAGGGTCAAATGATGAAACCCAACTTAACAAACAGTTAGCTCCTAAAGAAGCTCAAATTGATCAAATACCGGTATCTATAACTAAAGAGATCTCAATGAGTCACACAGGAGAAACAAAGGACCGTAGTGACATTATCATATATAATATATTCGCATTCCAAGTGGCTATGGACATCATGAGAAATGATGAATATCAAGAACCACAAACTGTGGATGAATGTCGAAAAATGAATGATTGGCCAAAATGGAAAGAAACAATCCAAACAGAGTTAAACTCGTTAACAAAACGAGAGGTATTTGGACCTATAGTTCAAACATTTGGAAACATAAAGCCTGTTGGATATAAATGGGTCTTTGTGAAAAAATAAAATGAGAATGATGAAATCATAAGATATAAAGCACGACTTGTTGCCCAAGGTTTCTCTCAAAGACTTGATATAGATTATGATGAAACTTATTCCCCTGTAATGGATGGAATTACATTTCAATACTTGATAAGTTTAATAGTCTCTGAAGGACTAGATATGCGTCTTATGGATGTTGTCACAACCTATTTATATGGGTCTATAGATAGTGACATATATATGAAAATCCCTGAAGGATTCAAATTGCCTGAAGCAACTAATCCAAAACGTCGAAACATGTACTCAATCAAACTATAAATGTTTTTGTACGAATTAAAGCAATCCGGACGTATGTGGTATAATCGTTTGAGTGAGTATTTGTTAAAAGAAGGATATGTGAATAATTCAATTTGCCCATGTGTTTTCATCAAGAAATCAAAATTTGGGCTTACAATAATTGCAGTGTATGTGGATGATTTAAACCTTATAGGAATTCCTGAAGAGCTCACAAAAGCAACCAATTATTTAAAGAAAGAATTTGAAATGAAAGACTTGAGGAAAACAAGATATTATCTCGGCCTGCAGGTCGAGCATTGTTCAAATGACATATTAGTCTATCAATCGACATATATAGAGAAAGTATTAAAACGATTTTATGTGGACAAATCACATCCAGTCAATTCCCCTATGGTTGTTCGTTCACTTGAAGTGAACAAAGACCCATTCCGTCCGAAAGAAGAAAATGATGAATCACTTGGTCCAGAAGTACCATATCTCAGTGCAATCGGTGCACTAATGTATCTTGCAAATTGCACTAGACCAAACATAACGTTCTCTGTCAACTTACTAGCAAGGTACAGTTCTGCCCCAACTAAAAGGCATTAGAATGGGGTTAAACGTATATTGCGATATCTTCCTGGAACAAGTGACATGAGTTTATATTATTCAAAAGAATCAAAATCACAATTGATTGGGTATGTAGATGTAGGATATCTTTCAGATCCTCATAAAGCTCGATCTCAAATGGGATATGTCTTTACTTATGGTGGAACGACAATATCTTGGAGATCAGTCAAGCAAACAATTGTAGCCACATCTTCAAATCATTTAGAAATTCTTGCAATTCACGAAACAAGTCGTGAATGCGTATGGCTAAGGTCAATGTTCCAACATATACAAGAAACATGTCGAATACCTTCCATCAGAGACAATGCAACCGTGTTACATGAAGATAATGCTACTTGTATTGCACAAATTAAAAGAGGATTCATAAAAGGTGACAGAACTAAGCATATCTCCCCTAAATTCTTCTATACTCATGAGTTCCAAAAGAAAGGTGAGATCAATGTTCAACAAATTCGGTCATGCAATAATCTAGCAGATCTATTTACAAAGGCGTTACCTTCGACCACATTGAACAAGTTAAGGTATGACATTGGAATGCGAAGATTGAGAGACCTACCATTTGAAATATTGAAGAAATCATAATCATGTTTACATGAAGGAGAGAATGATAATATGGATATACTGCACTATTTTTTCCTTCGTCCAGGTTTTATCCCATTAGGTTTTACTGACAAGGTTTTTAATGAGGCAGTTAGAGTGATCCAAAAATAATATTGTACTCTTTTTCCTTCACTAGGGTTTTTTCCCATAAGATTTTTCCTAGTAAGGTTTTAATGAGGTATATTCTTATGATTATCCAAGGGGGAGTGTTATAAAATATGAAATTTTGTACCACTATGGTAACTTGTGGATGATTTTTTATAAATATCTTTTGTAACTCCCTATAAAAGGGAGAGACCCCTAATGAAATTCAATAAAGTCTTCCTACATTTTTTTTCTCTTTCTTACTTTCTTCTTCTCTCACTTTATAATTTTATAACATATATATATATATATATATATATATAATTTTTTATAAGTATTTTTAATTTTAATGATATATAAATTATATATTTATGATATTATCAATTTTATCGTGATTCAATAATCGATTTCGACCTATAAATTATGAATTAATAATTTTTTAATTTAATAATAGATATGTTTTTAAAAATATTTTATTCAGAAGAAGACCAAACTAAAGCATGATACATATGGCTTCACATACTCACCACTCTCAAATTAAAAAAAAAAAAATAAATATAAAAATTTTCTTTTTTCCATTCTTACAATAAAATATTTTATTCCTTAAAAGAGGATAAAAGTAGGGTTAGAAAACAAAAAAAGAGGACGGAATCTGAGAGAGAGAACTGTAATTAAGTTAAAAAGTCATGAATGAATGACATCATCCAGGCATGCCTGATAGTCTATGTCACGTCATATCATTTCATATCATCTCATCTTATCTTAATGCATGTCTCTCACGTACCTTTCATAATAATTCTGCATAATGCCATGCCAGTGGTTTGCCACGTATGCGTACCATAACGCAGAAAGCATATAATTAACAAATATACTTTGTATAAGTAATAAGTAGAAAATTCAGAACGGTTAGGTTATAGAGAGATTCGGCGGGAAACGATACTTACGGGGGAGCATATGAAAGAGAAAGCTGGTCACAGTGACAGAGCAGGAGAGAGAAAGTAGATGGGGAAAGGAGAAGGGGAAAGGTGAAAGAGGAAAGGCGAAGGGGCGTGGGTGCGCGAGGATCGAGGGACCCCTGCCCTACAGGGCTTTGACGACGAGTACAACGTCTGCCCGGAATGTGTAGCAGCAACTATAATCTTACGTCGTTTTCTGCTGCCCGCATGCTGCCCAGTCCATACGGATAAAGTGGGCAGTGAAGGGGGAAAGGCGAAGGGGCGTGGGTGCCCGAGGATCGAGGGACCCCTGCCCATGCCCCTGCCCTACAGGGCTTTGACGACGAGTAGAAATAAAGAAAATTTTCTTTTCTGTTTTCTCACGCCATAAAATTCGTTTTTTCTCTTAAAGGAGATAAAAGCAAGGTTAAAAAGTGAAGAAGGACAAGAAAAATGGAAAGGGGAGCACGAGAGAAATATAGGAACCTTTATATATATAAAATATTTGTTACCTTTTTCTAATTTTATAATATAATTTTTTCAATCCAATATAACAGGTGTAGCAAAATTCTTATATTAAAAAAAAAAAAATTAAAGTTTTGATTAAAAGTCCTAAAATAATTTTTAAATAAAACATCATCCTTTTATTCTCAATTTATTTCTCTCCCATTCCTCTTCCCCCCACCCTTTCTCTCAGTTTTTTCCCTATGGAATAAATATCTGTTTCATCTTTCTTTTTCTTCAAGATTCTCATTCTTCTAACTTTTTGTTGGGGTTTATGCTATTGTTTCTCTCTCTCTTTTTTTTTTTTTTTTTTTTTTTTAAAAAAAAAACCTTAATCATAATACAAGTCATTATAATCAAGTTCTTTAAAGATAAAGAAAACTTAATATTATTAAATTTTTATTAAATAAAATTTAGTTATAATATAGTTTTGATTATCATTATGATCGAAAATTTAACTTTATTTAAGTTTTTTATAAATTAAACTTAATTCTCATATAATTAAGATGAACACCCTTAATGAGAAATTTATAATAAAAAATAAAGTAAATTAAAAATATAATGAATGGTAATAAAATAAGAATGAAGGAAAGTTTGAAGTAATACTTAGAGATAAAGTTATATGGTGAGAGGGAGTCATGCAATGAAATTAAGTCATCCAGTGAGAGGGACAATAAATTAAAAATAAAAAATAAAAAATAAATAAGTAGAAAAAAATTGAAACGAACAAAATAAATAAAAAGACATGTTTTCGGAGGAATACAAATTAAAAGGGTATAAGAGTCCAAAACGGGTCATCTTTCACCAAAATCAAGGAGGGAGATCATTTTTAGCAATTTGATGATTATTTTGACCTATATGCCCAAATAACCCTACTTAAAAACCTATAAGTTAAAAATATTATAAAATTAATAAATAATAAGGTAAATAATTGAAAATATTAGTTTCCTTTTTTCAAATTTATAATATAAATTTTTCAATCCAATATAACAAGCATAGTGTCACAAAATTCTTATATTAAGTTTTGATTTTCCTTCTTTTTTTTCACTAAGAAATGAATCAGTTGGTTTATGTGACTAATATTTTCAACCTAATTTAATATTTTGCTTTATTTTAACAAATATTTCACTAAATATTTTTCAATGCTGGATCTATAAGTGAACCTTTAATTATATTCTGGAATTTATTTTAACATTATATTAAAATTTTTGTCATATTTTTCTTAGCATTTGAATTTAAATATAAATTTAACAATGGAATTTCTTATTATTTTATTAATTTGCAAAGCTCCAAAGAATTTAATAGTAAATTTTGAATTTTTTTTAACTACTTAAATTAATGCATCAATACGAAACACTAAATTAATGTTTCAAGTGAGTTTGGGCGTAATTTAAATAAAAATGTCAAATGGAAAAAAGGAGAAATGGGAGACACAAAAGAGAGAAAGATAAGAATGGGGTGAGGGCCATTGCTTTTTCCCAAGAGAAAGTAATGATACAAGGGTCTTTTTTTCTTCTCCTCACCTAGAAAGAAACAACATTTGGCAGGAAGGTCGGTCCCTGAGGGTCATTGCCTTTTCTAAGAGAAAATAATGATTCAAGGGCCTCCTTTTCTTCTCATCTAGAAATAGCAGGAAGAAGGTCAGTCCATAATTATTAAAAGTGGGATCCACACGGATGCAAAGGGCCGGGGAGGTTGAAAACTTGAAAATGTGATTCACATGGTTGAATAATTGTTGTTTTAAATGGGGTCCACATGATTAAAAAGGTTAAGTGGGATCCACACGTTTTTTCTTTTGTTAGATGTTCTATAAGTGAAAAAAAAAATGTTCTTTTCTGAATTATATTAAACAATCATAATGTAACAAAATTCTTACAAAACAAGCATAGCACAGCCAAGTTCCACCAACCAACCACCATTTCCTTTTCTTAGCTACACCCACCACACCTCCATTTCCCACTTGCCCCTTGTTTTTTTCACTCACCTTTTCCTCCTTTGTTTCTTTGAATTTATTTCAGTATCCAAAGTTGGTTCAATCATTACCAATGGGAACAAAAAAAAAAAAAAAAAAAAAAAAAGACAGGAACCCACACTTATTTTTCAAGATTACAAGTGTTAAATAGTAGTTAAAACGTGATGAGTTTTTTTGTGAGTATTTTATTTTTTTCCTTTTTAATTTATTTAAATCTGAAAATTAAAAAAGATATTAAAAGCAAATAAAAGACCGACTCTTTAAAAGAAGGTACAGGGGCTTGAATGCCCGATATGTGAACATCGATTCACACTTCAACAATGATTCAACTTTTCTTAATTTAGCCCCTTAAAAATTGTAAACCATGGTATAAAATCTGGCGAAGGAAAATTTTATGTGATAGATATTATAGCAGGTTTATTTTTATTTACACAAAACCGATGGATCTTTGCTATTTTTAAAATTGAATGATAATAAAAATGTAAACAAATATCGAAGTGTAAGGGTGAAAGGACATATGAACACAATTATCAGTTGTTCAGTTGAAAGTTATGGGTAGTCCCTGAAGTTCTGCAGAACCAGCCTCAAAATGTCACTCCGCATTGGTCAAACAGCTTCTTCTTCTTCTTCTCGTCCTTCTACTTGTGTTGTTCCTTTTCCTCCTCCTCCTCCTCCTCCTCCTCAGAATACTACCCTTTTTGAATGGGTTATGGGTAGTCCCTAAAGTTCTGCAGAACCAGCCTCAAAATGTCACGCCGCATTGGTCAAACAGCTTCTTCTTCTTCTTCTTCTTCTCGTCCTTCTACTTGTGTTGTTCCTTTTCCTTCTCCTCCTCGTCCTCCTCAGAATACTACCCTTTTTGAATGGAAGTTCGATATTTTCTTGAGTTTTAGAGGAAAGGACACTCGCAGAAATTTTACGGATCATCTCTATACGGCTTTAGTTGAGAGGGGACTTCGTCCCTTTAGAGATGATGAAGACCTTCAAAGAGGAGAAATGATTGATGAAAACCTTCTGCAAGCAATTAAAGATTCAGCAATTTTCATCATTATTTTCTCAGAAAATTATGCTCATTCTAAGTGGTGTTTAAATGAACTCGTGGAGATCATGAAGCGCAGAGCAGAGGGACGGAAAGTTTACCCGATTTTTTACCACGTGGAGCCATCGATGGTGCGAAAACAGTCTGGAAATTATGGAAAAGCATTTGAAAATTACGAAAATAATTCAAACCTACAGAGGGAGCAGATACAGAAATGGAGGACTGCCTTGAAGGAAGCCGGCAGTATAGCTGGATGTCATATAACAAACCAGTAAGTACAACTTCTTGCTTCTTTCCCCTTGCATATTTTCTCTTTACCTTACTTGACTTGCGCATTATTACATGGAAGCCCGCTTCTCTGTCCATATTTCATAAAAATATCAGATGCACTTAGATATTTTCAAATATAGGTTTTTATCCTCATCTCTTCAATTTAATTATAAGCATTATATTGGGCATTTTAAAATTTAATATTGATGATTAAAAGTCTTACAAAGTGTGCACAAATGTCATATTCCTTAAAAGCTTTGCTGCATTGATGCGTACCTATGGATTCCTTGATTTTTTTTATTTTTTTATTTAATTTGATTTTTAATTTTTTATCATTGCCTATTTGTTACGTGGCATCTACCCTTTTTGATTGGCGCATTATTTGGTGATTTTTATTTTTTTATTTTTGGTTATTGATGAATTATTTGATATTATTTATTTTTTCAAAATATGCTTGTCATGTGCAGCAATTTTAATTTATTTATTTCAAATATTTTGGTTTATTGAGTTAGTTCAAATAACTAGTAGTAGTGGTAGTAGTAGTGGGACTAGAGAGTGGTTAACGTGAGCCATTCTTCAGCTAGCTATTTTTTAGTAATTGTTGCTGTTTAATCTCTAAATTGTTGAGTCTGTTAAGTTATAAATTTCCTTATTCTTGAGTAATAAAATCATCCGACGAAAAACTTCCTAAAACTTGTCTTTGTTTTCTACTTTCCAAATTCTTTCAATTTTGCTCATATTTTGTCTTAGCAATATAGCTCGAGGGCGAGGGCGAGGGCGAGGGGGAGGGGGAGGGGGGGGAGGTGGGTTGGGATCATGCCATTAACTTAGAACGTGACAAAGTAGTATTAGAGCCGGTTATGGCTGACGATCAACGACTCTAAAGGCTTGAAAATCAGGTTGAGAACCTGAGTTCAGGTCAAGAAAGGCTCCTTAAGCAGATGGAAAAACTAGTGGGGGTAATGAACTCCCGATTAGACTTGTTGGAAAAAGGGTCTATCAATAGGAATCGAGGACCACATGGACAGGGTGGTGCTGGGTACGCAGGTGGACTAGTGGTTCCTAAGCTTGCAAAGTGATTTCTCTCGCTATGATGGCTCGAAAGATCCAACTCTATGGATTTGTTGCGGAAAACAATTCTTTGAATTTCAAGGGACATCATTGGAAAATCAAGTCAAATTAGCAGCCTATCACTTGGAAAAAGATGCTCAAT
Organism: Vitis rotundifolia; assembly: GCA_030254885.1. Lineage (NCBI taxonomy): Eukaryota > Viridiplantae > Streptophyta > Magnoliopsida > Vitales > Vitaceae > Vitis > Vitis rotundifolia. The sequence continues at coordinate 25,210,173 of CM058168.1, read as the reverse complement.
TGTGGTACTAGCGACGCAAAAATCAAGGTCACTTGGTACTTGGGATGGAATGAAGGCGGGATAGCTAGAAAGGTTTGCTGTAACTGAATATGAAGATTTCTTTGGAGACTTATGCAAGCTTAAGTAGATGGGAACTGTTTCCGACTATCAAACTCGGTTTGAAAGGCTTCTAGCACAGACCGACATTTTGACATATAAACAAAAAGCTGAGTGTTTTATTAGTGGACTGAAGGATGGGCTAAGGGCTGATGTAAGAGTCCAAAACCCTCAAAATCTGTTTGTTGCAATTGGGTTAGCACGTACCTATGAACTCAAAGCCCAGGAAGTGAGGCGTCCAACCAACCCAACATTCTCCTCTTCAGTTTGCAACTCCAACAACCAATGGAACACCTCAATCCCTAGTGGTGAGAAAGACACCAATCCAGAGAGAATTTTACCAATCCGTGAATTATCTCCCACTGAACTCCAAAGGCGGCGACAGCAAGGGTTGTGCTACAACTGTGATGAAAAGTATACAATGGGTCATAAATGCAAGAAATTGTTCTTCATTGAACTAGAAGAAGAGAATGAAGAAGCCATAGAAGAAGAGTATGTAGAAGAGACACCAGCTATCTCTTTACATGCCTTGGTTTGGGTTCAATCTCCACAAACTATGCGGATCCATTCACAGATTGGTAAAACTCCATTGACAATTTTAATTGATTCTGGTTCCACTCATAATTTTTTGCATCACAAGTTTGCCAAAATCATCGGACTTAAGTCGGAAAGGAGCTACTTGTTTAGAATGGTGGTTGCCAATGGGGAGAGGTTGTCAAGTCCTGGGCATTGTAATGGAGTAAAATTATCCTTGCAAGGCATCCCAATTGAGGTAGATTTTTTCTTACTTCCTTTAGAAGGTTGTGATGCTGCTCTAGGAGTACAGTGGCTGGGTACTCTTTGTCCAATTTTATGGATTTTGGAAGGATGCAAATGCAATTCATATAGCTGGGCGAAAGGTGTTGCTACAAGGTTCAACCTCCTTAGAACTTTGGGCTCTTGAAGGTGATACTGTTTCTAGAACATTAAGGCAAAGTGATGGTAGGGGAATTATCTCACAGCTTTGTGCAATCCAGCATGAGTATACAAATCATGAGGAGTTACTGTCGGATGCAATGGCGCCTTTGCTCATTGAGTTCAGCGAATTGTTAGAAGCACCTACGGGATTACCACCTCCACGCTCTCATGACGACAAGATTCCCCTCCAATCAGGAGTAGGTTCAATTTGTGTACATCCTTATCGATACCCGCATTTTCAGAAAAAAGAGATTGAACGCTTAGTGGAGGAGATGTTATCACAGGGTATAATTCGGCCTAGCCAAAGCTTATTTTCCTCTCCGGTACTTTTGGTGCGAAACCATGATGGGAGTTGGAGGTTTTGTGTGGACTATCAAGCGCTAAACCGGGTGACGGTCAAAGATAAGTTTCCAATTCCAGTTATAGATGAATTGTTGGATGAGCTAATGGTGCCAAATTCTTCACCAAATTGGATCTCAGATCTGGGTATTTTCAAATACGAATGGATCCTCTTGATGCACATAAAATAGCCTTCTGAACTCACCACGAGCACTTCGAATTTCTAGTAATGCCTTTCAGCCTCTCTAATGCCCCATCTACATTTCAATCACTCATGAATGAGATTTTTAAGGCTCATCTAAGAAAATTCATTTTGGTATTCTTTGATGACATTCTAATTTATAGTAGCACACATGGGTTGAACATCTGAAACATGTTAGAATTGCATTTTCCATTTTGTGAGCTCATCATCTTGCAATTAAGAAAGAAAAATGTCAGTTCGGGCAGACACAAATCAAATATTTGGGGCCTATCATTTGTCAAAATGGTGTGAAGGTGGATCCAAAAAAAATAAAGGCAATGATGGAATGGCCAAAACCAACAACTATCAAAGCTTTGAGGGGTTTTTTAGGACTAATGGGTTATTATCAAAAGTTTATTGCAAAATTGCAGCTCCTTTGGCTGACATGTTGCGAAAAAATGCTTTTTCTTGGTCTCAAAAAGTGGAAGAAGCATTTGAATTATTGAAACAAACCATGATGTAGGCTCTAGTTTTAGCCTTGCCAAATTTCTAGCTCTTATTTGTGGTGGAATGTGATGCATCCGGGATGGATTAAGAGCTGTTCTAATGCAAGAACAAAGACCTATTGCTTATTTCAGCATTGCCTTGAAGGGAAAACACCTTTTGTTGTCCACATATGAAAAGAAACTTATGACACTTGTTCTTGCAGTAAAAAAATGGCGACCTTACTTGCTTGGGTGTCATTTTGTGGTCTAAACTGACCAACGCAACCTCAAATTTCTTTGGGAGCAACGAATAATGACAGAACTGCAACAAAAATAGTTGCTCAAATTAATGGGTTATGACTTCTCCATCGAATTCAAGAGGGGTAAGAACAATATGTAGCAGATACTTTATTAAGAAAGGACACACAAGGGGAATTCAATGCAGTCTCTAGTCCCCTACCCCAATAGTTGGAATCCATCAAGGTTGAGAATTAATCACACCCGGAGCTACAACGAATTCATCACTTGCACGAGTAAGGAGAGGCTATTGGACCATGGGAAAATTGAAATGGCGTAATATTCTTTAAAGAGCATATCTATCTTCCATCAAACTCAGAACTCATCCTAATCATTCTCCAAGAAATTCATGGCATTAGGCTTGAGGGTCTTTACAAAACTCTTCATCGAGTGAAGGAGGTATTCTATTGGAGGCAAATGAGGAAGGTTGTTCTAGATTACATCAAGCAATGTGATGTATGCCAACGCCATAAGATAGATCACCAAAAGCCAGCAGGTCTTCTCCAACCATTGCCTATTCCTACACAGGTATGGACAGACATCTCTATGGATTTTATTGATGGCCTACCCCCTTCTAAGGGGAAGACAGTACTCCTTGTGGTGCTGGATCGACTGTCTAAATATGCACATTTTATTCCAATGTCTCACCCTTACACTGCACAAAAAGTGGCTCAAACATTCTTTGAAAATGTGTTTAAACTCCATGGCATGCCAAGTTCAATAGTATGTGATCGGGACTCCACTTTTATAAGTGCTTTTTGGAAAGAGCTTTTCAAATTGCAGGGCACTAGCTTAAAATCAGCTCATCTTACCACCCCCAAACAGATGGCCAAAATGAAGCAGGGAATCAGACTCTTGAGATGTACCTGCGTTGCTTTACTAGTTCAAGACCAAAGGAGTGGGTTCAATGGGTTCCTTGGGTTGAATTCTGTTACAACACCAGTCTACATGCTTCTACTTGCAAAACTCCCTTCGAAGTGGTGTATGGAAGAGAGCCCTCCAACTTGCTTTCCTATGTTCTTGGTACATCAAAAGTTGAAGCTGTAGATAACATGCTCCAAGCAAGAGATAAAGTTGTAAAAGACCTAAGATGTTAGCTCCAACAAGCACAACCTAGAATGAAGACTACTTATGACCAAGGGAGAGTTGAGAGAGAATTCGTTGTTGGTGATTGGGTATATCCGTGGCTAAACCCTTATTGGCAAACTTCGTTGGCTTTGAGACGGTCACATAAACTCTCCCCGCGATTTTATGGGCCATACCGTGTGTTAGAACGAATTGGTTTGGTGGCTTATCGACTTGATCTCCCACCAGGAAGTAAGATTCATCCAGTTTTCCATGTGTCGATCCTAAAAAAACAGTTGGGTACAACTGATAAAATTAATTCTCCTCTTCCATTAGTATCAGAAACATCAGGTCACTTGCAACCTTAACCTATAGCAGTTCTAAATTCTCGCAGCAACGGGTGTAAACGTGAACTACTTATTCAGTGGCAGGGGTTCCCAACAACAGATGCTACTTGGGAGGATGAGTACCAACTTCGAAACAAATTTCCAGACTTTGTGTGTCCTTGAGGACAAGGACGATTCTAAGGGGGGAGGAAATGTCATGTGCAATAATTTTAATTTATTTATTTAAGATATTTTGGTTTATTGAGTTAGTTCAAATAACTAGCAGTAGTGGGCTAGAGAGTGGTTAGTGTGAGCTATTCTTTAGCTACCTATTTTTTAGTAATTGTTGTTGTTTAATCTCTAAGTTGTTGAGTCTGTTAAGTTATAAATTTCCTTATTCTTGAGTAAGAAAATCATCAGATGAAAAACTTCCAAAAACTTGTTTTTGTTTTCTGCTTTACAAATTCTTTCAATTCTTTTCATATTTTGTCTTAGCAACATAGCTCGAGGGCGAGGTAGGGGGCGAGGGAGGGGACGGGATCGTGCCATTAACTTAGAATGTGACAATGTTGGACAGGGTATTGTTGGTTGTCATGAGCTTGTGTTATCATAGTTGATGGAATTTTTTCTATTTCGACTTAGGGCTAACGAGTTCAAGGTTTATGATCCTTTTAAATTGTGACACCCCATCTTATATCTCATATGTTGTCCTGGAATTTAAAAGAGGGGGATTTTGCTAGGATTTTGTATCCCAAAATATTTCTGACAATATCATCCAAAATCCACTTGTAATTAACTTTGATCTTTACACATGTCCAACACGTTTTCTTCTATGGGGAGTTTGAAAGAGGTTGCACACCTTAAGTGTGTTCCAATTGGCTCTAAACCATTTTGGGAAGTGAGGGCACCTCATCTCACAATTTTTGATCTGTATAAGGATGTGGACATGGTCATAACATGGTGATTATGGTAATCATTCTTCAGTGGTTTTTTTTTTTTTTTTTTGTTGAAAAAAAGGAGATATTATAACAATACCACTAGCTAGGAAAGTTTCCAAGACATACTTATTACAAATCATGAAGAGTTGTTACAGTTGTGACATGAAAGGAACTTCGTCTTTCACTAATATATGATCAAAAAATAGTTTAATCTTTAGAGAGCCTTAATAAAATTAAAATAAAAAAGGGAGTGGAAATTGACTTAATCAATAGTGATGTATTAGACCAAAGTAAGACTGATTTTATTAATTTCTTTGAACGGCCAATTGCAATTTGTCCATGTAATTGATGATGAGAATCTTGATATTAGTTGCATGTTATTTCATCTTCATGTTATTTAATATGTTATGCTTAATCTTCCTCTTTCTTTCCATGTCAGTATAGATGTTTTGATTATTGCGAGCCTAGAAATTATGATCAGGTCTATAGTAACAAAATGATGCTGCATGGCCAAACTAAGAGCATATGGAATTGTAAATGACTCCCTCTAGATCTTTTTCTACCATGTCCTTGTCTGGCCTTCTACCTATGTTGGACTTGAACAGCTAGTTTGAATTAGATAGAAGAATTATTGTTGGCATTTGAGTTTCTCTGCTATTATTTATTCTGTTTGAAACTCCTATGGTTGTGTGCTACAACTTTATCAAAGGAATATTAATAATAGTAATCTAGTCAAGATTTATGAGTAAGAAGTAACCCATGTATTTCCCTGAATGATGGTTTAAACAACCTGCAAGTAATGGAACTTACAAAGGGATCATATTTGGGTTCTAAGCCTCTAAGAGTAGCTAACATCAAATCATAATCAGTGCTGAAGGATTGCTCTGTAAACCAAGAAGATCAGCAAGAGTTTTTTTCTTTAAAAAATAATCACTCATAGACATACTATCATTTTTTGTTTGTAAATAATTGCATGACTATGTGGAACACATGCTTTGAAAAGCCACTCCAAACAGCATGAGGTGCAAAATATCCAACCACTTGTGCCATAGCATGGTGTAAGTGTGGAGAGGATCCGGTTGAGAAGGAATTTTTCTTGCCTCATGTCAAATATTCAACATTAACTTCAGTTGCCGAAGAACCTTCTCCTATCTATGTTGATAGTCTAAGGAAAACTCAGTTTTGTGCTATGGATGAGATGGCCCAAATTACGGCCTTGAATAATTGGTAGAACCTGGCCTTTCCAGAAAAAGAAATTGTGTTGCTCGAGATTGATAGAGAAGAGATGATTAATGATGTTTGTAGAGGGGGAGGATGGAAAGGGAATTGAGATGGATGCTTGAATCAAGCCATATGCAGAAGTACTTTGAACCATGACTTTTTTCAATTGCTATTGACTTTATATATGTTAAAGAGCTTTGATAATACGTGTTACAAAGAAGAGAATAAGGGATTACAAGAGAGATTAAAGGACGAGAATCAGAGATTACAATGAGAGGTTATATAGGAGAATATAATATTACAATTTACAAGGAGAAAAATAAGGGATAGAGAAAGCAAGGGAGAAATTATAAGGAAATGGCATGTGCATCTTCTAATAAGAAATTAGAAAATATATTAATATTACTGTGTAATAGATGCAAAATCTTGTAGAAATGCCTAAACTATTTCAAAAAGAAATTTAGCATGAAAGATTTTGGAACAATAAAATTTTTCCTCAACATATAAATGTATCATTTTCCAAATGGAATTTTGATCCATTGACTAACATAAATAAGCAAAATTCTGAACTGCTTTTAAATGGAGAAAGAAAAGCTACTAAAATCACCAATGATTATTTGATCATTTGAAGTAAAAAAAAATGACCTATCTCATATAGATAAAAGATGATGGAGGTATACTTAGCTATGAAGTATCATATCTGAATACAATTTACATGATCATGACATTGTATTTTCTATACATTTATTCGCAATGTATGATTTTAGTCCAGCTCAAACTCATTGAAATGGTGTCAAACATGTGTAAACATACCTTCATGGAACAATTAATATGGGTATGCTTTATTCAACAAAATAAAAATCACAATTTTTTGGTATTATATTGTATCAGTAACTTTTTTTCCTTCACTAAGAATTTCTCTTATTAGATGTTCAAATAAAAAAAAAAAAAAAAAATTCTAATGAGATAGTAGTCAAGGACTATTCTGTGTATATGAGAATATCTTTTTTCCTTCTTTTCTTTTCTTCCTCCAAGCTTTAATATGACATCCTCTTACCATGGATGAACATCCTAGGTGAAGTGCATGTATAAATATGTTATTAATGATTAATAATGTAACCTATTAGCTTTAACTTCTCCTCATTAATTGTTGTGCACTTATAAATTGGATCATGGAATTATGAATGAAACACATCTTTGGAAAAGAATTCTATACTTCTTGTTACATTGTCTCCTACTCCAAAAGAATTATTATATAATAGTAACATTATTATAATCATTTATTAAGTATTTTCAGATATAAATTTCAGAACAATGATGAATATATAGGAATAAGAATGATTTTTTTTTTTTTTTTTTGCTTTTATATCTATTTCTTTTTCCATTTCTATTAAGTAATCTAGACATGGTAACAAATATGAAATGGAATAGATTTCTTGGTCTCATGAATGCTTTATTTTGGTGTTTCAAACATATCCTTGTGGATTGCATCAAACATGTATTTGCAAAACGGTATACACAAATTGATAGTAAAGGAATCATTTAAACCATTTTGATTTTATTTTATATTCATAAAGACTTATATTATCTAACTAGAACAAAATCTTTAAAAGATGTTCTTGATTAAGAAAATCATGTAACCTAAACCCATGGAAGTGAACAGATTTCCGACACCGTTTTTTTTTCAAGAGGGAATTAAGTATTTACTGACTTAAGCAACCCTAAAATATTAATGATTATTGCCCTGCATCGAAATAGTTCTAAGACTCAATGACTAGAGAAGATCTCCTACTGCAATTTGATAATGACCAAGGGAATTTGAAGTTTACCTACTTGAGAACTTCTCCTATTACATTGGAAATTAGTTGATGAAACTATGACAAGGAAAAATAGAATTGATAAAGAATTATGAGCGACCTGTTCATTATAAAGAAAGCTACGGAGTGGGTTAATGGATATAGTCTCTTTAAAGCATTGTTGGAGTTGAAGATAGAAATGCTAGGTTGAAAAGATTGGAAAACAATATGGTTGCTTGTTACATTGAAGTAGTCGTTAGCAATATACACTAATGATTAGGAAGCTTCATGATAATAAGACATTAACATCCAACACCAGATCACAGTTCGAAGTAGCTATGAATGTATTAAAAGCTAAGAGAGATCTTAGATATTTTACTTCATTTCAGTAGTTAATTGTCATTTAGGCTAGGTATAATGAAATTCAACGTATTTAAATATCTCGTTTACTGTAGTTCTTTTTCTATCAACGAGAGTCATCCATCGCAGACGAACTACTTCATCATTGTTTATCATTTATAGCTCCTTTCCGGTTGTAACAATTTTGTATTTTATAATACGCAGATACGAGTCACAGATTGTGAAGGAAATTAGTGGAGATATGTTTCGTGAAATAGTAGGTGAACACTGTATTGAGGATGGCCTGGTTGGTAAAGACTCCCGATTGGAACCCTTAAAGAAGTTGATGATTAGTAAACCAAATGATGTTCTCATGGTTGGGATCTATGGACTCAGTGGAACAGGAAAGACAACTTTCGCCCGAGCTTTGTATGAGGAAATTTCTTGTCAGTTTGACGGTGCTAGTTTCCTTGCAAATATTGGAGAGGTATCCAAAGAGGATGATCTACATTGTTTACAGGAACGACTTTTTTGTGATATTCTATTAGGAGAAAATCAAGAAATTAGGCCGTTTCACAGAAGGAGCAATTTGATGAAGAAAAAAATTTGTTGTAAAAAAGTTCTTATTATTCTTGATGATGTGAATATTAAGAAACAATTGGAAATCTTAGTAGGAGAACGTGACTGGTTTGGTAAAGGAAGTAGAATTATTATCACAGCTAAAAAAAAAAATCTACTACTAGAGCATAAAGTGGATGAACTTTATCAGATTAAGGATTTAGGCGAACTTGAAGCTCTACACCTCTTTAGTCACCATGCCAATACTAAAGGAGTATCCATGGACCTATCAATGGAAGTAATAAATTATTGTGGTGTCCTTCCTTTGAATCTTAAAGTTGTGGGTACTTTTCTACGTGACAAGGATAACTTTCAGCAGCAATTGGAGTTGCAAAATTTGGCTAGAGTGCCTGCTGGAGAAAATCCGGGTATTAGAGTGAGTTATAATGGATTACATCCTCGATACAAGAATAAATTCCTTGATATTGCATGTTTCTTCAAAGGGGAGCACAAAGATTTTGTTACAAAAATGCTGCATGAACATGATTTCCCTGATGAAAATGGAATAGAAGTTCTAACTGATAGGTGCCTCATAACAGTTTCAGAAAGAAAGTTATGGATGCACAGTATAATACAAAAATTGGGCTGGGAAATTGATAAGGGAGCAGCCAAAGCAGCCAAAGCAGCCCAACCTTGCCGCTACTGGGATCTTAGTGATATCCAACGCCTATTCAGGCAAAAAAAGGTATTTTTCATATATATTCTTACATGTCTATATCGTTTAAGAAATATTTACATGATACATGTGCACATAGAATTTGTTTTACTTAATTGTTGCTCTTTCTTGTAGGGGATGCAAAATGTTGAAGGCATATCCTTAGACCTATCCAAATCAAAGGATATAGAATTTTCTACAGAAGTCTTTAAAAAGATGACTGAACTTAAATTGCTAAAAGTCTTCTTGGGATCTGATTGTGTTGATGGAAAAGAGAATTATAAAGTGAATTTTTCCACAGACTTTAGACTTCCTTGTTCTCTGTTAAGGTATCTCCACTGGCATGGATACTGTCTAGAATTTTATCCTTCAAATTTTGAGGCACCGGAGCTTTTTGAACTCAGCATGCCATATAGCTGCCTACAACAAATTAAAGGGAATGAGGTATGATTACTATGGTTTTTTTTATACACGTGCTTGTTTCTAAGATGAGTGATGATGTAAATAAAAGCTAATTTACTCCATAAAAATTCTCCTTCAGATTCGTTTTCCAAAGTTGACTACCCTCAATCTTAGTCACTCCCGACGCTTGGAAAATATCTCAAACTTCTCGGGGATGCCTAATTTGGAGAGACTGGTTCTTGAAGGTTGTAGAAGTTTGGTTAAGGTTGACCTATCTATTGGAAATCTGAACAAGCTTTCTTTTATGAATTTGAAAGACTGCAAAAGGCTTAATAGTCTTCCAAAGAGCATTTGCAAATTAAAATTTCTTGAAACTCTTATTCTCACGGGTTGTTCAAGACTTGAGAAATTGCTAGATGACTTGGAGGAACAGCAACGTTCAGTAAACCTGGAGGCAATTCGAACTTATAGAAGTGAGTATAAGATACTGTTATTTTGTTTGGTTTTTGCACACTATTAGGTCTAAGCAAATGCCATCTATGTGATAGGGCAGTCCCCAGTCATCTTTTCATGCTTACTGTCATTGCAAAAGTTAAATCTAACAGGAAATGACTTTATTATCATACCAGGAGTCATCACTCTACCTCCGAAGCTAAGAATCCTTCACTTGGGGCATTGCAGGAGTCTTCAAGGAATTCCAAAGCTTCCTTCAAGTATCCAAGAAGTAGATGCTTACAACTGCACTTCTATAAGAACTTTATCGTGGAACATCGAACTACGAAAATCCATTTTGCCGAGAATCCAGGTTTCTCTTTACCATGTTAAACTTTGTTATTTTCAAGGCAGAACTTTGCTCTCTTTCTCATGATAAACTTTAATTTTGATGGCAGAATCCAAAATCTGAATTTTCTATCCTTCTTCCGTGGAGTAAAATTCCAGACTGCTGCTTTACGCATAAGGCAACAGGATCTTCAGTGAAGAACCCGCTAGATCAAGATTGGTATAGAGATGACTTCTTGGGTTTTGCTGTGTGCCTTGTTTTTGCACCACAGGCTGCAACGCCTCAACTAAATCCTGAAATATTATGTGAATTGAATAATTTCACATTTTCCTACACTTGTGGCCACGACAGTGGAGATGAATTTTCTCAGTCAGATCAAGAATTGGGCAACATCAGTAGAGGTCACATGTGGTTGGCATACCAACCACGAGCTCGAGCTGATAGATGTCATCCTAAAAAATGGATTAGTAGTATTAAGGCTTCATTTGAAGTCTTTGCCTGTGAAGTGAAAGAGTGTGCTGTTAGCCTTATATACAAATGCAAGTAGTGTCTGGGCAAGAAACCCAGAGCAAATGGAATTTGTGGCTCCTACTCCGTTGACAATTCCGTTACTCACGATATTCCTTCCAGCTTCATAACCTTTTGGATTGTTTGATTTGAATGTTCCAAAATATCCATATAAACTCCTGTATAAAAATGTCTGTGTTGTCTGTGGGATCACCTTTGTTTCTCGTCACCAATTTATAAAGATTGATTGATGTGAAATTTGAGCAATCAACACTTACCTAGAGGATCATTAAAGAGCTTTGTTTAACTTTTTAAGAAAAATTGTAGTTTAGCATTGTATCAGGGCAGCGTTTGGAGGGGAAGTTGTGTATCCGATGTTGGGAAGATAAAGGGAGAGATTTAGACTATTAACTTGTGAAGGTTAAAAGATTCCTCCATAATAATAACAAACCACTCAACAATAATAACCACATTTCAATAATAATAATAACTTAACGAGAATCAAGAATAGTAATTAAGAACATTCAACCAAAAAAGAGACACCAAATATAACGTGGACAAACCCTCCAATTAGAGGTAAAAAACCACGGCGAACTTTCTTCCACTTTAATAAATGGGGATATAATAATTAAGTCCTCAGGTTTCTTCACCATGAAAACTTAGATAAATGTCTCAATGCTTGAGGTGAGAATCAATCACCCTAGGAAATATGAACAGAAATAAATCATGGAGAAACATACCACAGAAATTGCCCAAAAAGTTGATGAAAGAAACTTGTAACTTCAGCTTGAACCTTAAAACAGTGCCCAGAAAACAACCTTGATTTTCTTTCATTTTCTCAGTCTAATGCCCTTTTCTTGTAATACCAAAGCCCTAATGCTATTTATATATCTATATTTGGGCCTAGGGAATACCCAAATATAAAATAACCTAACACACGAGCTCATGGGCTAGACAAATATAGCCCAACATTCGAATCTCATTTATGCTTATTCCTCCATTTGTATATTTGTTTCCCAATTTACAATTATTTACCTAGGTGCATGTGGGTATGGGGTGCATGTGAAAATATATACATTGTGAAATTAAATCCTACATGTTTAAGCTTTCCGGAAGATTGTTAGTTTAACAAGGATAGCAGCTTGCCATCACAAATTCCATCATCTCCACTGCCAATACCGGTTATCACCTGTCTGAAAGCCACCCTTTTTATTATCAGCGGTGCTGCCTCCCTCATTGCCATAGCCAGAATCCACAAATTAGCACTGGGCCTTCTCCACCACCTGTAGCTGGCCAGCTTTCCCCTTAATTTTCAAGACCAAATGATGGTCCCATAAAGGGAGCTATGTTCCTATTTGCAGATATATTCCTTGCACTCGTTTAGAGAGGAAAAAAGTGTGGGATTGTGGGCGAGGCAGTGTAAGGGCTTATGGCTTTGGCGCAGGGGATCTTCAGTGGTCAATTTTGGGTGAGCGTGTATTGTGGGCTGTTTTGATGAGCTTTATCTTTTGATGTGTTTAATGTCTTAGGATAAGGGCTTGTTTGGTTGTTTCTATGTGAACACTAATTTTTTGGATAGTCTACAAGTTTTCGTTATTGATGCTATTAGTGTTCAGTTACATCTTGTCTTGGTTAGGTGGTAATTCTATTCTAACAAAGAAAAATATTTGGCTTTTTTGTATTAGGGGAATTGTTTTACCATTACCCTGGAATTTTGGCCACACAAATTCTTGGAAGCATTTTTTATTTTATTTGTTCAATTGAATTATATAGAGTCAAAACAAAGTGTAAAAAGATACAAACCTACCTTAACCTTCTCAAACTAAGAGAGACTTAATATGAAATGTAGAGCTATTAAATGTATGGTCCATGGCCCAACATGTCAAAAGACCTTGCCATGCCAATCTAGGGATGACAATGGGACTAAGGTGAGATAAAGATAAACAAGTTAGGAGTAGATTTGAGATTTTTAAAAAAATTTAGGGTGGGTTCAAGTATTGGCTTATCCCACCTTGCTCCATGTTAGGCTTGGGTCATTTATCTTGCCCACCTAATCCTAATTAATAAGTTCTATTAGGCATCGATTAATTATTTAGCCCAATCTAGAAAGATCATTTATGAACTCTTATGTATCTTTGCATATTCAATATAATGCTCTTATATACATATGAATAAAAAACCCAAATACCCTTAAAAAATATGCCACCAAGGAATATGAGTTCGAGTAGGGACCACTAGTACCTATAGAAAAATACTAACTCCTTCATAATACAATTTTGAAGTTAACTCAACATCCCACTATAGAGAGTCAATTGCATTCCAGTATTATCTTGTGATATTAAAATGAGATATTAGAACTAAGGTTTATGACCTACTATCTATTGTATAAAAGCTCCCTATGAACTAGTACTTGTAATCTAACAAGGTGGATCTCATCAACATCTCAAGATTACTTCTATTATTCTTGATTCTTAGATCCTCCTATTATGCGATCCACTAACATAATCCAACTCTCCTAAGACATACGTCAAATTTCACTTTGGGAATTACTGCGACCATAGATTTCCTTACCATATGTCCTTAGGATCACTGAATATGATAAGTGGTCTCAAACCCATGAGATATCATGGTGAGAATACCTATTGTCACAACCCTTAATCAATAGTGGCCCAATTCATATGGAACATATGACCACATCAAGGTCTCATCTATAGGTTAAAGTTATTGAAGACCTTAGCACCAACTCAGTATTTTCTTAAGGTTGAAAGCTTGTACAACCTAATAGCTTGGTGAAATCATGACTACCCTGTAGCTTATGTCACGATTCATCGTAGGTTATGTTCAATGTGTTATACATAATAGTGCCCTTACCATTAAAAACTCATCTGAGGACAAAGACAAGTCATCCCTCTAATTAGGATATAACAAACTACACCCTCAAATGGATAGCGAAAGTCAATGAGCCAATTGTGAATAACCCATCCACTTGTAAAGAAATTATGTCTTGAATCTTTTGTAAAACTCCTAAGGAACCTAAATCATATACAATGCAAGTGATGTCAAGCTTGAATACTTAAAAAGTATAACACATGAATAAGATAAAAAAAAATTACAAACAAGAATTCTATTATAAATAATAAAATTCTTTTATTGTTACGTCATGTCATGTTTTTAAAGTCTCTATCTTAAAACATCATCAACAAATAAAGAAAAAACAACATGTGAAATTAATAAAGAAAGAAAAATAGAAAATAATGAAAAATAAAAATAATCAAAATAATAAATGTAATATCTTTAAAAGTAGATAAACAAGTATTTTTTGATGTTATAGATAACATAAAAGACGAGGAAACACAAATAAATTATTTACAAAACTTAAAAAATTTAATTCTCACGGAAAATTCAAATAAAACTCAAGAAATTAACCCTACTCAATACTCAATGGATGAAATTTATGATAGATTAAAAAAGTTTCAAAAGCCTATAACTATTGAAGATTTGGAAGAAGAAATACAAGAAATAAAAAAGCAAATAGATCAATTAAAACAAGAAAACAAACAAATAAAACAAGAAAATGAACTAATTAGAAATAGAATACAATACAAACAAGATTTTGCTGAAACATTTGATAATCAAGATTTAGGAATAATAATACCTAATAAACAAATCCTATAGAATCATTTATAAATATTATATCAAAAATAAATTTTTAAAGATGGTATATAAATGTAAAAATCATAGTTAAAGATTTTAAAATGGAAATAGTAGCATTAATCGACTCAGGAGCCGATATGAATTGTATTCAAGAAGGATTAATTCCTACTAAATATTATGAAAAAATAAGACAAGAACTTTTTGCTACAAATAAAGGAAAATTAGAGATAGAATTTAAACTTCAAAACGTTCATATATGTTAAAATAATTATTGTTTTAGAACTCAATTTATATTAGTACAAAATATGACTGAACCTTTGATTTTAGGAACTCCTTTTATTACATTACTTTACCCTTTTCAAGTAAATGATGAAGGTGTCAAAACTACAATATTAGGAAACACCATATTTTTCCCTCTTATATATCCATTAACTAAAAAAGAAATACATCAAGTCCAAAGTGATTCAATAAATAAAATGATAAATTTAATTCAAAGAAAACAAGCTCATATAAATTTTCTATCAAAAGAAATTCAATATAAAAAGGTAGAAGAACAACTTCTAAAAGATAAAGTTCAAAAGAAAATAAAAGAGATTCAAGATCTTTTTCAAAAAGAAATTTGTTCTGATCTTCCAAATGTTTTCTGGTCTCGAAAGAAACATGAGATAAGTTTACCCTACATTCAAAATTTTGATGAATCCAAAATTCCTACTAAAGCAAGACCTATTCAAATGAATGAAAAACTTTTAGAATACTGTAAACAAGAAATTGATTTATTACTAAAGAAAAAATTAATTAGACCTTCAAAATCTCCTTGGAGTTGTGCCGCTTTTTATGTTCAAAATACTGCTAAGATAGAAAGAGGTGCACCTAGATTAGTCATTAATTATAAACCTTTCAATAAATTATTACAATGGATGAGATACCCTATTCCTAATAAACAAGATTTACTCAAAAGACTTCATAGTGCGGTAATTTATTTAAAATTTGATATGAAATCAAGATTTTGGCAAGTTCAAATTAAAGAAGAAGATAGATACAAAACTGCTTTTACAATCCTTTTTGGCCATTATGAATCGAAGGTCATGCCTTTTGGTCTCAAAAATGCCCTTTCTGAATTTCAAAATATTATAAATGATATTTTTAACCGTCATTTTCAATTCATAATTGTATACATTGATGATGTTTTAGTATTTTTTGATTTATTAAAAAAACATTTTGTTCATTTAAAAAGTTTTTTAACGTCATTAAAGCAAATGGAATGACATGTTCTGCTCCAAAAATGAAATTATTTCAAACAAAAATTAGATTTTTAGGACATGAAATTTTTCAAGGAAAAACAAAACTGATTCAAAGGTCAATAGAATTTGCAGACAAATTTCGTGATGAAATAAAAGATAAAAAAACAATTGCAAAGATTTCTAGGTTGTTTAAATTATGTTTTTGATTATTTTAAAGATTTGAGAATCATTTGTGAACCTGTATACAAAAGACTTAAAAAAAATGCACCTGCATGGATCGAGCATCATACTAATTTGGTCAAAGAAATTAAACAAAGAGTCAAACATTTACCATGCAATAACATTCCTCATCCAAATGCATTGCTCATTGTTGAATCAGATGCATCCAATTTAGGATATGGAGGCATATTAAAACAAGAATATAACAATCAAGTACATATAGTTAGATATCATTCAGGGATCTGGTTGGGTGCTCAAATAAATTATTCAATTGTCAAAAAAGAAGTTTTATCTATAGTTTTATGTATTTCAAAGTTTCAAAGTGATTTGATAAACAAAAAATTTCTTTTAAGAATTGATTACAAAGCTACAAAAGATATTTTCCAAAATGATGTTAAAAATTTAGTTTCAAAACAAATTTTTGCAAGATGGCAAGCTTTACTTTCAAATTTTGATTTTGAAATTGAATTTATCAAAGGAGAGTTGAATTCCCTTCCTGACTTCCTTATTCGGGAGTTTTTGCAGGGTAAGGATCCTCCTCCATCCTAATGGACACTCCCATTAGGCCCCAACTTCCTTCATCATCCAAGAAAACAAAAGTATCATATGCAATGATTTCAAATTTTCAAAATATTCGTCTTACTTTTCCATTACAAACATCAAATTCCATTCAAGTTCTTAGTCCAGACTTTCCTCCTCTTCAACTTTAAAAAAGTTTTATTCAAGCCTCTAAATCAATATTTCTGTTCAGAATCAATCTAGCCCTAACACTATTTCAACATTACCTTCTCATTCTCCTTATTTTCCAACTAGTCAATATATCAAAAAACCCAAAACCTTAGAAATTGCTTTCATTGAGCCAAAGTACAATTATGAAGAAATCCCTAAAATTCTTCCTTACATCTTTCCTCAATGAGTCATCTTCAATTCCAATGATCTTTTGAAAAGTCGTCAATTTTATGAGTTCATTTTAGTGGACACTGATTCAGTTGAAATTACTCATAACACTGATAAAAACAATCCTCAAATGATTGCTTTTTCCAAATTTCAAATTCTCAAAGTCATGACCATTGTTGATTAGAATAAAAAACCCTTCACTTGTAAGGCGTTTAGTCAACCTTTCCAACCCATAAGCTACAATTACATAGATTATATGGATGCTTGGTACAATATGTTTTATTTGCTAAGCTACCAATATTCTTGGTTTATCCAATTCTCAAGAAATTGTAATACCAAATTTCTTGCTTGGTTTAAAAAATTGTGGACTTTCTTCGGTCTACTAGACTCCATATTTCCCCCTCGAATTCAAGAAAAATTCGACTTTTACAAAAAAAAGACTTCATCCTAGTCTATCACTCAACCGAGACTCCTGATGTTCTGTTCCAGACTAAGAATTCCATGGATTCTTACATGGAACATTATCAAGAAGTAAGAGCAACCTCATCCTTTTCCATTATCTCTCTCAAAAGAATTCAGTATCAAATGGTAGGACAAATTCAATCATGATTTTGTATGTCAACAGAAGATTTTGAAAATAATTTCAAGAACAGGATCTTTGAATTCATCATCTCTTTGAGTCATCCCTCCGCTGTCAACAAGCTTATATTCAACAACTCTTTGTAATCAAGGTATATTTTCAATAAACAATATTTTCAGATTCAAATATCTATGTTTTTATTATTAAATTTCTACAATAAATTAGACAATAATTATTTATGTTTTTATGATTGGAGTTCATTAGACAAAATTAAATTGTTGCGTGCATGAACGTTATATGTTTTGGGTTTAAAAATATCTAATAAAACAAATATTTTTAAAATCGGAATAGTTATTAAACCAAAAAAATTATTAATTCATAATTCAATGATCAACCAACACTTAGTCCAACTATGATATTATAAATATATAATTGATTTATTATTTAAATTAAAAATAATTATAAAAAATTAGAATATACATACACCTTAAGGATAACATGTGGATTTATAAAATTATTAGTATTTCTAATTTTATTAAATATGTAAGTTTTAATTGTTAATATGAAATAAGATTATATTATTTAAATTTGTTCATATCTCAACAGTTATATATATACATTTTTTATTATCTTCAAAATTATTACTTCTTTTATTTATATTTTTATTATATTATAATATAGATAAATATTTACATTTATTTTAAAGTTTTTGAATAGTATATATATGTACTTTTAAAGATGTTGATGTTGGCATAGCTTGGTGGTGCATCCTCCCCTTTTGTCCACCAAAGCCCTACTTCAAACCCAAAGGGAGAGTATGACATTTTTTCCCTAAAAAAAGAACAAAAAATAAAGCATCATGGTGAAATCAACAAAGCGTGTGGGAAGGGCTTGGGCCCAATAATGGGCCTATGCACATTGGATAGATTTTTAAATTGTGAAATTTAAAAAATATATATATAAAAAAAATTATTTGTATATATTTTTTGAAACTCATTTCACCGGATATTCCTCTTTCATACAAAAAATAGGTAATTTACAAATGGATAAAAATTTAATTGATATTAATTATATTTAATTTTTCTATTATATTTTTCATGATAAACCAAATATGAATAAAATCTTTTTCTTTACTAATATTTTTTTTCCTTTTTTCCTTTGCTTATTACCTTCATAAAACGAAAAGTAGCCTAATTAGAAAAGCAATATCATAAGTAAAACACCACAGGTTTGTAAAAAAATTAATTTCAAGCATTCATTTAAACTATAGGTTTGTAAAAATAGCTAAGTTTCATTTATGGTATTCATTTTATTATCTGTATTTTCAATATTTTTCATTTCTCGTTCTTTATTAAATTAAATTAATGGAATTATAGTTGCCATATTCTAATTCTAAAAGTCATATATCATTAAGATTTTTATTCCACGTCATTATTGTATGAAAAAATTAAGAGAAAATACAAGATACAAAAAAAAAACAAAATATATAAAAATAAAATAAAATAAAACAAAATTGAATTTAAGGTTAATAAATTATTTGTACATATTTGACCTGTTTCTCCTCTTTAATATGATAACTAAATAATTTAAAATTCAATAAAATTTTAATGAATATTAATTATATTTAATTTTTCTATTGTGTTTTCCATAATAAACCAAAATGAATAAAACCCTAGTCTTTATTTTGTTTTTCTTTCTTTCCTTTTTCATTAAAGGGAAAGTAGCCTAATTAGAAAAGCAATATCATAAATAAAACACCATAGGTAGACATGTATTTTGGAGTTCTCACAGGACAGAGCAAACATAAGGAAACTTTCTAAGGCTTCTGATGACGATTCTTACGTGGGCCTGATCCACGAAAACGCTTAGGAGGCATTTTAAATTTCTTCCGAGGCCCAGCGCTCTTGTTTTTTCGGTGTTCAGTCACCGTCTTCGGTTGTGTTTGTTTTTTGGCTGAATAGAAAAAGTCAAATATTTTAGTTTTTTCTATTTAGTCAAAAGTGACCTGTTGACATCATCAAACATAACTAAACTGAACTTACTGATAACGAGTTCACTTTAGTTATATTGGATGATGTCAATAAGTCACTTTTGACTGAATAGAAAAAGCTAAAATATTTGGCTTTTTCTATTCAGCCAAAAAATAAACACCACCTTCGTCTCTGGCTGTTGGTCAGCCTGGACCTTCATGTTTCTCTCTGGCAGTTGATTATTATGGGTATTCGGGACATCAGGTACAATAACTGAAGCATGGGATGAGGTGCGTTCGATTATCTCAACATCATCTATGCCCCAAATGCCTTTGCTGAAGTCTAAACCTCCATAAAAACTGTTGTCGTCATCATCATCATCATCACCTTCCCCCAAATTGCCATCTTCACTGTCAGAAGATTGCTCTGGATTTCCTTCTTTATCATCAAAAGCTTTTGCAGATTCGCCTGTGTTATCATCAACAGCTTTGCCTTTGGAATCTACTACGGCTTGAGAATCTTCATATGGGAGATTGTTGTCTACATCACACAGTAGAGATCAGCTCAGGAGAAAGAAAAGATTTTAACAGAGCTAGAAGTGCTTCCCAACAAAAATTAATTGTTTGACAAACTTTTGAATATCACATTCCTGAATAATCACTTGTTAGATGATTCTTCCAAAAATCATTTTTCAAAAGTGTTACAGATTAAACTTCCAAACCGATTACAAATATGAGCTAACTAACAAACTTCCCATCTCCCTCATTGAACAAACGTATAAATAACAAGATCGTATAAAAAGAATAAAATTAAGGTAGATATGAATGAACAAGATATAAAATAATAAGACATCACACTTTTTGAAAAATAAGTAAAATATGCTGGAATGTATGTACTGGTTGTGCATAATGTGATACTGCGGAATAGATGTGCACAAGAAGCCAAAAAATATTTAGAATTCAACAATCCCCAACAAGAGAGAGAGAGAGAGAGAGAGAGAGAGAGAGAGAGAGAGAGAGAGAGGTGGGTGGGGGGGGAGAGGAGGGGGGGGGAGAAGGAGGGGGGGTGGTGTGCGGGGATGGAGAGAGAAAGCTGCAGCAGGCAGAAGGGAGCAATCCAGGAGGAGAAAAAGTTATCTTAAAGAAGATGCGGGCAAATGATTTTTATTTAATAGGAATGAAATAATGAAACCACATTATCTCAGAAGTCTAAAAAGTTACTGATTTAAGCTGAAGTGAAGGTTAAACAATGAAATGTAATGCAGGTGATGCAGCACAATAGATGCACCCCACAAGCCAAAAATTAATAAAGATTCAGCTCATCTTCAAAATCCCCCGAGAGACAGAGACAGAGACAGAGGAGAGAGATTCTACCACTTTGGAGTTCAACCCCCATAAAACAAAGAATTCAACACAGAAATTTAGCTGAAAGATCACCAAAAAAAACAAAGAATTCCACCTAAAGAAATTTAGCTTAAAGGCCACATGCTCCAGTTTAGCTTAAGGACCACGAGCCCAATACCTTAAAAGTCCACTTAATATGCTCCCGGTTTTTGAGAATATGATGAAAAAAATATTTCATCAAATAAGAAGTCTCCATTTGGTGAGATAAATACTTTTCAAACTCCAACTAAAACAACTAATATATAAATCATGATTCTGACAGCTTTAATATTAAGTTAAATAAACAGAAAAAATATGACTTAAACCTACTAAGTTAAGTCTCATGTACTTAAAGAATGAATTGTCCCCCAATACTTAAGAAAGCTGGAAAGAAACAAATACCACAAATCAATAGTGTGCATTCAATACCTTAAAATTGGGCTAGAATTTCTAATCCAGTCAACAAATTCACTAAAATATTTGTTTACAATTTTCAAATTCAACTTGTCTCCTGGACCAGGGAGTCTCTTTCAATTCAATCAATCAAGGTAATACCTTTTTTTGTAAACTTATATTTTCAAGACATTGACGCCTATCTAGTTTCAAATCACAGTGATTTGAAACTAAATAGGCTCAGGAACAAGTCGGAAAGACATGATGGGTGTAATATAATTTCAACTCGAGTATCAAAATATATAGTAGTGACTCAATCTCACAAAACTAGCACAAAGGAAGGGAGCAGCTCAGAGCTTTTTATAGCTTTCTCTAAATTCCATAACACATTGGAAAAGAATAAGGGATACGATAACGGTTTTGTAATAAGTCAAACCAAATCAGCCCTTCATTTGAAGAAATGGTAAGATAAGATGACAAATTTTCCTTGGAATACCTAAGAAGCTAATAAAAAGAAGGTACAAAACAATGAACTTATTTTTAATAAATAGAGTTGGGCAGAATTAAAAATCTTATTCATTCTTCAAAGTACTCCTGTGAATTATAGAATAACTTAGTAGTAAAAACTTTAGCAAAAACCATGTTAGTATTTGCAAAACCCAAAAATCTTTCAAGTTGACATGTTTGAAGTGATCAATTCACCATAGTTGGTTAAGGAGAAAGTGATCACATGGAACAACATGAAATTAAAAATAATAATAAGAGAAAAGCCACAAAGTTTTTAGAAGTTCAGGAAAAGAAGATGAAAGATAGTAAAGATTTTTTTTTATTTTTTATTTCTTGATAGGTGTGAATGATAATATATAAATGTGCATAAGTAGATAATATCAAAAGAAACTGGTGGAGAAGTGGCAAGTGAAATATGGGAAAATAACATTTTTTTTCATGAGAAAAGATGATTACTAAACTAAGGTTTCACCACCTACTTTCATGTGTCCCACATGGATCTCACAATAGGTTTCTCATTGTACTCATAAAAAATTTTTCCTAACGTCAATTTCTTATACAAGTCTATAAAATTGAGAACTTCCTTATCAGTTATCACCCAACTAAGATACAAATGAAAGAAAATTAATAGAGGTAAACTAGTTAATACTTATTATTATTTTTTAAAAGAAGATGAACATTACTCTTGTCATTCTTCTCATATGATATTTTTACAAGACACCTTTTCCTAAGTCCTTTTTAACATATAAGTCACTTTTTGATAAGAACAATTTTTAGCAAGTTAGCAACACAATGATACTTACAAGATACTTTGCAACTCATTTTAAAACTTATAATGTATGGTAAGAGAAACTACTTAAAGTTATCCCTTTTAAGAGTGGATTGCGGCTTTACAATGAATGTTTAACCAAGAAAAAGAAAAAAAAAATCCAAAAAATTTAGTATTAACACAATATAAATTCTACTAGTATCCGCAAAAAATGGATAATAGACTTGGCACAATCATTTATACAGGAAATCATTAATTTGGTATGAAATAATTTGTGTATTTGCCTCCTTGAGCAAGGCACGATAAACATAAACAGAACATTCTAGCATCCAAACTATGTATAAGACACAATCACATTCAGGGTTTTAGCAAAAGAACCCATGACTACATAATCACAAAAAAAATGGGAGCAAAAAAGCTAAGGTGGAAACACAAATGCATATTAAACCACGGAACACACTAAGATATGCGCATATAACAATCTCACAGATTCTTTAAACATACTGTGCTGAGAACAAATGAAAAACAAAATCAAATAATCAATTAGTGAAAGATGAAAGTATAAATTTTGACTCACTAGCAAAAAGAGGAAGCACATTTTCAGCATAATGCACATAACGAAGGAGATCTTTTTTTGTACGAAATGTCTGTCCAGTCCTCGTATTATGTGCCCAAACCTACAACACCCATAGAGAAATGTAATTGTTGCATTTCTGGTGGCAATTATTATGATGACAAAGTTTCATGAAATCAAACATTGACTGCTTCCAAAAGTTATTTTGACCATAAAATATCATGTTATCACATCAAGCAACATTACAAAAAGCAATAGTAGGGAAGCAAATCATTAATCTATTGTCTTCTAGTATCAACACATCAAAAGAATTTATAAAGGAAAAAGTTTTAAGAACTTCAAATGGTAAAAGCTAACATGCATGGAAAGTGGCAATTGTCTAATCCATTAAAGAAAACTTGTTAATAATGCTTTTTTAAATATCTATTGGGCCAAATTGCACTTGTGAGTCATCGCTTGTAATAAAAAGTTGTAAATCATAATTCTTTTTCAACACAATATGTCCATGGCTTGCATATAACAATCTACATTTCTCATAGTACATGATACCAATGTCTACAAGGCATCTAATTAATAACCATCGTTAATATTTTTGGATTTTTAAACAAGAAAATTCCTTGCATTTCAAAGTTTCCTCCTATGTATAACATTTATCACGGGAAAAAACTTTCCAAACCCAAGCATCATGTTTAACTAGCATGCATTCTAGGTGTTTTTTCAAATAAGTCAAGACATGTTTCATTTCTTTTGCAAGAAAATAATGAATAGGAAAAGTAGGGAACTTCTAAAATTGTCCTCAGCTCTAGCAGTTTAGTGTATGAACAACAAGAGAAAAGAAGGAAATCAGTACAAATTTCTTAAATATTTCCCTTTCAGGCCGAATAGAGATTTATTCTTCAAAAAGGTTAGATTTGAAGGAAAATGTTTTAGAATAGTTAGATGAAACAACACACCAAGGGCTATAGGATTTCTACAATTGGGTTTAGGCTTTTTTAAAAAGGAAAAATTAATGAAATTTATGGATTGTGTAAAGACTTGCTACTTGATGTTCATGAGATAAATATAAGAAGATGTCATTTCAAATCCACTCATAAGAGGATTTTATTGCCATTGGACTCTCTCCCTCTCTCTATCAATTACTCCTCCTCCTTCCTAACAACCCTAGATTTTGTGTTGTAAAAATCTGATCAAATTTAAACTTGGATCATCAAACTCAATTTTTCTATTCAACCAAGAAAATATTGATCTTCCCTATGCTTTCCTTGTATAAACCAACAAAATGAAAGATATTTCCCTTATCTTCCCTTTCCTACTCTCCCTTCCTTATTTTCCAATCATTTCCCCTATTAAATAAAACCAAAAGACTAGTAATTATAGGAGATTTTTTTTTTTTTTTTAATGAATCAGAAGAGAAGCCAAATCTACCAAAAAAAAAAACTATTCAAAACAATTATACTACCCCAATTATTAAAATTGATATAATTAATGCAAATAAACACAAATCTAGAAACCCATGAAATTAGTTCTAATAGGAGTAGATGATCTATAAAATCCTAGAAAACAAAAAATCTCAATTGAAATACAATGAAAATGTTGGATTACCTTGCCGTTAGAATACTTCTTCAATGTCCATCCTTTAGAAAGTGGATCTGGCCAATCTTCATCGTCCATTTACCAGAAATGGTGCTTAATCACACTATCTATTTTCTCTTCTTGAGCAAGAATATATGTGACAACCCAAAAAAGCTTAAAAGGGGAAACAAATCTTAGTTTTTTAGTGTGAAAAGCTTTTTAACCTTAAATTGTTTCAAATAAGAGATCGAAGGATGGGGGTTTTCTCATTTTTGAAATTGTGTCCAAAGCTTTAGATTGGCCTAAAATGCTTCATACAAGAGAGGGTAAGAGTGGGTGGGGGGGCTATTTGTTTGAGGGTAAGAGATCAACACTATTCTAGATGAGGGAACCACAATTGTTGAAGTTGGCCACCGCACAACCACCACTGTTGCTATCACAACCAACGATCGAAATCCATCACCACCATTGTCATAGTTGTCACCCTCTTAGTCATTGTTTTTTCCGCCGCTCCTTGCCAATCACAATTGTTACCTTTCATTACCACGATCAGAGAATCACCCTTAGTGCTTTAAAGAAAGAGTACCTTGTTCCCATTCTCTCTCCATCTCTTTCAATTGCGGGAGTTATGGTAGAAAGAGAGGGTTTGGGTAAAAGAAGAAAAAGACTGCTTAGGGATTAAGCAATGTTTGGTAAGGGGTAATTAGGTTAGGTTACTTGATTTTGTAGAATTAGAGTTCAACGAGCTTATTGAATTGGTGTTTTGGGCCTATTTAGTATTTTTATTTAATCTATTTTGTTTGGGTTGTTTGCTTGTGGGCCTTTACTATGATATGATAATTAAGAAGACATGGGCCTCTTATTGCTTCAATGCATGGTTTTGGGTTGAATATTTGGTGAAATTCTACATGAAATTTTGAGTGCAATAGTTTCTTAGTATACTTATTTCTCTAATATTTGGTAATAATATTTGTACCATTTCTTGGTAATTATTTCTTAGAGGTCACAAGTATCTATCTGCAATTTGGTATTAGAGAAGGAGATTCCAGGCCAATTGTTCAAGGTCTTGCATGGTTAAGGACCACTATTTGAGAAATTGTGTGGTAAAGGACCAAGAGATCAAGACGCTACAAAGATCATGGTGGACTACCAACTAGGATGGTAGAATTGATTCCATCTAGACCAAGCTTGTTATTAAAGATCACAATGGTAGATTTTAGCATGACTGGGCTCATCAATTGAGCAAACGCAATTATAAAAATTGGGACACCATGATTAAATCCTATTTACAGGTCGTGATTCATGGGAAGTAGCTGGTGGAAGCAGCAGCATACCACTAAGTCCATAAAATGTTGAAGCCCTCAAAAAATGGAGAATTAAAACTTACGAAGGTGATGTACATGCTCAAGGTGACCATTGAAGGCAAGTTCCTAGAGCATGTCAAGGATGAAAGCCACCCAAAGTGTCTTGGGACATGTTAGTATCCCTAATGGAAATTTGCCTATTGTCATCCAAAAAAGTGTTAAATCCTGCACTCATCACCCTGTCTCTCAATTTGTTTCTTTTCAACATTTTTTTCAAGCCTTTGTCATTCAGATATCCTCTCATGAAGTTCCTTCTTCCATCAAAGAAGTGGTTATGTGTGCACACCATAGACATGAGCTACCAATCAACCGGCTGATGTTCTCGCCAAAGGACTTCAAAGTTTGGCATTCCAACAAATGACTAAAAGGCTAGGAGTGCAAAACATCTTCGCACTAACTTGAGGTGGAGTATTAGAAGAATTGGAATTATATAATTGACCATGTAATATGGTTTCCAAGGTTAAGTGCTGTATAGTTGTACAATGTTATGTAGATACTAAAATTTTGCTAGAATTAATTTGTTTCCTTGTTTAAATTCTTTGTTGCCCTCTTTAGATTCTAGATTTAGAATTTTTGTTCAATATATAGCCTTGTAGCAATGCCTTAGAATCACTGATAAAAAATTTTTTCCTCTCCATTTTCTAACTTCAGCAGTCTTTTCAATCTTTTACAACTTTACATCTTTACCCTATTGTATATGGGGCATTAGAATTTCTTTTGCTCTAGAAAAATGGAGCCAACAGTGCTGCTATGCTCAATATTCAAAAACACTATGCAGTATCGTATATGGTAAATTTTTTCTGGGTCTTTTCTTTCCTTCTTTACATTAGCCTTGAGAATTAAATTAAAAAATATTCATGTAAGAATGCTCTACAATCATAGTGAATACTGAATGCAACCATCCACCACATAGAACCATCAAATAGCTTGACAATCCAACAATAGTAATCAAATTCACCTTAGATACTGCAACATAGCAGTATAGAATCTTTTCTTATGATTGAATTCTTCCTCCATTTTTTTATATGTACAAAATAGAAGGAGAGCCACGGCCTCATTAAACATGGAGCATGAAAAGAGAGCCACTAGAAAAAGAAAAGTAAAAGAAAGCATATGCATGTATCCTTATCTTACATGTTCCTTAAGAAGTCAATTAACCCAAGAAAAAAATATTTTCCATCATTAAGGTATCCCTAGATCATAAAAATTAACAGACCTTAGAAAACTTTTTTTTCATGTCCAAATGAGTGCGCTCAATATCCTCAAAAATCCCGCCATTGCATTCTCTTCACAACACTAAATTAAACATCCAAGCAATTCCATAACTATTCATAAAAGTGCCCATGTAATTCTATATAAAGAAAACAATTAAGATAACATAAGTTGTGTGGTGTGCACATGCATAAGAGAAAAATACAAAAATTGGTCAAGAATAGGAAATGACAAAAAAAAAGTCACAAAAGAGACTAATACACATTAACCATAAGACACATGTCACAAAAAAGTTTTCATCGACATTAACCATAAGACACGTCACAAAAGAGATTAATACACATCGGTTTCCAAAAAAGTTTCTATGTGAATCCCCCCTACAATTAACTAGAATACTGATTGAAAAACTAAATAAAGTTAGGGACATAGCAGATAAACACCAATCTAGATCACGTAATATTTATTAATGCCAAAAATCAAAATCAAAATACAAACCGAATATTCTTTTTCTATTTAATAACATGTGTTGGAAAGCTTCTTGAATGTTAAAGACAATGTTTGAATAACATTACGGTGATGAAATTTGAAATTAGAAAGGTTCCACTTGAGTGAGACAAGATCACTAGGAAGACAATTTTATTCCATCCAAAGCAATGTTTTTTTTTTTTTTTTTTTTTTTTTTTTTTTTTGCATTTCTCTATGTAGCTAATCAACTACAAATGACTATTCAGACTAATCACTAAACAGTACATAAACAGGACATTCATAAGAAGCTCAAACTTACCAATGAGCAATTTGAAATGTGTGCGCTTTTACGCAACTCACATACCCTTCATCGTGAAAACTGCAACTGCCATGAATTAAAAGAGTAGTTATGAAGTTCTCAACCATGGTATGATAATGAAGTTTCAAAACATGCCAAAAAGTCTCGTTTTGCAATATATTTTTTTACCGCGAATACTTTCCTTGTAGTAGCATATTTTTGGTTCTAGCCATTGAGAGATATTTTATGATTTCTGAAAGCAATGCAATCACTTACAGATATAGAGCAAGGAGCTAATATTTACAATTATCACTGTAAGCTAAATGTCTTCCTCAAATGAAGGAAAAGAAGAAAACTTGGCAATCAATTCCAAAACCGTCAATAAGTACAAAGACATAGATTTAAATCAAGAGTGACCTAATTTAGTCAAACTACAAAGCGAGCTTGTTTGTTAAAATGATCCATTCATATCCAAATCCACACACAAACACCTGTTTCTTGCCAATGCAAATTAGTTTAATCTATTCTTAATCAAAGCCACCAAAAATTAATTGAACATTAATATAATACAACGACAAAAATTAATTCCATGATTCAAACTGCAGATATAATAAATGGACAGAATTAAACTAATTCAATACAACAATTTTTCTTTGCTGCAATCGATTCGCCAGTAAGATAAAGCTATAGAAAATGAAAATGCGCGTGTATAGTATAGAGACTTATTTGGAGAATTGGAACATTCAAGAGTGCGAGAGAGGCGTTCCTGTTCTTGCTCTAAGGTTTCCAGCGATCAGAAAGTTGTGCTTTCTGTACTGATTTTCGTTTGCTTGTAGAGAAAGCAAAGATAAACGAAACATGAAATCGGAATATTGTCGCTGAGAAATCGGGAGCCAAGAAAAGAGAGACCGAATTTTATAACTGCCTGCAAATCCCAAACCAGGTATAAGAAACCGAATTTTCTTTTCTTTTTCCCGATGGCCAAACGAATGTACTGCTAGGGCTTTTGCTCATGGAACAGGGGAACCAAACCGAAATCGCACCGTTTGATCTCTCAGTAGTCCCAATCTGTATAAGAAGGCTGTTGGCCTTGCGCCTCTCCACACACTTACACAATGAAAATGTAAAATCTAATTTAATATTCCCTCCTTGACTGGATGTCTTCTTAAAAAATCCCACGACAAAAATATTATTGCAAAAATTCATTAATACTCTTCAAATTATTTTTTAGAATACTATGTGAAAAATAATTAAAATATCTTAAATCCATTTTTAAAATAAATTCTTAAAAATATTTTTTAAAATTAAAATTTAACCCTTTTGAATTCAAACCCCCAAACACCCCCCCCCCCGCCTTTTTTTTTCTAAAAAAAATTATTTTTAGG
Source organism: Vitis rotundifolia (assembly GCA_030254885.1). Lineage (NCBI taxonomy): Eukaryota > Viridiplantae > Streptophyta > Magnoliopsida > Vitales > Vitaceae > Vitis > Vitis rotundifolia. The sequence goes on along the minus strand of CM058168.1, from coordinate 25,180,688 downwards.
AATAGAAGAATATTTTTAAAAATAGGTTTCAAGCAAATACTTATTCTTTTTTCATATCTTTGGAGACATATTGCACTCTTTTTCTTTTTTTTTTTCTTTTTTTTTTAAAAAAAAATGAGATGTAGTTTTTAATTATATTTTTCAAATAAATTTTTTTCTTATATGATAAAAGTATATGGGCTTATGCATTCTCTAGAATGAAGTTGAAATAAAAGTTTAAACTCAAATGACGCTTTTTCAACTGTCGTAAGGAAAGAAAAAGTTGAATATGTCAACAAGTCTATTCAATAAAACTTTATAACATAGTGATTTTTTTAAATGTGTGAAATTTTGCAAATTTTGACACCGTCTTGGATTCGAAGGGGTGAGGAAATTAGGACAATCGGGTTCAAATGGTTAGGACTTTGAGAGGAGAAGGGGCTGAAGATAGAAAATTGTAGATTGGAGTTTGGGATTAAAGGCTTCTCAAATGAAATGAGAGAAATTGTTGAAAAATATATAGGATTCTCTGCTTCAGCTTGGTGATAGAGTGAAGAAAGATGAGAGAATGGGTATCAAATAAGAGAGAGGGAAGAAAGAACCGTCCACTAGGGTGTGTTTGTAGGAAGCTCAATATTTGATTTTGGAGTTTTCAACTGGTTCAATTTTAGCCCGTACTGACATGCCATGCGGATGATGCTGGCTTGGATACCGGGAGGGGCAATCTCGACACAAAAAAGGCAATCGGCTCAGAGTGCATGAAACTCATATAAGTTTCCACATTAAAAGTTGTTTTTCATATTTCATAAACATGGGTTCCAAAAACCATATATTTAACAAATTAGCTCATTAAAACACAACTTTCCAAAAAAAAAAACTCACTCACCAGTCACCACAAAACCCATCAAAGCCTAAAATTAAAATTTCCATTTTTCAATATTCCTTTGACCAGTCAAAGCCTTAAATTAAATTAATTTTAATTATTTTATTTTTCATATTCTATTTAATATATTATTAAAAAAATAAAATATCATAATAATCTTAGAGTCTTACGTTATTAAAAATAAAAATAAATTTGGATATAAAATTATTAACATTTTTAAACATACAAAATATATGCATATATTATTATTTTTTAAAATTTTAAATAACGGTCATTATTTTAAACGCATGTTTGATTACTAAAAATAAATAAATTTTTAATAAATTAACTAATTTTAATTATCTTATTTTTAAATTTCATTTAACATATTATAAAAACAGAAAAACCATAATAATAATATTCTGAAAATGATTTTTTATGTTTTTTTATAATAACATATATATCTTTATATATATATATATATATATATATATATATATATATATATATATATAATTTGAATATGTATTATTGAAGTTATAATAATTCTTTTAAAGGAATTTTTCAATATTTCAATAAGTTTTGGGTAATTTTCATTTTATTGATAAATCAAAATTTTTAATGATATTTTTCGATACATCCACAAAATTCAACCATCAATATTCTAATAAAAACCATATATTTTTTTTTACTTGTAATATATTTTATTATTTATGTTACCTAACTCACCCCATTTTTTTTATTAAGGTTTTTATTTTTTTATTTTTTATTTTTATTTTTAAGTTTACAAACCCTTGTATGTTGCTAAATGTATCCCTCCTTCTCTTTTTTGTTTTACATTTTTTTATTCTTTCTACCTTTCAACTCAATAATCCTTTAAAAAAATTAATTTTTAAAATTTTATCTTTTATAAAAAGTTTCTAAAACCATAAATTTTTTAGATAAATGTTATTATTATATTTTTGTATTAAAAATGAATAATAACATTGAAATTTTTATAACGATTAATTATAATATTTTAAAAATTTGCATAAAATTTTATTTACTTCAGAAAGAATAGTAAATTTTAAGGAATAAATAGATAATAATTATTTCAATAAATAATATAATAATAAAATTTTCCACAATAAAAATATATAAATTAGGCATTTTTTTTTGTTAGAACCATAAAAAATAATAATAAGTAATTATATTTAAGTCAAAGCATTTTACATCGGTTAAAAAATATATAGAATAAATATCTTTGAATTTGCAAGATAAATTATATGGTGTGTCACTAAATTTATCCATAAAATAAACTTACAATTGCAAGTTAAATAATATTTTTTGAATTAAAATTAGGTTGAAAAATAAAATTATGGAAATAAAATAGGGAGTTGAAACTTCTTGTGATCTTCCAAGTACGTTGGTAGGAAGGAAATTAAATGATAAAAAAAAGATAGGAAGCTGGAAGCTGAAGCTTCGTGTGATCTTTTGAATACATTTTAATCTTGCTTGGTGGGAAGGAAATTGCTACGAAGGTTGTTTTTGGCAAACATGGGTTCTGCCAACGCATGCAAGCACGTGATTCTTTTTCCATTTTTTGGGAGTCCCGTGCATAAGCAAATGGTCATCCTTTTGTCAGAGCGTGATGGTGTGGCTTTCGAAATTTTTTTGAGAAAGGGCCCACCCACCACAAATTTCGAAAGCAACTTTAATTATTGCCATCGCTCCTTTCCCCTTTAATTATTATTTTATTTTTCATCTTCTATTTAATATATTATTAAAAATATAAAAATATTCTAATAATCTTATCACTTATCGGCGACTCTTTCTTTATTAAAAAAAATAAAATAAACTTGGATATAAAATCGTTAGCATTTTTTAACATAAAAATATATTCATATATCATCATTTCTTTTATATTTTAAATAAATATCATCATTTTAAACATATGCTTATTACTTAAAATAAAATAGAATTTTAATAAATTAATTAATTTTAATTATCTTATTATTTAAATTTAATTTAAATTTGAAATTCCCATCTTATGCAAATTTCATAAATTTGAAAACATATTATATTCAATTTTTTCAAAATTAAATTATATTGTATGAAATTAGAAAACTTCTAAAAACTTAAAAAATATTAACGCCATTATAAATTTTATTTTAGTCAACTTTGTAAGAAATAAAATCATTATTGATTTTATTTTATTTGAGTATATTAAATCGTTTTTTAAATACATTTTAAAATGAAAAAGTTTGTTTTGTTTGAAGTTTTTAATTAATTTATTAAATAAGCATTAAAGTTAAAAATTGTCTCTTTTTTATCTTAAAATATATTAGTTTCATTTAAAATTTTAAAACCATTTCTCGATAGAAAGATCAAAACTATAAAAATAAATAACTTAATTTCTTATTTTAAAATTATTTAACATGAAATAATTTTCAAGATAAAATTCAAGATTGATTGAAATAATTATTCAATTCCTTATTCAATTTAATATAAAATAATACATTCTCAAAATTTTATTATTTAATTATAAATGATTAACTTGTGCTCAGCTCAGTCAATACTTGATATGCCTAAAGAGAGAGTCCTTCTTTGGGTGCTTATGTGAAACAATGATAAAAATGTAATGATGAGTGGGGAGGTGGGTGGCTTTTCAAAGAACCACAAAATTCGGCAGTAGTTTCCTAACATTTGCATTTTCTGCCAACCCATGCTTTGGTACCCACTGTTTATTTTGGGGGTACTACCCACATTTGATCCAATAATAAAATAACACGTGTAAAGTGCTTGCCATTAATAATCATCAAGGTGTTCTTACAATGATGAGAAATGGAGTGGGTCATGAAGAAAATTCTAACTATTCTAGCTCTCCAACAAAATTGGTCCATGTCTAAAGGTCTACTATGAGGGGCTCAAAGCAAAGCATTTGAATAATTCTCTGGTAATTGGTATAGTAGAGGTATTTAAAAAGAAAGAATTAGAATAAACTAGAGTAAGAAATTTAATGTGTTTAATAATATTAAAATTCAATGAAATAATATTTTTATCTTCATATTAACATTTAATATTCACTATATTTGTTATCAACACAAATTTTATTATTATTACTAATTTTATTGTACATTTATTATCTCTCTTAGGATACCCATACCTAACATTTTTGTATTTCATTCAATGTTATGTAAATTTCATGTATAAATTAATGATATTTGATAAAATTAAATATTTATCCCATTTTATTATTAAATGTATATTTTCAAAATTCATATTCTTAATAATTAACTAATATATTTGATAGAGTATATAAATTTTTAATTAACTAATTTAATTATATTAGATTTTTTTTCGTATTTTTTTTTATGTTGAATCAAATATGATAAAATTATCTTTATTTCCATTTTTTTTTTTCATTTTTAAGTACTTTTCGAAACCAAACATAATCATGATAATCTAAATGTCCAATTTTTCATTCCTATTTTTGGTCAATTTGATTCATCTAATGTTTGATTAGAAACAAATACCATAGTTTCATATGTCATGAATGCTTAATGACTAGAAATTTTGATTGGTTGCTTTGATTAATCTTTTACCAAAATGATTTTCTATTATCGTATACAGGAGAATTCAATTATAAAATTTTTAATTTGGTGAAATTTATCATTAATTAATTGGACTTCAAATACATATTTAGGAGTGTTAAAGTTCAGTTGAAGGTAGAAGGGGATCAACAGGTAACCCATAAAATTATGGTCTAAATATGATTTCTATTAATAAAAAAATGATATCTAAAATTAATTTCCTTTAGGCTTAGTTCAAATTGATTAAAGCAAATCAATTTGTTATTAATCATGTGAATATTATTATTAGACTAGATAAATCAATAATGATTCAATTAGTATAAGCTGAGATAATAGATATTTACAAAAAATCACCTACATAGATTGCCTTAATCTTTAAAAATACAAGAATCATAGATGTATCAACCACGACAACAATTCACCAGTATAAAAGAAATATACAAAAATTTATTTGACTTAGAAACTTAAACCCAATTGGTCTTATATCGACTAATCTACATGTATATTATTTCATTTGTGCAACGTAACACTCCCTAGTTCTCTTTAGTGGATCACCTCAAACCATATTTGATGTTTGGTGGCTTGATCCTTTGACTTTTATTTTCCCTTCCCATAAGGACTTTCAAGGATCTTTGAACAAAACTTTAATTTTGAGAATTTAAAAAATAGGATGAAACAACGGTGTTTTCTAGATTTTCAAGGCCTTTTTGTAGTATTTTAAAAACCTTTTAGAGCATAAAAGTGCGAGCTACTTAAGCACCATCCAAGGTAGCACTCAAGCACTTATTATCACAAGTTCAATATTTGAGCGTCTAACCTCTTTTCTTTGTTTTTTTAGTGCTTCTGTTCATGTGATCGCTTTTGTTTTTGAGTACTTTTGTTCTTATGATCGCTTTTAAATGATTTTAAGCGTCCATAGCTCACTTATCAGGCTCAATCATGATTAAATTATACTTTTTATTGTGCTAGTATCATGTCCAAATTTCAAAATCAAAATATAATAAACTAAGATGACGTTTTGTTTTTTTGACTTAATTCTAAATAGAACTTATTTTTAACTTAATACTAAATAATATATATGTTCAATGGTTGTATAATTTCAAATGAAAATATCCATGAATGATAAAAGTTGAAGTCATAATTACTTATTAGGGCTCATAAAACAAGCTCTCCTCAATTAGAATTTGATCATATTAGGATTTTTTACTATGATAGAAATTGAACTAACATACTCTCATTTAAGATCACTCTTATTTTTCTTTATGCCTATTAAGATATAAAATTTGACTCAAGCTTAGGTCTTGTTAGGTTGGCAATGAATTTAACTCCATTATTGCCTTCAATCCACAAAAAGGATTGATCATTGTTGATCTCCAAAAATCACCTCTAAGACTCAAGGATAAGAAGATTGAACTTCAACTCATGCTTGATGAAGATTTTCATGGACAGTTTAGGGATTATGATGACCTGTGTGTCATCATTTGTACCTCATTTGAATTGTTTGAAGTCTTAGATATGGGTCATCATAATTTCAACTATCTTTTCTATGATTTAATGTTGGCCACTTCTAAAAAGAAGTTTTAGAATACGTCAAGCATATGAATATTAACTACACGGATATTCTCCTCTGCCTAGCTACAAGACACTAAACCATACAAATCCTTTCAATATCTTTGAATGCATTACAAATGCATGAGTTAAGAAGCATTGATTAATTTAGACAAGGGACCTTTTCTTAGGCAATCTTGCTTCCTTCTAAATGTTAATGTTAATATAAATTGATCGGTCAACCCTTTCTATCTCAATCCAATCTTGATAATGGTAAACTTAATGGTTTTCACAAACTTAGTGGTACATGTACAATCACTTTTAATACATGATTATATATATAAAAAAGCAATAATTAGTTATGACAAAAGCAGTCCTTGTATATATATTTAGTTTGATTTTTTGGGAGTGAAAGTGAAAAAATTGACAAATAAGTCAACTTTACTACCACTCCACAGAATCGTACATGAGATTTTAACCTCATGCAGGTCCTCATTCAATTCTTTTGAAGTCATTAGATCATTTTCCTTGCTCGTGAAAATTTCCTCTTCCACTCCGTCTTGAAGAGTAACTAGGACCAATTTAATCATGTTTTTATGTTCCAATTGAACACTTTAATTCCATTTTTTTATCATTCTCAAATCAAAGAGAGCTATTCTTTTTACCAAACATATGTGGATCAAATCACGATCTATATATATATATTGGACTTGGTTGCAACCTCCCTACCTACAAAGACTGCAAACATGGTGGTAAAAGTGATGCCACAACCAACAATTTTTATCAAAAAGCTAATATAATGAACTTGGGGATTATAAAATTATTGACTGGACTATATATCACATATAGAATTACTATATAGCATCAAAATATAATTCATATCCATGGAACTTAATCATGTTTCTATGGTATTCAAATTGTAACACGATAAAGCAACTTAAGGTATATATCGTACCAAAATCTTAACACAATCTAAATCTTATCAATCTAATATATATATATTAATTTATTCAACAAAATAACTTTAAAATGTCTATTATACTTTTAATTTCATTTCTAAAAATTTTATTTTATATTTTTATTAGTTTTGGTCAATTTTAGGTTTACCTATATTTTATGTCAAAATATCCACCGATATATCTCCGATATATCCGATATATCTCCGATATATCCGATATATCCGTAAAATCGAAATACCGATATATCCGTGATTACCGATATTTTCATCCTTGGTTTCAGCTTGTGTTAGGATTCTTTCTCTCTCTTGAAAAAGTATGAGGAGGATTAAAATATTGATAGAAAATGGCCTAAGAAACAAGTTGGTATATAAATAAATTGCATAAAATCATGCTTGGTAGAGCTTACAAATTATTAGGTCATGCTAAACCTCAAATAAGATTAAAGAAAATTAAAGAATTGGTAAGAACTTAAAAGAGAGCTTTCCTAATTCAACTGAGGACTATTTTGAGTCCTGTGATCAGGGTCAGGTCCTCTCAATCTTTTATTGTATGGGTCCTCAGCTGGATTGTTTTCTGCATCCTCAAGGCTTCTCTTGATATTAACATTAGTATCTGCTGCTCCTGATTCATCTCCTTGGCCATATATAAGACGGACTCCACTCTTTTCCACCTTCACTGGTTTGCCTTTGATGACAAAGTCGAACATAACTTCTAGTTTCCTCCATTGATTTGAGCGATACCTCGCCGGAATACCAATCTTAGGATAATATAACAACCACACTAGATCAGATGCATCATTCTCACAGCAGTCACAAAAGGAATCGAATGCAAGAGATTCCTTAAATCCGAATTGATCGCCATTGATAATCAGTTCACATTCTAAAAGATAATGGGCTTGTAGTTCATCATCAGAACCATCGTCGGGTTCGCTCTGAGATTTCCCTTCAGATTCATTACCAACAGAACCATCATCGGGTTCGCTCTGAGATTTCTCTTCAGATTCACTCTCATCAGAACCATCATCGAGTTCGCTCTGAGATTTCTCTTCAGATTCATTCTCAAGTTCATCCTTAACTGGAACATAAAGAGAACATAGAACAAAACCCAAGAGATTCTTACCCTCGTGCCAATTCATAGGAAGCTCTATTGTTACTTCACTTCCCATTTTCTGATGCCTCATCCATTCTGGAATTCCACAGCTTCCAGGCATGACAATACTGATTCCCTTCCCAATATAGAAAGAGTGAGTAGAGCTTGCAGCTGACCAACTAATCCCACTTTCCAAATCCTGCGCAAGAATGTACCAAGTAAATTTGTGTCTGAATAAAAACCTTTGTTCCATGAAAATCATACCTGAACTTCTGATTTGAAGCAATTAAAGAGAGAGCACCATAACTGCCTCTCCCATGGCAATGATGGGGAACTTGATAAAGTTTTCAAGCATGCACAACCATGTGCATCAATGTCTCGTAGGCTTGAGGGCAGCTCTGGGATTTCTTGAAGCATCTTGCATTGTGTCAACCTGAGGACTCGCAGCTCGGAAAGTTGACTGATTCCAGCAGGTAAGCTGCTAAAATGGTTGCCGCTCAGGTCCAGTGTTTTCAACATTGATAGATGGCAAATCTCAGTAGGGATTTCACCTTCAACTAGATTGCAGTGACTTAGATTCAATCTTTGCAATGAGTACAAGGAGGAAATATCACTCAGGACAGCTCCTTGCCTGAGATTGGAACGACTTACATTTAATTCTCTTAAGGAGCATAAACCTGACAGAGAAGGCAATTGACAACTAACACCTACTGCAGAAAACTTCTCCAAACACTGCAAGCTTTTAAGATTCTCTGGCAATTTCTTGACTATCCAACAGAGACCGATTTCGAGAGTTTTAAGAGATCTCAAATTGCAAATGCTGTCTGGAAGACTGAGAAGGCTTTCACAACAGAGCAAATTCAAATATTCAAGCCCTTTCAAACGTTTAACTGATGATGGCAGCTCTTGTATGGATGTACACTCTAAATGAAGCTCTCTCAGCCTCTCCATGTCCTTCTTGATTTCTAGAAAATTCTTTAGTTCCATGCAATGAGAGCAACAAAGGGTTGTAAGGTATTTTAGCTCACAAATGTCACTTGGAAGATTCTCAAGGTTTTCACACCCTATCAAATTCAAGAAAGAAGAGATGTTAGCTGATGACTTTAATAGATTATTAGTGAAAATTTTAAGCACATGTCTACAACGTACATTCAAGAATTAGGATCTCCAAATTTGGTGCATTTGAGATGTTTGGTATTTCAGTGAGATGTTGTGAATGACTGAGATCGATAACCTTCAACTTTTCAAAAAGCTGTAGCAAATGGAAATGTGATTTAACAAATAAACTTCCATGAATATTAAATTAATCTAGAGTAAAATGATTAACTAATATCATACCTTGGTTTCTTGAAAAAGTTGTTTTATGTTGCTACTCCGAAATTTGAGTTCAACAAGTTCCTCTCCATGAAAATTTGATGGCAAAGATTCCAAAAGGTATCCATCCCAATGGAGATACCTTAACTCATATGAAGGAAATTCAAAGTCTCCAGAAAAGTGAACTTTAGGAGCAGTCACTGCTTTCAAACGGAAAGCATAATATTTAGCATCTTGATGTACCTTGAGCAATCTAAGTTTCTTCATCATTTTGAACGCTTCAGTAGTAAATTCTACTTGTTTTGATTTAGGCATGTCAAGGTCAAGGATTATCCCTTCAATTGTTTCGGTCCCCTAAAAGAATATGAATCAACAATTAGCAAAACAGAATTATACCAAAATTTAATGCAATTATAAATTAATAACTTTTTTTTTATTTTAAATGATATCTTTTAGTAGAGCTTAAGAACTTCATTCACTTACTGTATTTCTCGTTAATACACGATAAATATCCTCAGGATCCCACAATCTGCTCCATTTTCCTGTCTCTTTAGGAGATGTTTGACGAACAATTTCCCAACCCATTTCTTGTAATAAGTCATGCATCCATATGATGCCATTAGAAAGAGTTATGAGACACCTGTCATTAAGAACTCTCATTCCAACCTTTGCATGGAAATTACAACCATCTAGTATTTTTGTAACAAAATCTTCACTTCGCCCCTTAAAGAAACAAGCAATATCCAGGAATATGTCCTTGTCCATGTCATCTAGACCATCAAAGCTTATCTTAAGAACATCATGGATTTCCATATTAGGTTTTTCTTTTAACTTTGCCAATGCACTTTCCCATTGGGCTTCTGTTTTGCCAAAAAGAAAAGAACCCAAAACTTTTAGAGCTAGTGGAAGACCTTTCGCATAATTAACTGCACATATTGAGAGAAGTGCATACGTTTCTGGTATTGGGTGATTTGTTTTAAAGGCATTCCAACTAAAGAGTTGACTTGCTTCTTCATCTTTCAATCCCTTGGCCTCGTATAATTCATGTACTTCATGCACAAGTAGTAAATGCTTATCTCTCGTGGTTATGATGATTCTACTTCCTAAACCAAACCAATCACAATTTCCAGCTAAGCTTTCTAATTGGTCTAAATGATCAACATCATCAAGAACAATAAGAACTTTTTTTGAGCAGACCCTATTCTTTATCACATTAATTCCTTCAGCAATATTGCTCAATGTTATTTTCTTCTTCAGCATTAGAACATTGTCAAGAAGTTGTTGTTGTAATTGAAGCAAACCAGAACTAGCTTCTGATTTTTCTCTAACATTCTCAAGAAACTAATGCTTTCAAATTGATATAAGATTTCATTACAAAAAGATTTGGCGATGGTAGTCTTACCAATTCCACCGAGTCCATAGATCCCAACCATGCGAATGTCATTCAATCCAATGTTTATCAATGAGTTTAGTTTTTTAAGATGAGAATTCATCCCAACTATGTGCTTACCAACATGCAAAATCTTATGATCCAATTTTCTATGGACATCATCTGTGATTTCCTTAATTATCTCTGATTCATACCTGTCGATTACAAAGTATAATAAAACAATAAGTGAGTTAGAATGAGTTGCAAGGTATCATAGATGTGAAGTAAATTTGGTCATGTTTTGCAATGCATGCCCACTAAAATGCAATTATTAGTGAATAGAATATAAACTAAAATGATCAAGCCACATTTCATTTATTTTATATATATATATTTAAGAACATTTCCATAACGTCAAGTATACATTTGAGAGAAAAAGAAATGAAGCAAACATAAATATGATCTATATTTGCTCTACTCAATTGTTTGTTAGGCTCAACCTAAGTTAACTAGTGTAGGTTGTTGTTGCCTCTTTGTTGATATGAGACTATATCATAACATTGGTGGAGACATTTTCTAGTTTCCAAGTATAAGCCCCTCATTGGCTATGGAAGTATTCTAACTTACTAATGTTTTTATTTATTAGAGCATTGCTTGCGACTATCCTCTATGCCCTCATTGAAATTTTTTACCATTAATTTATTTCACAAAAAAAATTGACCTATGGATCCCTCTCCATCCTTTTTATCTCTATGTTCTATCGACATGAACAATGTTCTAAGGACCTTCTTCTCAATTCACATATTCTGTAAGTTTCACACCTCCGTTGTACTCACTTCACTAGGGGGAATAGATTATAGTTATGGGGAAAATTTCACACATGTATTTGTTAATCAAGAACCTATGTGATGCTAGCTAGCTTTAAAAAAGGGGCCTCCTATAGAATCAAATTTATCGGTGTATGCACCCACAAGTAGGCTCGTCTTGAAGAAGATCTTGCCGGCTACACGATATAGCTTGAAACGTGTGGTTGAAAGTTTTGTGGAAAGGGTTCAATTGAGGCAATTTTTTAAAACCTTAACCTTTGAATGAAATTTAAGATAAATTAAGCTAAAAGAAAAGAAATTTCAGTACTGAAGGTGAAGGAAAGGCCCTGCTGATCATGGACATGCCACCCGGAAAGATTGCCAACTCCACTCAAGATTGCCAAATTCGAATGAAAAATTTTAGAATCCCAAGAAGATAATTTACACTCATCTAAATATCCATAAGAATCAATAATTTCAATTAATTTTGAGAAATAAAAAATTAGGATGTGATACTCTTTCCCTAATTAAAAATTAAAAAATTAATGAATTAATCTCAATAATAAAATATATATTCTGATTATAAATCTATATGAAAAATATTAACTTGAAAAATTTTCTAAATATTAATTATTACCCAATTATCAAATTTTTAACTTTTTATTAAGGTAATAAATTATAATATTTTGAGATATTTGTAAATATGTTCAATTACTATTTTTCAAGTTAATAATTAATTTTACAGATGTTTTAAATATATATAAAAATAATATTTAACATTCAAATATATATAAAAATAAACAACTTAATACCTTAATACTTAATCACATTCATATCTATTTGGACTTAAGAAATTCATATAAAAAACCAACATCACCTTTGGAGAAAAATTGATTATAAAAGAATACCTTTTTAAAGTAAAAATATTAAGTTCCATATATCTACTTGGCAAACACTGGTGGCATTTGAGAATGGTTTTATTAATCAATTCATTAATTACAAGAAATATGTAAAAGAATTAAAAGCAAAAAAAAAAAAGTTAGTTTATCTATGACGCTTGACTCAACTGAGCCAAAAAAAAAACCCAATATATTGAACATTTTACACATAATGGGAAGGCAATATGTTTTGAGCCTCGTATAAATAACACCACAAAGCAAGTTTTACCGTACAAAATCAAAATAACTTGATATATGAAGAGCAAAATTGAACTTCGCCTTTGAATAAATTTGATGATTTAAATATATCCGGACAAGTTGAAGGAAAGAAATTAAATTGTTAAGAAACATGTTTTTTCCGATCTTTTTTAATAAAAGTTGGAATAAAAATATTTTAGGATTCCACCCCCACCATTTTTTTTTTAGGTTATGTTCGATTCCCAAAAAAATTTAAAGGAAGATACGAGGGAAACAACAAGAGAGAAAAAGTGAAAATAAAGAAAAATAGAAATTAGATTTAAAGTGAATAAATCATTTCACAAGTATTTATTTTCCTTCATTTTAATTATATCTGATTTCTTATAAAACCAAATAGAAAAAATAATCTTCCTTAATATTTTTTTCATTTCTTGGTACTTTCGGGATCAAGCATAACCTTAATAGTTTTTGGTATCCAATTATGAGAAGATAATCTTTAAAATCTTCAATATACTAATTCCTATATTCCTTGTGATCCATCTCTATTTAACATGCTCATCAAACTCCTTCCAAAACAAAATTAGAATTAGAAGCTACTATAAGTTGTTGATTTAATAACTTGTTTATTCATGTTTTATTTTATTTCCAAGGAAAGTTCGGTAATGACAACTAAATCTTTATCAGTTAAATCGAAAGCACAAGTTAAGGAAGTTGAAGTTACTCATCATCCTTCACATGGTAGCCACTTAGATTGCTTGCTGCAGTCAAGGAAACCCTCCACCTCTGCATCTTTTTTGCATCTACATTTCTTTCATGAATGGAAAATGCCTCTCCAAAGCTCCCTGTTTGCTTTCGCACGTCAGAAGGATCCACGTGGTAGAACATCGGCAAGACTATTTGTTCCATTTCTCCCCTGCACTCCATGATCTTCGCTAACTCATCCAAACACCACTTAGAATGCGCATAGTTTTTTGAGAACACAACTATGGAAATTCTTGATTCTTCAATAGTTTTCAAAAGTTCTGATGATATCTCCTCTCCTCTCACAAGTCGATCGTCTCTGAAAGTGTTAATCCCCTTCCGATCCAAATTTACGAATAAATGATCCGTAAAATTGTAGCGGGTGTCTTCACCTCTAAAACTCAAGAACACTTCGAACTTATGTTTACGGACTGAGGTCGAAGAAGAAGAGGGTTTTTGGGTAGAGGAAGCCATTGTTGGACAGTTTCTGGATGAAAGCTTAAAGAGAGTTGAGGATTAACTTGGGCTCAATCAAGACTTGATATGCCTGCAGCATCTCTGGGTCCTTATACGAAACAAAACTAGATGTTTTTTTTTTTGGTTGGATTGTAAAAACTAAAAAGCAAACATCGATTCTTCCGATACACGCAAGCATGTTTGATTTGAAGCCCTTTTGTTTAATGAAAATTTAAAAAAACAATCAACAAACTTATTGAGTGATTACAAGTTTTTTCTCAATAACCGGATAGTACATGTTTGAGCATGGGATAGTGCATACTTAATATCTATTATAAATATCTTTGAATTTGCAATATAAATTATATCATGCATCACCAAATTTATCCATAAAATAAACTTGCAAAATGTTGCAAATTGGGTTGAAAAAGAATTTTATGAAAATTTACATTTTTCTATTTTAATATGGTCTAAGAGTTGGGTGGTGGGAACAATTGAGAACCAAGTGGTAAATGAGTGTTTAATGCGTGAGACTTTGCCTAAACAATTCAGACCAAATACTACAACAAAAGACGGAATGCTAGTCAAAAGTGTTAAGAGAAAAGGATTTCAGATAGTGTTTCATATGAAAGTAATTATTTTAGAAGAAAAATTGAAAAGATGAACGATTGATTCATAGTAAAACCACTCTTTTCAAACACACACACCCCCACACACACACACACACACACACACACACACACACACACACACACACACACACACACACACACACACACACACACACACACACACACACACACACACACACACACACACACACACACACACACACACACACATATATATATATATATATATGTAAAGTTGAAGGGCTTGTTTGTTTGTTATTTTTGAAAACCGTTCTAAAAAACTATTTTTTAGAATAATTTTAATATTTTTAGAAAAAAAAAAAAAAACTGTGTTTAGAAATTAAATTTTGAAAAATAGTTTTTATTTTCAAAACTAAATAAAAAAAATATGTTTGATTGAGTTAATAAAAAAAAATTAAATAAAAAAAATAAAAAACATGTTTGAAAATTATTTTTTTAATTAATAAATTTTTTTCAATTAACTTGATATTATAAATATCTAAATAATTTTTATATGCATAATTCATTTAAATTAAAACAATATTATTATGTTTTAAAATTTTTACACTAGTTATAATTTTTCAAAACAAATAATGACTTTATAATCATATGTAAGTATGTTAATTTTAATAATCTAAGAAAGAAGAAAGAGCTTGGGGGTGAAATTGTGATGGTTGACCGGAGCTGACCTTCATGAAAACACAAAAAATGTTAGAGAAAAAAAAATAGAAGACACGAAAAATAATTTATTTTTTGAATAATAAAAAACAATGAAAATATAGAGAATAGTATTTTTTTTATTATTTAAAAAAAAATGATTTTTAAGAACATAAAAAACATGAGAAATAAAAACACACTCCCTTTCTTAAAAATATTTTTAGTGCTTTTTATTTATAATAACAGAAAATAATTCTAACCTTTCCGATAGGTTTTAATTTTGGTTGGTGGGAGGGAAATTACTAAGAAGGTGTGTTTTTTGGGTTGGATTCACCTGTAAAAAGCAAACATGGGTTCTGCCAAAGCATGCAAGCATGTGATTCTGTTTCCATTCTTTGGGAGTCCAAATGCATAACCGTGTGATTTGTCAGTTCTGCCGACGCATGCAGGCATGTGATTCTTTTTCCATTCTTTGGGAGTGCCGATGCATAAGCCTGTGATTTGTCATATGTAACAAGATTCAAAAGCAAATCTATTTCCTAGCATTTGCTTACCAAAATGCCGTTCAAGTATGACAATATTTCTGCGATGAAAGGAGGTTTTTATATCTTCCACGATGACTACAACGATGAATCTGAAAAGAAAAAATGAAAGAAGGCGGATAAAATGAAGTCACGAGGGAGAAAGAATAGAGGAAGAAGAGAAAATGGGAGAACAGGTTGTCTTTTTTTTTTCTTTTTTTTTTATTAAATTTAAAATAGACATGAAATTTTTTTTGGTATAATACCGATTCAGTACTGTAGAATTTTCCGAAATAATAGTCATCAATGGGGGTGTTCTTACAATTATGAGAAATGCAGTGGGTCCCTGAAGAAAATTCTAACAGTTCTATTTTAAATTAAAAATTTAAAATAACATCATCATCGACCTTTTTCAATATATTGTAGGTTTCTTGATCCATATCTAAAGATCTACTATGAGGGGCTCAAAGTAAAGCATTTGAATATTTCTCTGGTAATTGGTATTGGTATGGGTAATGAAGAAAGATATAAAGGA
This sequence comes from Vitis rotundifolia, assembly GCA_030254885.1. Taxonomy (NCBI): domain Eukaryota; kingdom Viridiplantae; phylum Streptophyta; class Magnoliopsida; order Vitales; family Vitaceae; genus Vitis; species Vitis rotundifolia. The sequence goes on along the minus strand of CM058168.1, from coordinate 25,164,512 downwards.
GTGTTTGGTAAGTGAGAACAGAAGTGGAAATAAATATTGAAAAGACATTGAAAATTTTTAAGTTTTGTTAATATCTCAATAAGAAAATATTTAGATATATGAAATTTGGGTTTCTTTTTATTTTATCATCTAATTAAAATAAAAAATCTATCAATTTTTTATTTAAAAATATGAATAAAAGTTTTTAAAATCAAACTACTTATTAAACTGAAAAAATTGCTAATTCATAATTCAATGATTCGATCAATAGATAAATTATAGTCTAATTATGAAATTATAATTATATAATTTATATATTATTTAAATTAAAAATAATTTAAAAAAAATAGAATATACATACATACACCTTAAGGATAACATGTGGATTTATAAAATTATTACTATTTCTAATTTTATTAAATACATAATTTTTAATTTTTAACATGATATAAGATTTTATTATTTAAATTTGTTCATATTTGAATAGTTATATTTTTTTATTATTCTATCATCTTCAAAATTATTACTTCTTTTATTTATATTTTTATTATATTGTAATATAGATAAATAATTACATTTATTTTAAAGTTTTTGAATAGTATATATATATAAATATATCCTCTTAAAGATGTTGATATTGGCATAGCTTGATGGTGCATCCTCCCCTTTTGTAAATCAAACCCAAGGGAGAGTTTGACATTTTTGCCCTAAAAAATAAAATAAAATTGAATCCCACTATTAAGCATCATGCTGAACTCAACAAAGCGTGTGGGAAGGGCTTGGGCCCAATAATGGGCCTACGCACATTGGATAGATTTTTGAAGTGTGAAATTTAAAAATATATATATAAAAAAAAATTATTTGTATATATTTTTTTCAAACTCATTTCACCTGATATTACACTTTCATATGAAAACTAGATAATTCAAAAATGGATGAAAATTTAATTAATATTAATTATATTTAATTTTTTATTATATTTTTCATGATAAGCCAAATATGGATAAAAAAATTTTCTTCACTAATATTTTTTCCTTTCTTTCCTTTGCTTATTACCTTCACGAAACGAAAAATAGCTTAATTAGAAAAGCAATATCATAAGTAAAAGACCGCAGGTAGACATGTATTTTGGGGTTTTCAGAATCCATAGTAGTTCCAACTATGAGGAAATGTTGAAATCATTTCTCGTTCTTTATTAAATTAAATTAATGGAATTATAGTTTCCATATTCTAATTCTAAAAATCATCTATCATTAAGATTTTTATTCCACGTCATTATTGTATGAAAAAATTAAGAGAAAATACAAGATACAAAAAAATACAAAATATATAAAAATAAAATAAAAGAAAAGAAAATTGAATTTAAGGTTAATAAATTATTGGTACATATTTAACTTGTTTCTCCTCTTTAATATGAAAATTAAATAATTTAAAATTGAATATAATTTTAATTAATATTAATTATATTTAATTTTTCTATTGTGTTTTCCATAATAAACCAAAATGAATAAAATCCTATTCTTTACTATTTTTTTTTTTCTTTCTTTCCTTTTTCATTAAAGGAAAAGTTGCCTAATTAGAAAAGCAATATCATAAATAAAACACCACAGCTAGACATGTATTTTGGAGTTTTCATAGGAAGAGCAAACATAAGGAAACTTTCTAAGGCTTCTGATGACGGTTCTTACGTGAGCCTGATCCACGAAAACGCTTAGGAGGCATTTTAAATTTCTTCGGAGGCCCAGTTCTCTTGTTATTCCGGTGTTCAGTTACCGTCTTCGTCTCTGGCTGTTGGTCAGCCTGGACCTTCATGTTTCTATCTGGCAGTTGATTATTATGGGTATTCGGGACATCAGGTACAATAACTGAAGCATGGGATGAGGTGCGTTCGATTATCTCAACATCATCTATGCCCCAAATGCCTTTGCTGAAGTCTAAACCTCCATAAAAACTGTTGTCGTCATCATCATCATCATCACCTTCCCCCAAATTGCCATCTTCACTGTCAGAAGATTGCTCTGAATTTCCTTCTTTATCACCAAAAGCTTTTGCAGATTCGCCTGTGTTATCATCAACAGCTTTGCCTTTGGAATCTACTACGGCTTGAGAATCTTCATATGGGAGATTGTTGTCTACATCACACAGTAGAGATCAGCTCAGGAGAAAGAAAAGATTTTAACAGAGCTAGAAGTGCTTCCCAACAAAAATTAATTGTTTGACAAACTTTTGAATATCACATTCCTGAATAATCACTTGTTAGATGATTCTTCCAAAAATCATTTTTCAAAAGTGTTACAGATTAAACTTCCAAACCGGTTACAAATATGAGCTAACTAACAAACTTCCAATCTCTATCATTGAACAAACGTATAAATAACAAGATCGTATAAAAAGAATAAAATTAAGGTAGATATGAATGAACAAGATATAAAATAATAAGACCTCTCACTTTTTGAAAAATAAGTAATTCCATAGTTGAATTTGAAAAAAAACATCACAATTTAAAATAGAAGATAATCTTATTTCTTATATCAAATGAGTCTTAAATGTGGTGGAATGCATGCAATGGTTGTGCACAATGTGATACTGTGGAATAGATGTACACAGCAAGCCAAGAAATATTTAGAATTCAACAATTCCCAACAAGAGAGAGATAGAGAGAGAGAGAGAGAGAGAGAGAGAGAGAGAGAGAGGGAAGAAGGGGGGTGGTGTGGGGAGATGGAGAGAGAAAGCTGCAGCAGGCAGAAGGGAGCAATCCAGGAGGAGAAAAAGTTGTCTTAAAGAAAATGCGGGCAAATGATTTTTATTTAAGGGGAATGAAATAATGAAACCACATGTAATGCATGTGATGCAGCACAATAGATGCACCCCACAAGCCAAAAATTAATAAAGATTCAACTCATCTTCAAAATCCCCCGAGGGACAGAGACAGAGGAGAGAGATTATACCACTTTGGAGTTCAACCCCCATAAAACAAAGAATTCAACACAGAAATTTAGCTGAAAGATCACCCAAAAAAAACAAAGAATTCCACCTAAAGAAATTTAGCTTAAAGACCACATGCTCCAGTTTAGCTTAAGGACCATGAGCCCAATACCTTAAAAGTCCACTTAATATGCTCCCGGTTTTTGAGAATATGATGAAAAAAATATTTCATCAAATAAGAAGTCTCCATTTGGTCAGATAAATACTTTTCAAACTCTAACTAAAACAACTAATATATAAATCATGATCCTGACAGCTTTAATATTAAGTTAAATAAACAGAAAAAATATGACTTAAACCTACTAAGTTAAGTCTAATGTACTTAAAGAAGGAATTGTCCCCAATACTTAAGAAAGTTGGAAAGAAACAAATACCACAAATCAATAGTGTGCATTCAATACCTTAAAATTGGGCTAGAATTTCTAATCCAGTCAACAAATTCACTAAAATATTTGTTTACAATTTTCAAATTCAACTTGTCTCCTGGACCAGGGAGTCTCTTTCAATTCAATCAATCAAGGTAATACCCTTTTTTGTAAACCTATATTTTCAAGATATCGACAGTTATCTAGTTTCAAATCACAATGATTTGAAACTAAATAGGCTCAGGAACAAGTCGAAAAGACATGATGGGTGTAATATAATTTCAACTTGAGTATCAAAATATATAGTAGTGACTCAATCTCACAAAACTAGCACAAAGGAAGGGAGCAGCTCAGAGCTTTTCATAGCTTCCTCTAAATTCCATAACACATTGGAAAAGAATAAGGGATACGATAGCGATTTTATAATAAGTCAAACCAAATCAGCCCTTCATTTGAAGAAATGGTAAGATAAGATGACAAGTTTTCCTTGGAATACCTAAGAAGCTAATAAAAAGAATGTACAAAACAATGAACTTATTTTTAATAACTAGAGTTGGGCAGAATTAAAAATCTTATTCATTCTTCAAAGTACTCCTGTGAATTATAGAATAACTTAGTAGTAAAAACTTTAGCAAAAACCATGTTAGTATTTGCAAAACCCAAAAATCTTTCAAGTTGACATGTTTGAAGTGATCAATTCACCATAGTTGGTTAAGGAGAAAGTGATCACATGGAACAACATGAAATTAAAAATAATAATAAGAGAAAAGCCACAAAGTTTTTAAAAGTTCAGGAAAAGAAGGTGAAAGATAGTAAAGATTTTTTTTTTTTTTTTTCTTGATAGGTGTGAATGATAATATATAAATGTGCATAAGTAGATAATATCAAAAGAAACTGGTGGAGAAGTGGCAAGTGAAATATGGGAAAATAACATTTTTTTTTCATGAGAAAACATGATTACTAAACCAAGGTTTGATCACCTACTTTCATGTGTCCCACATGGATCTCACAATAGGTTTCTCATTGTACTCATAAGAAAATTTTCCTAACGTCAATTTCTTATACAAGTCTATAAAATTGAGAACTTCCTTATTAGTTATCACCCAACTAAGATACAAATGAAAGAAAATTAATAGAGGTAAACTAGTTAATACTTATTATTATTTTTTTAAAGAAGATGAACATTACTCTTGCCATTCTTCTCATGATATTTTTACAAGACACCTTTTCCCAAGTCCTTCTTAACATATAAGTCACTTTTTTGTAAGAACAATTTTTGGCATGTTAGCAACACAATGATACTTACAAGATACTTTGCAACTCATTTTAAAACTTATAATGTATGGTAAGAGAAACTACTTAAAGTTACCCCTTTTAAGAGTGGATTGGCGCTTTACAATGAATATTGAACCAAAAAATAAATAAAAAAAAAAAAAATGTAGTATTAACACAATATAAATTCGACTAGTATCCGCAAAAAATGGATAATAGACTTGGCACAATCATTTATACAGGAAATCATTAATTTGGTATGAAATAATTTGTGTATTTGCCTCCTTGAGCAAGGCACAATAAACATAAACAGAACATTCTAGCATCCAAACTATGTATAAGACATAATCACATTCTGGGTTTTAGCAAAAGAACCCATGACTACATAATCACAAAAAAATGGCAGCAAAAAAGCTAAGGTGGAAACACAAATGCATATTAAACCACGGAACACACTAAGATATGCGCATATAACAATCTTGCAGATTCTTTAAACACACTGTGCTGAGACCAAATGAAAAACAAAATTAAATAATCAATTAGTGAAAGATGAAAGTATAAATTTTGACTTACTAGCAAAAAGAGGAAGCACAGTTTCAGCATAATGCACATAACGAAGGAGATCTTTTTTTGTACGAAATGTCTGTCCAGTCCTCGTATTATGTGCCCAAACCTACAACACCCAAAGAGAAATGTAATTGGTGCATTTCTGGTGGCAAACTACAAGGCATCTAATTAATAACCATCATTAATATTTTTGGATTTTTAAACAAGAAAATTCCAAGCATTTCAAAGTTTCCTCCTATGTATAACATTTATCATGGGAAAAAACTTTCCAAACCCAAGCATCCTGTTTAACTAGCATGCATTCCAGATGTTTTTTCAAATAAGTCAAGACATGTTTCATTTCTTTTGCATGAAAATAATGAATAGGAAAAGCGGGGAACTTCTAAAATTGTCCTCAGCTCTAGCAGTTTAGTTTATGAACAACAAGCGAAAAGAAGGAAATCAGTACAAATTTCTTAAATATTTCCCTTTCAGGCCGAATAGAGTTTTCTTCGTCAAAAAGGTTAGATTTGAAGGAAAATGCTTTAGAATAGTTAGATGAAACAACACACCAAGGGCTACAGGATTTCTACAATTGGGTTTAGGCTTTTTTAAAAAGGAAAAATTAATGAAATTTATGGATTGTGTAAAAACTTGCTACTCGATGTTCATGAGATAAATATAAGAAGGTGTCACGTCAAATCCACTCATAAGAGGATTTTATTGCCATTGGACTCTCTCCCTCTCTCTATCAATTACTCCTCCTCCTTCCTAACAACCCTAGATTTTGTGTTGTAAAAATCTGATCAAATTTAAACTTGGATCATCAAACTCAATTTTTCTATTCAACCAAGAAAATATTGATCTTCCCTATGCTTTCCTTGTAGAAACCAACAAAATGAAAGATATTTCCCTTCTCTTCTCTTTCCTACTCTCCCTTCCTTATTTTCCAATCATTTCGCCTATTAAATAAAACCAAAAGACTAGTAATTATAGGAGATTTTTTTTTTAAAAAAATGAATTAGAAGAGAAGCCAAATCTACCAAAAAAAAAAAAACACTATTAAAAACAATCATACTACCCCAATTATTAAAATTGATATAATTAATGCAAATAAACACAAATCTAGAAACCCATGAAATTAGTTCTAATAGGAGTAGATGATCTATAAAATCCTAGAAAACAAAAAATCTCAATTGAAATACAATGAAAATGTTGGATTACCTTGCTGTTAGAATACTTCTTCAATGTCCATCCTTTAGGAAGTGGATCTGGCCAATCTTCACCGTCCATTTACCAGAAATGGTGCTTAATCACACTATCTATTTTCTCTTCTTGAGCAAGAATATATGTGACAACCCAAAACAGCTTAAAAGAGGAAACAAATCTTAGTTTTTTAGTGTGAAAAACTTTTTAACCATAAATTGTTGCAAACAAGAGATCGAAGGATGGGGGGTTTTCTCGTTTTTGAAATTGTGTCCAAAGCTTTAGATCAGCCTAAAATGCTTCATACAAGAGAGGGTAAGAGTGGGTGGGAGGGATATTTGTTTGAGGGTAAGAGATCAACACTATTCTAGATGAGGGAACCACAATTGTTGAAGTTGGCCACCGCACAACCACCACTGTTGCTATCACAACCACGGATTGAAATCCATTACCACCATTGTCATAGTTGTCACCCTCTTAGTCATTGTTTTTTCCGCCGCTCCTTGCCAATCACAATTGTTACCTTTCATTACCACGATCAGAGAATCACCCTTAGAGCTTTAAAGAAAGAGAACCTTGTTCCCATTCTCTCTCCATCTCTTTCAATTGTGGGAGTTATGGTAGAAAGAGAGGGTTTGGGTAAAAGAAGAAAAAGACTGCTTAGGGATTAAGCAATGTTTGGTAAAGGGTAATTAGGTTAAGCTACTTGATTATGTAGAATTAGAGTTCAATGAGCTTATTGAATTAGTGTTTTGGGCCTATTTAGTATTTTTATTTAATCTATTTTGTTTGGGTTGTTTGCTTGTGGGCCTTTTTACTATGATATGATAATTAAGAAGACATGGGCCTCTTATTGCTTCAATGTATGGTTTTGGGTTGAATATTTGGTGAAATTCTACATGAAATATTGAGTGCAGTAGTTTCTTAGTATACTTATTTCTCCAATATTTGGTAATAATATTTTTACCATTTCTTGGTAATTATTTCTTAGTGGTCATAGGTATCTATTTGCAATTTGGTATTAGAGAACGAGATTCCAGGCCAATTGTTCAAGGTCTTGCATGGTTAAGGACCACTATTTGAGAAATTGTGTGGTAAAGGACCAAGAGATCAAGATGCTACAAAGATCATGGTGGACTACCAACTAGGATGGTAGAATTGATTACATCTAGACCAAGCTTGTTAGTAAAGATCACAGTGGTAGATTTTAGCATGAGTGGGCTCATCAATTGAGCAAACACAATTATAAAAATTGGGACACCATAATTAAATCCTATCTAAAGGTCGTGATTTATGGGAAGTAGCTAGTGGAGGCAACAACATACCACTAAGTCCATAAAATGTTGAAGCCCTTAGAAAATGGAGAATTAAAACTTACGAAGGTGATGTACATGCTCAAGGTAACCATTGAAGGCAAGTTCCTAGAGCATGTCAAGGATGAAAGCCACCCAAAGCGTCTTGGGATGTGTTAGTATCCCTAATGGAAATTTGCCCATTGTCATCCAAAAAAGTGTTTAATCCTGCACTCATCACCTTGTCTCTCAATTTGTTTCTTTTCAACATTTTTTTCAAGCCTTTGTCATTCAGATATCCTTTCATGAAGTTCCTTCAACCATCAAAGAAGTGGTTATGTGTGCACACCATAGACATGAGCTACTAATCAACCAGCTGATGTTCTCGCCAAAGGACTTCAAAGTTTGGCATTTCAACAAATGACTAAAAGGCTAGGAGTGCAAAACATCTTTGCACTAACTTGAGGTGGAGTACTAGAAGAATTGGAATTATATAATTGACCATGTAATATAGTTTCCATGGTTAAGTACTGTATAGTTGTACAATATTATGTAGATACTAAAGTTTTGCTAGAATTGATTTGTTTCCTTGTTTAAATTCTTTGTTGCCCTCTTTAGATTCTAGATTTAGAATTTTTGTTCAATATATAGCCTTGTAGCAATGCCTTAGAATCACTGATAAAGAATTTTTTCCTCTCCATTTTCTAACTTTAGCAGTCTTTTCAATCTTTTACAACTTCACATCTTTACCCTATTGTATATGGGGCATTAGAATTTCTTTTGCTCTAGAAAAATGCAGCCAACAGTGCTCCTATGCTCAACATTCAAAAACACTATGCAGTATTGTATATGGTAAATTTTTTCTGGGTCTTTTCTTTCCTTCTTTTCATTAGCCTTGAGAATTAAATTAACAAATATTCATGTAAGAATGCTCTACAATCATAGTGAATACTGAATGCAACCTTCCGCCACTTAGAACCATCAAATAGCTTGACAATCCAACAACAGTAATCAAATTCACCTTAGATACTGCAACATAGCAGTATAGAATCTTTTCTTATGATTGAATTCTTCCTCTCCATTTTTTTATATGTACAAAATAAAAGAAGAGGCACGACCTCATTACACATGAAGCATGCAAAGAGAGCCACTAGAAAAAGAAAAGTAAAAGAAAGCATATGCATGTATCCTTATCTTACATGTTCCTTAAGAAGACAATTAACCCAAGAAAAAAACATTTTCCATCATTAAGGTATCCCTAGATCATAAAAAATTAACAGACCTTAGAAAACTTTTTTTCATGTCCAAATGAGTGCACTCAATATCCTCAAAAATCCCGCCATTGCATTCTCTTCACAACACTAAATTAAACATCCAAGTAATTCCATAACTATTCATAAAAGCGCCCATGTAATTCTATATAAAGAAAACAATTAAGATAACATAAGTTGTGTGGTGTACACATGCATAAGAGAAAAATACAAAAATTGGTCAAGAATAGGAAAGGACAAAAAGAAAAGTCAGAAAAGAGACTAATACACATTAACCATAAGACACATCTCACAAAAGGTTTTCATCGACATTAACCATAAGACATCTCACAAAAGAGACTAATACACATCAGTTTCCAAAAAAGTTTCTCTATGAATCCCCCCTACAATTAACTAGAATACTGATTGAAAAACTAAATAAAGTTAGGGACATATAAGATAAACATCAATCTAGATCACATAATATTTATTAATGCCAAAAATCAAAATCAAAATACAAACCAAATATTCTTTTTCTATTTAATAACATGTGTAGGAAAGCTCCTTGAATGTTAAAGATTATGTTCGAATAACATTACGGTGATGAAATTTGAATTTAGAAAGTTTCCCTCTTGAGTGAGACAAGATCAATAGGAAGACAGTTTTATTCCATCCAAAGCACCAATGAGCAATTTGAAATGTGTACGCTTTTACACAGGTCACATACCCTTCATCGTGAAAACTGTAACTGCCATGAATTAAAAGAGTAGTTATGAAGTTCTCAACCATGATATGATAATGAAGTTCCAAAACATGCCAAAAAATCTTGTTTTGCAATATATTTTTTTTCCGTGAATACTTTCCTTATAGTAGCATATTTTTGGTTCTAGCCATTGAGAGATATTTTATGAGTTCTGAAAGCAATACAATCACTTGCAGATATAGAGCAAGGAGCTAATATTTACAATTATCACTGTAAAGCCAAATGTCTTCCCCAAATGAAGGAAAAGAAGAAAACTTGGCAATCAATTCCAAAACCGTCAATAAGTACAAAGACATATAGATTTAAATCAAGAGTGACCTGACTTAGTCAAACCACAAAGCGAGCTTGTTTGTTAAAATGATCCATTCATATCCAAATCCACACACAAACACCAGTTTCTTGCTAATGCAAATTAGCTTAATCTATTCTTAATCAAAGCCACAAAAAATTAATTGAACATTAATATAATACATTGACAAAAATTAATTCCATGATTCAAACTGCGTATGTAACAAATGGACAGAATTAAACTAATTCAATACAACAATTTTTCTTTGCTGCAATCGATTCACCAGTAAGATAAAGCTATAGAAAACGAAAATGCGCGTGAGTATAGAGACTTATTCTATTTGGAGCATTGGAACATTCAAGAGTGCGAGAGAGGCGTTCCTGTTCTTTCTCTAAGGTTTCCAGCGATCAGAAAGTTGTGCTTTCTGTACCGATTTTCGTTTGCTTGTGGAGAAAGCAAAGATAAACGAAACATGAACTCGGAATATTGTCGCTGAGAAATCGGGAGCCAAGAAAAGAGAGACCGAATTTTATAACTGCCTGTAAATCCCAACCAGGTATAAGAAACCGAATTTTCTTTTCTTTTTCCCGATAGCCAAACAAATGTACTGCTAGGGCTTTTGCTCATGGAACAGGGGAACCAAACCGAAATCGCACCGTTTGATCTCCCGGTAGTCCCAATCTGTTTAAGAAGGCCATTGGTTTTGCGCCTCTCCACACTTACACAATGAAAATGTAAAATCTAATTTAATATTCCCTCCTTGACTGGATATCTTCTTAAAAAATCCACTAATGTGGGACAAAAATATTATTGCAAAAATTCATAAATACTCTTCAAATTATTTTTTAGAATCCTCTGTGAAAAATAATTAAAATATCTTAAATCTATTTTTAAAATAAATTCTTAAAAATATTTTTTTAATTAAAATTTAAACCTTTTGAATTGAAAACCCTTTTTTTTTTTTTCTAAAAAAACTATTTTTAGGGGTAGAAGAATATTTATAAAAATAGATTCCAAGCAAATACTTATTCTTTTTTCATATCTTTAGAGAGATATTTCACTTTTTTTAAAAAAAAAAGAATGAGACGTATTTTTAATTATATTCTTCAAATATTTTTTTTTTGAAAAAAAAATTTAAACTCAAAATGAGGCTTTTTAAACTGCCGTAAGAAAAAAAAAATTGAATATGTCAACAAGTCTATTCAATAAAACTTTTTCACATAATAATTTTTAAAAATAAAATAAATTAGAAGTTCATGTCATGCCCAAAATAAAAAGAATGAAAAAAAAAAGAACCCAAACATTTATAATATGAGGAGAAGCGCCAATAGATCAATCATTTTAGCCTATTTTTATTGACCAATAAATGTACCTGTATACCAGATTTTGTCACTCTTCTACGCACTAATTAAATATTGTGTGTCAATGTACTTCCATAGTGTTTATTTCCCATTCCATATAGCCTAAACCACATTTTAGCCCATGATTCTAATTACCTTCTTAATAAAGGTTAGTTGATCTGATTTTCTAGCTTAGGCATTTGTGGTTTACTTATTAATAATTGGGTCTAACAAATGACTTCATAAAATTTGGGATTTGGTCTAAATTGAATATCCTTTTATGTGTATCTCTTTTGAAATACATATAGATAACTATTCTTTCATTATGATAGTTGTCACACCACTGAAAACAACCACCAATTTTTTTTTTAAGGTGTGCAGTCTTAAGACACCGATCTTAGCCAACCTTCTCGAAGCCACACAACAAAAGCCAACATAATCACAAGCAACAATCACTTTTACTGAAACCTTCCCAACTTGTGTTTTTATTAAAACTACAAGATTATAAAATTATTTTCACAAGTATCCCAACACTTATACAAATTTGCCTAAGTTAAAGAATCTAAAAATCCCACAAGAGAATGACATAGTTTTCTTTCTCTCAAATTACTCACCCTCGATCTCCTTGCAATGTAGAGACTTTTTATAGAGGAGTCTTCCTTTTTGAAATTTGAATTCAAAATAAAAGCCTAGGGTGATGGTTATGAAATTGCCATAACCACCTAGTTGATCACACTCCTTCAGCTAGAGGTGTCTCCCAACCTTACATGTAGCCACAAACCTATATGGCGTTTCCTTGCATGCCTTAAGTCATAACCCTTCAAGATGCCTCTTGCCATTAGGTAAATCTTGCCAACAGGTGCATTTGTAATTGCCTCATGCATTTTAGCCAAACAAGTCTTTCTCTAATCAACACCAACTCAAGGTCATGTTCAGTTTGATGTTACAAGCCAAGCTCATGCCAACAATTCAATCAAATATAACATCTCATTTAACACTCAAATATAACATAATTCTAAGTTATTGAAAATAAAATAAAGAATCCAAACCAAAATTAAACAAATATCAAGCTTTATACAACTATCATGATGAACTAAAACCAAAACAAAAACAAAGTTTCAAGCTTTTCCAATCTAAATCAAAGAATCAAACTAAAAAAAAAACATTTTCGAACTAATATGAGAATCAAAACTAAGTCAAAATAAAGATCACAATTTTTTTTTTGTCTAAAACGATGAATCGAAGCTTAATTAACAAAATTCCAATTTTTCAATTTTTAAAACCAAAACTCAAAACCTTTACTTACCTTTCCTCCTTGAATCAAACAGTCGCGATGTCCATTGCCTTCTTTTGCATTGCAGGCTATGTGTACAGCTGTGGAGGGATCTCTTGGTATCTCTTGGTGTGTCAGTTAAAGCTCCAATGCATCCATGTGTGGTATTGAAAGGTGCCAGCCTTCAAGTTCTAAATGGTGTGGCTGTTTTCGAATTCGGGATGGTGCGTGGTGTATTACATCCCTTTATAGGCTGCTATGTGATCCTTGGAGAATGCATGGAGGTGTGCATGAATGGTGGCTATGTGGTGTTAGTGTGTGGTCTTCATTGGTAGCTATGAGAAAACTCAACAGAGAAAAGAATTTCTCATTAGCTGAAATGAATGATTACAATAAGGTATTTAAAAATGCCCTTCTTAGCTGCTAACTAACTCGGTTTTATTCTAACAAATCTATACACGTGGACAACAACCATTAACCATTATTCCTAACATCTCCCTTCAAACTCCAAATTGTAAGGTATTCCACTTTGAGTTTGTTCCTCATTTGATTAAACTGTCCACTAGAGATTGCTTTAGTTAGAACATCTGCCACTTGTTCATTGGCTAGTACATATCTTATATATATATTTCTTTTTTCAAAACTTTTTCCTTTACAAAATAAAGATCCAATTCTATGTGCTTTGTTTGAGCATGAAGAATGGGATTGGCAGATAATAACACTGTGTTAAGGTTATCACACCATAGAATTGGTATTCTAGGTGTCTTGCACTGCAATTCAGATAGTAAGGATTGAATCTAGGTTACTTCAGCAACTAGTTCAGCCAAACTTCTATATTTTGCCTCTATGCTAGAACAAGAAATTGTTTGTTGTTTTTTGGAATGCCAAGACACAATATTATTGCCAAAGAAGACACAGTGACTTGAAACCAATCGTCTATCATCAAGGTCTGAACCTCAATTAGCATAAGAAAATCCAACTAAACTCAACTCAGCAGCTTTCTTTAGATGAATGACATAATCCATGGTTGCTCTTAAGTACTTTAGAATGTGTTTTATAGCCTTCCAATGCTTATCTGTAGGCCTTTGCATAAATTAACAAACTTTATTAACACTATATGCCAATTCAGGTCTAATTACTGTAACATATTGAAAAGCTCCTAATGTACTTCTGTATAGCTAAGCATTTTCAACTGGAATTCCATCTTGGGAACTAATCTTTAAGCCATTAGTCATGGGAGTGAGAAGACCCTTGGCCTGCAGCATTTTAGTTTTCACCAAAAGATCTTTTATATACTTCTGTTGAGACAGATGAAATCCATTCACTGTATGAGTAACCTGAATGCCCATAAAATAGGTTATTTCTCCTAGATCTTTCAAAGAGAACTCAATATCCAACTGTTTGATAAGAGTAGTTACTACCTCTATATTACTTCCAGTTATCAAAATATCATCTATATAGACATGAATGTAGGTGGTATCGGTTTATGTAATCCTTAAAAAGATAGATTGATCTACCTTGGAAGAGACAAATCCAAACTACAGAAGTGCTTTGTGAAGTCTCTCAAACTAGGCTCGTGGTACCTGTTTGAGTCCATAGAGAGCTTTATGCAGTTTGCAAACATATTCAGGGTGTTTCTCATCAGCAAAGCCTTGTGGTTGTGGCATAAAGACATCCTCGTGTAAGACACCATTCAAAAAGGCATTATTTATATCCAATTTCCTAACACTCTAGCCTTTAGATAAGGCAATGGTGAGTACAATCCTGATAGTTGTTTGTTTCATAACTAGGCTAAAAGTCTCATTAAAATCAAATCTAGCTTGTTGATGGAAGCCCTTGGCTACCAACCTAGCTTTGTATTTTTCGACACTACCATTAGGATTTTCTTTGACCTTATAGACCCATCTACAACCAATAGGTATTCTTCTTTCAGGCAAGGGTACTAAAGACCAAGTGTTGTTTCTTTGCAAAGCTTCAAACTCAAATATCATGGCTTGTTTCTACTCGTTTTTTGTAAAGCCAACTCAACTGTCTCTGATTCCTTTACTGTTGCAGTATACACTCTAGGTTTGGTAATGCCATTTTTGCTTCTTGTTGTCATGACATGAGTATTCCCTTGACCTCTTGGTTGACCTGTCCTTCTATTCAAATTAGTATTACCAGAAGAAATAATATCTTGCACAACAACATCAGTTACTGGAGAAATAGAATGTACATTAGGAACAAAAGGTAAATCAACCTCATTGATTGGCCTATCAATGGAAGTAACAACAGGACATGAGTGTGAAATAGGATGAAAATGAGTTTGAGAGGGAACTGTTAAAATAGGTGGACTAGCAGATGTGGTAAAATTGGACAATGAAGAAGAATTATGGATAGAGTAGGAAGATTGATCAATTTGAGCAAATGAAAATGTTATTTCAATCAATCTAACATCTCTAGAAATATACAGCTTGCCATTTGAATCCAAGCACTTATATCCTTTGTGGTTTAAGCTGTATCCCATAAAAGTGCAAACAGTGCTCCTAAATTGTAATTTATGTTTGTTAAAGGGACGAGTGTTAGGATAGCATGCACAACCAAACACTTTTAAAAAGGAATAGTTGGGTTTGGTTTTGAAGAGAAGTTATAAAGAACATTTTTGTTTCAGGATAGGAGTTGGAAGTCTGTTATGAAGAAACACAGCAGCTCTGAAAGCTTCATCCCAATATTTGAGAGGAATTGAAGATTTAGCTAACAAGGCTAAACCATTTTCAACAATGTGGCGATGTTTTCTTTCAACCACTCCATTTTGTTCTTGAGTATGAGGGCAAGACACTCTATGAATGATACGATGTTGAGTAAGGAATGACTGAAAAGATCTAAATTCACCACCCCAATAAGATTGAAAGGCTTTTATTTTGGAATCAAGCTGAAGCTCAACTTGAGTTTTGAAATTGATAAAGGTTTGGATGACATCATATTTATTTTTAAGAAGATATAACTAGGTGAATTTAGAATAGGTATCCACAATATGAACATAGTATCTATAACCACTATTTGAAGGGACAACAGTCGGACCCCATAGATCATAATGAATCAATTATAGAGGAGTAGTATAAACTATTTTAAACCTGGAAAATGGAAATTTATGAATTTTGCTTTAACAACATGATGAACAAAATGAATGTGTCATTTTATTGATATTGGGAACATTACACTATGAAAGAACTGTTTTTACAACTTGAATAGAAGAATGACCTAATCTGGCATGCTAGAGATAAAAAACATTTGGCTTTATTTAATCACAAGAATTTGAAACAGTACAGGTTTGAACATTGCAACTTTTTACATTAGAGGATAATTGACAAATGTTGAAGGCAACTTGTGGATGAGCAAGACACAAATTTGATGAATCAAACGGGTATAGACCATCTTTAACTTTCTCGATAAGAAGAACAACATGAGTATCCTGATCCTTAACAAAACAACCATCATAATGGAATTCAAAGAAGACATTATTGTCTTTTGCAAATCTGGAAACACTAAGAAGATTCTTTGTAATAGAAGGAACCAAAAGCATATGATTTAAAGAGAACACTTTAGGAGTAGAGAGGAAAATAAAGAAGAATGACCAATTCGTGAAATTGACAAACCTGAACCATCACTAATGTGTACTTTGTCTTGACCAGTAAATTTAGTGTTGTGTTGAAGATTATTAGCATTTGGAATGACATGATTTGAAGCACCATAATCAGGGTACCAAGAGTTACCATTGAACACCTCAGGTGTTGTAAACAAAGTTGAGGAATGAGAAGAGGCTTGGCTGAAATAAGCATGAGGACCACCACTATTTTGAGAAGAGGAGGTTGGAATAATAAAACTTGGATCAAACCTATAGTAACACCTCTCAACTTCGTGTCCAAACCTTCGACAAAGTTGACACTAAGGTTTGCTAATATTATTCTAGTTGTTATTCCAACCAGATCTACCACCATTTCCTTTGCCTCTACCGAAGTTTCCAGCATTGAAACGACCTTCCATTACCTTGACCAATACCTTGACCTTTTTCCTGATCAAAGTTGGCAGAGAAATTGCCTCTTCCACGACCTACTAAACCATTATTAGTAGAAGACGGGGCAAAATTGGCACTTGGTGCAGAGTCAAGAGATTTAGCATTCTTTTCAATTCTAGCTTCTTGTGCCATAATCAAATACTCAACTTTCTCTATGTATAGGATTCAGATCTAGTAAGGATGGAGGTGATGAAAACATCATACTCATCAGTGAGGCTATCTAGAATAGCATCAATATGGTCCTTATATGTGAGAATGTGACCAATCGAGGCTAAAGAATCAACACCACTTTTGATTTTGGACAAATATTCAATAACATTCAAACATCCTTTTTTCGTAGTCTTAAGCTGATCCTTAAACTGTCTGATTTTAGCCTTGGTTTGAGATGCAAAATATTGCTCTAATTTCACCCAAACTTGAAAAGAGGTTTCACATCCAACTAACCTCGGAAGAACTTTCTCAGAGATCGACGAGAGCAACCATGAAAGAAGCAATTGGTCTTGTTGTTCCCACTAAACAAAGGCTTTGTTCACATTTCTAGTTTGTGCATCTTTTTTCAACAGAAATTGTGGAGGAATTGCAGACTCAAAGAAGACAAATCTTTGCAATCCATAACCTTTGATCGCAAAGACAACTTGTTGTTTCCATATGAGAAAATTGTTGTTATTAAGTTTCACAGAAAAAAAAAAAGTGTGAAACTCACAGGTAAAAATCTTGATTGTTCTTGAGTTGCCATTGATAAATCTTGAGCAATGGTTTGAATCGAAGCCTCCATTGAAGGCATTTATGGATCAAGACTCCAAATTCCAGAGTAAATGATGCCTTTTTAGTCTCTAAAATTTTCAGCAAACTGTAAGAAAACCCAAGAAAGAAAACCATAACTTTCTATTCGATCATTTTTTGACCTTTCAAACCCTATAAATTTTGTAGCCCCACCTCGCTTTGATACCATATGAGAAAACTCAACAGAGAAGAATGTCTCATTAATTGAAATGAATGATTACAACAAGGTATTTAAAAATGTCTTTCTTAGTTGCTAACTAACTTTATTTTAGTCTAACAAATCAACTAATCTAATTCTGTTTTATTCTAACAAATCTATACACGTGGACAACAACCATTAACCACTATTCCTAACAATAGCCATGATTCATGCATCAAATTTCCATTTTTCATGCATCACAAACATCTAGTGGATATCAATTCATTTTCCATTAAATCTCCATAAAATTCAGCCTTGAACTTCCGTTTACAAACACCTCATAATTGCATTTAGACTTCCCATTGGATCTCCATAACAAAGACATCCATCCATATGGCCACTTTTGAAGTACACATGCAGCCACAAATCTAAAAAAATTATGGTGGCTCCTAAGTGATCAGCTTTGATGCCTTATCAATTGATACCTCTCATGGTGCGTGGTGGAGAATGCGTGGGCCCTTAAGAAAAAGTAGTGATGCAGCTGAACATTCCCTAAAATCTGGTGATGCGTGCTACTTTTTTTTTTCTTCAAAAAATCTGTGCGTGTTGTGCTCTCCGTATGTGACTGTCGTGGTGCCTCTCAATTTGGTGCAAGTTCCCGATATCAATGGGAGTGCGTGATTCTTCCTTTAGGCCAATCTGCAGTCATGTGAGAAAACCCCACAATTACAATCTGCAGCTGAATTCATGCCACTCTTCCGATAATCTATGTGCGTCATTCTCCAAAAAAAAACTCCTGTGGAAACATGTTCCCCTGCCCCCCCAAAAAATATATTCTAAATCACATTAAAAAAACCAGCCCAAAAATCCTGCAAAATTGTGCTAAGAATCTCCCTAAGACGTGGCCAGAATATTGCCTCCAAAAAATGTCTTAGTCAAGTCTCAAAATATCGTCTAAAAAATGGCCCAAATTCTTCAAAATCTCCTTCCAAAAATATCCCGAATCTCTTTTCAACCGACCTTTCAAAATCCTCCGATCTTCTTTGACCGAATATCTCATTCCTTATTTCACTTTAGCATTCTGCCATGCTCAGAACGACAAGCTGAGGATCCTTTCAAAAACCCCACCAATTGTGATTCTGAATGCCTACTATATGGTAGGTATGCCACCCTTTCTTTGGCAGTGTGTTGACCTTGCTCTTATATGTAACATGTTTCCATTTTCACATGGCAGCTTAATCAATCCTCTAATGGTGTATGGAATCATGTCCTTTAAGTGTGAAGCTCATAGGGTTCTTTTTCTTTTTGGAATGGTAAGTTCACTTTCCAAAGTGACATTCTCTCTATAAAACAAAAGAAAATTGAAGTTAGTAACAGTATATTAATAATAAAATAGTAAAATTTGAAAAACTTAAAAAGTAGGATAAAAAATCTTGTAATTGAAAAACAAAAATTAAAATTATGTAATTAAAACTAAAATATCAATCACATTAAAAGAATTAAAATCATGAAACTCAAGCAATTTCCTACAAAAAAATAAATAGATGAATAAAGTATGTAAATATATAAATATATATGAAATATCAATTCATGCAATTAGGAAAAACTAAAATCTCAATTCTCATGCAATTTTCTAAAAAATGAATAAGTAAATGAATAAAACTAATAATAAAAATTAAATAGAATAAAAAATCAAGTACATGCTAGTCATACAAGCCATGCAACCATACTTGAAAGGTGACCTAAGCAAGACTAGGTAAACCTAAGTGGGCCAAGGCATGCCAAAATGGGTACAGGTGAGCCTAGGTGGGCCTAAGTGAATCTAAATGGGCCCAGGTGAGCCTAGATGAGCCTAAGGCGGTGCTTAATGGGCCAAGTGTACCTAAGTGGGCATAGGGTGTTTAGGACAGTGCCTAAGTGACCTAAAGTGATTAGGACATTGTCTAAGTGACCTAAACATGCCTAAGTGTGTTATCTTAAAAGTGCACCTAAAAGCTATCCTAAAAATGAAGGAAAAGTCTAAGTCTAAATTAGGGCTGCTAAGAGTCACAATGGGGTTAGATAAATCCCTCAACCAAAGTCTCCAAGGTGGCTAAAAAATGTAAGTAGTATGAGTGACAATGGACTATCAAGGAACCACTGTGGAGCATTGGAAGTGAACTTAAAGACATGTGCTTAAAGGACAAAATGGAGGGTCTACACCATGGCTTGTCATCTGTGTGCACAAGGCATTGCACCTTTATGCTAAGCATGCATTTAAGACCTCCTTTATTGTTGGAACAACACTATGCTCATGTCCAAAACCCTTCTTAGTGCAGTAACATGCCATGGTATTGCATTGATGACTTGTCTATCCCATGCATAGGGCATTACGCCCTTGTGTAACGCATTAGCCACATGTTTGAGGCATCCTTGCTATCATGGTAGTATCATATCGTGTCCAAGGCCCTTCTTAATTGTAGCAACATGTCATGGCATTGCACTTATGACCCATCTATCCACCT
Organism: Vitis rotundifolia; assembly: GCA_030254885.1. NCBI lineage: Eukaryota > Viridiplantae > Streptophyta > Magnoliopsida > Vitales > Vitaceae > Vitis > Vitis rotundifolia. The sequence continues at coordinate 25,144,472 of CM058168.1, read as the reverse complement.
TAATGCAAAAGGTTGAGTGCCCTCATGTTAGTGCTAGGAAAGGAAAGATTACATTGTGCTCACTACCATTGTGGCCACAAGTTGCATACCACACATGTCAAGGAGGCCATGTGTGTGTGTTTATTGCTCATCCACATGTCATGGTCATACCCAAGGTCATGGTTCAATGCCCCTTTGGTGCAGCCCATGCTTTGCCTAGCTACCTATGACATTTGAAACCTCCTTCATTATTGTAACAACATTATGCTCATGTCTAAGTGTTATGCCAGTGAAAGCTTGAGTTGAAGATTTCTGGAAAAGTAAAAGATCACAGAGCACACAAGATGAAAACAAAAGGAATTCTCACTAAAGGTTGAGTTGATTGCTCTTTTGTGGTGATATGATACAAAAGGTTTGTGTTATGGAGAGTTTGAAGATTAACTCCATGGAATTTGGTCCAAGGTGGAGATTGTTAGGAAGTGTCCCAAATTCCTAATTAGTATAGATTCTTTTTTTGTAAAGAATATTATAAAGATATTTCCAACAACCTTCCTTATTCTATAAGGAAGTCTAATATTACAATAATATATCAACCTAGAAATATTCTATATGATATTCTTTACAAAAAAAGAATCTATACTAATTAGGAATTTGGGATACTTCCTAACAATCTCCACCTTGGACCAAATTCCATGGAGTTAATCTTCAAACTCTCTATGACATAAACCTTTTATATCATATCACCACAAAAGAGCAATCAACTCCACCTTCAGTGAGAATTCCTTTTGTTTTCATCTTGTGTGCTCTGTGATCTTTTACTCTTCCAGAAATCTTCAACTCAAGCTCTCATACCAATTGTTGTGCCAGTGAAAGCTTTGATGCCAACAATGTTAGTTCAAAAACACAAAGATAAAATAATCACACATACGGTACATGGGGTTTTAACGTGGTTCGGCCAACCATGCTTACGTCTATGGATGAGAGAATGATTCCACTATACAATAAAGAATATTACAGAGGACAGAACCAGATACAACTATTGGGTTCCTGAAACATCCTATGTTTCCCCACTCCTTGTATTCATACCCTACAAACCCTCTCGTTTCACCGGGTACCTCCCATTCTTCCTCGTTTCTCTATCCACCTTGTATAGTCTTTACAAGCCCATCTCCATCTCATAACTTTTTTCCCTTCATGACCTAGAATATTTATAAAGATATTTCCAATAACCTTCCTTATTCTATAACGAAGTCTAATATTACAATAATATATCAACCTAGAAATATTCTATATAATATTCTTTACAAAAAAAAAAATCTATACTAATTAGGAATTTGGGACACTTCCTAACACTAAGACCTTTCTTGGTGCAACAACATGCCATGAAATTGCACTGATGACTTGTTTGTCTCATGCACAGGGCATTGCACCCCTGTGCAACGCATTAGCCACCCATTAAAGGCATCCTTGTTATTGTGGTAGTGTCATGTTGTGTCCAAAGCCCTCCTTAGTTGTAGCAACATGTCATGGAATTACTTATGGCCTATCAATCCACCTCGATTTAGAGGGTTAAGTGCCCTCATGTTAGTGCTAGGAAAGGAGAGGCTGCACCACGCTCATTGCCATTGTGGCCACGAGTTGCACACTACACATATTAAGGAGTCCATGTTTGTGTGCTTACTACTCATCCACATGTCATGGTTATAACCAAGGTCATGACTCGATGCCCTTTGGTGCAACCCAAGCTTTGCCTAGGTGTCCACCTTAAGTCACTTGTCTCTCCCCTCTCACCCCTTTTAAAGAGAATTTAAACCATTTTAGAAATTTATGAAGGAGACATCACATATGCTTAAAAAGAGATAATGGATTTATTAAAAAATAGAAAAATTCAATAATGGATTTATTAAAAATTAGAAAAATTCAAAAATTACATTTTCACTTTCAAACCTCTTTTTCAAAGTTTCTTTTCAAGGGAAAAATACTAGCAAGCCAAAATTCCAACCTTGAATTTTGGCCAACTTGGCCATGCCACTTGTTATTGCGTGCAATGCGTGCTACCTATGCACAGTGGCACATCATTATGTGCGACGCCTGGTACAGGTGGGAGTGTTCATGTGACTTGGTGCGACTGTTGGTGTTATGCTAATGTGTGCGCCTATGTGTGCTAGGCACTATGCCTATCCCAGTGTAGTCTTCCTCAACACGTTGCCTTCTTAGTGATGCCCACCAAACCTCCATGCTTTCCTTACTTCCTTCATAAGGTCTTTATTGGTGCAAGGTCTACCCATGAGGCCCTCAATGCCATTGTTCGAGTCAAGGGGCTAAAGGGATAACAATAACTTTGTAGATTAGTTGACTCTAAGTTAGGGGAGGAAGATTATTGTTTGTTTTCTCTCTTCTTCTATGCTCGTCTAATGACGCTTCTTGTACATATCATGTGTTGAAGAACAAAATCCTTAAAAGTATGACATATGGAATGATAAGTAATTCTTTTAATATTAAACTATGATTTTGGTTTCCATTTATTATCCTCCCATTTATACAGTATACTTGTGTTAAGGATTTGCTTGCATCACTTGCATCGTATATGACTTAAATGCATTAAGAGTTGCATGTAAGATTCAAGTCATAGGTTCTTTACAAGTTGATAAGTTGTTTTATAATTAATTTATGAACTTAAGCAATACATTTAAAGTTGTAGTGTACTACCTCTTAATTGAAGAGATGACTTATCCTGATCATCAGGATGACTTGTCATAGGCATGAGGATGAGTTTCCCATATTGAGTGCACCAGTATGTATGATTACACATTAAACATAACCTATAATGAGTCCTATGACATTGGTCGTCCAATAATCATGATTTCACCAAACTACTATATTGCCTAAACTCTCAACCTTGAGAGAATATTAAGGTAGTGATGAGGTCTTCAACAACTTTGACCTCCGATAAGACTTTAAAGTGGTCATATATACCTTATAAATTGGATTACTATTGATTAAGGTAGGTTGTACAAAAGCTTATGAATAGTCTTTATTAATTAGGTTAACTAATTAAGTAGGACTCAATGGATTCAATTAAGTGATTCAAACCCTAGATGTAAACCACTTCAATAAATTCACAAGTTTGTGCAAGAGTTTATGATTCTAAATTCTTTAATTTGTAACTTTATTTTATTGTAAGAAAAATGTTTTTAAAAAATCTTTTTTTTTGTAACTTTATAACTTTTTCTTTAAATTAATTTCTCCATTCCAATTTTATTATCTTATTATAATCATGGTAGTAATTTTAAATATTTAATTTGTAGTTTACGAAATATTTTATTTTACTAATTTAATTTCCCTTAACCTTTTAGTATAATTAAAGAATATTTTTTTACTAGATTATGGTAACCCACATTTATAGTCTTGAAAGTTTGTTGAACATTTGTAGTATAATAATTCTTAGTTTATTTTTATATTTTATGAAACCCTTTTTTGAAAAAATAATTTCAAGCATTCATTTAAAATGTATCAATTAATCCAAGTTTCATATTGTATATTTTTCATTTAAGCTAGAGGCTTGTAAAAATTGGTAAGTTTCATTTATGACATTTATTTTACCATCTGTATTTTCAATATTTTTCATATCTCATTCTTTATTAAATTAAATTAACATAATTATAGTTGCCATATGCCCATTCTAAAAATCATTTGTCATTAAGATTTTTATTCCTCATCATTATTGTATGAAAAAATTAAGAGAAAATATAAGATACCAAAAAATACAAAATATATAAAAATAAAATAAAAGAAAAAATAGTAAAAGAAAACAAAATTGAATTTAAGGTTAATAAATTATTTGCACATATTTAACCTGTTTCTCTTCTTTAATATGAAAAATAAATAATTTAAAATTGAAGAAAATTTTAATTAATATTAATTATATTTAATTTTTCTATTGTATTTTCCATAATAAACCAAAATGAATAAAATCCTTCTCTTTACTATTTTTTTTCTTACTTTCTTTTTCATAAAAGGAAAAGTAGCCTATTAGAAAAGCAATATCATAAATAAAACACCACAGGTAGACATGTATTTTGGAGTTTTCACAGGACGAGCAAACATTAGGAAACTTTCTAAGGCTTCTGATGACGGTTCTTACGTGAGCCCGATCCACGAAAACGCTTAGGAGGCATTTGAAATTTCTTCCGAGGCCCAGCTCTTTTGTTTCTCCGGTGTTCAGTTACCGTCTTCGTCTCTGGCTGTTGGTCAGCCTGGACCTTCATGTTTCTCTCTGGCAGTTGATTATTGTGGGTATTCGGGACATCAGTTACAATAACTGAAGCATGGGATGAGGTGCGTTCGATTATCTCAACGTCATCTATGCCCCAAATGCCTTTGCTGAAGTCTAGGCCTCCATACAAACTGTCATCATCGTCATCGTCATCATAATCATCATCACCTTCCCCCGAATTGGCATCTTCATTGTCAGAAGGTTGCTCTGAATTTCTTTCTTTATCATCAACAGCTTTGCCTTTGGAATCTGCTACGGCTTGAGAATCTTCATATGGGAGATTGTTGTCTGCATCACACAGTAGAGATCAGCTCAGGAGAAAGAAAAGATTTTAACAGAGCTAGAAGTGCTTCCCAGCAAAAATTAATTGTTTGACAAACTTTTGAAAATCACATTCCTGAATAATCACTTGTTAATTATTCCAAAAATCATTTTTCAAAAGTGTTACAGATTAAACTTCCAAATCGGTTACAAATATGAGCTAACTAACAAACTTCCAATCTCCATCATTGAACAAACGTATAAATAACAAGATCGTATAAAAAGAATAAAATTAAGGTTGATATGAATGAACAGGATATAAAATAATAAGACATCACACTTTTTGAAAGATAAGTAATTCCATAGTTGAATCTGAAAACAAACATCACAATTTAAAATAGAAGATAATCTTATTCCTTATATCAAATGAGTCTTAAATTTGGTGGAATGTATGTACTGATTGTGCATAATGAGATACTGCGGAATAGATGTGCACAGCAAGCCAAAAAATATTTAGAATTCAACAATCCCCAACAAGAGAGAGAGAGAGAGAAGAAGGGGGGGTGGTGTAGGGAGATGGAGAGAGAAAGCTGCGGCAGACAGAAGGGAGCGATCCAGGAGGAGAAAAAGTTGTCCTAAAGAAAATGCGGGCAAATGATTTTTATTTAATAGGAATGAAATAATGAAACCACATTATCTCAGAAGCCTAAAAAGTTACTAATTTAAGCTGAAGTGAAGGTTAAGCAATGACATGTAATGCAGGTGATGCAGCACAATAGATGCACCCCACAAGCCAAAAAATAATAAAGATTCAACTCATCTTCAAAATCCCCAGAAATAGAGAGAGTAGAGAGATTCTACCACTTTGGAGTTCAACCCCCATAAAACAAAGAATTCAACACAGAAATTTAGCTGAAACATCACCCAAAAAAACAACAAAGAATTCCACCTAAAGAAATTTAGCGTAAAGACCACATGCTCCAGTTTAGCTTAAGGACCACGAGCCCAATACCTTAAAAGTCCACATAACATGCTCCTGGTTTTTGAGAATATGATGAAAAAAATATTTCATCAAACAAGAAGTCTCCATTTGGTGAGATAAATACTTTTCAAACTCTAACTAAAGCAACTAATATATAAATCATGATTCTGACAGCTTTAATGTCAAGTTAAATAAACAGAAAAAATATGACTTAAACCTACTAAGTTAAGTCTCATGTACTTAAAGAATGAATTGTCCCCCAATACTTAAGAAAGTTGGAAAGAAACAAATACCACAAATCAATAGTGTGCATTCGATACCTTAAAATTGGGCTAGAATTTCTAATCCAGTCAACAAATTCCCTTAAAATATTTGTTTACAATTTTCAAATTCAACTTGTCTCCTGGACCAGGGAGTCTCTTTCAATTCAATCAATCAAGGTAATACCTTTTTTTGTAAACTTATATTTTCAAGACATCGACAGCTATCTAGTTTCAAATCACTAAATAGGCTCCGGAACAAGTTGGAAAGACATGATGGGTGTAATATAATTTCAACTTGAGTATCAAAATATATAGTAGTGACTCAATCTCACAAAACTAGCACAAAAGAAGGGAGCAGCTCGGGGAGCTTTTCATAGCTTCCTCTAAATTCCATAACACATTGGAAAGCAATAAGGGGTACAATAGCGATTTTATAATAAGTCAAACCAAATCAGCCCTTCATTTGAAGAAATGGTAAGATAAGATGACAAATTTTCCTTTGAATACCTAAGAAGCTAATAAAAAGAAGGTACAAAACAATAAACTTATTTTTAATAACTAGAGTTGGGTAGAATTAAAAATCTTATTCATTATTCAAAGTACTGTGAATCCCAAAAATCTTTCAAGTTGACATGTTTGAAGTGATCAATTCACCATAGTGGGTTAAGGAGAAAGTGATCACAAGGAACAACATGAAATTAAAAATAATAATAAGAGAAAAGCCACAAAGTTTTTAAAAGCTCAAGAAAAGAAGGTGAAAGATAGTAAATACATATATATATTTTTTTTCTTGATAGGTGTGAATGATAATATATAAATGTGCGTAAGTAGATATCAAAAGAAACTGGTGGAGAAGAGGCAAGTGAAATATGGGAAAATAACATTTTTTTTCATGAGAAAACATGATTACTAAATCAAGGTTACACCACCTACTTTCATGTGTCCCACATGGATCTCACAATAGGTTTTTCATTGTACTCATAAGAAAATTTTCCTAATGTCAATTTCTTATACAAGTCTATAAATTTGAGAACTTCCTTATAAGTTATCACCCAACTAAGATGCAAATGAAAGAAAATTAATAGAGGTTAACTAGTTAATACTTATTATTATTATTATTATTTTTTAAAGAAGATGAACATTACTCTTGTCATTCTTCTCATATGATATTTTTACAAGACACCTTTTCCCAAGTCCTTCTTAACATATAAGTCACTTTTTGATAAGAACAATTTTTAGCATGTTAGCAACACAATGACACTTACAAGATACTTTTGCAACTCGTTTTAAAACTTATAATGTATGGTAAGAGAAACTACTTAAAGTTACCGCTTCTAAGAGTGGATTGGTGCTTTACAATGAATATTTAACCAAAAAAAATTGAAAAAAATGTAGTATTAACATAATATAAATTTAACTAGCATTCGCAAAAAATGGATAATAGACTTGGCAAAATCATTTATACAGGAAATCATTACTTTGGTATGAAAGAATTTGTGTATTTGCTTTCTTGAGCAAGGCACGACAAACGTAAACAGAACATTCTGGCATCCAAACTATGTATAAGACACAATCACATTCTGGGTTTTAGCAAAAGAACCCATGACTACGTAATCACAAAAAAAATGGGAGCAAAAAAGCTAAGGTGGAAACATAAATGCATATTAAACCATGGACACACTAAGATACAAACATATAACAATCTCACAGATTCTTTAAATGCACTGCACTGAGAACAGATGAAAAACAAAATTAAATAATCAATTAGTGAAAGATAAAGTATAAATTTTGACTTACTAGCAAAAAGAGGAAGCACATTTTCAGCATAATGCACATAACGAAGGAGATCTTTTTTTGTATGAAATGTCTGTCCAGTCCTCGTATTATGTGCCCAAACCTACAACACCCAAAGAGAAATGTAATCCGTGCATTTCTGGTGGCAATTATTATGATGACAAAGTTTCATGAAATCAAACATTGACTGCTTCCAAAAGTTATCTTGACCATAAAATATCATGTTATTACATCAAGCAACAGTGCGAAAAGCAACAGTAGGGAAGCAAATCAATTATCTATTGTTTTCTAGTATCAACACATCAAAAGAGTTTATAAAGGAAAAAGTTTTAAGAACTTCAAATGGTAAAAGCTAACATGCATGGAAAGTGGCAATTGTCTAATCCATTAAAGAAAACTTGTTAATAATGCTTTTTTAAATATCTATAGGGCCAAATTGCACTTGTGAGTTATCACTTGTGATAAAAAGTTGTAAATCATAATTCTTTTTCAACACAATATATACATGATATAACAACCTGCATTTCTCATAGTAAACGATACCGATGTCTACAAGGCATCTAATTAATAAGTGACATTCATTTTTTTGGATTTTTAAACAAGAAAATACCAAGCATTTCAAAGTTTCCTCCTATGTATAACATTTATCATGGGAAAAAACTTTCCATACCCAAGTATCATGTTTAACTAGCATGCATTCTAGGTGTTTTTTCAAATAAGTCAAGACATGTTTCATTTCTTTTGCAAGAAAATAATGAATAGGAAAAGTAGGAAACTTCTAAAATTGTCCTCAGCTCTAGCAATTTAGTTTATGAACAAGAGAAAAGAAGGAAATCAATACAAATTTCTTAAATATTTCCCTTTCAGGCCGAATAGAGTTTTCTTCTTCAAAAAGGTTAGATTTGAAGGAAAATGTTTTAGAATAGTTAGATGAAACAACACACCAAGGGCTACAGGATTTCTACAATCAGGTTTAGGCTTTTTTAAAAAGAAAAACTGATGAAATTTATGGATTGTGTAAAGACTTGCTACTTGATGTTGATGAGATAAATATAAGAACGTGTCACTTCAAATCTACTCATAAGAGGATTTTATTGCCATTGGACTCTCTCCCTCTCTCTATCAATTACTCCTCCTTCCTAACAACCCTAGATTTTGTGTTGTAAAAATCAGATCAAAATTAAACTTGGACAATCAAACTCAATTTTTCTATTCAACCAAGAAAATATTGATTTTCCCTATGCTTTCCCTGTATAAATCAATAAAATGAAGGATATTTCCCTTCTCTTCTCTTTCCTACCCTCCCTTTCTTATTTTCCAATCATTTCCCCTATTAAGTAAAACCAAAAGACTAGTAATTATAGGAGAATTATTTTTTTTTTAAATGAATCAGAAGAGAAGCCAAATCTACCCAAAAAAAAAAAAACACTATTCAAAACAATCATACTACCCTAATTATTAAAATTGATATAATTAATGCAAATAAACACAAATCTAGAAACCCATGAAATTAGTTCTAATAGCAGTAGATGGTCTATAAAATCCTAGAAAACAAAAAATCTTAATTGAAATACAATGAAAATGTCGGATTACCTTGCCGTTAGAATACTTCTTCAAGGTCCATCCTTGAGGAAGTGGATCTGGCCAATCTTCACCGTCCATTTACTAGAAATGGTGCTTAATCACACTATCTATTTTCTCTTCTTGAGTGAGAATATATGAGACAACCCAAAATAGCTTAAAAGAGGAAACAAATCTTAGTTTTTAGTGTGAAAAACTTTTTAACCTTAAATTGTTTCAAACAAGAGATCTAAGGATGAGGGGTTTTCTCATTTTTGAAATTGTGTCAAAAGCTTTAGATCGGCCTAAAATGCTTCATACAAGAGAGGGTAAGAGTGGGTGGGGGGGCTATTTGTTTGAGGGTAAGAGATCAACACTATTCTAGATGAGGGAACCGCAATTGCTGAAGTTGGCCACCGCACAACCACAACTGTTGCTGTCACAACCACGGATCGAAATCCATCACCACCATTTTCATAGTTGTCGCCCTCTTTGTCATTGTTTTTTCCGCCGCTCCTTGCCAATCACAATTGTTACCTTTCATTACCATGATCAGAGAATCACCCTTAGAGCTTTAAAGAAAGAGAACCTTGTTCCTATTCTCTCTTTATCTCTTTCAATTGCGGGAGTTATGGTAGAAAGAGAGGGTTTGGGTAAAAGAAGGAAAAGAATGCTTAGGGATTAAGCAATGTTTGTTAAAGGGTAATTAGGTTAGGCTACTTGATTATGTAGAATTAGAGTTCAACGGGATTATTTAATTGGTGTTTTGGGCCTATTTAGTGTTTTTATTTAATTGTTTCCTTGTGGGCCTTTTTACTATGATCTGATATTTAAGAAGACATGGGCCTCTTATTGCTTCAATGCATGGCTTTGGGTTGAATATTTGGTGACATTCTACATGTAATATTAAGTGTAGTAGTTTCTTGGTACAATTATTTCTCCAATATTTGGTAATAACATTTTTACCATTTCTTCATAATTATTTCTTAGAGGTCACAGGTATCTATCTACAATTTGGTATTAGAGAAGGAGATTACAAGCCAATTGTTCAAGGTCTTGCATGGTTAAGGACCACTATTTGAGAAATTGTGTGGTAAAGGACCAAGAGATCAAGACGTTACAAAGATCATGATGGACTACCAACTAGGATGGTAGAATTGATTACATCTGGACCAAGCTTGTTAGTAAAGATCACAATGGTAGATTTTAGCATGAGTGGGCTCATCAATTGAGCAAACACAATTATAAAAATTGGGAAACCATAATTAAATCCTATTTAAAGGTCGTGATTTATGGGAAGTAGCTGGTGGAAGCAGTAGCATACCACTAAGTCCATGAAAAGTTGAAGCCCTCAGAAAATGGAGAATTAAAACATACAAAGGTAATGTACGTGCTCAAGGTGACCATTGAAGGCAAGTTCCTAGAGCATGTCAAGGATGAAAACCACCCAAAGCGTCTTGGGACGTGTTAGTATCACTAATGGAGAATTTACCTATTGTCATCCAAAAAAGAGTTAAATCCTGCACTCATCACCTTGTCTCTCAATTTGTTTCTTTTCAACATTTTTTTCAAGCCTTTGTCATTCAAATATCCTCTCATGAAGTTCCTTCTATCATCAAAGAAGTGGTTATGTGAGCACACCACAGACATGTTCTACTAATCAACTAGTTGATGTTCTCACCAAAGGGCTTCAAAGTTTGGCATTTCAACAAATGACTAATAAACTAGGAACGCAAAACATCTTTCTTGAGGTGGAGTATTAGAAGAATTAAAGTTGGATCATTGACCATGTAATATAGTTTCCATGGTTAAGTATTGTATAGTTGTACAATATTATGTAGATACTAAAATTTTGCTAGAATCAATTTGTTTCCTTGTTTAAATTCTTTGTAGCCCTCTTTAGATTCTAGATTTAGAATTTTTGTTCAATATATAGCCTTGTAGCAATGCCTTAGAATCAATGATAAATAATTTTTCCTCTCCATTTTCTAACTTCAACAGTCTTTTCAATCTTTTACAACTTTTACATCTTTACCCTATTGTATATGGGGCATTAGAATTTCTTTCATTCTAGAAAAATGAAGCCAACAGTGCTCCCATGCTCAACATTCAAAAACACTATGCATTATTGTATATGGTAAATCTTTTCTGGGTCTTCTCTTTCCTTCTTTGCATTAGCCTTGAGAATTAAATTAACAAATATTCACGTAAGCAAATGCACTACAATCATAGTGAATACTGAATGCAACCTTCCGCTGCATAGGACCATCAAATAGCTTGACAATCCAACAATAGGAATCAAATTCACCTTAGATACTGCAACATAGCAGTATAGAATCTTTTCTTCTGATTGAATTCTTCCTCTCCATTTTTTTGTTTACAAAATAAAAGAAGAGACACAACCTCATTACACATGAAGCATACAAAGAGAGCCACTGGAAAATAAAAGTAAAAGAAAGCATATGCATGTATCCTTATCTTACACGTTCCCTAAGAAGTCAATTAGCCCAAGAAAGAAATATTTTCCATCATTAAGGTATTACTAGATTATAAAAATTAACAGACCTTAGAAAACTTTTTTTCATGTCCAAATCAATGCACTCAATATCCTCAAAAATCCCGCCATTGCATTCTCTTCACAACACTAAATTAAACATCCAAGCAATTCCATAAATATTCATAGAAGCACCCACGCAATTCTATATAAAGAAAACAATTAAGATAACATAAGTTGTGCGGTGTGCACGTGCACAAGGCAAAAATATGAAAATTGGTTGAGAATAGGAAAGGAGAAAAAAAAAATTCACAAAAGAAACTAATACACATTAACCATAAGACACATGTCACAAAAAAGTTTTCATCAACATTAACCATAAGACACATGTCACAAAAGAGACTAATACACGTCAGTTTCCAAAAAAGTTTCTATGTGAATTCCCACTACAATTAACTAAGTACTGATTGAAAAACTAAATCAAGTTAGGGCCATATCAGATAAACACCAATCTAGATCACGTAATATTTATTAATACAAAAAATAAAAATCAAAAGACAAACAGAATATTCTTTTTCTATTTAATAGCATGTTTAGGAAAGCTTCTTGAATGTTAAAGACAATCTTTGAATAACATTACAGTGATGCAATTTGAAATTAGAAAGTTTCCACTTGAGTGAGACAAGATCAGTAGGAAGACGATGTTATTCCATCGAAAGCAATGCTGTCCTTTTTTTTTTTTTTGTGCTTTTCTCTATGTAGCTAATCAACTATAAATGACCATTAAGACTAATCACTAAACAGTACATAAACAGGACATTCATAAGAAGCTTAAACTTATCAATGAGCAATTTGAAATTTGTACACTTTTACACAACTCACATACCCTTCATCGTGAAAACTGCAACTGCCATGAATTAAAGAGTAGTTATGAAGTTCTCAACCATGGTATGATAATGAAGTTCCAAGACATGCCAAAAAATCTTGTTTTGCAATTTTTTTTTTTTTACCATGAATACTTCCCTTGTAGTAGCATATTTTCGGTTCTAGCCATTGAGAGATATTTTACGAGTCCTGACAGTAATACAATCACTTGCAGATATAGAGCAAAGAGCTAATATGTAAAATTATCGCTGAATACCAAATGTCATTCCCAAATGAAGGAAAAGAAGAAAAACTTGGCAAACAATTAGAAAATCGTCAAAAGTACAAAGACAGATTTAAATCAAGAGTGACCTAACTTAGTCAAACTACAAAGCGAGCTTGTTTGTTAACCTAAGGATCCATTCATATCCAAATCCACACACAAACACCTGTTTCTTGCCAACGCAAATTAGCTTAATCTATTCTTAATCAAAACCACAACTAATTAATTGAACATTAATATAATGCATTGACTAAAATTAATTCCATAATTCAAACTGTAGAGATAATAAACGGGCACAATTAAACTACTTCAATTCAATAATTTTGCTTTACCGCAATTGATTCACCAGTAAGATAAAGCTATAGAAAACGAAAATGCGTGTGTAGAGCATGGAGACTTATTCTATTTGGAGAAGTGGAACATTCAAGAGAGCGAGAGAGGCGTTCCTGTTCTTTCTCTAAAGTTTCCAGCGATTCGAAAGTTGTGCTTTCTGTATTGATTTTCGTTTGCTCGCCGAGAAGCAAAGATAAATGAAACATGAACTCGGAATATTGCCGCTGAGAAATCGGGAGCAAAGAAAAGAGAGACCGAATTTTATAACTGCCTGTAAATCCCAAACCAGGTATAAGAATCCGAATTTTCTTTCATTTTCCCCATAGCCAAACGAAGGTACTGTTAGGGCTTTTGCTCGTGGAACAGTTGAACCAAACCGAAAACGCACCGTTTTGATCTCTCAGTAGTCCCACTCTGTTTAAGAAGGCCATTGGTCTTGTGCCAAGATTGCTCCCGACTTTCTTAAGATCATTAGTATTGCCTATATCTAAAATCTCGCAACTTCAAAATTGAAATAAATTTTGTCTAATTTAACCACTTTTTTATGCTAATGTGTCATTATTTATTTGTTAGAAAATACCATATTAGTAGTACTAATAATAATAATAATAAATTTATTTATCTAATTTATCTTTTTTAATTTTTAATTGTTTTAATTTTTTTAATTTTTATTTTTTAAAAATAACTATATTAAAATAAATATATTCTATAAATAAATATTATATTTTATTATTTTATATGAAAAACAGCTACATTAAAATAAATATATGAAATTGATAATTATTTTCTTTAAATCTCATTTTTTTTCTTTAATATTCATTCTCTTGTCATTATTATAGGGTAAGTTTATTTATTTATTTATTTATTTATTTTTAATCTTAATCTCTACTGTAGTGTTTGTGAGCCTTGATTTAGGTTTAGTTATTGGATTAATTCGGGCCTTTGAATCTGATCCGGCTTTAGATTTTGGGCTTTTGTATTGGGTTATTTAGGTTGGGCTTGCTACAGACTTGGAATTTTAATTTTTACTATTTGCATTTGGGTTTTATTTTTTCTGGATTTTCTTCGTTTCTCCTAGGCTTGTCTCCTTTTTCTGTCTTATAATTAAGTAATTTATAGAAATCACTTGGGTTAGAAATAGAAGTTGTAATTTTTACAATTTACATCTCTTAAATAATGATATGAAGTGAATTTTTTTTTTTAATAAATTGGCGAAAACCTTTTTGCTCATAAAATATTTTTTCTAAAATAATAATAAAATTGATGTTTTTTAAATAATGTAAATATAGTTTTCAATAAAATAATAAGATGAATTCCTTTACAAATAAAATCAAAGTGGATATTCTTTTGTAAATAAGTTTGTAAAAATTCTTTTTTAAATAATTTGTAAATATCATTTTTTTAATAAATAAAATTTGAATTGAAGTAATTTCTTCAAAATAAGATTGTAAAAATTCATTATAGTAAAAGCAAATAAAATAAATTAAAATTATTATCTTATAAATAAAATAAAATTCAAATATTTCTCTTCTAATAGAATTGTACTTAATAAATTCTTTTAACGAGAAGAAGAAAAAGTCTTTAAAAATAAATTTGTTATATTTAGAGTAATAAATATATTTTCTAATAAATTATTTTGTGTACTTATCTTATATTGTTTCATATATTCTTGTAATTTATTTTTTTACCTCATGTCATATTATATGTTCACTTGATAGTACTTTGTTCAGTATCTATAATTGATTAATTAATTATTATAATTCTATTCATTTGTTTAGTAGATATCATAGGTATAAAGATTTAGAGAGATATTATGACCTATTACCATATCTTCCCGATAAATAATTTGACCTTCAAATATATACATATATATATATATATATATATATATATATATATATATATATATATATTAAAGAACGTACTAGGAGGTTTAAGAGCCCACTAAAAGTATTGGTGTTCACTTGTATTTAAAGTTTGGATATTTGTTAATTTTGGGAATTTGCATATGTGATTTAATTATACTTTGATTGATTGTGAACAAACTATAAGAACATTTGATTTAGAAATGGTTGTAGATACTTTTATAATTATCTTAGGTGAACAAGTAATTGGGTATTAATAGTAGTTGTGAGCTAATAAAAGCTAGTAGCAAAAATAATCATTTAATTAAAATTTTAATCTAGTAAAATCTTATTTAAAATTAGATCGTGATTTCTCCCAAAATAAAAAAAAAAAAAAAAAAAAAAAATTGGGGTATACATGTTGACTGCCAACTTGGATAGGAGTAACCTTTGACTTGAGATCACGGGTCAAGTTCTTGGTTGCTTGAAATTTGGGTAATGATAATAAAAATAAGGAGAATTGTATGTATTCTTACATTCTATCATCACATGATAACGATAGAAGAATAAATTTGAAAAAGCGTATATGAAATTTTTATTTAGTTACAAGATAACAACCAAATATAAAGTATTGCTTCTTAAGTAGGAAAAGTAAAAAACCAAAAGTAAAATATAAAAGATAACTATCAAAGAGCTTGACCCACAAAAGGAGAAAAATTAAAGTAAAAGGTGTGTTAGTTGTTTAGTACGAAAGACATTCCATAAATGAAAAAGAATTAATGCCAAAGAACTACATCAATTTCATGACCACAAAAGTGTCGTCCCTCCTTTCTAAAAGTTTAAAATATTTATTCTAAATAATCATTAATTTTATATAATTTCCATAAGTATCAATTCTATAAATTCTAGATTAAATTTGAAAAAAATCTTGAAAGCTTATAGAAAATTTTATCTAGCTACGAGACAACAACAACCAAAAGTAGAGTATTGGTTCTTAAGTGAGAAAAGGAAAAAAAAAAAAAAAAACAAACCAAAAACACAAAAGTAAAATATGGAAGATAACCATGAAGAACTTCACTCACAAAAGGAGAAAAATAAAAGTAAAATGAGTGTTAATTTTATCAAAGTCATCCTACAAATAAGATATAATTGATATCAAAGGACAACTACATCAACTGCATGACCACAAAGTGTTGTCCCTCCTTCCTAAAAGTTTAGAATATTTATTCCAAATAATTTTTATTTTTTGTAAGTATCAATTCCATAAATTCTAGATTAATTTAATTTTTTTTTGAAAGCTTATAGGAAATTCTTATGTAGCTACCAGACAACAACAAAAAGTATAGTATTAGTTATTGAATAGAAAAAAGAAAAAGCCAAAGGTTATGTTTGATTCCCAGAAAGTACAAAGGAAAGAAAAAAAAATGCTAAAAAAAATTACTTTATCATATTTGATTGTCCTATAAAATATTCCAAAGAAAATTAAATATAATTAAAATTAGGTAGAAACTTATGCATTTTAAATTTATTTAATCTTTATATTGATGAGTTAAAATAAATAAAATAAGTTTGAAGTAGCAAATAAAAATAATTTATCATATTTAATTCTATTTTTTATTTTCCTTTACTTTTTCTTTTCTTTTACTTTTCCTTTCTGTTTTATTTCTTTTATATTTTTCCTCAAAATTTTCAAAAACCAAACATATCCAAAAGATAACCATCAAAGACCTTGACTCACAAAAGGAGAAAAATAAAAACAAAAAGAGTGTTAGTCGGTTAATACTAAAGTCATCTCACAAATGAGAAATAATTGATGCTAAAAAATAATCATATCAATTGCATGACCACAAAAGTGTTGCCTTTCCTTCCTAGAAGTTTAAAGTATTTATTTTAAATAATCATTAATTTTATATAATTTTTGTAAACATTAGTCCCATAAAATCTATATTAAATTTGAAAAAATCTTGAAAACTTATAGGAAAATTTTATTTAGCTACAAGACAACAACAAAAAATAGAGTATTGGTTCTTAAGTAGGAAAAAGAAAAAACCAAAAGTAAAATTTAGAAGATGGTCATTAAAGACTTTGACTCACAAAAGGAGAAAAATAAAAAGAAAAGGAATTTTAGTTTGTTGGTATCAGGGGCAAAGTCAGCCAGGGCCCCCTAAGGGGCACTTGCCCCCTTAAAAATGTCAAAAAAATAAATCTCCATTGCTTGCAATGGGAATAAAACCCAAGACCCAACTTATGCCCCCCTGAAAAATGTCAAGGTTAGGCCATTAGGCTAACGCCCACATTCTTCATAAGTGACAAAATTTATATGTCTTAAAAGTTGCCTCCCCCACCAAAAAAAAAAAAAAAATAAAAAAAAAAAAAAAATAATAATAATATTAATAATAAAAAAAAAACCTAAAGTCCAGGCTTTGGTTGGTGTTAAACTCATCCCACATAAATAAGAAATAATTTATGTCAAAAAACAATTATATCAACCCATGCCCACAAAAGTGTTGCCCCTCCTTCTTAGAAGTTTAGAATATTATTTCTAAAATAATAATTAATTTTATATAATTTTTGTAAGCATCAATCTCATAATTTGAAAAAAATCTTGAAAGTTTATAAGAAGTTTTTATCTAGTTACAAGACAACAACGAAAAGCAGAGAATAGTTAATATAGAAGATAACCATGAAAGACCTTGACTGATAAAAGAAGAAAAATAAAAACAAAAGCAATGTTAGTGCGAAAGGACAACTATATCAACGGCACATTAGAATATTTATTATACATAATTATTAATTTTATATAATTTTTGTAGATATCTATCTCATAACTTCCTTTTATGACATTAATTTTTTGTGATTTCTATATAGAAAGAGTTAAGTAAAATTAATTATTTAGAGAATAGTTGAATGCACTTACCTAAAATCGTTCTATTTAAAATCTCTCTAAAAAATAATCTTTATAAATGAAATAAATTTATAGTGGTGTTAATTGATGAAATTTGAATCCAATAACGAGTAAGTGAAATATATTTACATCAACCTTGAAGGAGTGTGAGCAAAATTAAACTTTAATTTATGTAATCTTTTTAAGAACCTATTTACATAATTTTTTTTTTCTCTCGTGCCATTATTTTTTAATAATTTTAAGAATCAAGCAAAAGACTTGTGAGCTATAAACATCATTTAGATCAAGATTGCTCCTTATATTTACTTAATCAAGACTTGATATGTTAAATGAAGAGATTTCAAAATTCCCACATGTGTACAAGTAAAGAAAATTATATATTTTCTTACATTCTATTATCTCATAATAATGATAAGATAATAAATATTAAAAAAAATGATCAATTTTTCTTATAATAATTATCAATTTGATTTAATAATCCTTACATGCATTTATATTTAGGAATACCTTTGTGTAGAGCTCCAAAAGTCAAAAGAATAAATAATAAAATAAAGAAAAGTCCTCCTGATGATCATACTGTGCAACATGCACCCACTATTCCACCCACATGTCTCTCTCTCATTTGTTATTTTTTTATTTCTCTTTTCCCATCACTCCCTCTCTCACACGACCCCACTTTCTGACCCTCATTCCCATCTCTCATTTCTCACTCTCTCTCCCATCTTTTCCCATCTCATTCTTTCTCTCCTTGACTCCACCTCCACTACCCACTTCTCTACAGTCCTACCACAAGATCTGTTCCATTTAGAACACCTTTGCCTCCACCTCATCCTCACTACCAGCGAGCTGCAAGCTTCTCTGCTAAAACCCTCTCATTTTGCTGCTCTGATGCCATCATAGTCTACTACCATCATCTTTCTGCATTTTTGGATTCGGGTAACCTATTATTATTATTAATATTATTATTCCTCTCCTCTTGCTACTCCGACACCGTCATAGTCCACTACCACCATTTTTCTCCATTTTTAGATTCCAGTAACCTATTATTATTATTTATTTATTCATTTATATACCTTTGCAGTGCATGCTTGTAGGTTTGGGTTTGCATTTTGACTTGGAATGTTGATGTCTTGGCCTAATTCAATTTAGTTAACTTAAGTTGCATTTAAACTTGGTTGTTTGGGTTGGTTTGTGTTTACTTGGGCTTTTAGATTTGATATTAGGTTTACATTTATTTGGCTGGATTTATTGGACTTAATCTTTGATTGTTAGTGGGCTTGGTTGTTTGGATCTAGTTGATTAGGAATTTATATTAGGCTTGAGCTCTTGGACTTTATTTACTTATCAATGGCCTTATTTTGATTTGTGCATGAGCCAATTTCACTATTGCATTAGGCATTTTTGGCTGAACATAGATGGACACCACATGGAGAGTCAAATTTTAATATATATATATATATATATATATATATATAGTAGTTCATTTTAAATTTCTTGTTCATATATTTTATTTGTGTTAGGTTTTTTGTTCATTTATTTTTGTTGATTTTTGTTGATTGTGTTATCATTTATTACTTTTTTTCGATTAAATTAAGTTGCCCATAGATGTTTTTAACACAACAAAAACTGTTCAAAAAATTATTTTTATAAAAAAAAAGCTTTCAGAAATTTATTTTAATAAAAGTTGTAGAAAATTCATTTAAAAAAAGTTCTAGAAAACCTTTTTATAAAAAGTCCACAAATCCCTTTTTTTTTTTTTAATAAAAATCCTAAATTTTTTTTTAATATAAAGTTCAGAAATTGTTTTAATAAAAAAGTCCATTTTTTTTTCATAAAAATCCAGAAATTGATTTTTAATAAACTATCCAGAAAATAATTAATAAAGTCTAAAAATCTCTTTTCAATAAAAACAAGATCAAATCCTTTTCATTGTTCCCCTTAAATATTTCTTAAACTCTTTTTCTTAAAAATAATAACCTTTTCTAACAAATTTGATTTTCTTTGTAAATTTTAGAATAAAATTGTAAAGCTCTATTGATTAAATTGATGACCATTCTTTTATTTATTTATTTTTAAATAAAGTTCTTTTTTTTTTCTAAATAACTTTTTCAAGGAATTATATAAAAATATCTTTTTAAACGATAAAATTTGATTTGGAAATAATTTTCATAAATAAAAGTTGCAAAAAACCTTTTAAATAAAAATTGAATTGAAAGTTTTCTTAATAAATTAGTAAAAAAATGTTTTTCTAGATAAAATCCAAAAAAAAAAAAAAAAAACTTTTATTTTAGAATTGAATTGAAACTTTCGTTTATAATTAGACTAGTAAAAACCCTTTTCTTAGTAAAATCACCTTTCTTCAGTAGTGATTTAGTTAATACTTCTTGAATAAAATTGTAGAGTCTTGATTTCAATAAAATAATAAAATTCAATTCTTTTGTAAATAAAATCAAATTGAATCATACTTTTATAAATTTTTAAAAATCTTTTTTCTTTTTTAAAAATTTGTAATTTCTTTTAAAAGAAATTTAAATTGAAATAATTTTGTAAATAAAATTGTAAAAATTTATTGTTTTTTAAGCAAAGGTAAATAAGAATCACTTCTTGTAAATAAACTCAAATTAAACAATTTTAGTGAAATTTAATTCAGAAACTTCCTTTAATAAAAACAAGAAAAGTCATTTTGAAAATAAATTTAAATTTGAATAAAAATCAAATCTTCTATGAAATAATTGAAATTTTGTGAATAAATAATTTGAAATCACTAATTTGAAATTGCTTTTAAACTCTTTAAAAATTTCTTGACATTGTATTATGATATTTGAATTAATAAACATCTTTCTTAATAAATTGATTTATGCATTTCTAATGTATCGATCATGTTTATTTTTGTAATCCAATTTCACCATTTAATTGTTATATCATACTTTCTCAGTATTCATGTTTGATCAATTAATTGCCATGATACACTCCATTCATTTAATAGAGACTATAGGTATACAGGTTTAGATAGGTGTTATGACTTATCACCTATCATCGTACTTTTTCAATAGGTAATTTGATCTTTAAATCCGTTTTTGGTTCGTAGACTATTTTATTTATTTATTTAAATAAGGAGTCACACAAGATTTTATTTCTTATTTTGTTTTCATTTTTAAAAATAAACTAAAATAAATGGTAACTCTATTTTGGAGATGGTAGAAGAAATGAAAGCTCTCCAAAATAACTCTACTTGGGAGATGGTTGAGCTCTTTTAGAAAAAAAAGAGAATGACATGTAAGTGGGTGTTCTTAGTAAAGTACAAGTCAGATGGGACAATTGATAGGCACAAAATTAGACTGGTTGCCAAAGGGATACACCCATACTCATGGCATTCACTATCAAGAGACCTTTGCTCCTATGGCTAAGATGAACATTGGTAGAGTCATACTATCTCTTGTGGTCAATCTAGATTGGCTATTAAGATAGTTTGATGTAAAAAATACCTTTCTCCATGGTGATCTGTTGAGGAGGTGTATATGGATCCCCCTCCGGGGCTTACACCAAAAGGAGGCAAGGTATGTAAACTAAAAAAGGATTTGTATGGATTAAAGCATTTGCCAAGAGCATGGTTTGGCAAGTTGAGCTACTCGATGGAGTGTGGTTTTAAACAAGCTATGATAGGTTACACTCTGTTCTATAAGAGAGAAGGTAGTGACATGATTGTTATTGGTAGTAACTCTACAATAATAGAGAAGCTTCAGAGCTATCTGACTAAAGAATTTGAAATGAAAGACTTGAGTTCTTTAAAATACTTGGGCATTCAGGTATCTCAGTCCAAGCAAGGACTTTTCCTCTCACAATGGAAGTATACATTAGATTTCTTAGCTGAAATTGGTAACTTCTCTTGGAATTTGTAGATACTCCCATTGAGATAAATCATGACCTATCCATCTATCTTGATCAAATTCCAACGAATAAAGAAAGATATTAAAGACTAGTAGAGAAATTAATTTATTTAACCCACAGCTAGACTTGACTTATCATATGCAGTTAGTGTTGTAAGTCAATTCATGCATAATCCGAGTGATCAACACATGAATGCTATAAATTGTATCTTGATCAATCTAAAGTCCTCTCTAGGAAAATGTATTATGTTCTCCAGGCATGAAAATCTAGATATTAAGGATTACATAGACTTTGACTTTGTCGGATCTAAATTAGATAAAAAGTCTACGTTAGGGTATGTGTCATTTGTTCGGAAATTTGGTGACTTAGAGGAGTAAGAAATAAAATGTGGTCTCATTGTCTTGTGTAGAAGCTCAATATCGTGCGCTCCATCTTGCAACTACGGAACTTACTTGGCTAAGAATTCTCTTAAGTGAGTTTGGGTTTGGTCTTAAGAAACCTATGGTGCTCTTTTGTGATAACACAACGAATATTGAGATTGCAAATAATCTAGTACAATATGATCAAATTAAGCCCATTGAACTTGATAGGACCTACATCAAGGACAACTTAGATTATGGCATGATAAAGTTTGCTTCATCAAGAGTGTAGATCTTGATAAATATGATGATTCATGTTGTTACTAGTGGTCCATTCTATGCATCATTATCCAAGTTGGACATGTGCAATATCTATGTACCAACTTTAGGGGAGAGTTAGCATGAAAATTACAGTTGTTACAACAGCAAGTTACACCAGTCAAATCACATTGTTACTGTAGTAAATACACAGCTATTACAGTTGTAAATCATGGCAAGATACAATCGTACGAGTAAATATATGTGTAAATATATTCTTCTGCATGGTTTGCTATCCTAAAAAGCCTTGTATACCTTGCATAAATACGTTGGAGATAAATGAAAAAATCATTCAGCAATTTATCAAGTTTACGCCTGCATGGTTGATATTCTTGGATGACCTGGTTGAGTTTCTGAGGTAAAGTAAAAGCTTACAGGAAAAATACCAGTGGAGCCTGATACAATGATTTGGAGTGCTTTGCTTGGACGTTGTTGGCTAAGTTGGCTGTAGTGAAACTAAAGGAGTTGGATCGCGATAATTCATAAGGATATATTTTGTTCAGATGGTTGTTTCCGTGAAACAAGATTAATAAGAATGGAGATGCGACGGGATCACAGTGACAGAGGAACCGAGTTTGTGTTGGGTTGAGGTTGGAAATTGGGTATATCAGCTTACCTCTGGAGGCCAACAACACTCACAAACCTGTGTCTCAGGCTTTAAGAGCTAGTTGGGTGATTGACTAATGAGTTATGTACCTGAGATAAGTTTAGCCTTGCATGACATTGAAGATAAGCATTACGAGGAGCGAGCAACTGTATTACCAATAGTGAGAAGCTGGCTTTGGTCTTCGGTTTGATGAATGCAAGTAATTTATGTAGCATTTGGGAGGTAATAAAGATTATGAAAAATATCTGAATTTATGTGGATTTCCATAAACTTCATAAAACTAGCATCAGAGCATGTCGATAGAGAGATTGTTGTGAGAGATTCAAATCCTTAATTTTTACTATTTTAAAGGGAGACTGGGTTCTTGTAATGACTATTGATAAACAAACCCACCATTTCTGAACCATGGTTAAATGGTTTGCAGCTTTTGATCTCTATCATATGGGTTGTGCATCTTAATGAGTCCCGAGTCACATACTTCCAACTTGATGTTGTTGGCTTTCTCTATAACCTCCAGAATGCATTCCTCCCTTGTTTGTTCATTATGTTAGTCTGGGCACTCCTTGTGTAAAGTTTGATACAGTTCTGAAACATTAAAACTATGTTTGATTCCAAAAAATACTAAGGAAAAGAAATGATTCTTTTAAGGAAAATGTTTTCCTTATATTTGGTTTCACTATAAAAAAATATAAAAGAAAATAAAATATAATTAAAATTAATTTAAAATTATTATATTTTTAAATTATTTAATCTTACTTTAAAAAAAAAGTAAAATAAATTTAAAAAAACATATAAAAATAATTTATTAAATTTATACCTACTTTTTATTTCCTCTACTTTTCATTTCATTCTAGTTTTCCTCTTTATTTTTTTTCCTCTATAATTTTCCTCAATTTTTTTTCAGGAACGAACATAACCTAAATATTGTGAGATTTATTCAACCCTTCTTTCACAATTTCGTTTGTAGGTTTTTTCTAATAATCTCATTATTCTTCAAAAAAAACGAAAGTTAGTTTTGTTATAGTTTTAACAACATTGTAGTAAGTAAACTCATATCATTACAGTGGTTTCCTCCCTTCTATCCTACAATGTTTCAACCTAGACCAACTTTGCGTTATGACTTTGTTACACAGAAGTACATGATGGTATGTAATATTCAGTTTGATAAAAAAACAAACAAAAATATTTATATATGTTTGTGTTGTTGTGTGTTTGCATATACATACATACATACATATATAACTTGCATACTATAGACTGCCAAAAGAGTTTAACGCAAGGCTATGGCTTGCCCTTCTTCATCTTCATGCCCCAAGCTACTTTTATGCGTTTGGAGCTTCTAGGATACTGGAGGTATGAAGGGAGACAGTCTATAAGGCACTGAATGGTACAAAATGGCCAAGAACAAAGTCCCCAGAGTCGGTATTAGGTACATTAATCATCCTATTGTCCTTGAGTGGAATATCCACCACATGACCAGGTCAATCCACTGTTATTGATAACTGTCATTCTTGATTTGAAGATAGATGCCTTGTTTGAAGACTTCACCATTTCAGTGAAAAAAATTACTAATTAGCTGATTATGAGCATGGTTAGCTTTTATTGCTATACATTTTACAAAGAGAGTCTTATGCAAGCAAGCAAGCTGTGGCTTCCATTAATTTCCTAGTTGCACCCCCAAGGTAATTTTTTGTGTGGACATTGTAGGATGGAGGGGGCAAGGACAATCAGCCTAGCAGTTTGAACACGATATAAGGCTATAATGTATTAAATCATACAAAATGGCCAAGAACAAATTAAAGGCTAATGTTGAAAGCTAGTATTTGACATTCAAAACTAAATAGAGATGTTCATTAAATGCTCAAGGAGTGAGTCCTATGTACTCCTTAGACAAAAAATTTACTCACTTATTCATATTAAATGCAAAAAAGCTCACCATAAAATTAATGAAAAGACATTAGAAAGGCCATTAATAAAAACTTGAAAGTAGCTCAAAAGGTTCACAAAATTGAGAGGAACGATATATAGACCCCCATTTTGTGGGTTATTTTGCCACGTGGAAGAACCTTAGAGATCCACGTGTCATATTTGGAGAGGCCATTGGAGAATCACAGTAGTGGGCTGAAGGGAGAATCAGAAAATGACACGTGGATGGGAATATCCTGTAGGCTGTTATGGAGGAGCATGGGTGATAGCTTGGGTAGGAGGAAATCAGGGAGGAGGGAGCAGAAAAATTTGAGAGAGCAGAGAGGATTGGGGAGGCTGGGAGAAAAGCCATTTTTGAGAGAAAGAAAGGAGGGGAGGAAAGGACGAGCTGAAGTTAGAGAGTTCTCACAGGGGAGAGAGGAGAGAAATTTGAGAGAGCATGAGGGGGAAAACTTGAGAGGATCAGCTGAGCAAGGGATTGGGTTTGCTGGGATTTTGATGTAAACTTAGGAGAATGAAGTAGAGCAGCTTGATACCTAGCTAGTTTCACTGGAGGGGAGCCCTTTTCAGGTGCGTTTACTGGACCATCTATTCATTGCAGTTGATCTTCTTTGTGTTGTTATGACTGTGTTATAAGTAATCCATGCCTTGTTCTTTATATGAAATTTGATTAAGAGTGATCTAATTCCTTTTTAGCTCTCCTTTGTGTGTTTGAGTCATATTCTTGGATCTCGTTTCCACCTGTTTTTCCCACCCACACATAAGCCCATCGACTTCAATATGAGAAAGGGCTCGGTTCAATGTTTTCTTTGGCTCATTTGATGCTCTGTTTTTATGCTTGCTCCCTTGTTATTTACTCTCTGTTCCCGGTGACTATTTGAACCCTCGAGGAGAAGGGCTTTGCTGTAGCGATCATGATGGACACTGAGGAGAGTGAGATTCACATGGGGAAACTTGGTGGTGCTCCGTCGGCCAAAGCAGAGGATGGTGAGATATGGATTTTTTAGCGTCTGAGCTTTTGCTTCACCTCGCCTAGAACGCACTATCAACATCAACTATGATGGTTTCGCCGAAGATGTGAAAGTTGGTGATGAACTCCTTGTGGATGGTGGAATGGTGAGGTTTGATGTAATTGAGAATATTGGTCCAGATGCTAAGTGTCGGTGTACTGATCCTGAGACTGCGCATGGTGACGGAACACAACTACCATGAGCAGCTTTCAGTTGCAGAGATCACCAATAGTGCGTTTGAGCCATTTCCCATGATGGCAAACTATGACCCACGCCATGGAAAATACATGGCTCGCTGTTTGATGGACAGGGATGATGCGGTGCTCAAGGGTGTGAACGCTGAGGAAGCCACCATCATCCCCACTTTTGCATGGCCATGCATGGCCCCACATCAACTTACCCATATCTCTATCTTCTATACCCACTGCCACCGAGCCCACTTCCCTCACCACCTTCCATTACCCGTTCTACCATTCATTCCCCACCCATTTGTTTTCTGTCTCCCCACGTGCACGAATTCCCATGCGCATGGCCACCCTCATCCCTATACATCAATCATACCCACCAAATTCATAACTGTACCCATTTTCTCATCCTGTATACTCACCAAACTTATCATCATACCCATCATCTTTTACTTATTTCCAACACATCCACACCACTGCTCGTTTCCCATTTGCTCATCACCCTCAACGTTTTCCTTCCTCAGACTGACCACTTACCTCCCCTCCGTCACTCATATCTCTAATTCACCATACCCATCATCAAACCCATATCTCATTCTTCCTTATCCACTCAAGCTCACTTCTCTCACTACCCCCTCTGCCTCTCCCGCTCCAACCCTTTTGTCGGTGTTTTTCTCAGATGGGTGCGAGCCCACAAAGTTTATCATGGTGGGTGGCGTCAGATTCATTGGTGGGTTGGTGAACGTTGAAGATGTTGGGTTTTTCCTAACGTGAAAGGCCCAAATTACGAGTCCCAAAATTTAAGGCCTGTTACGCTTTTATATAAATGGGCTAGAAAAAGAATTATTCTTTCTTCTTCTAATGTTTTGCACCCACAAGAGAGAAAAGAGAGAGAAAGGGAGAACCATCATTTTTTAAGTTAGAGAGAAAAATTCATTTTTTTTTTTCACTTGCCAGATTTCATCGAGGCAGTTTAAATATATTGTCTTGATAACTTCTGCTGGCATCATGGATCATGAAGAAGCCCTAAAATGTTGGTGGCAAAGTTCTTGGTTTCTTTTACTAGTCACAGTTTTTCCTAATGACGGGTTTGTAAACTTGAAATGCATGGAGTTGAGGAATTCGATCTATATGTTCAATGAAGAGTGCCGCAAGAGCTACCCGGCTTATGTTTGTGAAATTAACAGTAGGGCTGGCAAATGGCTGTAGGATTTTGGAGGAGAGGGGATGAAACTTCCTCAACGGTGAAAAGAGATGATCAGTTTATGGGGATACATGAAGGTCCTTGGATTTGTCTTGCTGTTATCATTGGTAGAGTTCCCGAGAAAGTAATAGGAACTGCAACATTAAAAGGACCCCTGGTGCTTTCCCATAGGAGATGAACTGACTTTACATTTGGAATTATCGTCATCAAGTAACAGCACCACTGGCACCAACAGAGCAATCTCACTTGCACCCTGGGCCCACGTATATGATTCCATGAATGGCCACTCTCCTTGGCTTATTTTCAAAGCCCGCGTCCTTTAAAAAATTGATTTTTGGAAATCCAGTTTTTAAATAATTTGATTCCAAAAGATAATGCATACTTGCAAATCAACCTTGGTTCCACAAGCATACAATTTTATTTTTCTTTATATTCTGTCTTATTTAACTAATTAATCAGGACACAGAAAACAGTACATCATCTTTCTCTACTTTTCTTCATTTGTACCACACAGAAAACCATTATCTTGCATCACTTACTGGTAAAGGAATTGCCCACCATGCTATGTGTAGCAGTGGATAATTCAGCACCACCCAAATAGCAGTGAGCTGATGATTTTCTAAGCAAGTATGCATTATCTTTCGGATTCTGTTCAGCATTTTCCCCAATCATTCTTATTATCTCTAGTTCCAACACTACTTCCTTCATTGTGGGTCTGTCCTCCCCTTTTATGCTTAGGCATCTTTTCGCAAGTTGAGCAACTTTCAAAATCTGCATATGGTTTCCATTGTTCACTATACAATCCTCAAGAACCTGAAATAAGCTGTCATCTTTCAGGGCAAAGAGGAAAAACATAGTTAGAATCCTCTGCTCCTTGGGTCTATCAAAAAATAGTGCTTTCTTGCCTGTGAGTAGCTCTACAAGTACCACTCCGAAACTATAAACGTCACTTTTCTCGGTCACTTGGTTTGTCTGCATAGACTCCGGGTCTAAGTATCCAGGAGTTCCCTGAACAGCTGTAGATAACTGAGTTTGATCCAATGGAACCAATCTTGAAGCTCCAAAGTCACACACCTTTACGTTGTACTCCGCATCTAAGAGTATATTGGTAGACTTAACATCTCTATGAATGATAGGCGTAGATGCCACAGAATGTAAATAATATAGGGCTTCTGCGGTTTGGATGGCAATCCTTAAACGAGTTTCCCACATAATAGCAGATGCCTTATTTTCATCATGTATGTGGTCGGAGAGGGTGCCATTGTTGATGAACTCGTAGACTAGTAAAGGCACTTGTGTTTCCAAACAGCAACCCAAGAGTTGTATCACATGACGATGGTTTATTTGAGATAGAATACCCATCTCATTTATGAAGTCTTTACCTCGGCTTTGTTCCACCATCTTGGACTTCTTAATTGCAACAATCCTACCATCGGTTAAAGTTCCTTTATAGACTGTGCCAAAACCTCCTCGGCCGATGATATTGCTCTCATCATATTTTTTGGTGGCTTTCTCAAGCTCTTCAAAGGTGAAAATTTTAATTCTTTCGGTAGATCCTTGCCTTGAGAGTTGTTGTCGTAGCTCTGAACCACCATTTTGTTGAAAATATTTCTTTTTGAGTTTGATGAACCTTCTTTTCTTCAAAGCCCAATACAGCCAAGTGCTGCTCACCAGTAATACGAGCAAGGCAATTCCAATGCCTAAATTAATAAAAATAAATTGAAAGTCAATTATCATTTTTATAACCCAAGATTTGAGATTTCATGCTAGGTCATCTTTACATAATGATCATAAGAGACAATTATTCTAATGTTTTTTACTATAGTCTTTTATAATTGAAATTACTCAATCACAAAAAGTCTTGCGCAAATATGAATAGGAGATATTAAACATCTGAGAGAACTGCTATAATATGGGCTGAGATAGAATTATTAGTAAATAGTAAGTGCACTGACCCATGGCAGCGTGAATCATTTGCAAGCGATTGGGAATACAGCGTTGACCATCGATTTTGCCATCTCCATGGTACCACATGGGGCAAGAACAAGTATAATTTCCTTGGGTATTGACGCATGTTTCTGGATTTTCACACTTGTTGAGGATGAAATTCTCACATTCATTTATATCTGTGAAATAAAAAAGGAAAAGAATTAAGCCTAGTGTGAAGATACATCGGACAACTCGAAATATAAATTCAAGTACCTTGGCAACCAGGCTCCAGGTATGGGTTCCCTTGGTAACCCTCTGAGCAGTTGCAAAGATAGCCCCAACCCGTTTTCCTCTTATTGCAGCTGCTGTTCCCCTTGCATGCGTAATTGGTCTGGTTGTTTTCATCTACTACTTGACATGTTTCCTTGCCAAATGCCCAATCAAATACCATAGGAAGCTTCTCTATGCCCTTCAAATCTTTTAGATGGTCGGAGGAGAAAGTGAAGTGAGATTCTTCCACAATAAAGGCATAGCCGCAGGGATTGAATTCCCAGATTTCAGAATAATTATAGAAGGTGCCCAATGTCAAACGTATATCCGATAATTCATCAGGGATGGAGGTCTGGCAACAACCAGTTCCAGAGCAAGATCCATTTCGGACATCTGTGATGTTGTCACATAATGACATGCACCCAGTTCTGTAGCTTTTCTCACCTCTTTGACCTCCAAACCAGGCATAAGTGTCGCAACCAACCATAGTGAACTTGTTTCTGGTACTCGAGATGTTGAATTGGCCCGGCGTCAGATGGGAACCGTAAGAATATGGGGAGTCAAGCCCACCGGACCTGTTGTAACAGTCATGGCTTACGTAGTTCAAGATAAGCAACTCACCCTCCAGCGAAATATCCAGCACTTGGATATTGTTTCCCTCTGGAGACGGTTTGCCTAATAGTAGTTTGGGAGGGTTGGAGGAATGGTTACAAGTAACTAGGAAATAAGAGCTGAGGTAACACTGCTCTTCATTGGTACCAAACGGATATGGGATGCTAACATCCCCACATTTGTCTAGGCAACCTTCCTTGGCTTGACCAACTGTTGCAGCAGCAGCTGTAGCTGAAGCCAATAGCAGCAAACCTACTAGCATAAGTCGCACCATCATTCCTGCCTACTTATTTCTGTTTCAGGATGAGAGCTGATTTTGGTATGGGGAACTTCCTATGGGTGTTAGCCGCCTTGTGTTGATGAGATCCATCTGAGACTTGGGAGGGAAGACTGAGTCAATGGATCTCGTGATATACAAAATTTCTTACCAGTATGGCAGTATCTCATGCTAGTCAGATAGAGACGGAAGCTAGAGCTGAGAAGTCACCAACTTGCATAGATCTTAACGACCCGTCTTGATCAACCAGCACGCACTCAAAGTTTAACTTAGCCGCTTCTTCCTAACTTTTTGGAAAACTTTGGATGATTTCTAGCCGGCATTATTGAAACGCTTATTCATGTCATCGAGAACATCTTCAAGTTACAAAATAATCTTTTATCATGTAAAGAAAATGATTTGTGAATTATTTTTCTATTATTATATATTTGCATATGTGTAAACTACAATCCTTTGTAAAAAAAAAAAAAAAAGTTATTTTGGTCCTTCTATTGAGTAATTAGAGTTAAGGTTTTGAAGAGATTGTGCTCAAGATTGAAGAAGAAGCCCATGTGGTAATTTCAATCTTAGGGTGTGCTGAAGATTCTTTTTACTCAGAATTATTTTTAGTGGAAGTGTTTTCTTTGAAAATGTTGTTCGAAGAATCACCTACCAAAGGTTTCTCCATAACATACCAAAGGTGATTTTCTAACATTATAAGTGATTTCTCAAGATTTTTAAAGTGTTTCCTAAATTTTGTCAAACACCTAATGTAATATTTTTTTAGGCTAAAAATATCTTTTAGAATTATTGTCAAACGGACTCTTAATTTAATAAGTATTGATATTAGTGCTTATCAAATCCTTCACATGCTTTATTAGATGTGTGATGAAATTTAGACCATTGAATAAATATACAAATCAATAAGATCAAAATATAAGAGTGGAAGCAAATGGAATTCAAGTTCAAATTATTGGAACCTAGAGGCGTCCATGTGAGAGCATTGAATGAGGATGCTTCTTTTTACTTACCCAAAAGTTATTGATAAATATATAAATAAATAAGATCAAAATATGAGGTCTTGTTTGACAACTATTTTCGAAAATAATTTTCTGTTCTTTAAAATAAAATAACAAAAAAAATATTTGACAACCAAAAAATTATTTTCTGTTTTTAGTTCTTAAAAACCAAAAAACATGATATTTTCAGATAATATGTTTTAGTTATTTTTAATTGTTTTATGAGGACTGTTTTAAAAAATAATTATACAAATATGTAGAATGATTAAAAATAATTAAAAATAATTAAACTTAAGTACCATAAGTTATGCACTTCCCAACCCGTGCTCTTCATCCAAGCACACTACAAATTGAGCACATCTTCTCCTTTGATTTAACCAAGGCACAACAACCACGCATCACTATGGCTAAAACACTTTGTGCACCCATCCAAGCACATTCTAAATTGTGTACCTCTTCTCCTTTGATTTAACCAATGCACCACAACCATGCATCTCAATGGTTAAAACACTTTGTGCATCCACAATTGCACACCTACTTCTCTTTTATCTTATGTTTGTGTACCAACACTATGAACCACTTTTGTAACTTTTCCTCCTATGTTTTTAACTTAGTATTTTCTTTTTTACATTTATTGAAATTCTCTAAATGTTGATCTTCCTTTCTTTAGGGGACCTTTAACACCTTAAAGCTTCCTACTATAGGTATCATGGAACAACCCAAAAATTCAACTAATAATCAACCCAAACAACATTAACCTTCTCATCCCAAAATATTGAAATTTTTAGTGACTTCTTCGAGGGCAGCAAATCATTTTATAATTCCTTATCTATTTTCTCATATGTTTTTGGAAGTATTAAAATGTTTGAATTTTCTCAAGTAGATCAAGTAATATTTTTTTTTTGAAATATATTTTGATTTTTTTCTTAGTTCATTAAATAAATTGGGAATATCATATGATTTATTTATTGTTTTACAAGTGAATTTTATTATTTAATTTATTATAATGATTTTGAAACTTTGGTTATTAGTGGCCTTGGCCACAGGGGATAAGCCATTGACCTTCATTAACCTTGATGGGGGTTGTTAAGGCATTACATTTCCATTTTGTTTGTTGGCAATTTTGTTCATTTTCATTATGGCATAGGAACCTTTTTAGATAGTGACTTACTCTTTAATGAAAATTCAAGGTTATTGTTCATTTAACTGAATTGTCATAGGTAACTCTAAAAACGTTTGTAAAAGACAAATCAGTATGTGAAAGGGTATGGATTGAATCCTTTTTAAAAAATTGAGCTAAAATGTCTTAATTAATTTTTGGAAAGTTGAGATTTTATTTTTTAAAGAAAATTTCCCTTTAGGCTCTTCGGCCTATATATACCCTTTCTATGCTTGTTTTAGGAGTTTGATACTTCCATGAGAGAAAACCTAATTTGTCCAATCATTCCTCAAACTCTCAAATCTCATGGATTTGATTTTTGGATTGTTGGAAAGACTTGCATCCCTCAGAGGCTAAGGCAAATCCACTGGAGTATTGAAGGTGTTGCATTGTGGATGTGGATCATGATATAAGTATTGGAGAGTTAGTCTTTAGGATAAACGACCAGGTAAATCTGTTTATATTGATCTCATATAGTGAATTATTAGATTAGATATCCTAGGCTTTGTGGTTTTTTATCTTCACAGTTGGTGTGAAGGTTTTCCACGTAAAATCGTTTGTTTCTTGTGTGGATGTGTTCTATTGCCTATTCATAATATCCTACAAGACTTACTTGTTTCAATAAAGCTTAATTCCCACTTTGTGTATTATTAGGGTTAAGAATTTCAATCCATATATTATAATCTTTAACAAACACCTATATACCCTCCTCTAGGTGTTACCCTACTGGAACATAGGTTTTTTTAGGGATAATGATGTAGTGCAACCCTAGCCAATAAGGGTATTATTGGCTTTTGGTATGCCATTGATTGGAAATCGTTTCGTTCGCTAGTAAGAGGAACATTTTGAGGCTAGCCACTTAGTGCAAGTTCCATAATATGATTATGGATTAGAGTAAAATTTTTTTTGTGAAATTCTTTTGAATATGATATGATTATGCAAAGTGCATTATGCTATTTTATCTTTGAATTGAAAGTGTTAAATATTTCAAAGAAAACGAATTTAATTGTTGACTTGGAAAAACTTACTTGCTAATTGATTTTTGTAAAAAAACAAAAAAATGATACCTCCCTAGATTTAATTGGATACTATACTTAATCCTTCTTATTGAATTATTTTTCTTTATTGAACTATTGAGTTCACTCTTCTTCATTCATTTTTTCCAAGTAGAAGTGACATTGGTGAGGAGAGATTTAGAAACTACTTTAGCATTGAATTATTATTATTATTATTATTATTATTATTTTATTTTTATTTTTTTTTAGGATGGTTTACTTAACACTGAATTCAATATTAATTTTTAGAATTTTTATTTAAGCGTCTGGGAGAATCATTGAGTTTATGGTTTAAATATTTTATTTTAGTTTTGGTTTCGATTTGATATATGAAATTACTGTGGTGCCTTCAACCTTCAGGTTTAGGGTGTCACAAATGGTCACAATGTAAATAATTGAACTATGAATTGAATAAATAAAATTCAATTTGAAAAAACCAAAATTGAATATGATGTCTTTCTCTTCTCTCAATGGGTCAAATTTTAAAAGCAAAAGGAAAACATAGAGAAATTTTAAAAAAAACCATAAAAATAAATAAAATTGAATATGATGTTATTCTTTTTCTTTCTCTATAATCTAATATCAATACTAAAAATCTTTAAATACGATTTCTTGTTTTTCTACGTTCTTTTTAACTTCTCTAAATTTTTTCATTAAAATAATAAATTCCAAATCAAATTATATTTGATATATAAATTTTATTAATTTTTAAAAATAATTTTAAATAAAAAAAACTAATTTAACTAGTACTAAAAAGTCACGTAACTCAATAACATTAAAAAGTCATAAACCAAAACTTATTTTAAATGACTTGGATAGTTATATATATATACAAATTTTTTCACTAGGCAAATAAACTCCAAATTAAGTAAGACTTAATGTGTTAAATTCATTAATGAGTCTATTAATTTCTAAAAATAACTTAAAATTCAAATAATGACTTAATTAATACCAGAAATTTATGGACAAAAATTGGTATAAAACAACTATTGTTTATCTTCTACATATAATCATTATTTTTTTCAGTAGGCAAATGAAATCCAAGTTAAACAAGACTTAATGCATTGGATTCATTAATGAGTTTAGTAATTTTTAAAAATAACTTAAAATTCAAATAATGATCTAATTAATATCAGAAATTTATGGACAAAAATTAGTTTAGAATGACTCTATTGTTTCTTTTCTATATAGAATCATTATATTCCAAATTTTTTTCACTAGGCAAATAAACTCCAAATTATACAATACCTAATTTGTTGGATTTAGTAATAAGTCTAGTAATTTTTAAAAATAATTTGAAACTGAAATAATAGACTCATTAATGCCATAAATTTATAACTAAAAATTGGTTTATAATGACTCTAGGTATATAGATTATAAATTAAGACATAAGTAATAATTTGAAATTTTTTAATGAATCTTTTAATTTTTAAGAATAATTTGGAATAAAAAACTGATCCAATTGATTATAGATTAAATCAAAACATTATAAAATATTATGTTCATAATTGACTACTAAAGGTGTGTATGTAATAAAAACATGGGCTTATTTACATGTAAAAAAAATTAAACTTTATTCATTATTCATTTTAAATAAAATACTATTGACAATTATTATTTTAAAATTATTATTATTATTTATTTATAAAAAAAAATTACAAAGATGTTAATATCCTTATGTTTCTAACATAGAATAAAATAGCATTAAAAAAAAATATAATTTATGATTTTATTATAATATTACTATTCATGTTTTACTAAAAACTATTTATTTTTTAATTTATTTGTAATTACAAAACTATTTTTTATCTTTAATAAGACTTGAATTAAATTTAATAATATTATATAAATCAAATTTACAATGTTTTTACAAAATAAAAAATAATTTTGAAAACAATTTATTCAAACAAGGTTTTTATTTTTTATTTTTAAAAACTATTTTTATTTTTAAATATCTTGCCAAATACCTTTATTTTTGTAAAACACTAAAAGTCTATTTTTTTTTTGTTTTTGTTTTTTGTTTTTTTTTTTTTAAACTTGAAAACTATTTTTAAAAACAAGTATCAAAAAACATGTTCAAATGTGACCTTGGTTTCCAAAAAGGTGGTGATTTTTGCCTTCTATTTTGGGTATGGAAATTGTTTGAAAATAAGGGTTGCTAAAATTTGATGAAATTAACTCGAAATTTATCAAATATTAAAAGAACTTCTAATTAGCCAAGGATTGAGGGTCCCATGAATTCAGTCCTCACACACTTAACTAGTGCCTACAAACATCTATAGGTTAGATTACCAAAGGGAGTTGAAAAAAGTGGTTAATTAGTTCAATTAGTTTTAGCTAACTCTGTAATTAGTTAGCAGAGCTAACTAATTCCAAAATTTTCTAGTTACACCTATATATATGTATACAACTCAAGAAGACAAGATGTGAACTAAGCTACTGTTACCAATACAAAGAAGACTCTTTATAATTGTTTTCCTTAGTTCATCAATCAAACATGGTATCAGAGCTAGAACGACTTGCGTCTATGACTTAAATTGTTGCAATGAATACTAGTCTCTCTTCATCAAGCATTTCTTGCACAAGTGGAGCAACATTGATGGCAGCCCCTTCTCTGACATTCTTATCTACCCTTAACTATCTTTGAAACTCACAAGACATAACTATGGATTCTAGCGTTCACATGTTCTTCCGACTATTCGAGCTCTTGATCTTGAAGGATATTTGCTTGGAACAATAGTGTGTTCTCGTTTCATCTCAAATGGAGATGACAATTCTTTAATAATCAACCAATTTTTTTTAATCTAGAATAGAACAGACTAGTCCATCATGAGTTGGATTCTTTCTTCTCTTTCAAAATCGATGTTTGGCCATATTGTTTGATGTAAAACTACTACTGAAGTGTGGGGTACTTTCGATCAATTGTTCTTCATCAACTTCAAATCTTAGGTGTAACATCTTCAAAATAAGTTGCAAGAAACTTCAAAATGCTCCCTAAGCATTGCTGATTATTTTATGCAAATAAAGGAAATTGTAGATACTCTGTATGCAATTAGTGTACCTATCTTGATGATCAATTGTTGATGCACATTTTTGGTGGTTTAAGTCATGAATTTGATGTTGTAATTGTCAATCTTCAGTTAAGGAAAGATTTTGTTTCTCTTGAAGAAGCTTAATTCCTCTTTCAAAACTATGAGATGAGACTTCAAAAACTCAACTTTGTTTCAAATATCCATATTGGTCCCTTTACAAATCTTGCTGTCAAACAAGGTCACAAAAGAAACAATTATCAATTTTCTAGGGCTCCACAATAGTCCTTTTCGTTGTGGTCAGGGAAGAGGAAGCAAAAACAAGCTTGTCTGTCAATTATGTGGCAAAGTTGGTAATATTGTAATGAAATGTTATTTTCGTTTCAACATTAGCTTCATAGGACCACAAGTACAACAACAATATGAAAATTTTGCTCCATCTCAAGGCACTCATTTATAAGACAATTCTCAAGCTTACTTTGCCATGCTAGCCATTGTTAATGACCTTAACTAGTAAATGGATACAAGAGCCACAAATCACATTACTACTGATCTCAATAAACTAACTCTCAAGACAGGCTACAAAGGCAAGGAAAAACTTTTTGTTGGAAATGATAATTCTTTAAAGATTTGTCATATTGGTTCTTCAACTATATCATCAAATTTTTATATCTTAATGATATCTTACATGTGCTTGCAATTACAAAAAATTTATTAACATATCTAAATTCACCAAGGACAACAATGTTGTTGTTGAATTCTATAATGATTATTGTTTTGTTAAGGACAAGAACATGAGGAAGATTTTGATGCAGGGCAAGCTTAAAAGAGGGCTTTATGATGTTCCAATGCTCTCAGGAAGTTCAAAATCTATCTCATATTTTGGTTCTAGTTTTCTTTTAGTTTCTCTGGCATAGGTTAGATCTAATGAGGCTTTTATCAAAATTATGAACACTTGGCACAGTAGGCTTGGTCATCCTCATGTTCAAGTGTTAAATAAAGTACTCAAGAATTTAATTCTGTCTCTAAGAACTGACTACCTTCAATTTCATGATGCTTATCAGTATGGAAAAGCTTGTTAAACAAATTTTCCGAACTCATTGAATAAAAGTACTTCTAATCCTTTAGAAATAGTATATTATGGTATTTGGGGACCTTCACCTATTTTGTCTATAGAAGGCTATCGATATTTCATTCACTTTGTGGATCATTTTACTTGCTATACATGGATATTTCCAATGAAGTTGAAATTTGAAACAAAAGGTATTTTTCTGCAATTTCAAAGCTTTGTAGAAAAATAATTCAATAGAAAATTAAAATGTCTTCAAACTGGTTGGGGAGGTGAATATAGGCCTCTTTTGCCTATTCTAGCTTAACAAGGTGTGGTTTTCAAACATCCATGTCCTCATACTCATCAGAAAAATGGAAAAGTAGAACAAAAACATAGACATATAGTTGAGGTTGCATTAACGCTCTTGGCATAAGCACACATGCCTCTTTATTTCTAGTGGGATGCTTTTGTGACTGTAGTATTTTTGATAAATAGATTGCCCACCCAAGTTCTCAATCATACTTCTCCTTTTGAGTTTCTTTATCATAGAAAACCAGATTTTAAGCTTCCAAGTGTTTTTGGTTGTGCTTGCTTTCCTCATCTAAGGCCTTATAATAAACACAAGTTTGCCTTTCATATTACCAAGTGTGTTTTCCTTGGTTACAACTTGGTGCATAAACGGTATCATTGTTTGAGTTCTTCAAGTCAAATTTACACAGCCAAGAGTGTCTCATTAGATGAAGATTGTTTCCTTTTTGCCACTAGTTTTTAAGTTAAAAGGTCTAGTGCTATTGATTTCGTTTTTACTACCATAAATGAATCCACTATCTTTAGTATGTGGCATGTTCCTTCACCAAATGATTCTTTAACTTCTATTATAGTTATTTTACCTAAAACAATAGTTTCATCATCATCTTTGGCTAGTGCATCTATTGAAAATAAAGTGTTACAACTTGCTAATACTAATACTATTGAGGATCCCAATATTTTACAATATGAGAATCAAGTCAATGATGAGAATCAAATTGTTAAATCTAATTCTTCATCTATTCAGAATACTCATCCTATGCAAACTAGATCCAAGTTTGGAATTTTCAAGCCAAAGGTCTTCTTTGCCAAATAAAAATTAAATACTTTGGTTGTTGAACCTACTAGTGTGGAACAAGCTCTATTGGATTTAAACTAGAAAAAGGCAATGGATGATGAATATAATTCCCTTTTGTCAAATAACACATGGAGCTTAGTGCCTTATACAGAGGATATAAAACCTATGAACAACAAATGGATTTTTCGAGTAAAATATAATCTTGCAAGCAGTAGGGCTTGATTACTTTGATGCCTTTAGTCCTATTATCAAATCATCAACCATTCATCTAGTGCTTACTATTGTTGTTACAAAAGGTTGGTATATTCAGCAAATTGATATCAACAATACATTTTTAAATGGAGACCTACAAGAAATTGTGTACATGATTCAATTGATTGGTTTTATTGATCAACATGCTCCACACCATGTTTGCAAGCTACACAAGGCTCTATATGGTCTTAAACAAGCACCAAGGGCTTGGTTTGACAAGCTTAAAACTGCTCTATTGCATTGGGGTTTTGAAAATTCAAAATTTGATACCAGTCTTTTCATAAATAAATCTGAAAGCAAATTACTACTCTTGTTCGTCTATGTAGATGACATTTTGATAACTTAGTGATGATATTGATTTGATTCAACAGGTAATGAAAGATTTAAATAAAAAGTTTGCATTAAAGACTATGGAAAGGATTTGAGACATATAAAGATCAAACTGGTCTTTACATAACCCAAACAAAGTATACTTTGGATATTTTGGAAAGGCTACAATGGAAAAAGCTAATCCAAGTTCAACAACTCTTTTGGTTGGGGTTAAGTTATTTTCAAATGACAACAAATTACTTGAGCAACCCTCCCTGTATCGAAGTGTCATTGGGAAAAGCTTCAATATCTGACTATGACTCGACTTGATATATCTTTTGTTGTAAACAAACTTAGTAAAGTTCTTCATGCACCTACAGTTTAACAATAGTATGCTTGCAAAAGAGTACTGAGGTATCTAAGAGGCACAATTGGATATGGCTTGAAATTTCAACCAACAAAAGCTTTGGTCCTTGAAGGATTCACTAATACAGATTGGGCTAGTAACATTTATGATAGGTGGTTTACTAGTGGTTATTGTATTTTTCTTGGAGGAAATTTGATTCAATGAAGTTCTTAAAAGCAAAAGGTTGTAGCAAGGTCAAGTTTTGAGAGAGTATTGAGCTTTAGCTCAAGCTGCTATTGAAATAGTTTGGCTACAAAGCTTATTTACTGAACTTGGAGTCAAAACTATGCACAGTCCTATATTGTGGTGTGATAACATTGGAGTAGGATCTTTAGCCTCAAATCCTATGTTTCATGCAAGAACAAAACACATAGAGATTGACATTCATTTTGTGAGAGAAAAAGTTATTGCAAAAGAGCTGGATGTATGGTATGTGCCAACTGAAGAACAACTTGCAGATTTATTGACTAAGCCCTTAACCATTACTCGATTTGAACTACTTTGTGACAAGATCATAGTTGGCAAGGCATAGCATCGCTTGAGGGGGCAAGTTGAAACAAGTGGTTAATTAGTTTAGTTAGTTTCAGCTAACTCTGTAATTAGTTAGCAGAGCTAACTAATTCCAAAATTTCTAGTTACACCTATATATATGTATTAAACTCAAGAAGACAAGATGTGAACTGAGCTATTGTTACTAATACAAAGAAAATCTTTGTAATTGTTTTTCATAGTTCATCAATCAAACAAAGGGTATTCCTAGTTGGTTGGTTTTCAATAAGATCTCAATTAATACATTCCAAAAGTACACTAAGACTATAACTTTGCCAATTAGTTTTCTACTAAGCTCCTTACATTTTCTTCTCTTGTGAATCTCAGTAGTAAGAGCATTATTTGAGAGATTTTGAGGCAAAAATACTGAAGACCTCCAAGAAATCAAAATACATCCATTAGTTTTCTTCCATAAAACAAAGGCTATGGTTGAAACCTAGTGTTTGACATTTAAAACTGAAGGAGTGAATCCTATGTACTCCTCCTTAGACAAAAAAATTACTCACTTATTTAAATGCAAAAAATTAAGCATCATAAAATTAATAAAAAGACACGGGAAAGGTCATCAATAAAAGCTTGTTCACAAAATTGAGAGAGATATAATTTTAAGACACTGGTATGCATGCGTGCGCACACACAAACACAAACACACACACACACACACAGACACACACATATAGACAACTACAATATCAAATAATAGTGGAAGGTATAACATGTCAGTGATCAATAACAACGAAAACATAAATTAAGACTTTGTTTGAGAAGTATTTTCAAAAAGAATTTTTGAGAATATTTTTTTAAAACTATTTTATAATGTTTTATAGAACAAAACTATTTTGGAAAATTAAATATTTTTAACCTATTTTCTTTATTTTTAAATATGTTTCAAAAATAACTTTTATGGTAGTATTTTGTTTTTAATCATTCTTCATATTTGCATAATTATTTTTCTATTTTTTGTTTTTAAGAAAAGAAAATTATCTTTTAGCAAAGAAAACCATTTTTGTTTACTACTTGTCAAATGTGTTTTTCTATTTATTTATTTATTTATTTATTTTGTTTTAAAACCTAACACGATATTGAGTTTTACTTAATACGATAACCATAGATTCAGTCAAATGCACTCTCACCTATTTAACTAATTAGGACACACCAAACAGTATATCATCTTTCTCTATTTTTCTTTATTTGTCACATCACACACAAAACCATTAGTTATTCATTACATCATAGCCTTGATCTTTTCATCATTTCAATCATCCTTGAGTGGTTTGACTTGGAGTCGTGGACCACAATCTCCCTGTTGATCAATCTTTCAGAGCTCAGAGCTCACAACCTTGAGCTATTCATTGCATCACAACCTTGAGTTATTCATTAATCATAGTCTTGAGTTGTTCATTACATTATAACCTTGAGTTTTTCACCATTTTAGTTACCCTTTGAGTGGTTTTACTTGAAGTCGAAGGACCACGATCTCCTTTTTGGCTAATCTTTCAAAGTCCAAACCTCACATCTCTAAGTTGTTAATTGCATCAAAACTCCAAGTTGTTCATTGTAACACAACCCTAAGTTGTTCATTGTAACACAAACCTAAGTTGTTCATTGCATCATAGCATTGAGTTGTTCATTGCATCATAACCTTGATTTGTTCATTGCATCATAGCCTCAAGCTTTTCATCATTTCAATCACCTTTCAGTGACAACTTGATGTTGCAAATGGAGACATCCCTTTAGACCATTTCAAAGCCTAAAGCTCATAATCCTTAAGTTGCTCATCTCATTCATAGCCCCGTGCTATTCATATAGCCTAGAATTGTTTATTGCATCAATGAACCTAAGTTGTTCATTCATTCATCCCCAGTCAGAGCTGTTCATCACATTTGCATTCACCTTTTCACCATATTATTTCTAAGTTTCTTCTCCCCCATTGCATGCGATGCAGTCTTTTGAGTTCAAAGTGCAAGTTTGATCGCATTGTTTGATGCCCCTCACTTTGTGTCCTCACATAGTACATGTGCATACTTTTTTTTTTTTTTTTTTGCGTGTTTGTTCTTATATTCCTTGGTGGTTCAACTGCTACTCAGCTTTGACACTAATTTTCAAATCACTTTTAAAGGTCTTTTGTAGGGAGTCTTAGACCTGTAGTATAACTTTAGTGGCACCTTAGGAGTCCTCTTTCCTTGCTCGATATTTTGGGCATGTTTGTTTTTGTTTTGGTCTGAGCAAGCCTAAGTTGTGTTATGCCAATTTTGGTGGTCTTTCTTGTTCTTCGGTATAATTCACTTCATTTCATTCATTATTCAT
Organism: Vitis rotundifolia; assembly: GCA_030254885.1. Classification (NCBI taxonomy): domain Eukaryota; kingdom Viridiplantae; phylum Streptophyta; class Magnoliopsida; order Vitales; family Vitaceae; genus Vitis; species Vitis rotundifolia. The sequence goes on along the minus strand of CM058168.1, from coordinate 25,101,829 downwards.
ACTTTCATTTAACTCCAGTGTTCACATTCCTTATACTTGTGAACTCTACCAAAGATGGACATATTTATAAACCCTAAAAATTATCCTAAGCCCATTTCTTACTTTTGTTTTAGGCCATTTCCTTTTTCATATTTTCTAAGACTAGTTTTAGATGTTCTTTGTGGGCCTAAACCTGCATTAAGGGTCTCCCTTTAATTTGGTTTAGTTCTGAAGAAGGAGAGCCTTGGTGGAGATGATGACATATGTCAAAATCTCCACCCTCCCGTGGCTTATAAATAAGGTTCTTGGGGTTCATTTTCAAATGACTTCTCTCTTGCATTTTGAAGGGAAACTCTATCCAAATGTTGGGAGTGGAAAATGAAGAGAAGCATTGGGATATTTTGAAGAAGACATGGCTTAAAGATGAGGCTTTACGATACTAGAAACCAAGTGTTTCACTTGAGAGGAGATTCTTGGCTCGTTGCCCTTGTTTTGGGCAATATTGATGTACGCTTCTTTCCACCTTTGATTGGTTGGTTTATTTAACATGCATGTTGTACTCTTGAGTTTGGCTTTGATCCTTTGGCTTTTAGATATACATACCTCATATATTCATCATCAGTTGCTTTTTTATTATTATTATGTCTTGTTGTATTTTCGTACTTGATTTTTGGTATCCATAGTTTATTGGTTAATTGTCGTAGTTCCCTTCACTTGTTTAGTAGAGACCTCTTTGGGACTTAGAGGGTTGTTACCCTATGGTATCTTCTCAATAAATAATATGACCCTCGGGTCTAGACTAACTTTTCACAAACTTTGTTTTTCCTTCAAAAAAGAAGCCATTTTATGGTTTTATTTCTTAAGTTGTTTTTCCTTTTAAAAAAACAAAAATAAGTAGCTACTACAACTTTTTTGAAAATCTATTTTTCATAAATAAAAAACAAGTCTCGCCATCAAGTGAAGACATACTTAAAAATGTGGGTTCATAGTAATATTAAAAAACAAAAAAAAAAGAAGAAGTTTTAGAATAATTAATAAATTAATAAATTATCTAAAATTATAAATAAGAAATAGCATTGGATCACCCAAAAGGGTAATTAAAGCTTAAGAGTAATTAATAAAACTTCAGTTATTTTTATCAATAAATATTACTATAATTGTGAAATTATTGGCCTCAGAATGAGGCTAAGGCTATAGGTTAAATTTCCAATCCAACACGAGGACTAGCTTAATTAATTCCACAAGACACAGTGAAATCCTGATCTTACATTCTTATAATAAAATTGAAATCAACGGCTAGTGCTTATTAAGTAAGCTCCAATAAGACCAACATTTGATTCCAAAAGCGTTTACTGGGTCAATTGGATTCGTATTAATGAACGTGCAGCAAGGTCGGACCGTTAAAGACCAAGACTTGTTTGAAGACTTCAATATTTGATTTAAGCAAATATTATGAGTGAAGTGGGCATGCCTGGCTCGTCCCACTGTACCTTTTAACTAATGCAAGGCTATGGCTTGCCCTTCTTCATCTTCACGCCCCCAAGCTACTTTTGTACGTTTGGAGCTTCTAGGGCATTGGAAGTGTGAAGAGAGACAGTCTATAAGGCACTGAATGATACAAAATGGTCAGGAACAAAGTCCCCAGAGTACATTAATCATCCTATTGTCCTTAGTGAAATATCCACCACATGACCAGGTCAATCCACGGTTACTGATAACTGTCATTCATGATTTGAAGAGAGATGCCTTGTTTGAAGACTTCACCATTTCAGTGAAACAAATTATTGATTAGCTGATCATGAGCATGGCTTGTCCCATTGTACCTCGATCTTTTATTGCCATACATTATAAGTTGCCAAAAGAAAGTCTTGTGCAAGGGGCTGTGGCTTCCATTGGTTTCCTATTTGTGGCCAAGGTATTTTTATGTATTTGGACATTGTAGGATGGAGGGGGAATGCAAGGACAATCAGCCCAGCGATTTGAACACGCTATAAGGCTATACTGTATTGAATCATACAAAATGGCCAATAACAAATTAAGGCTAAGGTTGAAAGCTAGTGTTTGACATTTAGAAGTAAATCGAGATGCTTATTAAATGCTCAAGGAGTGAGTCCTATGTACTCATCCTTAGACAACAATTAATTTACTCACTTATTCATATTAGATACAAAAAAGCTCACCATAAAATTAATGAAAAGACACTGGAAAGGCCATTTAAATTGAAGAAAACTAAATAAAAATATATGAGCTTGAAGAAGACCTCTTGCCCTCTTATTTAATCATAGTGGATCAATGCTTTGATTAATAATGAAATATATATAGAGCCACAACTACAGTATGAAGGAATAGTGGAAAGTATTACGCTTCACTGACTAAAAACAAAGAAAACAGAGATAAAAACTTACACAAAATTGAGTTTTACTTGATAATACAACCATAGATATACAGTCAAATACTCCCACTGCAACTTTATTTTTCTTTATATTCTATCCTATTTAACTAATCAGGACACTGCAAACAGTACGCCATCTTTCTCTACTTTTCTTTATTTGTCCCATCACACAGAAAACTGTTATCTTGCATCACTTACTGGTAACAAGAAACTGCCCACCGTGCTATGTGTGGCAATGGATGATTCACCACCACCCAAATAGTAGTGAGCATATGATTCTCCAAGCAAGTAAGTATTTTCTTCTGGATTCTGTTCAGCATTTTCCCCAATCATTCTTATCATCTCTAGTTCCAACACTACTTCCTTCATTGTGGGTCTGTCCTCCGCTTTTATGCTTAGGCACCATTTCGCAAGCTGAGCAACTTTCAAAATCTGCTTATGGTTTCCACTGTTCACTATACAATCCTCAAGAACCTGAAATAAGCTGTTATCTTTCAGGGCAAAGAGGAAAAACATAGTTAGAATTCTCTGCTCCTGGGGTCTATCAAAAAACAGTGCTTTCTTTCCTGTGAGTAGCTCTACAAGGACCACTCCAAAACTATAAACACCACTTTTCTCGGTCACTCGGTATGTCTGCATAGACTCAGGGTCTAAGTATCCAGGAGTTCCCTGAACAGCTGTAGATAACTGAGTTTGATCCAATGGAACCAATCTTGAAGCTCCAAAGTCACACACCTTTGCATTGCAATCATCATCTAAGAGTATATTGGTAGACTTAACATCTCTATGAATGATTGGAGTAGATACTACAGAAGTAAATAATAGAGTGCTTCCGCAGTTTGGATGGCAATCCTTAAGCGAGTTTCCCACATAAGAGAAGATGCCTTATTTTCATTATGTATGTGGTCGGAGAGGGTGCCATTGTTGATGAACTCGTAAACTAGTAAAGGCACTTGTGTTTCCAAACAGCAACCCAAGAGTTGTATCACATGACGATGGTTTATTTGAGATAGAATACCCATCTCATTTATGAAGTCTTTACCTTGGCTTTGTTCCACCATCTTGGACTTCTTAATTGCAACAATCCTACCATCGGTTAAAGTTCCTTTATAAACTGTGCCAAAACCTCCTCGACCAATGATGTTGCTCTCATCATAATTTTTGGTGGCTTTCTCAAGCTCTTCAGAGGTAAAAATTTTAATTCTTTCGGTAGATCCTTGCCCTGAGAGTTGTTGTCGAAGCTCTGAACCACCGTTTTGTCGAAAATATTTCTTTTTGAGTTTGACGAACCTTCCTTCAAAGCCCAATACAGCCAAGTGCTGCCCGCCACTAATACGACCAAGGCAATTCCAATACCTAAATTAATACAAATAAATTGAAAGTCAATCATCATTTTTATAACCCAAGATTTGAAATTTCATACTAGGTCGTCTTACATAATGATCATCCTAAGAGACAAGTAATCTAATGTTGCACAAATATTAATTAGAGATATTAAACAATATTTGAGAGAACTTCTGTATATGAGCTCTAGAACTTTCAAATAGAATGAAATAAAAACTAGATTCTATAGGTGTCTTACATTCGAAGCACACTGAAATGTGACTACAAGTTTTAAGTATAAATTAGAAGATTTACATTTTTTCCTTTTAAGCTCTAACCACGTAAAACTAATATTTATTGATTAATGTTAGTAAATAAGTAATGATATATAGGTGGTACAGATACATGGATATTGGCTGGAGCTGAGATAGAATTATTAGTAAATAGTAAGTGCACTGACCCATGGCAGCATGAATCACTTGCAAGTGATTGAGAATACATCCGTCACCATCCTTTCTGCCATCTCCATGGTACCACTTGGGGCAAGAACAAGAGTGATTTCCTTGGGTATTGACGCATGTTTTTGGATTTTCACACATGTTGAGGATGGAATTCTCACATTCATTTATATCTGTAAAATAAAAAGGAATAGAAGCCTACTATGATATCAATTCGTGAAAATATATTGGACAGTTCTAAATATAAATTCAAGTACCTTGGCAACCAGGCGCCAGGTATGGGTTCCCTTGGTAACCCTCTCGGTAGTTGCAAGATGGCCCCTACCCGTTTTCCTCTTATTGCAGGTGCTGTACCCCTTGCATGCGTAATTGGTCTGGTTGTTTACATCTACTTGACATGTCTCCTTGCCAAATGCCTAATCAAACACCATAGGCAGCTTCTTTTTACTCTTCAAATCTCTTAGATAGTTGGAGGAGAAATTGAAGTGAGATTCTTCCACAACAAAGGCATAGCCGCAGGGATTGAATTCCCAGATGTTTGAATAATTGTAGAAGCTGCCCATTGACAAATTTATAGCCGACAACCCATCAGGGATGGAGGTCTGACAACAACCATTTCCAGAGCAAGATCCATTTTGGTCTTCTATGAGGCTGTTACATATTGACATGCATCCAGTCCTGGATATTTGCTCACCTCTTTGACCTTCAATCCAGGCATAAGTGTCACAGCCAACCATAGTGAACTTGTTTCTGGTACTTGAGATGTTGAATTGGCCCGACCACAGTTGGGAACCACTAGAGATAAGGTGGCCGACCTCACCAGAATCGATGGAACGACACTGATAGCTTATGTAGTTCATGATAAGCAACTCACCCTCCAGTACTGAAATATTCAACACTTGGATATTGTTTCCCTCTGGAGATGGTTTGCCTAATAATAGTTTGGGAGGGTTGGAGGAATCGTTACAAGTAACTAGGAAATAAGGGCTGAGGTAACAGTCTTCATTTGTGCCGAACGGATATGGGATGCTAACATCCCCACATCTGTCTAGGCAACCTTCCTTGGCTTGACCAACTGTTGCAGCCGCAGCTGAAGCTAATAGCAGCAAACCTACTAGCGTAAGTTGCACCACCATTCCTGCCTACTTTCTGTTTCAGGATGAGTGTTGATTTTGGTGTGGGGAACTTCCTATGGGTGTTACGCCTTTTATTGATAAGATCCATCAGAGACTTGGGAGGGAAGACTGAGTCAATGGATGTTGTGATATACAAAATTTCCTAGCAGTGTCCATCTCATGGTTACCAAAAGAGACCGAAGCTAGAGCTGAAAAGTCACCAAATACCTTAAGAATCCGTCTTAATCAAACAGCAGGCGCTCAAAGTTTTGCTTGACTCCTTCCAAGTTCTAACTTTTTGGAAGACTTTGGATGCATGATTTATGACTCCCATTATTAATAACGCCTTCATGTCATCAATGACATCTTCAAGTTATAAAATAATCTTTTATCATATAACTAAAATGATTTATGAAATTTATTTTCTATTATTATATATGTGTATATGAGTAAACTGTTATATATCCTTTGTTAAAATATATATATATATATTTTGGTCCTTCTATTGAGCAATTAGAATTAAGATTTTGAAGAGATTGTGTTCACGATTGAAGTAGAAGCTCGTGTGGTAATTTCACCTGCCCTTCCTACAAAGAAAAAAACCCAGAATTTTCTTTTGTTCAAACTTTTGAAAATGGAAATTAGGGCCTTCCAATGCATGTCTACACAATCAAATTTCTTGACGTACATATTGGGAAAGACTAAATTTTCGAAGGTCAAAATCACTTATGATTGCTACAAGACATAGAATTAATGCACAGGATAGGTACTTGTTCACACGATAAGACTAGGCTAGGTAATACACCATTCACCATTGTTAATAAATTTGGCCCTTATGGTTATGTTCGGCTTTTGAAGAATATTAAAAAACGAAAAAAAAAAGTTAAAAAAAACAATTAAATGTAATTAAATTTAATTAAAAATTTATACTTTTTCAAATTACACAATCTTTATATCAAGTACTTTAAATAAGTTAAATGAGTTTAAAATAATATATAAAAATAACTTATTAATTTTAAATTTATTTATTTTTATTTTAATTTTTTAATTTTTTAATTTTGTTTTTCCTTTTTATTTTCTTTTCCTTCCATTTTTCACCCAAAATTTTCTTGCAACCAAATATATCTCACATTTCTAGTAAACCATACTTGAGTTGGCAATGAATCAATAAGTTGCGAAGTCATTTGTTTTATAGGGCTAAAATTAGACCCCTCTGCAGACCCTTCCTACAGCCTTTTAGTATTAACACTTTCTGTAAGGACTCTCCCTTTATTTTGCAGTAGATCAATTCAAACTCGACCAGAACTCACTAACCTGATTGAGGAGCTACTGCACTTCCTATTAGCCTATTGATTTTGCATGAAAGCTAGAAAATTAAGCATTAAAGAACGATGGGCAGAAACATACAGTGTGTGAGACCAGATTGAAAATATAACGAATTTATTGGAAAGAAAACTATGAAGTAACCCAAAACAAACGGTAAGAAAAATAGATTAAGATTGAAGGAAAGAGAGAATGCATGTCCAAAGCTTGTTGGTTCATTTGAATGGGATGGCTTTTCAGTCTTAATTTACTGATTGCTGCAAACATATTGTTTATTCAGATAGAAACTAATGAGGTACCATGCCTACCAAATCCTCCATCTACTTTATTGGATATGCGATTAAATTTAGACCGCTAGATAAATATATAAAGAAATAGGACCAAAGTAGAAAAGCACAAACAAATGGAATTCAGGTTAAAACTATTGGAATATGGAGAAGTATATATGTCATATGTGAGAGCACTCGGTTAATGATGCCTTTTTTGTTCCTACCCAAAAGATACCTATAGTAGAACCAAGGGGTGACAACTCCATTACATAAATCAATCCAAACCCTAGGCATTTTACCACATAAGTCAATCCAAACTCAATATAGATAATAATAAAGTTAAAAATATAAATTCAAATATTGTCAAATTTTAAATAGGTAATATATCATGTAATTCATTTGATCCTTTTAATAATTAGGTTCTTTTATTAGGTAGAGAGTTAGGTCTTTTATAAGTCTATAAAATTAATGTTTGAATTAGATATGTTTATGACTCAATTAACCTATTTATGTAAAAATAAATTTAAAATGAATTAAATATGGATTAAATAATCTAAGTTATAATTAGGTTAATCAACAAAATTATTAAATGGGTTAATTTGGGTCAAATTCATATTATACAAGTTGACCCAAAAACCATCTATTTATTAAAAGAGTTATGCATGTGAACACAAATTTGATCCAAATTTGATTATACTCAATTCAAACCTATGAAAAGCATGTTGAATTCTAATTATGTTCATGAATCGTATCAAATTTTGTGACCACTAGTGGCACCAATTGAGATTCATCTTTAATGACTTTTCCAATAATGTCACTTATATCCCATACACTTCATGAAATGCAAGGAGTAAGAATAGAATATTTGAATTAATGATTCTAGGAATTCATGGACATAAAGAATTAGGAATTTTTACTCTATTATTAGAGAAAATCTCAAACATGAGTAGGAAATGGTGTATAACCATATGACCACAAATCTCTTTTGTAAATAAAATACTAAACCCTAAATACATGATAACTCTAGTCAAGAAAAATTAGAGATAGAGTTACCATGATTTTGTAGTATTTTGGGTTGTTGTCCTTTGAGATCAGCTCTAATATGTTTATTTATTTTTGGATTCAAAGGGTTAATTATTTTCCAAAGGTAAAATAATAATAATAATAATAATACTTAATTCAAATAAATAAGAATAAAATATGGATAAAATTTTCCTAAATAAATCTATTAAATTATAGAATAATTATTGCTTTTTAATTCAATTAATCAAGATTGGGGGTCCACAATCCAACTTTGAGTATAAACATTTAGGTGAAATAAGGGCATATCATTTAATAGTCTTAGGATAATCAAAATGCATGGTTTAACAAGATCAACTTGAGTTTCACACCTCATAATTGATCTGTATCCCAACTTTTAATATTTTATTCCATTAAATTACCTAATAGATGAATGAACATGAAATCTAGGTTTAGGTCTAAGGTTTTTAGGCCTTTACCACTTGTGTAGATTTGTCCTAAGGTATATAACAATGACAAAACCTTTGATAACTAGGGATCTAAGAATTACTAAGAATCCCTAGTATCAAGGAATATGTGATTGTATCATCTTCTAAGTCAAATTAACTTTAGAGGATATTTTGATCTTCATACTAGTGCCCTAACCTTTCATTCATTCTATTATTAATCCAATTTCACCCATTGTTTCCCTTTGGATCTAACCCTAAGTTTTCATGTTTCACCCCAAGATGACTTTTTAGCTTCTTATGGGCATGTCCTCATATACATAGGCCATAAAAGAATAAAAAATAACCATTCTTGATTTCAAAGAAATTAAACACAATAATTTATTCAATAATAAAAAGAAAAAAGAAAACAAACCAAGAAAAACTTCTTCTTTCCCCTCAAAGAATCATCAAGCCATCTCTACTCCTTAAAAAAAAAAAATCAAGAACTCCCTAGAAAACCTAAATATTGAGTTTTTATAGTTTCCACCAACAAAACCTAACACGTAACATGTTCTTATTGACCACTTATTTTACAAATACTTACCTAAAAAGGATTAACAAAAATAATAAAATAATGATTTCTAATCGTGTAGGGCCCACTTAGGGCGGATGAAGTACCTAAGATGCAGTTCATGAAGTAAAGGAGGTGAAATATCAATGTGACAGTTTGTGATTTCGAAATTGGAGTCATTTTGAAATGGATTTAATGGTCCTTCAACTCTACGCAGTTATCTTCAGATAGCCATAGCTTTTTCGTTTTAACTTCGATTTGCACACTATTTGAAGATTGGATTTTTTACTTTCAAACCTTTGAAACAATATATGGTTGCCCAAAATGGACTTTAGAAAGTACTCCAACTTTTGCCTCAAATTTAGAGTACATGTTGCCACTAGATTTTGAGTTCCAAACTTTCTTGCAACTTGATGAATTTGCTTCTTGCCTCATTGTCCATGTTTGCATGCCTTCTTTCTTACTTCATAATGATCAATCGTCATCTCCCAAATTCATGACATCCTCATTTTGCCTCTCCTTATAGTCTATGAGTCTTAACTCACTTATTTCCTCATTTAACCATTTTTTTAATCTTTCTAAATCTAAAGTGATTTAACTTGCACCCTTTTCTTCCCTTAAACTTGAGATAAATCTCCAAAATATAAGTTAAACTCATGGATAGGGCCTTAGCATTGATTTAGGTCAAGTTGAGTGATTTGAGTGTCATTTGGTGCATAAATCATATCGAATATGTGTCATTAGAGCACATATATTCACTTTAATCACCATATTCCTTCATTTGCTTGGTATGGGAATTGAAATCCAAAGTCACTCAAAATTTTCATATTGTCCTTTATAATTAAACATTTGAATTATAAAGTAATCTCAAATCTTTAAGCATTAGAAAGAGAAGATATTATTGATTTACATCAAAAGAAATTTATAAATTTATTAATTAATCTTAAATGTCTTAAAACTGATTTAAAAAATATGTTGTTAAACCTTAATCCAACATGTTAGACATCATTTATTCATTATTTATTTATATTATAGATTTCCCAATTTATTTCAGCTTAATTCCTTCTAAATGATCCTAATTGTGAATGTTAGAGAAATATGACAAATAAATAATTTATCTCCAATCTCATGGATGCAAACAAATACCACTATCTCAAAATAATTTGTCTATTTACCAACACAATTCAAGTGAAAGTAATGTGATACAATTGATCATGGAATACGTGTTAATCTTGGCAGGGGATTCCATTGATTTTGCATGCACTTAGACCTAGGGAGGGTAAGTTTGGTTGAATATTATTCTTGGTAGTTTTGTTGAATATTATTCTATTTTGAATTTTTTGTTTTATCTCCTTTGAATAAGTCAAGGACTTGTTGCTAGAATAATTCCTTGGATGAGGGGATTTGTTAGTTTCAAAAGTCATAGTTTGTAATGTATTTAATGCTAAGAAAGAAATGGAAAAAGGAGACTTGAATTATTCTTCTCAAACTATCATTTTAGGTGTTTGATATTATCATCTTATCAACTAGTATCGGAGTTAGCGTGGAGTAATGCATGGAACAAATTGAAAAAAACTGGGAATCTCGTGCAGAAAGCCAAAAGTGTTCATTTACTGATTTCTTAAATGCTCACCAAAATGAATGCTCGATTAGAAAATTTTCCAATCATACTCAATAAGCAGGAGAGAGCTTGGTTATGTAGACACCTCGAGCAACAAATTTCCAATCAGCATACTTAAGAGACGAGGAAGACCTTGGTTGTGCAAACACCTTGAGCCACAACCCCACACATCAACTTTAGGAGACACCTTCAACAAGCTCATTAAGTACACTCTTCTTGAAAATGGCAAAGTTGGATTTTCCAAGGTATGATGGGAAGGAAGATCCAACAAGTTGGGTGTGTTGTGCATCGTGCAGACCAATATTTCCAAATCCATGACATCTCGCACTTTGATTGAGTCTCCTTGGCTTCATTCCATGTAGAAGGGGACGCCTATTTGTGGTTTCAAATTCTCAAATGGGAAGCTATTTATGTCTCATGAGACCATTCAAAGAAGGATTTTATTCCAAATATAGTCCAAATTTGGTGAATGAAAATGAATCTCACGTAGGGGAGGGGAGGTAAACAACTGTTGTTGAACAATTTTAAAAAGTTCTTCCAATACAATTTGTCTAACCTTGAAAATTTTTACAATTTTCCTTTTCTCTTCAAACACTTTTCAACATAGTAAAAATCACATGCAAGTATGAATGCAACAACACTTTCCCAACAATTTTCAAATGTAAGTCACATGCAAATGCTTTAACACTCCCTAACACAATTCATAAGACTAATTTCTCATTGACTCAAGTTTCCAATTCTATTAAATAACATTAACTAAAATAAACAAATAAACTATTTGTGATATTCAAATAAAACTACACCTATATTAGCACATTGTTATTCCATTCAACTACATCAACAAGTATCAAATGAAGAACTAAATTGAAAATTAATCAAACATTAGAATGGTAGAAAGAGAAATAATGACACTTAGATTTACATGGAAAACCTCTGAAGAGATAAAAAACTACGGGCCTACAACCAATAAAAAATATCCATTATGAAGAACAAAAACGAATACAAGGTTTTACCTAGCTTAAACCTACCAATTCTTCTGGACCACTTGACTAGCACCTTTCCACGTTCAACTTCACACCTTCTTTCGAAGCACACTTGGAGTCCACACCAAGCTTGATCTCGGCCTTTTCTTGAATCCACATAAGAAGAAATGGGTTTTTAGGCAAACCCAATCAATTGAGTAAATGAAAGATGAATGAATAAGAAGAATCAACCTTTTTTTTTTTAATTAAAAAAATCCATTTGGAAATCAAGGTGAAAAGAATAGATTTTCTTAGCAGCCAAACACCCTAAAATTAGGAAAAGAATGAGAGAACCAAAGGGGATGATGGTTGTGTCTCTTTGGTGTTCTCTCTTAGCATAGGAAGAAAATTTTAGGTTTTTAAATTAAGAAATCCCTTGATCCAAGAATGAGATATCATCAAGAAAGTGCGCAACTTGGATCAATCTGACCTAAAGTTGGATCGATCCTAGAATAGGGCATTTTGAACACTTAGTAAAAATGCTTCCCAAGACTTTCTAACTCAAAAAATATTTCAAGTAAAATAACATTTAAATAACATAGTTGATTCAGTTTCATCCAACTCCAACCTCAACTACATATCTTCGTCTCTTAACAAATTCACAAACTTGATTTTCATTAGGCAAGTAATTCGAAGAAGGATTGTAAAAATTGAGTTAGGAGACACTTATGAATTTTGTCTAGAATTGCCAACCTAGCTAAATACTCACAGTGAGCTAACCAAACTTCAATAGATAGGTATTATTTTGGAATACCAAAATAAATTTGAGAAATTGTTGGCTAAGGTTGGTTCACTTCCACAAGCATGACAAGTTAGTTGCTTTATCAACTTAAAGAATATCATTTGATTGATGTGCAAGGTTAACATACTAACTACACCATCCACGACTATTAGATTTGCAAAGTTGTATGAGGTAAGAGATTTTGAGAAAAATGAGTTTACAAATATTTTTTTAATTAAAAAATAAAAGTTTAAAAAGGAAACTAAATCAATAAAATATAGTTAAGTTATTGATCTTATTACTACTTAAAAACATTAAAGAAAATAGATGTCATCACCATTCAATTCATATCTATACTTTTTTTTTTTTTTTTAATCTTCTTCATTTGTTATTTTCTTATGCATTTATATTTAAAAAAACTTATAAATATAAATAAGATAAGATATTTTCTTTCATATTGTAAAATCATAAAAGATAAGATATTCATTGCTTCAAACTCATACTCTTTTTATATGTAGAAATTCATCATAGCAAAGATAATTTATAATATTTGTATACACAAATTAAAAACTAAACATTAATCAAAGTAAAGATCGATGATGGTGTGATTTGCACTATTCTAGAGGTACAACATGTAAAGAGCTTAAAGAAGAATCTGCTATCAATGGAACAACTAGATGACCTTGGATATGAATTTCATGTTAAAAGGGGAATCATAAAGGTTATCAGAGGTACGCTTATGGTGATGAATAGAGAAGATTGTTGCAAATTCGTACATGCTGAATGGGAGGACATATAGAGAAGTGTAGACTTTTGTTGCAAGCTTTGGAGAATAATTAAAAATGAGGTGGCATCGTAAACTTGGTCACATGTCAAAAAAAGGATTGAAAACTCTCTTTGATCAAAAGTTGTTTCCTGGACTCAAAACTGTAAGTCTACGATTTTGTGAGCCCTATGTTATCAATAAGTAGCATAGATTAAGATTTAGTAGATCTATTACAAGAAGTAAAGACATTCTAGACTTGACTCATTCTAATGTTTGGGAATCACCAATCACATCTCTTAGGGGTGTAAACTATTTGGTGTTGTTTGTAGATGATTATTCTAGAAGACGTTGTGTGTATCCCATCAAAAGAAAGTCAGATGTTTTTCTAGAATTCAAAGCATTTAAAGCACAAATGAAGCTTGAAATGGGAAAAAAGATTAAATATTTGAGGACAGACAATGGAGAAGCATTTTGAAGCTAGGAGTTTGATACATTTTGTAGTTAAGAAAGCATACAACAACAAAAAATTGTTGCTTATAATCCATAACAAAGTGGCATAGAAGAGTGAAAAATAGAACTCTTGTAGAAAGAATGAGAGTTATGTTGAAGATTGCAAGACTACTCAAAACATATTAGGTTGAATCAATCAAAACTATCTGCTATATAATTAATAGTTTCCATCAACAACAATTAAGATGAAGACACCTATGAAGATATGGATTGGTAAGCCAGCAGACTATTCTTCCTTGAACATATTTAGGTGTCCTGCTTATATGATGTATAATGACCAAAAAAGAACAAAGTTGAATCCAAAATCCAAAAAATGCATATTCTTGGGGTATGCTAATAGAGTAAATGGGTATTGTTTGTGGGATCTCATTGCCCGTAAGGCTATCATTAGCAAAGATGTCATCTTTGTAGAAGACATGCTACAAAGTGAATAAGAAGATAACACACTGATGGAAAAGGCAAATGGTATAAGTTTCATTGGAAATAAATAGTCAAAATAAGAACAACCAAAATCTTTTAAAGAAGTTCCAGAGCACAATGAATAAGTACCATTTGAATCTAAGATACTTGAAATGTGGCAGTCAATTCAAGAAAGAAGAGAACCTTCCTACCTCTTAGAGTTTGTTATGGAAACCAATGTTGTATTCGATTTTCTTACAGAAGATGGAGAGTTTTCAAATTATTAGGAGATCATAAACAATTTGGATTTATCTTTCTAGATGATAGCAATGTAAGAGGAGGTTGAAGCCTTGTATAAGAACCAGACATGGAAACTTGTGCCAATGCCACAAGGAAGAAAAACTATTAAAAACAAGTGAGTTTATAAGATCAAATGTGATAGTAATGACCAAGTGGAGTGGTATTGTGCAAGACTAGTGGTTAAAGGATATGCTTAGAAAGAAGGTGTTGATTTCAGCAAGATGTTTTCTCTAGTTGTTCGACTTACATCAATTCAAGTAGTCTTGGCTATCTGTACTAGACCTTGAGCAATCAGATGTGAAAATTGTGTTTCTTCATGGAGAGCTTGAAGAAGAAATTTATATGCTCCAACGAAAAGGTTTTGAAATGGGAAAGAGAACTTGGTTTGTAGGTTAACCAAATCTTTGTACGGTCTAAAACAAGAGCCAAGATATTGGTACAAGAGATTTAATTCTTTCATATTGAGCCTTAGGTACAATAGACTCAGTTTAGATCATTGTATATATTTCAAGAGGTTTAAGGGTGATGATTTTATTATCTTGCTATTATACATGGATAACATGTTGGTTATAAGCCCCAACAAAGATTAAGTCTAAGAATTAAAGGCACAGTTGACTAGGATGTTTGAGATGAAGGATCTAAGACCAACAAATAAGATTTTAGGGATGTGAATTGACTAAGATAAACAAAACATGAAGATTTGACTCTTGCAGAAAAACTAGTTGAAGAAAATTTTACATTACTTCAACAACATGCATGATTATAAGCCAGTTTTTACCCCGTTTCTTGTGAATTACAAATTATTTTCAAGTAATGAAGCAAAAAGGATGAAACATCTCAAACATTGTATGCATTAATAGTAGGAAGCTTAATTTTGTTATGATTTGTACAAGACTAGACATTGCATAAGCAATACGAGTACTAAGTCAGTTCATGGCAAATCCGAGGAGAGAGTATTGAAATATAGTTAAGAGAATCTTTAGATACATCAAAGGGACCTCAAATGCTGCATTATGTTTTGAAGGATCAGAATTCATTGTCAAAGGTTATGTTGATTAAGACTTTGTAGGTGATCTTAATAGGAGGAAATCTACTATGGGCTTGTGTTCACACTTATAGAAGGAGTTGTGAGTTGGGTTTCAAACTTCAAACTGTTGTCTACGACAAAAGCAAAGTACATGTTAGCTACATAGGCTTGCAAAGAAACTAGAGAAGATTCCTTGTTTTGTGATAGTTAAAGTGTCTTGCATGCACTTTGACTTCAGGACTAAGCACATAGGAGTTCAATATTACTTTGTTGCAAAAGTGGTGGAAGAAGAAACCATGAATATGCAAAAAATCAATACGAATGACAATATAGCAGATGACTTGACAAAAACAATTAATACTAATAAATTTAGTTGGTGCAGATCCTCTTATGGCTTGGCAGTAACATAAGTGACATGTGATAGGGCAAGACATAGAAGAATGACTTCAAGTGGGAGTGTTGAGGTTGAAGTCATCTTACATCAGAAGAAGACGAAAAGGGGCAAACTTCATTATCCTATAAAAGAAGGCCTCTACCCCTTATACTATTCATCCCAAGAAAAAGGCTTTCATCATTTTGTAAACTTTTATATTCTTTCCTCTTAATTGAGAAAGAGGTTGTAATTGTGTCTTCATATAGTGGATTTTTTTTTTTGTCTTGACCCATGAAGGTTTCCCTCTTAATTAAGAGGGTTTTACTACAAAAGTATTTTTTCTTTTTATTATTCTACTTTTCAAATTATCGTTGTGGCTATCATTTGATAATAATGGTATCAGAGCCTAAGTTTAGGACAATAGGTGGTTACTTGTGTGGTTAGTACATGTCTAGGAAAGTTTTGTTAAAAAGACGATAAAAACCTTAGGAAAATAGGTTTTAAGTGGGATCACTATGACCTCTCCACTTTCATGGGGACTTTTCTGGTGTATTTAACTCATGCAATTACTACTATTTTGGGTTATTGTTCATTGTAAAAGTGAAATAAATGACGATGAAATTTGAAATAGAAAAATTCAATGAGAGCAATTTTCTATGGAAAATGAAAATGAAAGCCATCACGAGAAACGAAAAATGCCTAGAAGTAATTAGTAAAAGGCTAAAAAACGTTGAAGATAAAAAATGGAAGTAAATAGATGGATGGGGATGTCGTTGCAAGCTTAGATTTAGTAGTAGCAAATAATGTACTGTTAAGCATCTCATAATTATAGTTTGCAAAAGAAATTTGGGATACTTTAAAAAACTTATATGAAACCAAGTAGTTGCACAATAAAATATTCTTGAAAAGAAAACTTTATACTTTTCAGATGTTAGAATCTACTTCGATGATTGAACATATCAACACCCTAAAAATTCGATTCTCTTAACTATCAGTTATGGAGTATAATATAGAAGAGAAGGAATGTGTTGAACTTCTACTCCAAAGTCTACTTGATTCATATGATCATCTCATCAGAAATGTGGTTAATGGTGCTTTGAGGACAATGCTAGTCTTTAATGATGTTATGACTTCTATACTTGATTAAGAAAGCAGGTGTAAAAATAAGGAAGATAGAATACAATCTTCTCAACAAACTGAGGCTCTGATTATTTCTAAAGGAAGATCATCAGAACATAGTTGTAGTGGGATTCAAAAACAAAATAGGTCAAAGTCACTGTGGAAAGTAAGGGCATGTAAAAAAAGAGTGTTGGCACTACAAATAAGGGGTGGAGAAAAACATGAAAGGAAAAAAATCTTAGTCATCAAATACTCATAGTCTTTTAGCAAGTACTTCAGATGAAAGCAAAATCTTGTATAGTAAGGCAACGATTACAAAAGGCAGAGAAGGATTTGTTGAAGTTACGTTAATTGACTCAGTGGCAACATGACACATGACTTCTCATAGATAATGGTTTCACCAATATGAACCTATCTTAGGAGGATTAGTGTACATGGATAATGATCATGCCTTGGAGATTGTTGGCATTACCTTCACAAAAGTAAAAATGGATGATGGTGTTATTCGCATTATTCCAAAGGTACGACATGTAAAAGGCTTAAAGAAGAATATGCTATTAATGGGACAGCTAGATGACCTTGGATATGAATTCCATCTTAAAAGGGAATCATAAAGGTTATTAGAGGTGTGCTTATGGTGATGAAGGTAAAGAAGATTGCTTCAAATCTATATATGCTACATGGGAGGACAAATTAAGAAACAAAGACTTCTATTGCAAACTCTGGAGAATAATTAACAATAAGGCGGCATCAAAAACTTGATCACATGTTAAAAAAAGGATTGAAAATTCTCTTTGATCAAAAGTTGCTTCATAGACTTAAAATTGTAAGTTTATCATTCTGTGAGAACTGTGTTATCAGTAAGCGACATAGATTAAGATTCATTAGATCTATTGCAAGAAGTAAGAGCATTCTAAACTTGGTTCATTCTGATGTTTGGGAATCATTGGTCATATCTCTTGAAGGCATAAACTATTTGATCTTGTTTATAGATTATTATTTTAGAAGATATTGGGTGTACCTTATCAAAAGAAACTTAGATGCTTTTTCAGTATTCAAAGCCTTTAAAGCATAAATGAAGCTTGAAATAGGAAATAAGGTTAAATGTTTGAGAACAGTTAATGGAAGAGAATTCCATAACTAAGAGTTTGATGCATTTTGTAGTTAAAAAGGCATACAGTGATAGAAAATTGTTACTTACACTCCATAAAAAAATGGCATAGCAAAGTAGACAATTAGAACTCTTATAGAAAAAATGAGAGCTATGTTGAAGACTGTAAGACTACCCAAAACATATTGGGTTGAAGTAACCAAAATTGCTTGCTATATAATTAATAGGTCTTCATCAACAACAATTGAGATGAAGACATCTACAGAGATGTGGATTGGTAAGCCAACAAACTATTCCTCCTCGCACATATTTAGGTGTCCTACTTATATGATGTATGATGACCAATACAGAACAAAGTTGGATCCAAAATCCAAAAAATGCATATTCTTGGGGTATCTTGATGGAGTAAAGGGGTATTGCTTGTGGGATTCCACTACCCACAATGTTATCATCAATAAAGATGTCACCTTTATAGAAGACATGCTACAAAGTAATGAAGGAGATAACAGACTAATAGAAAAGGTAGATACTATAAGTTTCATTGGAAATTAACAGTCAGAACAAAAACAACCAAAATCTCCTAAAGTAGTTCCAAAGCACAATAAACAAGTATCAGTTAAGTATGAGATACTTGAAGTGTGGCAATCAATCTAAGAAAGAAGAGAACCTTCTTGGCACTCAGAGTTTGTTATGGCAACCAATGTTGCATACTGTCTTCTTACAAAAAATGAAGAATCTTCAAATTATCAAGAGATCATAAACAATTCAGATTCATCTTTATGGATGGTAGCAATGCAAGAGGTGATTGAAGCCTTCTATAAGAACCAAACATGAAAACTTGTGCCACTGCCACTTAGAAGAAAAGCTATTGGAAACAAGTGAGTCTATAAGATCAAACGTGACAACAATGACCAAGTGGAAAGGTATTGTACAAGACCGATGGTTAAAGGATTTGTTCAAAAAGAAAGTGTTAATTTCAATGAGATATTTTCTCCATTTTTTTTACTTACATCAATTCGAGTAGTCTTGCCTATGTGTGCTAGATTTGATTTACACCTTAAGCAATTAGATGTGAAAACTATGTTTCTTCATAGAGAGCTTGAAGAAGAAATTCATATGCTCCAACCAGAAGGTTTTGAAGAAAATAAGAAGGAGAACTTGGTTGTAGGTTAACCAAATCTCTGTGCGATCTAAAATAGGTGCCAAAATGTTGGTACAAGAGATTTGATTCCTTCATATTGAGTCTTGCATACAATAGACTTAGTTCAGATTATTGTATATATTACAAGAGTTTTGAAGGTGATGATTTTATTATCTTGCTGTTGTATGTCGATAACATATTAGTTGCAAGCCCCAACAAAGATGGAGTCTAAGAATTAAAGGCAGAGTTGGCTAGGATGTTTGAGATGAGTGATCTAGGATTAATAAACAAGATTCTAGGGATACAAATTCACCGAGATAGACACAACATAAAGATTTGGCTCTCGTAGAAAAACTATTTGAAGAAAATTTTACATCGCTTCAACATGCATGATTGTAAGACAATTTCTACCCCACTTCCTATGAATTACAAAATATCCTCAAATATGAGTCCTAGTAATGAAGTAGAGAGGATGAAACTATCTCAAACATTATATGCATTAGTAGTGGGAAGCTTAATGTTTGCTATGATTTGTGCAAGATTAGACATCGCACAAATAGTGGGAACGGTAAGTCGATTTATGACACATCCAAGAAAATAGCATTGGAATATAGTAAGATGATCCTTAGATATATCAAAGGGACCTCAAATGCTGCATTATTTTTAGAGGATTAGAATTCATCGTCAAAGGCTATGTTGATTTAAACTTTGCAGGTGATCTTGATGAGAGGAAATCTACTATGGGTTACGTGTTCACACTTACAAGAAGAGTTGTGAGTTGAGTTACAAAACTTCAAATTGTTGTGACTTTATCCCTTTGATATATCTAAGGGTGACCTCAAATGCTACATTATTTTTAGAGGATTAGAATTCATCGTCAAAGGCTATGTTGATTTAAACTTTGCAGGTGATCTTGATGAGAGGAAATCTACTATGGGTTACGTGTTCACACTTACAAGAAGAGTTGTGAGTTGAGTTACAAAACTTCAAATTGTTGTGACTTTATCTACGACAAAAGCAAAGTACATGGTAGCTACACAGACTTGCAATGAAGCTATATAAATTTGGAGGAGCTTGGGCACAAATTAAAAAAGATTTCTTTGTTTTGTCGTAGTCTAAGTGCCTTGCACATTGCAAGGAATCTAATCTTTCACTCCAAGACTAAGCATGTAGGAGTTCAATATCACTTTGTCCGAGAAGTGGTTGAAGAAGGAACCATGAATATGCAAAATATTGATATGAAGGACAATTTAACAAATGTCTTAACAAAACCAATTAATACTGATAAATTCAATTGGTGTAGATCCTCTTATGGCTTGGCAATAATGTAAGCAACATATGATAGGGCAAGACATATAAAAATGACTTCAAGTGAGAGGATGTTAAGGTTGGAGTCATCCCACATCGGAAGAAGACAAAAAGGAGGGAACTTCCTTGTCCTATAAAAGGAGACCTCTACCCACTGTACTATTTATAATAAAAAAAAAGGCTTTAATTTTTTTTGTAAGCTTTTATATATGTTCTTGCCTCTTAATTGAAAGAAGATTGTAATTTTGTCTTCATATAGTGAATATTTCTCGGTCCTACCTGTGAAGGTTTCCCTCTTAATTAAGATGGTTTTACTACGTAAGTACATTTGCCAATTATTTTATTTATTGCCCTACTTTTTATTTTTTATTATTCTATTTTTCAAATTATCATGCGTTGCGACTATCATTTCATAACAATTTATCCCCCTTAGAGAAGTTTCTTGTCCTTGCTTCACATAATCTAAGATAGAAAATAGGATGATGATAGAGAATAAATTTACAACCAAGATAGAAGAGGCCTCCCCAATCCTACCCTACTTGGTTTCCATCCCTACTTTGAAAAACATCTCTCTCTCTATGAATCATGTAATTTCCATACACAATTTTTCACAATAACTATGAGTTTCTCATAAATTGATATTGCTTCATAGGGAAATTTTGCGATGAAATCTCACTTTGACGTTATTGTTAAACTTCAATATTTTCTTAATGAGAACTTTCTAATATTTATTTTTGAGGGGTATGCTTTATCTCATTGAATTAATTTAATATGTTTTCTACCTTTGCTATTTTCCTTTTCATATTTTTTTGGTATTTATTCAATTAAAAATTTAAAAATCTATAAGATTATTATTTTTTAAAAAAAATATGTAGACTATTAACACAATAAATGCCTTTTAAGTTCTTTTCCTAAATCCTATATTTTTGCTATACCACTTATCTTTTTCTGTTTTAATTGTAAACAACTTGGAAATGAGAAAAAATTTCGTTTTATGTCAAACTTTCACCCATAAATTCTTCTAATTTTTATGCCATTTGTTTTAATGTTTCTCATAGCTGATTTTTTTTTCCCTTTTTTTTAGTCTTGTATTCACAAAATGATGGTACCATATTAACATTCATCCTTAGAAAGAAATGTTGCTAGTATTCCTCAGTCATAGAAATGTTTTAAGTATTATTTTATTTTTATTTTTATTTTTTTGTCTATTATTTATTTATATTTATATTTAATTTGTTTTATTAATTGTCGACTATATATTATCATTTTATATTTAATATGTTCAAAAAATATTAAAATTAATATATATAAAAATATAAAATAATAAAAAGAATTTGTGATTGAAAAAGGTTTCAAGAGAGAAAATGACACCTAAATTTTTTAATCGAAAGAGGCGACTTGGCTGCCAAACACTATCATGGTGACTTTGGTGAAAAAGGAGTGTGAAAGGGAGAAAAAACAGAAGTAAACAAGAGAAAAGATACCGACAACTTACATTTATGATAAGCTTTCATGGAGCCCACTAGTAGTCTATGGTCTATGATAAAGTTAAAAGGGCTAACGTAAAAGAAAAATGATTGAGAAAGCCAACCATATGAATGCAGAGGGATGTTGCGAATTGAAGAAATTTCATTTCATCCTTATCTCTAAAAATGATTATGAATGATTGTGGTATGATGTTGTTGTTAAAAAAGCATAATCCTATATGACCATTATTTAACCTTTCAACTCTTGTACTATTTTTAGTTCTAGAAAAGCATCAAGAAAAAGGAAAAAAAAAATTCTAAGAAATTTTTTTTTTTCATATTTGATTTAGTATACAAATATAAAATAAAACAAAATATAATAAATATTAAATTAAAATTTATGTATTTTAAATTCTTTTTCACATCACTTACCTTATCTTCCTACAATTTCCTTCTATCTCTCTCTCTCTCTCTCTTTTTTTTTTTTTTTTGTGGAATTTCCTTTTATGTCTTTATTTTATTTTATTTTTTATTATCTACAATTTAATGACTTCAATTGATGCATGTGTTATGAAATGTAAATGATGATCTTACTGAACTTTAATCACTTGAGTTTGATAAATTTTTGTGAACTAAACAAATGAGAATAAAGACTGATATTCTCACAGCTTCATTGAAAAAAAAAAATTCAAATAAAAAAGAAAAGAAAAAACGAAAAAGACGACATGCAAGAAAAATGGACATGGCTCAAATGTGAAAGGATGAGTGTTGGTTGTTGAATGGCTTAGGGAGGAAAGTAAAAGTAAAATGTGAAAGAGAAAAGTGACAAAATGATATACATAAGTTGCAAGTGTCACTATTAATGATTGATGCCAGTTAGCTCACGTGAACCCACTGCTATTCAATTCAAAGTAGTACAAAAGAAAATGAAAAATAATTGAGAATATGGGCAGCTGCTGCCCCACTTCTTGACTCTAAAGTATTTCTCCCACTTCTTGAATCTAAAGTATTTCTCTTTCTTCTTAGAAATTTTTCATTTTTCTTTCTTGCATCCAACCAAAAAAATTTGCTTACAAAGGAGAACAACAGTCATTTAGCATCCAAAGCCTTCTTTCCTTTCTAAGCCTTCTTGTAACTTTGCCAAATCGAACCAATCCAGAATGCCTTCTAATACCCGTAGTTATGATGTGTTCTTGAGTTTTAGAGGTGAAGACACTCGTAAAATTTTTACTGATCATCTTTATGCCACTTTGGTTGCATATGGAATTCATACATTTAGAGATGATGAAGAACTTGAGAAAGGAGGAGATATTGCATCGGATCTCTCAAGAGCTATCGAAGAATCAAGGATTTTTATTATTATTTTCTCAAAAAATTATGCCAACTCCAAGTGGTGTTTAAATGAACTCCTAAAGATCTTGGAGTGTATGACACACAAGGAATCAATGGTTTTACCAATTTTCTACCATGTGAATCCTTCGGATGTACGAAATCAATCGGGAAGTTTTGGAGATGCATTTACCTTTCATGAAAGAGAACCAGATCAAGAAACGAAGATGATGATACAAAAGTGGAGAATTGCCTTGAGGAAAACAGCCAATCTATCTGGATGTCATGTGGATAACCAGTAAGTATACTTTTTACCTCTATTTTAGAATTCTATCTTGCATTATTTCATTTTTTTCCTCTATTTATAAATAAATCTTGGTATATTTCCTATGTTAAATTTATTTTTTATAGTTATATGGAACCTTATTCCATGCCATCACTAAGTCAATTTTAAACGAAATAGATGAATTGGTTGAGAAATTCTAAACTAGCCCAAGTTTGAGATTTAATTGAGCCTTTACCAATCTATTCTTGAATCATATCTATTAAATGTTAGTTATATTAGTCATTTGTTTTTTTTTGCCTTTTATTTGTTCATGTGACTACTTTATTTTATGCAAGGTGGTGATGTTTTTTTTCCTTATTCAAAAAAAAAAAAAAAAAAATCTAAACTATGAGATTTTGTTGATATATAACATTCAACATTTTATCCACCATGATTTCATATTGACTCTAACATTTCTTTTTTAATAAAATAAAAAAGATATATTAAAAGAAAATGTAGAAATGAACCAATGTTAGAGTCTGTTTGATAATGATTTTTTAAAGTACTTTTAGTTTAAAAAGTATTTTTAAAAAAAATTTGGTGTTTGACAAATTTTAAGAAACAATTTTAAAATTTTGAAAAATAACTTATAATGTTGAAAAATCACTCATAATGTTTTCTCAAAAACACTTGATAGGTGATTGTTCTAAAAACACTTCCACTAAAAATACTTTGAATAAAAACACTGTCAACACACTCTTAATCTAATTTGATCTAAATTATCTTTGCTATATGAAATAGTAGTGAATGGAACAAGATTTGGTTGGTCTATGACCAATCCAACCTACCTTGTTATGGCAAGTAAGTGTATTCATATAGCTTTAATTATTTATATCTTTAAATTTTGTTGATTCTTGTATTTAGAGTCGGTTTGACAATGATTTTAGGAAGTGTCTTTAACCTAAAAATTAAAAAAAAAAAAAAAATTAGGTATTTGATAAATTTTAGGAAGCATTTTCATTTTTGAAGAAGTACTTAATTGGTAATTTTCTTGAAAACACTTTGAGTAGAAATACTATCATACAAAATTTTAAAATAAAGTCCATTTTTTAAAAATTCACCCAGTAATAAAATGAAGTTAAGAATATATTGAAAAAGTCAAATAAATGAAAAAATATTTTCTTAGAGTTAATAATTGTCTTCATAATAACCTTGTCCATACGGTATAAAGAGATTGTGCAAGGACAAAGTTTGTGATACTAGTTTTTTAATATACAATTATAAGATTGATTTATAAAAGTCTGAAATTAGCAAATGGTTGAAGTGGTATTTTTGAATGGCGATTATAAAAAGAATACATGATTGAAAAATGTGAAGGATGGAGAACAAATTTGCATCAATGGGTTTCAAATATATTTTCTATTTTATTTATTATTTTGTCATCAATAATATTTCCATGCAGTGCATGAAGGATGTGAAGAAACATCTCCGCAATGAGATAAGTTAGTATTTGCAATGAATCCCTCTTTTAAGTAGTCAAGTATTGTGATAGAAACTCTCAATTTTCTAGCAGATACAACCCTTTTGATATATATATATATTTACATGTATCTGCAATAACATTCAAATAATAAATTTTGATTTCATGATGAGACCTATGAGTAAATTATCCCTTTATTTTATTAATAAATAGGTTTAGATAAATAATCTATGGGGTAAGGATAATTTGGGGAGATAATTTAGGAAGGATTGTGTTTTAAAGTGCCATGGATGTTAATTTGTTGTAAAGACCCAAGTTGGAGGAAAAATTACTACAAAATATTTAACTATTTGATTAATAAATAGAAAAGGTCAAATAGCTTTATTTATTTGTTATTTTTTTTCCATTTTATGTTTTTTTCTTCATATTTTTCTTTTTCTACTTTTTATTATTATTATTATTATTATTATTATTATTATTATTATTATTATTATTATTATTCTTCATGTTGTTTCTTATAACAAAAAACTATCAATATTAGTTATAATTACTATTACTAAGTTATTGTTATCACTATTCCTACTACTATTATTATTATAATTCAATATAATATATTCAAAATTGATCTGAAACTTTTAATTTATGAACACTAGTTTAGAGGGTGATAGTGTAAAAAAAACATGTCCAAACTTATAACTAGTTTTAGCACTAGGGAATTTTTTATCTTTCTTCCATGAAGGATCGTGTCCTCACTTTAGGATCCCTACCTCCGGTCTCTTTCACCTTTATCATATTTATTTTATGACGTGTTCTTAAAAAATTTTACAATTTTACAATAAATTTTTTTACAAATTTATAATAAAAAATTTTACAACTTTACAATTTATAGAAAAAGTCTTGTACAATGCTTATTATTTTACACTATTGCTAAAAATTCTGTTATCATGAATTGCACCAACATCACCAAATTTCCTTCATTTCATATATATTTGTGACTCATTCTAATTCTATGTGCTTTATTTTATAATTGGTAGACATGAGGCAGAGGTTATTCAAAAGATTCGTGAAGACATCATTACAAGATTGAAGCGTAAACCTTTACATGTGGGTAACAACATAGTTGGGATGAACTTTCATTTGAAGCAGTTAAAATCCTTGATAAAAACTGAATCGGATGAGGTTCACATGGTTGGTATCTATGGAATTGGTGGAATTGGTAAAACTACCATTGCTATGGCAATATATAATGATATTTCATCTCAATTTGATGGTAGTAGCTTTCTTAGAGGTGTTGGAGAGAAATCCAAAGGTGGTCTACTTAAATTACAAAGGACACTTTTTCAAGATATCATGAAGGGTAAAAGGCCAAAATTTAGTGATACTAGTGAAGGAATCAATGTGATAAAGGAAAGGCTTCACACAAAAAGAGTCCTTATTGTTCTTGATGATGTAAACGAACTAGACCAATTAGAAAACTTGGTTGGAAAAAACGGTTGGTATGGTGCAAAAAGTAGAATCATTATAACAACTAAAGGTACAAGTTTGTTAAAACAACATGGAGTTGATGCAATTTATGAGGTAAAGGAATTGAATCATGAAGAAGCCATTGAGCTTTTTAATTGGTGGGCCTTTAAACAGAATATTCCTAAACCCAAAGAAGATTTTGAAAGCCTTTCACATTGTGTAGTAAAATATGCTAAAGGCCTTCCAATAGTGCTTAAAGTTTTGGGTGTCTTTCTCTTTGGTCGGAAAATAGATGAATGGAAAAGTGCACTGCATAAACTAAAAAAAATACCCCACAAGAAAGTCCAAAATGTTCTTAAAGTAAGCTATGATAGATTGGACGATATAGAAAAGGAGATATTCTTGGATATTGTATGTTTTTTCAAAGGGAAAGACAAAGACTTTGTTTCAAGAATATTAGGAAGGTATGCAAAGATTGGAATAGAAGTTCTTCATGAAAGATGTCTCATTACCATTTCAGAAAACAAGTTAAATATGCATGATTTAGTACAACTAATGGGTCGAGAAATTATTCGACAAGAATGTTTTAAAGAGCCTGGGAAAAGGAGTAGACTTTGGGATCCCGATGATATTGATAGTGTGTTAACAAGAAATACGGTAAGAGCCAAACATATTCTATTTAAGAAATTATATATCGATATAATTCAATCATTTTTTATACATTTTGTGCTTTGCTTATTCTTGGCTTCTATGTTTTTTAGGGGACTAAAGCAATTGAAGGACTATTTGTAGAAGTTTCTAAATCAAACCAGAGACAATTTACTACAATAGCTTTCAAAAAGATGAATAGACTAAGATTACTCAAAGTTTATCACCGGCATTGGGGTAAGGTGCACCTTCCCATGGACTTTGAATTTCCTTCTTTTGAGTTAAGATATCTCCATTTTTATGGATACTCCTTAGAATCTTTACCAACAAGTTTTCATGGAAAGAATCTTGTTGAACTCGATTTAATGAACAGCAACATAAAGCAGATTTGGAAAGGGAATGAGGTATTATTATTGTTGTTTAGTAAATAATTTTTATTTTTATTTTAAAGTTCATAAAAAACAATCTATTAATACGTTTCGTTTTGTTTCAGATTCTTGACAAATTGAAGGTCATCAACCTTAGTAATTCAAAGAATCTCATTGAAATCCCAAACTTTTCAAGTGTGCCAAATTTGGAGATTCTAATTCTAGAAGGTTGTATAAAGTTGCTTAGATGTTGATTCATCACTATTAGTATTAGAGTTAATAACTAACTATTTTCTTGAATATGATAGGGTGCATAAGCATTGAGAGTCTTCCTAGGGACTTTTATAAGTTGAAATGCCTTCAAAGTCTCTCTTGTGCTCAATGTTCAAAGCTGAAGAGTTTTCCAGAAATCAAGGGAAATATGAGAAAGCTAAGAAAGCTTGATTTTAGTGAAACGGCCATAACAAAAGTCCCATCTTCAATTGAGCATCTAAATGGCGTTGAAGACTTGGATTTAAGTAATTGCAGAAAACTTGTGATTCTTCCAGAGAGTATTTGTAATTTGGGCTCCCTTAAAACTCTCAAACTCAAAGGATTTTCAGAACTAAAGGGCTTTCCATCATCAATTGAACATCTAACGGCTCTTCAACACTTAGATTTGAGATCTTGTCTAAACCTTGTGAGTCTTCCGGAGAGTATTTGTACTTTGAGCTCTCTGAAAACTCTCCAGCTGGATTGGTGTTCAAGACTAGAAGGCTGTCCAGAATTCACGAAGAAAATGGAAAATCTGGAAAGCATTGAGTTGAGTGCAACAAATATAAATGAGCTTCCATCATCAATCGGACATCTAAAGGCTCTTTTGTACTTAGATTTGTCATCATGCCCAATTGTGAGTCTTCCGGAGAGCATTTGCAATTTGAGTTCTCTTCAAGCTCTCTTCTTGGATAATTGCTTAAGACTAAAAGGCTTTCCAGAAATCAAGGTTGGTGACATGAAAAATCTAAGAACTCTTGATTTAAGATCAACAGGTATAAAAGAGCTACCATCATCCATTGGATGTCTAGAAGCTCTTGAATTCTTAGATTTGTCTTGTTGCAAAAACCTTGTGAATCTTCCAGAGAGCATTTGCAATTTGAGCTCTCTTAAAACCCTCTATGTCTTCGATTGTTTAAATCTCCATGGATTACAGGTGGACCTTGGGGGGTTGCAATGTTTAGAGGACCTTATGTTATCACACGTTAGTTGTGAATGGGGTTGGTTGTCAGGTTTGGGCTCTTTAAGATCCTTAGTCTTATCTTTTTGCAATCTCAAGCAAGGGGTAATCCGGAGGGACAGCTTCTTCTCCTCATTAAAAAGATTATATGTGAGGGACTGCAATCTGAAGGAAGGAGGAATTCCCAGTGATATTTGGCAACTTGCACTGGTAGTTTTCTCTGTAAAGCATAACCATCCAACAATGGAACAAGACAGTTCTTCTCATGGGAATTTCGGTCACCATGGATCAGCAGCAGAAGATCCTAATAGAAACGCTCACAATAAAAGGAAGTACCCCACAGAACAGAGCCTTACTGAGGAGCCACCACACCATAAAAGATTCAGCGGAACCCAAGACTGATCTCAAGTTTTAGGCTCCACCACACTTGCATCACCAATGCTTTCTTTTCTCTTTACTGGTAATTCATCTTCCTTTCTCTTTCTAATTTAAAGGTCAGATTTATTTATTTACTTATTTTTTTTATCATGAGTTTTCCTTTTTATGTGGATCTTTTTTCTTTTCCAAGATAAACAAGAATTTGAGGGGTTTTCTTTCCTTTTTTCTTTTTTTTAACTGGCAAACTTAAAAGCTTTAGAGAGCTTTGATGGTTGTTGTATCTAAAAAGTAAAGCTCTCTTTTTTCCTTTTGTTTTGAAACCAATTATCAAACTTTAGAGAGCTTTGATCCTAGGCAAACCGGGCTTATCAGGAACTGCTATATATAAAATGTGTGTTTATTTGGAATGTTTTGTCTCTTACGTGGACATTTAGTCCTCCAAAGAGCCTAAGTTTAATCAGTTATCAGTTCCAAAAAAATTGGTTTGGTTGTATGGGGCAACTGATAGTACCTTTCTTGCAATTTCGTTTTAAATTAATCCTGATGCCCTGATGGAGTTAACTACCAGGGTTCAAAAAATCGGCTGAGTCCGGTACGACTCGGCCGAGTCGTATCTGCCTCGACGCCGACCGCGACGAGTCCGATACCAGATACAATTTATACCTAGATTCGGCCTTGAATCTGTTGGACTCGGATGACTTGACCAATATTCCGAGTTAACTCGGTCGACTTGGAAAAAAAAAAATCAATCAACAGATTCCCTACAAAAGAAACCCATCACAACAACAAGAATCAACATTTTCAAAGAAATCAGAGATTCCTCTGCAAAAGAACCGCAACGGTGACTGGACGCCGGCAACCCTCCTTCCGAGTTTGGGAGCAGAGAAGAGCTTTGTGCAGTGAAGGAAAGAGGATTTGACAGCACCACCAGTGGAACCAACGTCGTGAGCGTCCACAGTGGAGGGCGAGATAGGAGAAGAGAGAGGTGAGAGTAGAGAGTGGCCATGGCGGTTTCACTCTCTGCAGTTCGCACTGTCTGCTTTCGCTCCTATGAGTCTTGAGGCTGAGGATTGGTGATCCTGTGTGGCTCAGCACCGTGACATTTTTTTACGGGTTCGGCCCACCAAATTAGGCCCAACCCAAGTTTAATTCATGAAGGCCTAGTGTGGTCCATGTATTTCTAGATAAAAAAAATAAAAAAATAAAAAAATTGGTGTTTTAAGCTTATGAAAAAAAAAAAAATCTTGAAAAATATATTAAGAAAAAGAAAATTTTCATGCATGATTTTTCATAAAAATATATAAAAAAAAATTGAATATAATTAAAATTAATTATATACAAAAAAAAATTAAATTAAAATTTATTTAAAGAATCATATGAGAATAATGTATTAATATTACATGGGAAGGAGATTAATAATTTAAGTAATTGCTTAAAATAATAATTATGTTGATGTATTAGTCTAAATTAATAATTTTATTTATTTATTTATGCACCCCCGTCTATAGATCTTACCTCTAAAGGTCATATTGATTATAGTTGACTTCAAGTTGATTCCGAAACCGATATATTTACTTTTATTAGTATTATCATTAATAACTTTGAGCATATACTTTTATAATTATTTAAATAATGTTAAATGTGATACAATTTTATTTTATTATTTTTTTGAGCTTATTTAATTGTATATATTTTTGTGATGATTTACATAATATTTTTATAATTTTTTGAATTTTCTAATTAACTTATTTTACGTATCGCCCGATACCAAACCGATACACCGAGACTGATACGCCTCAGGACCCTCCGAGTCAATGACTGATACTGCGACTTTGAACCATGTTAACTACACTTCTTAGGACTCTTGCATTCTTCAAAGTCCACTCATCAAGCTTAAATGGATTAATGACTTTCACAACAAAGAAATCAGATGCTAGATTACTTGGAACTCATGAAACACAAGGTTTGGCTTTCCTATTATACCTGTAAATTATTGGGTTTATGATGAGAGGAATTGATGTCTCTCGAGTTCGTTAAAGATCAATATTAAATTAAACCATCATTGTGCTTAAAGATAGAAAGTGAGATATAGCAGCATTCTAATTGCTCCCAATTGCCATGCTTCTTGAATCTTCAAGTGTTTAATCATCTACCTAATGGACGTGATTGTGATCTGTTGGTAAGTTCAACATTAAACTTTAATTTGTTAAATTGTTATGACTTCTTAATGTCTAATCTATTTTACATGAGATATCATGATGCTTCTATTGAGAATACCTATTGTCATTAGCTTCTATTGACAATGACCTAATTTGTAAGGATATATGACTACTTTAGGGTTTTACCCATAGGTCAAAGTCTCTTATTGATTTCAGTACATGACTGATATCATCTTAATATTGAGAGTCTATATAATATAGTAGTTTGGTAAATCATGGCAATCTAATAGTCTTATGTCATGATTCATTGTAGGTTCAATTTAATGTGTAATCATACATACTAGTACACTTATCATGGAAACCTCAACCCAACAACCAAGACAAGTCATCTTTCCAATTAGGATGTAATGTACTATAGTCTCTATTGGATTGTCTAAATCCATGAATTGAGTGTGAACTATTTATCATCTTGTAAAGAATTCGTGACTTATATTTTCTATACAACTCCTAATACACCCAAATCATATACAATGCAGGTGATATGAGTTTGAATACTCAAACCAATATTAATACATTCAAAGGATAGATGAGTGAAAGTTTAAATCTAACTTTATTAAATCATGTCTTGCTTTTGAAGGTTTTATCCCAACAAACTCCTACTAGTCTTAAAAGCAAACTAGGCACCATAGAAAGAATCTACTCTATAGAAACAACATTGCTAAATTCCTCCATTTCTTAGTCCTATCAAAGCAAATTACCCTTTTTTTCTTTCCTAATTAGCAGCTCCACCAAAAGAACCCTGCAATTGTAAATATCACTTTTCCTAGTTAATTTATTTGAATGAAGATATTTGTGGTCTAAGATCCAAATGTCCCTTGCACTAATGTGGTTAGTTGAGTTTGATCTAGTGGGACTAACCTCCAAGCTCTAAAATTGGATACTTCAGGAGTGAAATTACCATCTAAGAGAATTTTAGTAGATTTAACATCCCTATGAATAATTGGAGTTGAAATAGAAGACTGCAAAAGGGCTTCCACAATTTCAGATGCTATCATTAAACGAGTTCCTCATGGAATAGAAGATATGCACTCTTGACCTAAGATTCTACTTTCATGATAGTTGTTTGTTGCTTTTAATTTGAAGGTCTTTGGTAGTGAATATTTTAGTTGTTTTATGCTTCTTGGAAAAGCCTTTTCGCTGCCAAGCCTTTATATTATTTGGTCGGGCAAGAATCCTTTGTATATTGTGTCATAATTCCACCAGTTTGTGTATGATCAACTTTCTTTCCCTTAGTCCTAGTTCTATCCAAGAGCTGGCCCATAATATAACCATACATGTGCCTATATATATACTATATATATACTATATATAAAAGAGCAAAGTGTTTGTCCACTTTTTTTTTTTCCTAAAATCACATTATCAATTCACTCTCATATCCTATCATTATTTTATTTAATTAATTTAGTTCTTTTTTTTCAAAACAACCTAAAATTTGATTTAGATAATGTTTATTTTTGAAAAAAAATTATCATAATTTAATTAAAATAATTTTAACATGAAAATTTATATATTATTATCAAAATTTCCGTATGAAAAAAATAGAAACAACCTGAAAAATTGGTTTAGGTAATGTTTATCTTTGAAAAAAAAATATCATAATTTAATTAAAATAATTTTAACATGAAAACGTATACATTATTATCAAAATTTTCGTATGAAAGAAATAAATGATTATTATTATTTAAATACAAACATATAGTTGGATTCTATTGTCATTATTTACTTATTTTACCTTTCTTGTGTTTTTATTTTACTTCCTATAATTCTTTTTATTTTTGTGGACCTTGCATTTCTGCTCATGCGCTTCCACTCGACAGCATGACTCGTTTTTTATTTTATTTGATGAAAAATATGATTTTTAGAAAAAGACTTAGAGTCGCCACTTATTTTTGTTTTATTTTTAAAGGGTAAACAAAATAAGGAAGAAAACTCTAAGTGTGACTCCTTATTTAGAAAATGTAGTCTGTGAAAAACCAAATCTGAGTTCGGGTGTCAGGTTACTTATCGGGAAGGTACGGTAAAGACCGTGACACCCCTCTAAGTCCCTAAAAATGGGTTTCTACTAATAAGATGAAACAAATATGTCAATTGATTGATTTAAACATGGATACCGAACAGTGGTCAAATATGTGAAAGCAAGACACGCATGATAACAAATAAATCAATAAACACAATCGGTTACTAGGCATACCTTAGTCACAAGTTGAGCGTTATCATAAGAGACAAGGTTCATGCACAAATACAGAATAATCGCATGCATGTCGTAGAGTGAGGCAAGTCAATCAAGCATAGCAATCAATCAATCAATAAGAAAAATCACATATGTTGGGTCCCACCAAAACCCAATTTATGTTGCATGAATTAGTCCCACAAATTCCATTATTTTGGAATTATGA
The DNA here is from genome assembly GCA_030254885.1 of Vitis rotundifolia. Taxonomy (NCBI): domain Eukaryota; kingdom Viridiplantae; phylum Streptophyta; class Magnoliopsida; order Vitales; family Vitaceae; genus Vitis; species Vitis rotundifolia. Next base: position 25,068,307 of record CM058168.1, on the reverse strand, counting down.
AAATTCCTTCTTTCTTATGTAAAATCAAGAGAAACGGAAGATTATTTGAAAACCAAAGTGGAATTAAAACCGTTTGAGAGAAAATTGAATTTTTGAAATTTATTTGAAAATTGGAGTCTCGAGAATTATTTGAAAATTAGAGTTTTGGGAATTAAATTTAAGAATTGGAATTTTAGAAATTAAATTTAAAAGAAATTGGAATGTTGAAAATTATTTGAGAGTTTGGAGTTAAAAAAAAAAAATAAATAAATAAATTAGGAAAATTGGGATCTTGGAAAATTAAATTTAAAGATGACCTTTTAAAAATTAAATTTGGGATTTTGGAATTTTGGAAAATTTATTTGGAGATGGCATGAAAAATTGAACTTGGAAATTGGAATTTTTGGAAGATTTATTTTAAGATAGAATTTAAAAAATGAATAAATAAATAAATAAATAATAATAATAATAATAATAATGAAAATAATAATGATTAAATAAAGAAATGTGAAAATTGAAGTTTTTGAAATTAGGAATTAGAATTTGGAAATCGGAATTTGGAAAAATTATTTAAAGATAGAAGTTTTAAAAATTAAATTTGAGGATCGGAATTTCGAGAAATTATGTGAAAATGGAAATTTGAAGATAAAATTTAAGAAAATGAAATTTTGGAGAATTGTTGGAGAATTGAATTTTTGAAAGGAAATAGAGTTTCGAAGATTTATTTGGAGGCGGCATTTTAAAATTGTGGGAATTTCAGAAAATCAAATTTAAAAAATTTGGATCTTGGAAAATTAAATTTAAAATTAGAACCTCAAAAAATTATTTCGAGGATTGAACTTTGAATAATTAAATTTAGGAAATTGGAGTTTTGGAAAATTGAATTCAATAATTGAAATTTTGGAAAAACTTAAATTTGGGAATTGAAACTTTGGAAAATTATTTGGGAATGGAAGTTGTGGAAATTAAATTTGGGAAATGGAGTTTTGGAAAATTAAGTTTAAAATTTACAAATATGAAAGTTAATTTTTGATTTCAAGACATGAAGAATAATAAAAAATGACACGTGGTGGATTCACTTAATTACCAAACCATGTACAGATGATGGATTAAAAGGAGGGCTTTTTAGGTTGCATGCAGGAATGGGACCCATCTCCAAATGCTTTCCCTAAATTTTATGAGGCCAAACATTTTATTGAATTTTCTATTCCCTATGTCCAGATTTTTTTTTCTTCCAGCCTTTGCATGGATCAACCGACAGCCCTTCCTTGATGATTCCAAGCACGGTCTGGAACTTCGCATTGTCAATGGAAGCAGGTTCCGAAAGCTGTCCAGATCGCTCGCACTCCTCCTCAATTTTCACTCACTCGCGGATCGACAGCGTGGCATTGTCGCCATCATCGACAAACAGACCAGGGCCACCGCCGGGCCCCAATTGAGGGCACACTCAGTGCACCACCGGTACTCCTGGAGGGTCTCACCCTTTCAGGCGAATACAGCAGCAGAAAATGGAATAGAACATGAAAAATGAAAAAAATAAATAAATAAATAAACAAATAAATAAAAAATAAAATAAAGCTGGCCTTACCTGAAAGTCCACATCCGAGCTTTCTTTTTCTCCTCCTCTGGTTCCTCTCCCCCCCAAACCAGTTTTTCTCTATCCCTGCCTCTTCCGTCTCCAGCTCCCTCTCTTATCCTCTCTCGAGCTTTTCATCCAACGACCTCCTCACTTGTTCCACTGCTCCCCCATCATCCTCTGAAACCCGTTCAGAATCAATCCCATCCCAACCACCACTATGGCGAGGTGGTGGTGTGTTCTTGGCCAGGCGTCCCATGCTTGTGGCTCCAAAGGAAACCGGCCCCCCACTCTAAAAATGCTGCCAGCAAAGTGCTCCAAAAATAATAAAAAAACTTAGGCCAAAATGAGGGTCTACAATTTTGTTTGTTTATTAATTAAAAATTATACTCAAGTATAACACATTAAAACGTTAGAGTCAATCTTTTAATCTCACCTCTTAAACATGTTCATCCTATTAAATTCTAATATGTTTCTACGTCTCCCCTTAATTAGCACTTTTATTTTTTGCTCATCCCATTAAATTCTTACATGCTTCTACTCTACATCTCCATTTATCTATTCTTATTTATGTTACTTATTTCATATCAATCAAACCAATTGCCAAAATTTTTTTGATAAGCTAGATTAAAACCGTTTTTTCATTTCTTCATATCAAGTAAGCTATAGATAAACAACAACTCTCCTTTACTCTCTTATTTTCTTTCATCTATTCTTTTTTGTTGGTTGCTTATCACTTTAAAATGTATATGGAATCAATTTTTAATGTTGGCTCTTCATGGTTACTATTTTGGGGAATAAGTTTTTTTATGTTGATTCTTCGTGATTATTGTAGACTTGATATTTTTTAGGTTCATCCATTTGGGTATTGTTTGATTATGGGGAAATTGTAATTGAAAAAATGGAAAATTTATAATCTTTGTTGATTCAATTAAACCCCCCAACTTGAGATTCAGAGTTTTCCTTCTTTCTTGTACTTTTTTTTTTTCTCATTTAACTTTCTTGTGATTTTTTTTTTTTTTTTTTTTGGTGAGGAGGCTTACACATCTTCCCCAAAAAAAGAAGAGAAAAACATAGATACATAATAGTAATTATATTTATTAGTCTAATAATTTAAAATCATTTAGAATGATTTAAATAGAATTTATAGAAAAAGAAAAGGATGAGGTGTTTTATTTAAATATTTATGAATAGTTATAGTTATGAGCTACCACATACAAACAATCATTTTTAAAATTAATTTATTCTTCACCATGTTCGGGTGACTATAGAGCACACAAAATTATTATTATTATTATTTTAGAAAATTGGAAAAACAAGTTTTTTTATAAATAAAAAAAATAGAATTTTTTTTTTTTTTTTGTAATCTATATGGGTAAAAATAATATATTTTTTATAATAATTATATTGTTGTAAAATTATAAAATGAAAGGAGAAGAAAACAAGAAAGAGAAATTAGAATGTAGGAAGAGAATCGAATAATTTTCATTAAAGGTATCTCCCTTTTATAGGGAGTCACAAAGAGATATACATCAATATGGATGATCATCTACAAGTTCCCATAATCCGATAAATTCTCATATTTTATAACACTCCCCCTTGAATGATCATAAGAATATGCCTCATTAAAACCTTACTAGGAAAAACCCTATGAGAAAAAACTCTAGTGAAGGAAAAAGAGTACAATATTCTTTTGGATTACTACAACTGCCTCTTTAAAAACCATGCCAGTAAAACCCAATGGGACAAAACCTGGACGAAGGAAACAAGAGTGCAGTATATCCATATTTTCATTCTCCCCCTCATGTAAACATGATTATGATTTCTTCAACATTTCAAATGGTAGATCTCTCAATCTTCGTATTCCAAAGTCATACCTTAACTTTTTCAATGTGGTCGAAAGTAATGCTTTTGTGAATAGATCTGCTAGATTATTGCATGACCGAATCTATTGAACATCGATCTCATATTTCTTTTGGAGCTCATGAGTATAGAAGAATTTAGGGAGATATGCTTAGTTCTATCACCTTTTATGAATGCTCCTTTAATTTGTGCAAGACAAGCAGTATTATCTTCATGTAACTTGGTTGCATTTCCTCTAATGGAAGGTAGTCCTCATGTTTCTTGAATATGTTGGATCATTGACCTTAGCCATATACATTCACGACTTGCTTCATGAGTTGCTAGTATTTCTGAATGATTTGATGATGTGACAACCATTGTTTGTTTGATAGATCTTCAAGATATTGTCGTTCCACCATAAGTAAAGACATATCCCATTTGAGATCGATCTTTATAAGGATCTGAAAGATATCCTGCATCTGCATACCCAATCAATTGTGATTTTGATTCTTTTGAATAATATAAACCCATGTCACTTGTTCCACGAAGGTATCGCAATATATGTTTAACCGCATTCCAATGCCTTTTAGTTGGAGCGGAACTGTATCTTGCTAATAAATTGACAAAAAAAGCAATAATCTTAATGTGTACAATTGGCAAGATACATAAGTGCACCAATAACACTAAGATATGGTACTTCAGGACCAAGTAATTCTTCATCATATTTCACAAGGACGAAATGGGTCATTTTTCACATCAAGTGATCAGACAATCATTGGAGAACTTAAAGGATGCACTTTATCCATAAAAACACTTCAAAACTTTCTTAATGTATGTTGATTGATGTACTAAAACTCCATTTGGAAAATGCTCGATTTGCAGGTCAAGACAAAATTTTGTTTTTCCAAGATATTTCATCTCAAATTCCTTTTTCAAGTAATTTGTTGTTCTTGTGAACTCTTCAGGAGTTCCAACAAAATTTAAGTCATCAACATACATTGCAATAATTGCAAATCCGATTTCTGATTTCTTAATGAAGATGCATGGGCATATAGGGTTATTCACATACCCTTATCAGTTAAGGCGATTGTATCACATGTGTCCAGATTGCTTTAATCCATACAAGGATAGTTGTAACTTGATTGAGTACATGCTACGAGGCTTTGTACAATTTGCTTCAGGCAATTTAAATCCATAAGGGATTTTCATGTATATATCATTATCCATGGATCTATATAAATATACTGTAATAACATTCATGAGACGCATATCTAGTTCTTCTGGGAATGCCAAACTAACTAAGAAATTATATGTGATTGCATCTATGATGGGAGAGAATGTTTTCTCATAGTCAATATCAGGTTTTTGCGAGAAACCTTATGCTACTAATTGCATTTTATATCTTATGATCTCATTATTCTCATTGCATTTTCGTACAAATACCCATTTGTACCCAACAGACTTTACATCTTTAGGTGTTTGGACTACAGATCCAAAAACTTCTCATTTTGTTAATGAGTTTAACTTTGCCTATATAACTTTTTTCCATTTTGGCCAATCATTTCTATGTCGGCATTATTCCACATTTCGTGGTTTGGGATCTTCATCATTTATGGAGGCCACTGGAAAGTGAAAATAATATTATTTTGATCCCATTTTTCTCCCGTGTATACATAACTTATTAAGATCTCACAATTTTCAGGTACCTGTGCCTCTTCAGGGGCTCCTTGTTCAATATGTGCCTCTTCAGGGGCTTCTTGTTTAATATGTGCCTCTTCAAGGGTTTTCTACATTATTTGTGCCTTTTTTGGGACCATAGATTTATTAATTTTAAACTGTTCAGTTATTTTTTATGGTCTCTTCTAGAATGCCAGGTTTTTCTTGGGTTCTCCTCTTCCAAGGAGTTACATCATTTGAGCCAACAAGTCTACCATGCTTCAAGCGTATCTTAAATTAATTTGTTAACTGTCCTATAGGGACATCAATCCGTGCTAAAGTATTTGCAGCCAGGATATATGACTTTGTCACTTTCTTTGTATCAATGAATGCATCTGGTAATTGATTTGCAAGATTTTACAAATGAATGATCCTTTGAACTTCTAGTTCATATTGATTTGTACGAGGATTAAGATGAGTCAAAGTCAATGCATTCCACATGATTTCATGCCGTTCTTTTGGAACTGGCTCTTCTCTCCCTAACAACGAGAAAAGTGTCTCATTAAAATGATAATCTGCACAACATATCATTCTACCTTTTAAGTGTATAGGTAGACTAGTCACTAAATAAAAACTTCTGGTTTTGTAATGTACATCCATATGACCTTTTACCCCGGGGGACCAAGTTGGTCTTACAAGATTCTTTTGGATCTAGTATCGTATAAAGTGTCATTCACATGGAATCAAATACTACTAGTGACATGGTATAAGCCCTTCTAGAGCCTTTAATCAGGTTTCTATCACCTAATATAATATTATCATTGTTTGTCATCAATGTTGTGCAATTAATGAGACAAGAGTTTCATCAAAGTAACAAGTCATAAAACATTGTCATAAAGACCTCGTCTTTATAGAGTTGAAGAAATATTATCATAGAGAAAGAGTTAAAATCGATGGAAAAATATTAGTCATCAATGATGACATAATAAGTTGTGTAAAAGCAATGAAAGCATATATAACACAATAAAACAAATATGAAAAGATAATTTAAAGTTATATATTTCTTAAGTATCTCACTCATTTGATTTTGTAAGTGTGGAGCAATTTATACATGAAATAACTAGGAAGTATTTCAATAATCAAACTAATTGTAGTAATAGATCAATAATTTTATTCAAAATATTATTATGATCTAAATCAATGTGCAAAAATTAATTCATAAATCAAAATTTCAAGAGATCATATCATGATTTAAAGCATCTTATTGTCTCAAAACTTCAATTGAAATACTACAAATCCATCTAAACATATATGTGATGATATAACATAATATATTGAGAACAATAGTTGAACCTATTGTAATTTCAAAATTATTTTGGATAATGAAATTATTGCATTAATAAAAATACCATATATGGCAACATGCAATAATATATATAAATTTTTCTACTAATAACAGTATAACTTCTAATAATAGAAATTTATAAAAACTATCAAACACTTACCTATCTATATAATTGATATACAAAAATATTAATCTTTTGATAATATGTAAATATTATCTATATGCTTGTTATCATAGCTTTAGGCTATAATATATTTCATTATAACTTTTGGTTATATAAATTTCATAAAGTTGTACAAAATTATTAGTTAACAATTTTGTTCTCTATAGCTTCTAGCTATAAGAAAGTATATATTAACAACTTTGACATAACCTTTGATTAGCACAAAGAATATTAATTTTCTTATTTTCCTAACTTCGGGTTATGAATAATAATATTTATATAACTTCTGGTTATATAACAAAATTAAAAAAATTATGTATCTTCTAGGTACATAGTTGTTTATTGACAATTTTATTTTGTATAACTTCTGGTTGTACAAGAGAATTAGAAATTGTATGCATAGCTTCTGGCTATGAAACAATTGTTAATAAAAATTGTTTTCCATAATTCCTATTATGAAAAATAAGTGAGTATGAAATAAAAATAAAAAAACCAATATTTTTCATAACTTTGAATTATGATCATTTTGTCAAAATAAGAAAATACGCAAATTTGTACATAGCTTCAGGCTATGAAATATTTATGTATAATTTCTAGTTACACAATATAATTAAAAGAAATTACATAAATTAAAAGTTAATATATTTCATAGCTTCAGGCCATAATTATTTTGTTAGAATAAGAAAATATTTAATTTTGTAGATAACTTCAGGCTATGAACTATTTTTTATATAAATTTGTATATAACTTCAGGCTATAAACTATTTATTGGATAGATTTGTACATAACTTCGGGCTATGAATTTTCATTATGTAGATTTGTACATAGCTTCAAGCTATGAACATTTATTTATTTATTTACTTTATAGCTTCTGGCTATAATATTGTTTTGTATAACTTTTAGTTATACTGTATAATTAAAAATAAATAATTAGGGATCATATACATAACTTCTGGTCATGTATTTGTAATTTTATAATTTTCCCCATAACTTTTGGTTATAGGGATTGAACATATTTTTCATAACTTCTGGTTATGAATTTATCCCATAATTTATAATTTATCTCATAACTTCTGGTTATAGAGATTTTACATATTTTTCATAACTTCTGGTTATTAATTTATCCCATAATTTATAATTTATATCATAACTTTTGGTTATAGAAATTGTACATATTTTTCATAACTTATAGTTATGAATTTACTCTATAATTTGTAATTTATCCCATAACTTCTAGTTTTAGGGATTGTAATATTTATGTATTCGAATAAAATAAATGAAAAAAAAAATATCAAAGGGTAATAAAATAGGAAATCATGATATAAGTTTATTACATACCTTTTTGTGAGAAAGAAGAGAGGATAATCTTTCTATTTTTCTTAATAAAAGAACTCTTTCTTTCTATTTCTCTTGTAGAGATTATTCGTACTGATAACGTGTTGTAAAATTATAAAGTGAAAGGAAAAGAAAACAAGAAAGAGAAATTAGAACGTAGGAAGAGAACCAAATAATTTTCATTAGAGGTATCTCCCTTTTATAGGAAGTCACAAAGAGATATACATCAATATGGATGATCATCCATAAGTTCACATAATCCGATAAATTCTCATAATTTATAACATATATCCATATTTATAATAAAAAATCCTATCGATATTGGAATTTTAACTTCACTAAAAATTAAAAATTAATATTTACCAAATGCAAAATATTAATAATTGTAAAATTAATATTTACAAAATATATAAATTTGAGATATAAACCTTTTTAACCTAAATAGCTATTCCATTTTCTTTTTTTTTTTTAAAAAAAAGGTAAATGTGACCCAAATATGAAAGATTTTGCAAATTAATAAAATTTGTATACATAAATTGTTCGAGAAATTTATACTTAAAAGTAGAGGAATACAATACCCTCCTCTATGATATTTTCCATGATGTTCTTTAGAATATAGAACATATAATCCTCTTAGTGTATCTCTCAATTTAAAGATCTTGCTCGACTTCCTAAATGATTTATTTATTGAGTTTTGGAAGATAATGAAAATTCTACTTAACTCTCTTCTCATTTTCCTTTTTTCCTCAAATAATTTTTCTATAAATATAATTATAAATAAGGACAAACTAATTTTAAATTTAAATCTCTATAAATGGAATTATGGATAAGGGTAGGTTGATTTTAAATTCAAATGGTTGTTGAAAATGTTGCTCATATCAAGAACTTTAGAAATTCTAGATAAGAAAATTCATCCGACTTCTCTCTTTCTTTTCTTCCTCAAATAATTTCTATAATAATTTCTTTATTTAAAGGAAAGGATAGATTGACTTCAAAATTCAAATAATTATTAGAATTAAAAATTTAAAATTTTTTAATTGAAGATTTAGTTATGTTATAATTGTGATATTACACTTTTTTTTTTTTTTTTTGTATTTACAAATGCTTTACTTCCATATCTAAATTTGCTAAAGTTTGGAATTGAAGTATAGCTTTTTTTTTCTTTGTTTTAATTTTACAACAAAAATCCCCGAGGAGTTTTCTAAAATTTTTAGGAATATTGTGTCAAAGAAATCCAATTTAAACAAGATTAATTTTTTTTTTTCTTGAAATGGAGCAGATTTATCGTAATGTTGTTTGTTTTTAAGCACAAATATTTAGAAGTCTAAAAATTTTGTTTCATATTTTTTGTAACTTATTTTATATAAAAATATGACAACCTTGTAAAGCATTTTATACATAAAAAACCCTTATAACAAACTTCATTCTTTATTGTATCAAACAATACAATAAATATTAATATTATGAGATAAATACAAATTTTTTATTTGTTTATTTATTATAAAAAATAAATAAACAGTAATTTATTATTAATTATTTATTATCAAAGATACATGAATATGAATCTATTATTAATTATTTATTATTAATAATACATATATATGAATTTATTAGTACTAGGATAAGCTCTTTCTTTCAGAATTTTCCTCTATAAAATATTGAAAAATGTATTCTGAATATAATTTTCTTTATTAATTTTTTAGTCTCTTGTATGTTATGTAAAGGAGAGTCATTAATTTAAAATAGAATCTATTGTTTAACCTTTTAAAAAATACACGAATATGAATTTATTATTAACAATACAAGATAATCAGTATTAGTATTATTATTATGCAATGTAACCAAATGAGAGAATGCAAAGAATTAGTTATTATCAAAGATACATTTACTCTTTAATATTCATAGGAAAATTATTAAAAGATAAGTGAATATAAAATTATTATTAATTTATTTATTATTAAAGATTACAAATGGGTAATCAAATATTTTATACTTAAAAAACTCTTATAATGAATTTTACTTTCCTTTATATCCAACAAGTATTAATATTATTAAGGAATATGTGTTTTTTTTATTATTATTATTATAAAAGATATATGAATATAAATTTATTATTAATTTAGTTATTATTAAAGATACATAAATATGAATTTATTATTAAATATTAATATTATATTATATAAACAACTTAGAGAATACAAAAAAAAAAAAAAATTGTACTTATATTTTTAAATCTTTTAAAGATACATGGATATGGATTGATTATTAAAGAGACAAAATACTAATTATTAATATTATGTTTATTTATTTTGAAGATACATGAATATTAGTTTATTTTTCATCAATAATACATGAATATGAATTTATTATTAATTTATTCATCTCTTTGATATATTATTATGTAGATAAATGAGATTTTTGAATTCAAAATAGAAATTATATTTTTTAACTTTTTCAAAGATTCATTAAACATTAATATTCGTTTAATAAAAAAATATAGATAATTATTTATTATCAACAAACACTTCACTCTTATATATATTAAGAAGTAAAAAAATCATGTTTATTTAAATAATTTTTTGCTTATTAAATTAATTAGTATGAAAAAAAAACTATTATAACCTTTTTAGAAAAGAAAAATATTATCATCTTGAGAGATAATTTTTTAAATTAAATTATGATTTTTTTTTTTTTTTGAAAAAAATAAACATTATCTATTAAAAATAAGCATTATCTAAATAATTTTTGGATTGTCTTGATAAAAAAAAGAAACATTATCTAAATTAATTAAATAACATAGTGATAGGACACAAGTGTTCATGAGTAAGATGATAAGGTCATTTTAGGAAGAAAAAAAAGTTGACAAACACTTATAAAAATCTCTAAGTGTTTAAAAATTGCTTTTATAAAGGAAAGATTCAAGGTAACAAACAAGATATATTAGAGCGTATTTTGCATGAAGAAAAGAGAGACAAAAAAGACAATTGGGTTTAGTAATAGAGATCTCATATAATAATCTAATAGAAGAGACCCTAAGAAAAAAGGAAAAGAAGAAACACTATATAGAAATCCCAAAGTATTTAAAAATTACCTTTTACAAATGAGAGATTTAATTTGACAAAGGAGATATAGAAATAGAGTTGCTTTTGCATGAAAAAAGGAAAGACACAAAAAGACAATTGGAAGTATAGTCCAATTTGAAAAAGCGAATGTAAAATAACGGTAATTGTGAAATTAGAGAATGAACTAGTAAAAAAAAAAATAATAATAAATGAGTATGAACTAAAAATTGACTATGGATAGAGGAATGAGTTGATACCGGTTGGGAAATGATATGGATATAGAAATAGGGGAGATGAATTAGTGTAAAATGGGGAATGAATGGAGAATGAGTAGGGGAATGAATCAATGTTAATTGGGGAAATGAACGGAGAATGAATGGGTTTTAACTTCTAAAAGGTCACTATGCATGAGGGGAAAGATTTTTTTTTTCCTAACAGGAAAATATAAAATAAATGGATAATGATTTTTAATATTTATTAAGGTAGATAATTATTAAACTTTTGCCAAAAAAAAAAATAATTAAATGAAATTAATCATTTATGTAATAATATTTAACTTTTCATGTTAAAATTATTTTAATTAAATTATAATAATTTTCAAATTTTTCAAAAAAAAAAAAAAAAAAAAAGAGTAATAATATTTAACTTTTCATATTAAAATTATTTTTTAAATTATGATCATTTTTTATAGAGAAAAATTATCTAAATCAAATTTTAAAGTGTACTTGAAAAAAGAAAGAAAAAAAGAAACATTATCTCAATTAAGTGAGATGATAAAGGCGTTTAAAACAAAGTCAATAACACCATTTTACATAAATTATGATAAATTTTTCCATAGAATCCTTATCTAAATTAATTTTTTAGGATTTCCTTGAAAAAGGAGAAATATTATTTGAATTAATTAAATAAAATAATGATAAGGCACAAACGCATTTACATGAGATGATTAGGACATTTTAGGAAAAAAAAGTTAACAAACACTTCACTTTTATATAGTATATATTTTTAAGAAGTATAAAAATCATGTTTATTTAAATAATTTTTTTACTCAGTAAATTACTTAGAATGAAACAAAAACTATTATCACCTTTTTTAAGAAGAAAAATATTATCATCCCAAAATATTATTTTTAAAATTAAATAATGATAATTTTTTAAAGATAAACATTATTTAAATCAATTTTTAGGTTGAAAAGAGAAACTATTAGAAAATTAGCTAATTCAATCTAAGGTAATCACCCAAGAGGTGGGTAAATAAGGTGATCGTTTTTTTGCGCAAATTTAAATTATTAGAAAACAAACACAAGATTTTATAGTTGTTTGGTATAACTCAACCTACATTCACTCTCCTCTAACTTCAGTATTAAGCTTGAGATTCCACTAATTCATAGCTTTCAAACCAATCTTTCAAGCAATACAATTAGATAATGCTTCCAATCAACTTTATTGAATTTTTTGCTCCAAACACCCTTTACAATCCTCAAGAAATACCTCACTCTTGAACAATCCTTCAAGTGATACCCCACACTTGAGAATCCTTAAGTGATACCTTATACTTAGATTTTTCCTCTTAAAAATTTACAAATAAAGATAGAAAATATTATTACAAAATCCTAATACAAAATTTATGCTCAAATGATATAAGATAAATTAGGATTGAATGATGCACTAATGATTTGCAAGTTTTAGAACAAAGTGTATTAAAAAATACTCCCCCAAGGCTCAAATATATTCAAGAAAGATTTAAAAAGATTAAGCTCTTTTAAAACAATGAAGGTTGAAGCTTTAAATAGGGAAAAGAAACCCAAACTAGTCATTAGACACATTTGGGGGTTAATTGGTCAAGCATTGGTTTGACTAGTTCACTAGACATTAGCATTTAATGCTTTGATATATGACCATTTGGCTTTCTAAGGTTCAACTAAACCTTGACCGAACCTCAACTAGGAACACTAAGCTATTGGAAAAGAGAGAATATAACAACATGCCTCAAACAATTGAGTCGATTCCTCCTTGCCTCAATCAAATGCATTGTAAAGTGCATTAAGGTCTCCAATTTAGGGCTTGGAGCCTTCAATAACTTGTATTCAAGTTCTTAAAATCTTTTGAACAAGTTTAGAAAATATTTGATATAAGGTTTTAATTAAAAGCATGAAATCATCCAATTTAAAAATATTTTAAAGTAATTTAATTAACTCTTGAATGTTTTTTGTGTATAAGTAAAAATATAATGCATAACGAACCTAGTGTACCAACAACCTTACAAAGAGATTCCATGAAGCTTCGATCTTGAAAGCACTTCTCTTTGAGGTCTTTTTCTTCTTCTTGATTTCCTTTTGACTTGGTTTTGTATTTGCGATTGCCATTTTGGAAGTATTCTTGTCTAAACACATTTAAAATAAAATATTATATCCAAACTTTATTTTGTTATCATCAAAATCAAGATTAACTAAACGTTGATTTGACATAAACATTATTTGAATTAGTTAAATAAAATAATGATAGGACATAAGGATACATGAGTGAGATGAGTTAGGAAAAAAAATTGACAAACACTTCACTCTTTTATAGATAGCATAAATATATATAAGGTTTAAAGTAATTAATAAGTAAATAAATAAATAATTATCTAGAATTCTTTATAAAAAAAAAAGGAAAAAGTAGGATTTGATTCACTAATATGAAAATATATGAAAAAAAGAACCTCAAATATTTTAAATTAGTATTATCTTCATCTATTTAAAAATAATTTGTAATACATACACTTTTTAGTGAGTCATCCAATTATTCCCAAAAATGTCGCTTTACTTGTCATGTCATTCAAATCAATTGACAACTAGACTCCTTCACGTAGATGTCTCCCTTCCCTTTACATATTTTATTATTATTATTATTATTATTATTGTTGTTGTTATTATTATTTTATTACTTGGATTTTTTTTTCTCTAGAAATATTATAAAGTAAGAATTTGAAAAAAAAAAAGTTTATTCTAGTATTAATAAGTTAAAAATAAATGCATATTATTGATAATAAATAAATTAATAATAAATTTATAGTTATTATATAATATTAATAATTGTTTAATATAATAGAGAATAAAATTTGTTATGAGAGTTTTTCATATATAAAATGTTTTACAATATGGTTGTACTTTGATAGAGTATAAAAATAAATAAATAAATTATTATTTTATATTAAATAAATTAATTATAATTAAAATAATTATATATTATTAAATTTATTATTTATTATTTAATAAACAACCTTATTACTTTTTGAATTTATAACAATGATTAAATAGGATTTGTTTGACAATATTTTCTCTTGAAATTTTAGGATAAATAAAAAAATAATAATAATCCTATTTAAATAGAATTTTTTATGCACAATATTTTCTAAACTTTTAGGAAACTAAAATAACAATATGTTTGTTTCTAGAAAAAAAAAATCTCATAAAATAAAATAATAATAATAATAATAGTAATAGTAATATTAATAAAATATTTAAAAGGAATGGAAACATCTAGAAGAATCTAGTTGTCAATTGATTTGAATGACATGATAAGTAAAAAATCATTTTTGAGAATAATTGGATAACTCATTAAACGTACATGTATTTCAAATTATTTTTAAATAGATGAAGACAATAATAATTTAAAAAACTTAGAGTTCTTTTTTTCATATTAGGGAATCAAATTCTACTTTTCCCAAAAAACAATAAGGTTTTCTATTCCCTATAGATAACCGAAAATAAAAAATAAAAAATGACTATTGAAGAAAAATAGAGATCCTTTAGAAAACTTCTTTTATCCTATAACAATTATACTTTAAAATTATAATCTAAGGAAAAATAATATATAATAATAATAAATTATAATAGATTATTTAAAATTTCTTAGAAAGATGATAATATGAAAGAAATATGGAAACAAAAGTTTTAGAGTAATTAATAAGTAGATCAATTATTTAAACTTCTTTACAAGAACGAATAATATAATAAAAGAATATGGAAAATAGTAAAAATAAATAATAAATTATTTCAAGTTGCACCACCATTCCTAGTGAGCACATGCCTGCTTCTTTCTTTTTCAGAATGGGATTCGGGTGTGGGGAACTTCCTACGGGTGTGGGGCCTTTTATTGACGAGATCTATGACTGAGACTTGGGAGGGAAGACCGAGTCAAACGGACCTTGGGAATTGTGATATACAAAATTTCTTAGCAGTATCGATCTCATGGCAGTCAGTAGTCAGAAAGAGACCGAAGCAAGAGCTGAAAGTCACCAACAAACCTATACCCATACCTTAAGAATCCCTCTAAATCAAACAGCGCGTGCTCAAAGTTTTACTTGGCCTACTTTCAACTTTTTGGAAAACTTTGGACGCATGATTTATGGCTCCCATTATTAATAACGCATTCATGTCATCAAGGACATCTTCAAGTTATAAAATAATCTTTTATCATATAAATAAAATGATTTATGAAAAAAAAAAAAATCTGTTATTATACATTTGTATATGTGTAAACTATTATTATCCCTTGTAAAATAAAAAATAAAAAATTCTTTTGGTCCCTAATTCCATTGAGCAATTAGCTAGAGTTAAGGAAGGAGAAGCCCATGTGGTAATTTCACACCTACCATTTCCTACAGAGCAAAAAAAGTCAAAATTTTCTTTTGTTCCAACTTTGAAAGGAATTAGGGCCTTACCGTGCATATTTACACAATTAAAATTTTCCAAGATGAAAGACACTTTATACAAGACATAGAATTAATGCATAAGATAGGTACTTCTCAGCATGACAAGACTAGGGTTCATAGGGTAGGTAGATTCATCAATCACCATTGTTAATAAACTTGACCCTCACGTTTTTAGGAAACTATACTTGGACTTCAATCCACACTGCAAGGTGAAGACTAAGGTGGTGTTTATTTTTTTAGTTTTTTACTTAAAGTAATTTAGTTTTAGAATTTAGGTTGTTTGTTTTTTAATTTAGGTTGTTTGTTTTTTTACTTTTTCATGATTTATTATAAACTTTTTATTAAATGGAAAAAGTCAAAATATATAGCTTTTTCTAACTAAAAAAAATAACATATTGATTTTTTTTACTTTTTAATACTTAATAAAAATAAAATAATATAAAAACAAACAACATAATATTTAACATTATTAAGTATTAAGGTTCTATTTAGAATTAAGTAAAAAAACAAACACCACCTAAGTCACTAATGCTCTGACTTAACAATGAATTAATGAATTCAGTTTTTAGACTTTATTTGTCTATAAAAATCATATGCTTCTCTTCTCTTAAGTCATACCTTTACTTAAGTCACTTTATAGACTTAATTCAAGTTGAAAAATCATGTTTTTCATCTGTGTATCTCTCTCAGGGATGATTGAACTTTATTTTACAAGGTTTTTAGGCTTCATGTAAATCTTAAAAACCATATTTGTCTTTCTTTCATCATTCAAAAACTATTTTACTTTGATTTGATTTGAGGTGATTTATTTCCCCAGCCATATTATGAGGCACAATCAGAGATTAATTATGTATTTATTTATTATTTTATTTTTATTTGTTGGAACTTCATATCACTTTTAATATTTTTATTCAATAATCTAAATTTAATCATACAAATAAATAAATAAAAAATCTAATATTAAAATCTGGTATGATATCATATAAGTTACCATGAAAATAATTTTTTTCTCAGGAGGCCAAGTCATTCCATAGGAAAGACTAAAGTCTTTCACGTTGGAGACTGTTTAAAGTTAGCTTGGGACTTTAAGATCATTAATAGTTCTGAGTTGGCAAGGTACAAGTTCATTCATGGTAGATTGTTGACTCATGGGTCGTTGGCAGCGAGTCAATGTGAAGAAAGATCATTTGATGCTACCCATTTTTTAATCCCAAGAAAATAAACTGAAAGAAAAGAAAAGAAAAAAAAATACTTTTATTTTAATAATAGCTTAATTCCCACGTGCAAAGGAGTCAAAACATCGATACTTATGTTCGCATTTTACCTTACATTATAAACTATATAGAATAGTAACAATAGTTTGTACAACATTGATTACTTATATTATCAATTAGAAGAAAAAATATAATAGTCTCGATTTTTAGATTACATCGACTAGAAGGGATTTGGGAATTGTACATTTCTAATTTTTTTTAGTGTTTTTCATTTTTAGATATACTAGTAGTGGAACACATATGGTGCAAGTGAGTGATGTGCTTATCTTGGTTTCACAATTCAACTATATGTAAACTTTTAATTTTTATTACAACAACTACACAAATCAATTTCATAGAATATCAATAATTTAATATTTTAGATTTTTTTTTTCTTTTGAGTTTATTATGTTGAAACTCACGTATCAATTTATTTTTTTATGATTATGGAGAATTTTTTACATATCATCATTTCAAATAAATTTTTTGAACTCAAAATTTATTATAATTACCCTACAAATTCATAAAATGTAATTTAATGTTTGAAAAAAATCAAATAAGTAGCTACTAGAACTTTTTTGAAATCTATTTTTTCATAAATAAAAAATGAGTCTTTCCTTTGAGTTGGGACATATTTAAACATATGGGTCCATAGTAATATTAAAAAATATAAAAAAAAAGTTTTAGAATAATTAATAAATTAATAAATTATCTAAAATTATAAATAAGAAAAAGCATTGAATCACCCAAAAAGGGTAATTAAATTTAAAGCTTTAGAGTAATTAATAAAAACTTCACTTATTTTTATTAATAAAAATTATTATAATAGTAAAATTATTGGCCTTAGAATGAGGCTTAAGGCTATAGGTTAAGTTTCCAATCCAACATGAGGACTAGCTTAATCGATTCCACAAGACACAATGAAATCCTGATCTTACATTCTCACAATAAAATTGAAATCAACGGCTAATGGTCATTAAGTAAGCTCCAAAAAGACCTACATTTGATTCCAAAAGAGTTTATCGGGTCAATTGGATTCGTATTAATGAACGCGGAGCAAGGTCGGACCGTTGAAGACCAAGACGTGTTTGAAGACTTCAATATTTGATTTAAGCAAATATTATGAGTGAAGTTGGCATGCGTGGATTGTCCCACTGTACCTTTTAATTAATGCAAGGCTATGGCTTGCCCTTCTTCATCTTCACGCCCCGAAGCTACTTTTATGCGTTTGGAGCTTCCAGGGCATTGGAGGTGTGAAGAGAGACAGTCTATAAGAAACTGAATGATACAAAATGGTCAGGAACAGAGTCCCCAGAGTACATTAATCATCCTATTGTCCTTGAGTGAAATATCCACCACATGACCAGGTCAATCCACTGTTACTGATCACTGTCGTTCATGATTTGAAGACAGATGCCTTGTTTGTAGACTTCACCATTTCAGTGAAACAAATTTTTGATTAGCTGATCATGAGCATGGCTTGTCCCACTGTACCTATATCTTTTATTGCCGTACATTATAAGCTGCCAAAAGAAAGTCTTATGCAAGGCGCTGTGGCTTCCATTCATTTCCTAATTGCGGCCAAGGTATTTTTATGTGTTTGGACATTGTAGGATGGAGGGGGAATGCAAGGACAATCAGCATAGCGATTTGAACACGCTATGAGGCTATACCGTATTGAATCATACAAAATGGCCAAGAACAAATTAAAGGCTAAGGTTGAGAGCTAGTGTTTGACATTTAAAACTAAATAGAGATGTTCATTAAATTCTCAAGGAGTGTGTCCTATATACTCCTCCTTAGACAACAAATTTACTCACTTATTCATATTAGATGCAAAAAAGCTCACCATAAAATTAATGAAAAGACACTGGAAAGGCCATTTAAATTGAAGAAAACTAAATAAAAATATATGAGCTAGCTTGAAGAAGACCTCTTGCCCTCTTATTTAATCATAATGGATCAATGCTTTGATTAATAATGAAATATATATATATATATAGCCACAACTACAGTATGAAGGAATAGTGGAAAGTATCACACTTCACTGACTAATAACAAAGAAAACAGAGATAAGAACTTACATAAAATTGAGTTTTACTTACTAAGACAACCATAGATATACAGTCAAATATTCCCACACAACTTTATTTTTCTTTATATTCTATCTTATTTAACTAATCAGGACACAGCAAACAGTACACCATCTTTCTCTACTTTTCTTTATTTGTCTCATCACACAGAAAACTGTTATCTTGCATCACTTACTGGTAACAAGAAACTGCTCGCCATGCTATGTGCAGCAATGGATGATTCACCACCACCCAAATAGTAGTGAGCATATGATTCTCTAAGCAAGTATGTATTTTCTTCCGGATTCTGTTCAGCATTTTCCCCAATCATTCTTATCATCTCTAGTTCCAACACTACTTCCTTCATTGTGGGTCTGTCCTCCCCTTTTATGCTTAGGCACCTTTTCGCAAGCTGAGCAACTTTCAAAATCTGCATATGGTTTGCATTGTTCACTATGCAATCATCGAGAACCTGAAATAAGCTGTTATCTTTCAGGGCAAGGAGGAAAAACATAGTTAGAATTCTCTGCTCCTGGGGTCTATCAAAAAACAGTGCTTTCTTTCCTGTGAGTAGCTCTACAAGGACCACTCCAAAACTATAAACATCACTTTTCTCGGTCACTCGGTATGTCTGCATAGACTCAGGGTCTAAGTATCCAGGAGTTCCCTGAACAGCTGTAGATAACTGAGTTTGATCCAATGGAACCAATCTCGAAGCTCCAAAGTCACACACCTTTGCATTGTAATCGTCATCTAAGAGTATATTGGTAGACTTAACATCTCTATGGATGATTGGGGTAGATGCTACAGAATGTAAATAATATAGGGCTTCCGCGGTTTGGATGGCAATCCTTAAACGAGTTTCCCACATAATAGAAGACGCCTTATTTTCATCATGTATGTGGTCGGAGAGGGTGCCATTGTTAATGAACTCGTACACTAGTAAAGGCACTTGTGTTTCCAAACAGCAACCTAAGAGTTGTATCACATGACGATGATTTATTTGAGATAGAATACCCACCTCATTTATGAAGTCTTTGCCTTTGCCTTGGCTTTGTTCCACCATGTTGGACTTCTTAACTGCAACAATCCTACCATCGGTTAAAGTTCCTTTATAAACTGTGCCAAAACCTCCTCGACCAATGATACTGCTCTCATCATAATTTTTGGTGGCTTTCTCAAGCTCTTCAGAGGTAAAAATTTTAATTCTTTCGGTAGATCCTTGCCCTGAGAGTTGTTGTCGAAGCTCTGAACCACCGTTTTGTTGAAAATTTTTCTTTTTGAGTTTGACGAACCTTGTTTTCTTCAAAGCCCAATACAGCCAAGTGCTGCCCCCCACTAATACGACCAAGGCAATTCCAATACCTAAATTAATACAAATAAATTGAAAGTCAATCACCATTTTTATAACCCAAGATTTGAAATTTCATAATAGGTCGTCTTACATAATGATCATCCTAAGAGACAATTATTCTAATGTTGCACAAATATTAATTAGAGATATTAAACAATATTTGAGAGAACTTCTATATGTGAGCTCTAGAGCTCTTAAATAGAATAAAATAAAAACTAGATTCTCTAAGTGTCTTACATTCGAAGCACACTGAAATGCGACTACAAGTTTTAAGTATAAATTAGAAGATTTACAAATTTTCAAGCTCTAACCACATAAAACTAATATTTATTGATTAATGTTAGAAAATAAGTAATGATATATAGGTGGTACAGATAGATAGATGGATATTGGTTGGAGCTGAGATAGAATTATTAGTAAATAGTAAGTGCACTGACCCATGGCAGCATGAATCACTTGCAAGTGATTGAGAATACAGCCTTCACCATCTTTTCTGCCATCTCCATGGTACCACATGGGGCAAGAACAAGCATAATTTCCTTGGGTATTGACGCATGTTTTTTGATTTTCACACATGTTGAGGGTGGAATTCTCACATTCATTTATATCTGTGAAATAAAAAAGGACAGGAATTAAGCCTAGTGTGAAAATATATTAATGGACAAGTGTAAATATAAATTCAAGTACCTTGGCAACCAGGCTCCAGATACGGATTCCCTTGGTAACCCTCTAAGCAGTTGCAAAGATAGCCCCAACCCGTTTTTCTCTTATTGCAGCTGCTGTTCCCCTTGCATGCGCGATTGGTCTGGTTGTTTTCATCTCCTAGACATGTCTCCTCGCCAAATGCCCAATCAAACACCATAGGCAACTGCTCTTTACTCTTCAAATCTCTTAGATCGTTGGAGGAGAAATTGAAGTGAGATTCATCCACAACAAAGGCATAGCCGCAGGGATTGAATTTCCAGATGTCACTATAATTCTTGAAGCTGCCCAGTGTCAAATTTATAGCCGACAACCCATCAGGGATGGAGGTCTGGCAACAACCATTTCCAGAGCAAGATCCATTTTGGACATCTGTGAGGTTGTTACAGAATGACATGCACCCAGTCCTGTAGCTTCCGTCATGACCTTTAAACCGACCTTCAAACCAGGCATAAGTGTCACAGCCAACCATAGTGAACTTGTTTCTGGTACTTGAGATGTTGAATTGGCCCGACCACAGTTCGGAAACACCATCGTTGAGGTAGCTGACCGTACTAGGACCGTTGACACGACATTCATAGCTTATGTAGTGCAAGATAAGCAACTCACCCCCGAGCGAAATATTCACCACTTGGAAATTGTTTCCCTCTGGAGATGGTTTGCCTAGTAATAGTTTAGGAGGGTTGAACGAATGGTTACAAGTAACCAGGAAATAAGGGCTGAGGTAACAGTGCTCATTTGTGCCAAACGGATATGGGATGATCACATCCCCACATCTGTCTAGGCAACCTTCCTTGGCTTGACCATTAACTGTTGCAGCTGCAGCAGAAGCCAATAGCAAACCTACTAGCGTAAGTTGCACCAGCATTCCTAGTGAGCACATGCCTGCTTCTTTCTGCTTCAGGATGAGAGATTTTGGTGTGGAGAACTTCCTGTGGGTGGTAGGCCTTTTATTGATGAGACGTGAGACTTGGGAGGGAAGACTGAGTCAAATGGACCTTGTGATATACAAAATTTCTTAGCAGCATCTCATGCTAGTCAGAAAGATACCGAAGCTAGAGCTGACAAGTCACCAACTTAGACACCTATACCTTAAAAATCACAATCCGTCTTAATCGAACGGCACTCGCTCAAATTAAGTTTTACTCAGCTCCTTCTTCTAAGTTCTCTAACTTTCAGGAAAACTTTGGATGCATGATTTATGGCTCCCATTATTAATAACGCATTCATGTCATCAAGGACATCTTCAAGTTATTAAATAATTTGTTATCATATAACCAAAATGATTTATGCAATTTATTTTCTATTATTATATATTTGTATATGTGTAAACTATTATATATCCTTTGTAAAAAAAATTAAAATAAAATATTTTGGTCCTTCTATTGAGCAATTAGAGTTAAGGTTTTGAAGAGATTGTGCTCAAGATTGAAGGAGTTCATCAACCATTTCCTACAAAGAAAAGAAACTCAGAATTTTCTTTTATTCCTACTTCTGAAAATGGGAATTAAGGCCTTATCATGCATATTTACACAATCAAATTTCTTGACGTACATGTTAGGAAAGACTAAATTTTCCAAGGTGAAAATCACTTTATGATTGATAGGGCATAGAATGCATAAGATAGGTACTTGTCAACACGGCAAGACTTGGATTGGTGAATACACCAATTACCATTGTTAATAAACTTGACCCTCACATTTCTATGAAACCATCTTCGACTTCGACCCATACTGCAAGGTGAAGACCAAGTCATTGATGCTCTGACTTGGCAATGGATCAATGAGTTCCAAAGTCATGTAAATTAAACTTATTTTAGCTTTATTTAATTCGGTTTTTAGACTTAATTATCTATAAAAATCATATACTTCTCTTCTCTTAAGCCTTACCTTTACTTAGTTAGTCACTTTATAGACTTAATTCAAGTTGAAAAATCATGTTTTTCATTTTTGTGTCTCTCTCTTAGGAATGATTAACCTTTATTTTACTTAGGTTTTTAGGCTTAATTTAAATCTTAAAAACTCTATTTGTCCCTTTCCTAGTTCCTCTTCACACCCCAAGGTATTTCTTTCTGCGTGTTTGGAGCTTCGTGGATGGAGGCGTGAAGGGACAATCGTTCGATAGCGAGTTAAGCACGCCAATTTATTACCCAGTGGCTGGTTTTTGAGTAATGAATACGCCACAAGGCATTGGATGATGCAAAATGGCTCAGAACATAGTCTCCAGAGTCAAGAGTGTTCACAATCAGCCTGTTGTTCTTGAGAGAAATATCTACCACACAACCAGCTCAAGAGACCGTTACTGACAACTGTCGTTCATGATTTCATCATGAATGAGATCGTTACCGACAACTGTCGTTTATGATTTCATGAATTGAAATTTCTCATGAACTCAAAATTAGTCTGAAACTTTTAATGCTTAATATTGTAGTTAATTTAATTTGTGAACACTTATGGAAAGATATTATTTTAAAGGGTGATAGTGTAAAAAACATATCCAAACTTCTAACCATTTTTAGCACTGGCGTATTTTAGATCTTTCTTTCATGAAGGATCATGTCCTCACTTTAGGATCCTGCCTCTTGTCTCTATCATCTTTATCATATTTATTTTATGACGCGTTCTTCAAAAGTTTTGCAATTTTATAATAAAAAATTTTACAATTTTACAATTTATGGAAAAAGTCTAGTACAATGGTTATTATTTTACATTCTATTGCTAAAAATTCTGTTATCTTGAATTGCACCAACATCACCAAACTTCCTTCATTTCAGACATATTTGTGACTCATTCTAATCCTATGTACTTTATTCTATGATTAGTAGATACAAGGCAGACGTTATTCAAATGAGTCATGAAGACATCATTACAAGATTGAAGTGTAAACCTTTACATGTGGGTGACAACATAGTTGGAATGGACTTTCATTTGAAGCAGTTAAAATCTTTGATAAAAACTGAATCAGATGAGGTTCACATGGTTGATATTTATGGAATTGGTAAAACTAGCTATATATAATGATATTTCATTTCAATTTGATGCTAGTAGCTTTCTTAGAGGTGTTTGAGAGAAATCCAAAGGTGGTCTACTTGAATTACAAATGACACTTTTTCAAGATATCATAAAGGGTAAAAGGCCAAAATTTAGTGATACTAGTGTAGGAATCAATATGATTAAAAGGAGAGACTTCACACAAAAAGAGTCCTTATTGTTCTTGATAATGTGAATGAAATTAGACCAATAAGAACACTTGGTTGGAAAAAATGGTTGGTATGGTGCAAAAAGTAAAATCATTATAACAACTAAAGATACAAGTTTGTTAAAATAACATGGAGTGGATATAATTTATGAGGTAAATGAATTGAATCATAAAAAGCCATTAAGATTTTTAACTGGTGGGACTTTAAATAGAATATTCCTTGACCCAAAGAAGATTTTGAAATCCTTTCACATTGAGTTGTAAAATATGCTAAAGGCCTTCCAATAGTGCTTAAAATTATGGGTGTCTTTCTCTTTGGTTGGAAAGTAGATGAATGGAAAAGTGTATTGCATAAACTAAAAAAAAATACCCCACATAAAAGTCCAAAATGTTCTTAGAGTAAGTTACGATAGATTGGACAATATAGAAGAGGAGATATTCTTGGATATTATATGTTCTTTCAAAGGGAAAGACAAAGACTTTATTTCAAGAATATTAGGAAGGTATGCAAAGATTGGAATAGAAGTTAAACAACAAGTTAGAGATACATGATTTATTACAACAAATGGGTTAGGAAATTATTTAACAAGAATGTCTTAAAGAGCGTAGGAAGCACAATA
The DNA here is from genome assembly GCA_030254885.1 of Vitis rotundifolia. Taxonomy (NCBI): domain Eukaryota; kingdom Viridiplantae; phylum Streptophyta; class Magnoliopsida; order Vitales; family Vitaceae; genus Vitis; species Vitis rotundifolia. The sequence goes on along the minus strand of CM058168.1, from coordinate 25,043,452 downwards.
ATGTTAATAGTGTGTTAACAATTAAAAAAAAAAAAGATTGTTAATAACACATGATTTATGGCGCCCATTATTAATAACGCATTCATGTCATCAAGGACATCTTCAAGTTATAAAATAATCTTTTATCATATAAAGAAAATGATTTATCAAAAAAAATTTCATTATTATATATTTGTGTATGTGTAAACTATTATTACCCTTTGTAATATATATATATATATATATATATATATATATATATATATATATATATTCTTTGGTTTTTAATTCTATTAAGCAATTAGCTAGAGTTAAGGAAGGAGAAGCCCATGTGATAATTTCACACCTACCATTTGCTACAAAGTAAAAAAGTCCAAATTTTCTTTTGTTCCAACTTGTGAAAGGTATTAAGGCCTTACCATGCATATTTACACAATCAAATTTCTGAACGTATGTACGTATTGAGAAAGACTAAATTTTCCAAGATGAAAATCACTTTATACAAGACATAGAATTAATGCATAAGATAGGTACTTTTCAACATGACGAGAATAGGGTCCATAGGGTAGGTAGATTCATCAATCATCATTGTTAATAAACTTTACCCTCACATTTTTAGGAAACTATACTTGGACTTCAACCCATACGACAAGGTGAAGACCAAGTCGGTAATGCTCTAACCTGACAATGAATTAATGAATTTCAAAGTCATTCGGCAATGGATTATTAAATTAAACCTATTTTAGCTTTATTTAATTCAGTTTTTAGACTTAATTTGTCTATAAAAATCATATGCTTCTCTCCTCTTAAGTCATACCTTCACTTAAGTCACTTATAGACTTGATTCAAGTTGAAAAATCATGTTTTTCATCTTTGTCTCTCTCTCTTAGGAATGATTGAACTTTATTTTACAAGGTTTTAGGGCTTAATTTAAATCTTAAAAATCATATTTGTCTTTCTCTCATCATTCAAAAACTATTTTACTTTTATTTAATTTAGAGGTGATTTATTTCCCCCATCTTTCAGCTATATTATAAGCCACAACCAGAGAGTAATTAATTATGTATTTATTTATTACTTTATTTTTATTAGTTGGAAATTAATATCATTTTTAATATTTTTATTAAAGAATCTAAATTTAATCATACAAATAAAAAAATCTAGTGTTAAAATTTGGTATGATATCATATAAGTTACTATAAAAATAATTTTCTTCTCAAAAGACCAAGTCATTCCATAGGAAAGACTAAAGTCTTTCATGTTGGAGATAGTTTCAAGACTTTAAGATCATTAATATTCTGAATTGGTGAGGTGCAAGTTCGTTCATGGTAGATTGTTGACTCATGGGTCGTTAGCAACGAGTCAATGCAAAGGAAGAACATTGATGCTACCCATTTTTTAATCCAAAGAAAATAAACTGAAAGAAAACTTTAAAATGAATAAAAGAAAAAAAAAAAAAAAAAAAAAAAAAAACCTTGTGTTTTTTTATAGTGTTTTTCATTTTTAGATATGCTAGTGGTGGAACACATATGGTGCACTTGAATGATGTTGTTTATCTTGATTTCACAATTAAAATACGTTTTTATTTTGTTATAGTGATATGTAAACTTTTAATTTTTTTCTTGCAATAACTGTACAACTCAACTTCATAGAATATCAATAATTTAATATTTAATTTTTTTTTTTTTGAGTTTATTATGTTAAAACTCACATATGAATTTATTTTTTTTATAATTATAAAGAATTTTTTACATATCATTATTTTAAATAAATTCTTTTAACTCCAAATTTATTATGATAACCCTAATAAATCCGTAAAATATCATTTAATATTTGAAAAAAAATTATTGGAATAATCGTTGTTTTTATCATTATGTTTGACAAAAGCTCAAATGTGAATTTATTGTTTATACTTATCTTACTTTCTTTCTGCAAGTCACAATTGCAAAATTGAAATTTATTTTAATCATTCTAAAAATCAAAATTTTAAAATATTAATAATTTTATGTTTAAAAATTAATTTCAATTATTAATTTATAATACTTAATAATGATTAGCATCATATCTCTTAATCATTCCTAATGAAATAGTTTTTATAATAAGAATTTTGCATTCTCATTTTATTTTTTTACTAATAATTATTTGTGTTAGGCTTTGGTGACCCGAATTCTTTTTTAATCTAACTTGAAAAGCTCGCGGTGCAACATATGTGATGAAGCTAAAGTTATGATTATACTTTTATTGTAACCACTCTCAACTCTCCTCTACAAGAAACAGGATTTTTGGTGACAGTTCCCAACCATCACCAAATCTTATATATCCGTGACCAAAACCTATTGTCACGGTCTTATGAAACCGTGACCGAGCGTCACAATAGGAGGCGTAGCTAAAAGTATTGGTCACGGTTTCCTAAGTGATCGTGACCATATGTTTCTTTTTTTTGTGACGGTCATACAAAAATTGTGACCAAAAGTTAAGAATACTTTGTTATTTATTAAGTTTTTTTAGTCACGGTCAACTAATAAACCGTAACTAAATGGATGTCTATAGTCATAGTTAATAAAATAATCGTGACTAAATGTAATCTTTTGGTCACGGTCAATGCCCTAACCATGACTAAAATATATGTCTATCATCACGGTTAATAAAATAACCGTGACTAAATGTAATCTTTTGGTCACGGTCAATGCCCTAACCGTGACTAAATAAAATCTTTTGGTCACGGTCATGCCCTAACCGCAACTAAATGTAATCTTTTGGTCACAGTCAATGCCCCGACTGTGACTAAATGTAATCTTTTGGTCACGGTCAATGCCTTGACGGTGACTAAATGTTATCTTATGGTCACGGTCATGCCCTAATCGTGACTAAATAATATCTTATGGTCACGGTTAATGCCTTAACCATGACTAAATGCTATCTTATGGTCATGGTCAATGCCCTGACCGTGACTAAATGCTATTTTATGGTCACGATAATTAATAACCGTGACTGATATTAATCATAGGATAACAACCCTATCACCAAATTTTGGTGACGGTTCATTACTAATCGTGACTAAAAGTACACTTATAGTCACAATTTTTTAGTGGCCGTGACTAAAATTTGTTATATTTGGAAATTAATTTTTTATAAATTCAAATTTCCCAAACCTGGTATAAATCTAAACAAACCCATTTTAAACCTGTATATGCAATTAAGCAATTAAAACAATTTCAATATATTACAATCAATTATCCCAAGCTAATTAAAAACTTATATATCAATATAAGTCATTAAATAAAAAAACATAATATAACAAAAAAAATCAAAGAACAAAGAGATTTAAATTTAGTTTTACATTCTAACATAACATAACAAATCAACCAACCAAACATTACATAATAGTCATAGAAAGCAAAAAAAAGTTAGGAGAATCTATTATATAAATAAGTAGCATAATCTTCAAAAAAGTTAAGAGAATCTATCATATAAAGATGTAGCAAAATCTTCAAATTTCTACTATTTTTGCTGAAATTGTTGCATCATTTGCATCATCTGTTCTTGAATTTGTGCTTGCATTTTTCTTTGCATTTCCATCATTTTTTCTTCAAACTCTTCTATAACTTCTTCTCGTGTCTTCCTTTGAACTTCTATCAACCTTTCTTCAAATGTTTCTTTCACATGTGAGAGTTCTTCAATTGCAGTTGTAAACTTTTGTTCTGCATAAGCATCTCTTGGGCGTTTTCAAGTTGTGTTGAAAGAATAGCTCCTGATCGCCTTCTACTAGTAGAACCAAAGATTGTTTTTAGTATATGATAAAAGAGACATTTGTCAAGCAAGGATACTTGAATGGGATTTTTAGGGTTTTCTAAAATAAAAATGAGTAAATGATAAAATTAATGACAAATAATATTAGAAAAGAAATAGATAAAAACACACAATGAGACTAACACATTCGATAATTTATAGAAATGAATTACTAATATTTTTATTGCATAAAATTAACGAGGGTTAGTTCACAGATAACAATAATAAAATATAAAATCATAGATAAGGCCTCACAATAGATGCAACATATGCATATCTTAGATCATGGAGATACGAAAGGGTAAGGCATGAATAAGATGAAACAAAATACAATAAACATGCTTAAAAATTCAGAATTGGCTAACAAGTATGCTCTCTAAAAATTTAGTCTAAATAAAATACCAAATGAGAAATATTAATCCTAAGTGTGAACAAAAGTAAAATTTGGACTTAAAATCCTAACTCAAAATAAACTAGTACCTACCAATTAAAGTTGATTAAAAAAAATGATAAAGAACATAAACAATTTAAATACCATGTGCCTTTGAGTCATACAATCAAAAGAAGAATTTTTATTTTTTTATTTGTGTATGAATGTATTTTAATACATGCTTCATAAGTATGGCAAATGGATAAATACCCACATTAAAAAAATTAAAAAAATTAAAAATAAAAAAATAAAAACCCAACTTTTTTGGCTTTGGTGGTATTGTTGGTTATGATGATGTAACACTGCTGAGCTATCCAAGTCATAGTCTTACCGTTTCAATTCTAGAAATATTGTGCCTTGGGGACCTTTTCTTTTATGAAGAAAAAAATTACTTGTTAACAATTTAGAACAAAAGTGTGATAAAAATGTGACTCTAAGATAGGAATTCGGGTAAGAAATTTAAAAGTAATACTTCCAAAACCAAGAAAAGTGATTTCAAAAAACAAGTCATGATTCCACCCCTGAAATTTATGGAACACTCACCATTGCCTTTTATAACCACTTCAACAATTTCCCATAACCTTTTACACAAGAGAGTGGGTGATTTTTCTCTCCCACTGCTGCATCTTATAGACCCTCTTTGCTTCACGTGAATCTTTTTCTTAATATAAGTTGGGGAATTATTTGCTTTATACTAACCAACATTTTAGTTAATTCCTTTCCTAATTAAAGGATCAAATCAAGGTGATGTCAAAGGGATATACACTAATAATTTGACATTTCTAAATGGGTTTAAACATTGATTACTTTTTTGTTCAATTTTTTAACCAATGATATCATGTCACCCTTTCAACTTTCCATTTCAATAGGAATATCCAGGGAGAAAAAGTGATCTATAGGACTATTAATTATAAAAAATTTTACAACTTATATGATACTTTGTAGTGTGATTTAAAAATAATTTTTTATTTTTAAAAATAAAAAATTATTTTTAAAAGTATATAATTAGAAATTGTTTTTATAAATATTTAAAATCTAAAGAAAGATATCCGTTCCACATATTTTCATAAACTTATTTTTAAATTAAAAAATAAAAATAATTTTTAAAAATAAATTTTTGAGTTTCAAAAAATAGTCTCAAATAGCTCCTAATTGGTTTACTTCAAAATCTCAAATTCATCCTATTACTATTCCTACATAAAAGATCAAAAAAGATTTAAAAATATATATATGTATTTATGAATTGATTTTTACTAAAAGAAATTAATTATTAAGACAATAAGTCATTAAAAAAATAGACATTAGGCTTTACAACGGCCTGTTTAAGGTAATTCTATTTTTAGCATTACAAACATGTAAAGCAACGAAACAAAAAATACTATTTTGTTTAAACTCATTCTCCTACCACTCCACAAAAAAAACATCCACCCACTCTACTCTCCCCCATTCTCCTACCACCTCATTAAATTCATACCATGTACCACTAATAATCACCATTACAAAAAGCCAATTAATAATTACAACAAGATACCATTGACGGATGAAAATTATTGGGTCTATATTTGATTATTACAACAAATGAAATAAATATCAGCTTTATTAGTCTTAACAAATCATAGGAATAAAATCTTTGTGTGCTCCCTTTTCCAAATAAATTAAAATTTGTTAAAATTTATTTTCTAAAAATAGGGTTTTTTTTCTTTTAATATCAAGTTTCTATTTGATAATCAATTTCGAAAACAATTCTTAAAAACTGTTTTTTTAAATCTATAGAACAAAAATTTATTAAATTTTTTTAATAAATTTTAAAATTAATTTTTATATCTAATATTTTATTTTTAATCATTTAATATGTTTATATAATTATTTTTTAAAATAATAATTAAGAAATAAACGAAAATTACTAAAAATCAGATGAAAATAGCTTAAACTAATAACTAAAAATAATTATCTAAATATAATTTTTTTTTTTTTATAAAAACAAAAAATAGAAATAATTTTCTGATTATTGAACTTATTTTTTTATTCTAAATAATAGGCTGCTCTGAAAAATAATTACCTAATATGCGTTAAGATTTTATGTATGGCATCTTTGAAAAACAAGATAATTTAATAATTAAAATAATTCAACAATATAATATAATTAATACAAATATTTTTTTTTTAAAAAAATAGAAATATTTCTGCAATAATCTTTCCCATTTCCTATGGAAAACAGGCCCCTTCCACAAAAATATCCCTAAATTATTGCTCAACCACTGCCATCCCCATAGTTCCTATCCTTAATTGCTACTGGTCTCTCAAAAGTCAAAACTAGATTTCATCTCACAGTTGATATTGTGCTCTTGAATGAAAATCAATCTCCCAATTATTACTTTGCCCCACTGAGAGTTTTATCCAAATTATTAATTTTGAATTCTAATTCCTCAATCATGAAAACCTAAATCACCATCGTTTGACGCATGGAAACAAACGCTAATTCTTTAATCATCACAAAATATGGCAGAAAAATCAAGCCACTCAACTCGTCCATTCCAAACCCTAATTCCTACGTCATAAAAAAGAAAAAATAATAATAATAATGCAGCCATTCAATTACTGAAAACCCCATTGATACAGAACCCTTACATCCATCTGAAACACAGAAATCGACAGGGGTATGGGAACTCACCTAGAGAAAATGGTGTTGCAGGAGCTTTGGGCAGAAGGAGCGTCCACTGAGAGTTAGTTTTTTTGGACGATGACGGAATTGATTTCGATTCACATTCTGGAATAATTGAGGCGATATTCCACATGTAGGAAACCAAAACAACATAAAACACAAAAACAAATAAAAAAAACAAAATCAAAATTTCAAATTCTTTCCTGTCCTCCATTTCCTCCGCAAATCCAGAAATAGATCCAAAGAATCAAACCAAAGGTACAAAAGAAGTTATGAAATAATAATCGTAATAATAAGAGCAATCGTTGAGAGAAATACCTAGAAATTTCTTAGGAATTAATAAACTAAGGTAATAGTGAAATCACAAAGGAAGTGGACATGGTGATTGAGCGGCAAAGAGAAGAGCGGCGACAACGTCGATATTGACAAGGCATGTGGCTATGGATTAATGGCTAGTTGTTACCAGATCTGTTGGCAATGGTAGAAGAGGGGAATAGAAAATGGGGAAAGGGAGAGAGAAAGAGAAAGAGAAAGAGAAAGAGAAAGAAATAAGGAGAGAGAAAGCAAGGGAAAGAGAGATAAAGGGGTGGCCGGAGTGATGTGGTTGTTATTGGCGTCGTGGGGCTACTGGCGGTACCATCGGCATTGGTGCTATCGACAATGATGTGAAGAGTGGGCATGTCGTGGTTACAATAGGCGTGAGAGGCGTGGGTATGGAAATGGGAAGGGATGAGTGTGAGAGAGATAGAGAGAAAAGGAAGAGTGTAAATGAGAAAGGAAAAGAAAAATAAAATAAAATAAAATGGAAAAAGGAAAAAAATAAAATAATAATGGTAATAATAATAAAAACAAAAAAATAAAATGGTTTTAAAATATTATATTTAAAATAATAATAATAAATAAGTAAGACAAATATGGGGAGTATAATATTGTCTCTTAAAAATTATGATTTTGATTTTGATTTTAATTTTTTATTAAAAAGAAGTTATTCCAAATAAGACTTTTATATTTGATAAAATTTGTACAATATCAATAATTTTAAAACTTATGATTTTGGGTTCAAATTTGAACCGAAGCTATTCCAAATGAGGTCTCGGTACTTCCATCCCAAAACAATTTCATAATATTTATACAACATTAAAAAAAGCCAAACAAATGAAATTCCTTCTTTATTTTCAGTGTACGGATCCATGTTTTTTGAATTCAAAAATCAAATCCACTCATAAGCCATAACTATAAACAATTTTAAATTAAATAAAACTATAAATAATTTTACTAGTAATTGTTCATAGTCAAATTTAGTTATCATGACTATTGATACTTTAAATATAATAAGAATTATTTATCATATGTAAAATCAAAATTAATTTTTAATTTGCTAACTCACTTGCATTTAAATTTTTTATCAAATAATATCAAATTGAACCATCATATTTTTAAACTAATATATTAAACTTTATTTTACTTCTCATTAAAACATTAATCATAACAAGAAAATTAAATAATTTTAACTAAAGAAAAATAGGTAACACACTAATTTGTTTCTTAACTTAAAAAAAATAATAATAATATAACTTTAAACTTTTTATAATTAATAAGAACTATTATTATTACTATTAATGATAATTTCTATGATATATGTATATATATAATATTATCTAAAAAATTATAATAGGTAACCCAAAAATGGTTTAAAATAAATAATAGACTTTGGTCACGATTGTGTGAACCCATTGACCATAGGTTCAAAATATTTAAAATAAACCTATATGCATTTGGTCACGGTCAATCAATGGCATGGCTAAAAGTCATAAAATATATATATATATAATGACGGTTTCACAAAAAACCGTAATTAAAACATTATTTGTTACACTTTTTGTCACGAATTATAAAATTACTGTGACTAAAAGTATTGGCACCAAAATTTCCCTCCCTAAATTTACAAATAGTCATGGTTTCAAAAAAATCCGTCACTAAAATACTCTCTCATCAATCCTTTTGGTGACGGTTGATAAAATATCCGTGACTAAACATGTTTTTTTTTTCCCACTAAAATTGATTAACACATATAGTCACAATTTTACTCTGGTCGTGACAAAAGAATATCTTTGGTCACGAAATTTGTGGCCGTGACTAAAGATTCGTCATTAAAAACCTTTTTTTTTGTATAATTATACCGCACCAATTTTTGATATAATGGATCTTCTCCTCCTTTGTCCATGATTTTTTTCACTTAAATTTGTGTGTGTTCTTATTATGTTTTTCTTATTACCTACTCTCTATAATAATTTGAAATTTTAAATTAAGGTGAAGCCTTTTTAATGAAAAGAGATAACATTTCTAAAGATAAAATTAATAAGTGAATTATTAATAATGCATTTGTCGGGGGTTTCCCTCCACGTGTCTTCCCCCAAATCAAAAACCCTTGGTCCGTCCAAGGTAAGCAAATAATTCGTCTTGATCAATCAGTCTAAACCAAAACAAACTCCGTCTGATGTAAGAAGAAAGAGATTTCCTTCTTTCTGGGAGTCAGACGAAATGGACAGACCAAGTCAATTGAAATTTCCAGATGGATTAACCAACACAGCCGAAAACTCTAGGCATTGAACACATGGATAATCACATCCAATGTCTGAGCAACGGCTTAGACGACATTTACTCCTAAAAGTTAATATCTACTAATTGTTACGAGCAACGACATTGACAAACGTAAATGCATAGTCAACTACATAATCTGAGACTCTTGCCCGACAACTAGCAAATGATACGAGTTAGCAGATTTTGTTTGGTATGATTTCCCAATTCACACAAAGATGATGGTGTTGACTCTCTTGCTAAAGCTTGATTTTCTCCCTAATGATAATTATTATCACAAAAAAGGCATGAAGGCACCATTAGCGTTATGGCGATGGTGTCATTCGTTTTATAAAAACCTCTCGAGAAGTATGAAACAAGGACGTGCATACAGAGTCATTCGAAAGAATTAGACCTATCCTTATTCTTTTTTGACTTAAGATTTGAAAGGGCATGTCCGGACTATTTGTTAAGATATCCTTTTGTATAGGAAAGAAGCACGTCTGACTCCAAAGAAGTTAGACAGACTCAATTTGATTGGTAGTGCATCAATAGCATTCATGTCATCAAGGACATGTTCAAGTTAGAAAATAATCTTGTATCATATAAGGAAAATGATTTATGAATTTTTTTTCTATTATTATATATTTGTATTCATGTTACTATAATCCTTTGTAAAATATATATAGAGAGAGTTAAGGAAAGAGAAGTCTATGTGGTAATTTTACACCTACCATTTCCTACAAAGCTAAAAGGGTTCGAAGGTGAAAATCACTTCATGATTGATACAAGACATAGAATGCATGAGATAAGGTACTTATCAATATGACAAGACTAGGGTCAGTAGGGTGGGTAGATTCACCAATCAACATTAATTGTTAATAAACTTGATCCTCACATTTCTAGGAAATCATTCTCCGACTTCGACCCATACTGCAAGGTCAAGACCAAGTCATTGATGCGGACTTGGCAATGAGTCAGATAAGTTTCGAAGTCATTTGACAATGGATAATGTAAATAAATCCTATTTCAACTTTATTTAATTCGGTTTTTAGACTTAATTTCTCTATAAAAATCATGTACTTCTCTTAAGTCTTACCTTTATTTTTATTTAAGTCACTTTGTAGACTTAATTCAAGTTGAAAAATTATATCTTTCATCTTTGTGTGTCTCTCTTAGGAATGGTTGACCTTTATTTTATAGGCTTAATTTAAATCTTAAAAACTATATTTGTCTTTCTCTCATCATTCAAAAACTATTTTACTTTTATTTAATTTAGATATGATTTATTTCCCCGTCTTTCCTCCATCTTTTAATCATATTATAAGACAAAACTAAGGATTTTTACCATTATAATTTTAATCTAACTCAAAATAATTATATATTTATTTATTTATTTCCTTATTTTAATTTTAAATCTAACTCAAAATAATTATGTTTTTATTTATTACTTTATGTCATACAAATGAGAGAATCTAAATTTGGTATGATATCATTTAAATTACTATAGAAATAATTTTCTTCTGAAAAGACCAAGTCATTCCATACGAAAAACCAAAGTCTTTCACGTTGGAGACAGTTTAAAAGTTAGTGTGGGACTTTAAGATTATTAATATTCTGAGTTGACGAGGTGCAAGTTCATTCATGGTAGATTGTTGACTCATTGGTCCTTGGCAGTTAGTCAATACAAAGGAAGATAATTTGATACTACCCATTTTTTAATCCAAAGAAAATAGTTTGAAAGAAAACTTAAAAACAAATAAAAAATAAAAAATTCATCTCTTAATAATATTTACATTTTTATTAAAAATACTGTCAAACCAATTTTAAATAATTCATGTTAGAGACGCTTAAAATTTAAGATGAGACTTAATATTATTAAATATTAATGGATTAAAATGGGTGAAATAATGTAAATTCAACCTCTCTCATATTTAAATTTGATTAATGTAAATACCCTTTACATTTGTTTATTCATAAGTTTACAAAATTATTATTTTTATAAAAATAAATAAAGATAATTTTATTGAAAATATGTATTTTTTTTTTTTGCATGAAAAAAAAGTGGAGGGTGAGATTTACAAATATCCCGATTAATTGAATCATTCTAGATGGATGGTTGACTGATGGGTCGTGCGCGAGCCGATGCGTGGCAAAGTCATTTGGTAAGGTCTTTTTCTATCATTAGTTGATGGCAATGAATGTGACAAGACAGCACTAGTCCAATTCATTACATACCCTTACGAAGAAGTTAGAACAAGTGGGTGGTGGAAATTTCCTCCATTGGCAATCTTGGGTTGGAATTTCTTCCATTTCCAATCTTTAAAAATAATCTCTCCCGCTCAGATATTTCTAAAATTATGCGCCAATTCAACCTTCAAAATACTTTTTCTTTCTTATTTTTTTATATTTTTTCTTCCCTTAAAAATTTATCCAATTCTCAAAATTTTTATATGGATATTTAAATTATATTAAACATTTTAACTTTTTTAATAAAGAATTATAATATTTGAAAAAATTTACATATATTTCAATTTATTTTAAAATAAATGTTAAATTATAAAAAGTATATATAAAGTGACCGATGGAATGACAACTTCAATAAATAATACAATTAATAATAAAAATACAAATCATGCTTTTTTTTTTATTATTATTGAAAAAGAATAATAATATGTAAGTAGATTATAAGGTATGTATGTTGATATTTTAATGAAGTAAAAAATTATATCTCATTTATTAAAAATTGTGAAATAAGACTAATTAAATTATGAGAATCATCTAAGAGATTGGTGAATTAGGTAATTAAAAACTTTTTGAAAATAATTAACTAAAACCATAAAATACATAAATAAGAGAGTACAAATAAATAAAAAGTAGAGAGCGGATAAATGCAAACTCTTTTATAATAGTTTAACAACCCGTCTATGTCCACTCTTTTCAACCTCTTAATTAAGTGAAGATTTCATTATCCAAGGCTTCCAAGACAAGCCTTTAAGTTTACAATTGTATTTACCACTTCCAATTGACACTACAATCTCTTTAAGTTTTCCACTTAAAATTTGATTCACTAAAAAAAAAAGTAGATACGAGTTTTAATGCACTTAATCCTAGTGTATATATATATATATATATCATAATATATATATAGGAACATGACTAGGTTGGATTTCAAAGGTATACTAAAGGAATCTTTAAGTTGGGATTCAACATATTTAACTTAAAAGTTTTGAAAGAGAGAAAGTAGGTGTTTATCTAACCAATGCAAGTGTTCTCTTATTAATAAATGCAATGAAGCTCTTCAGTTTATAGAAAACAATCTTAAACACCTCAAACAACATAAAAAGACCTCGATCAATTAAGCTTGAGTTCGACCGATTGATTAGTTGTTGATGTATTTAATGTTCTGCAAGTGACCATTAGCACTTTTAAAGTTTGATTAACCCTCTATTGGTCCTCATTAATTGAACGTCAATCAAGTGAGCTAAAACCTCAACCCACTACTAGAAAAGAAAGAATAAGAATGTACACTCAAGGATCTGGCAAGCCCAATCAGTTGAGTTGGCTCTTTATTCGATTCAACAAACTTAGGGCACCCTTGATTGGTTGCACTTAAAAGTGGAAAAATGCTCCCGGTTTTAGGTTTGAACCTTCCAATAGCTTGTATAACCCTCCTTAAAACCTTTATAAGTCAATTTTAAAAGAATTAGATCTAAGGTTTTGAGATAAAATGCATATTTGCTCACTTTAATGATAAAATGTCATTTTTAAGCTTAGGTAAAGATGAATGAAAAATAGTTTTGATGTGTATAAAATTATTTAGACCTAATTGTGCCAATGGAACCCATCTTACAATGTTTCCTAGACACCTTAAGTCTTCAAGTGATCCATTTCTTCATGTCATTTGAATTTGTCATAGGGGTGCTTGAGCTTTCTATGGAAATTAGCATTGAAACTTGAAAAGTTCACTTGATTTAAAATTATTAGTGTGTGTAACCTTGTTTTGTAATCATTAAAACATAATTAGAAAAACCCTTGGGTTAACAATCTTTCCCTTTTTTATGATGACAAAACTAGGCAATCTAGGAAAAAGAAAAAAAAATAAATAAATAAGGACTCCCACTCAAACTATGCATAAAGGAAGACAAGTGAATAAAACTCAAAGAAGTATGGATAGATGAAATATATACTCAAAACAAGGTAACCAACATTATCAATCAAAATATCAATATGACTAAGGGCATGAACATCTATAAATAGATCATAATATTCATAAAAGAGTAATTAACGTATCCAAGATACCAAAATAATCAGGATAAGCATATGATCAATATGCCCAGAATGCGCAATGAAAACATATTCAAAAGACATAGGTAAAGCATACCCAACATAAGTGTAAGATGCATCAACAAAATGAAACCTATGCATCAACATATCCAAAAAGAAATGTTTCCTAGCTCCTAAATATGCCTATATTAGTATGTCTCCACCTTTGGCAACACCAAAAGAAGGGGGAAAACCGGTAAGTCTCAAGGCTAGGGAGGAGGAGGTGGAAACACCAAGCAGAGATATGTCATCATCTCCTCCATTACTGTTATTAGTTTAAAAAAAAAAAAATATATTAATCCTAAAAACTTTCAAAGCCCAAACTAAGCACACTTTAATAAGCTTAGAAGATAACACTAATTCTAGTCATACTTTAATATTAAAAAGGTACCTAAAGTTTATAGTCAGGTTATTAATTACAAGATTAATGGAAATTAATGGACAAAAATTAATTTTTTTTTCTATGTCCAAAATATTAAGTTTAAATTAAGAAGTAATCTTGTAATAAGTTGTTTCATTGATATGACATGTTTAAGATGTATAATGTACCAGGGAAAATTGACAAATTGTTCCACTTGAGGTGAAATGTTGATTCAACTGTAATAATTGTAAATTGTCTACATATAAAATATTAAACCATATATAGTATACCATCACATAAACATGACAAACAATAAAGATCCTATCAACTTGTAATAAAGGTCATACATCCTTATTCAAAATTCAAAATAAAGACAAAAATAAAAATAAAAATACATAATTAACGACCACTATCAATATTCAATTTAACTTCACTCTTCAAACTATCATACCCTGTTGTGTTGCTACTATCACAACCATACGCAGCCTTTAAAGATTCATTCAGTAGGGACTCAGTCTCTTCTAAATTCCAATCATGACCTTCTACCCATGGCTGTTTCTCTATCAGTTTTAGTACTCTTTCTAATTCCATTGCAACTTCCTTCATAGTAGGCCTTTCTTGTCCCTTCACTTTTAAACACCTTGTTGCTAACATTGCAACCTCCATAAAATATTGAACATGTTCCTCATTCAGAACTTTATTGTCAAGAACTTCAAGTAAACGATCCTCTTTCACTGCAGAATGAAATAACCTTACTAAATGTCTCTCTTTCTCAGGCCTATCGAAGCAAATTACCTTTTTTCCAGTTAGCAACTCCGCCAAAAGAACCCCGAAACTGTAAACGTCACTTTTGTCAGTCAATTGGCCAGAATGAAAATATTCGGGGTCTAAGTATCCAAATGTTCCTTGCACCAACGTGGCTACTTGGGTTTGATCTAGAGGGACAAGCCTCGATGCTCCAAAATCAGATACTTTGGCCGTGAAATTATCATCTAAGAGAACGTTAGTAGATTTGACATCCCTATGAATAATTGGAGTTGAAGCAGAAGAGTGCAAATATGAAAGGGCCCCCGCGGTTTCAGATGCAATCCGCAAACAAGTTTCCCATGAAAGAGAAGATGTGCACTTCGTGTCATGTATATGGCTAGAGAGGGTGCCATTGGTTACAAATTCATAGACCAGTAAAGGAACTTCAGTTTCTAAACAGCATCCCAATAATTTTACCACATTTCTATGGTTGATTTGGGAGAGAATATGGACTTCATTAACGAATTGTTCAATTTGGCTCTGATCCGTCACCTTAGACTTCTTAATGGCAACAACTCTATTGTCGGGTAAAATTCCCTTATAAACTGTTCCTTGTCCTCCTTGGCCTAAGATTCTGCTTTCATGATAGTTGTCTGTTGCTTTTTCAAGGTCTTTGGCAGTGAATATTTTAGTCGCTTCTGTGCATCCTTCATATTTGGAAAGAAGCTGTTGTAGCATAAGCCCACCATTTTGCTGGAAGAATTTTTCTTTGCGTTTGATCATCTTTCTTTCCCGTAGTCCCAGATATATCCAAGAACTGGTCAATAGTATAACTAAAAGAGTTATACTGGTACCTATAGTACCAAAAAAACTTTTAGTTGAAATGCTAATCTTACTACAATCTTCTGAAAAGAAAATAGAAAAAGCTTAAGATAAGAAATCTTCCACTATGCTTACCTAGTATGATAATCAAGGGAAACCTCTGGGATTGACTAGCAACGAGAGTACAGCCAGTTCCATTTTTTCTTCCATCGCCTTCATACCCCTTTGGACAAGAGCAATTAAAAGTACCAGGTAGATTCTGGCATGTTCCATTACAAGGGCTTAATGTCAAACACTCATCTACATCTGAAAATACAAAATGAAAAAGATAAATACTCTATCACTATTAAAGTTGAAGTCAACAGATAGATACGAGGACAATATTCAACAATCTTAAAATTCTCTTATATATACTAGGAATTGCAGGATTTTGATTCAGTTCTAACCTCCCAAGTTTTTGGTTTCTAGAAGTGAATTTGGTAAAAAAATTTAATATAAAATCTTTTCAGTACTGTAAAATAATTTCTTTAAAAATAAAAGGACATGAATCTTTGGAAGCATGTGAGAAAAATTTATTTTCGTAGTCCGATATTTGCTTTCAAATTTTATAAGAATCAGACCAAGTAAAAAGAAAAAAGAGAGGGTTTAAAATTTGTTACCTTGGCAGCCGAGGTAGGGATTGCCTCGGTAGCCGTCGGAGCAACTGCAGCCATAGCCTGGGCCACTGGTGGAGTCATGACATTGTGTGTTCTCCTTGCACGCATAGTTTGCTGCGTCCATTTCTGCTTCATGGCAAGTTTTGTTTCCGATAGCCCAATCAAGCACCAGAGGAAACTGATGTCTACCCCTCAGGTCAAGAAGGTCGAGGGATGAGAAGTTGAAGACACCATCCTCAGCCACAAAGCCGTAACTGCAAGGATTGAAGCCTAGAACCTGTTTGTGTCTGTCATAGCTTCTAAGTGTGATGTTGTAAGCCCTTACCCCCCTGGGAATGGAGGTCTGACAGCAACCGATTCCGGAACAAGACCCATTGATGACATCGTCGATGCGGCCGCACAGTGAGAGGCAGCCAGTCGTGTAATTTCTCCCACGAGAACCCTCAACCACGGCATAGGTGTCGCAGCCAACAGCGGTGAACTTGTTTTGAGTAGTGGAAATGGTGAATTTAGAGAGTCTAAGCCAGCTATTTAAGTAATCATTGGAGTCGTAGCAATCATAGCCGGCCGAACCCGAGATTCGGAGCTGCCCCTGGAGCGATATTTGTAGCACCTGGATATTACTTGTGGTTAAGAATGCTTGTGGAGGACTGTCATTGGTAGTATTGCAGGTGATGAGAAACTTTTCATCAATGTAGCAACCAGGACTGGTGCCAAAAGGGTATGGGATGCTGATGTTGCCACAGCTCTCTTGGCAGCCAGGCTTGGCTTCTTGAGCAGTTGCTGCAACAAACATCAACCCAACAGTAAGGCTCAATTTCAAAACCCTCCAAAAATAGTCCATTGGGTGATGGGATTTAAGTGTTCTACTGCAACTCACTCGTGAATATCCTACCTTAGTTAACCATGTTATATATGCATTTTATAGGGATATATACTCTAAAGCGTTTACTGGGTCAATCAGATTCCTATTAATGAACGTGGAGTATGGTATACGCCAAAGAATAATAGGTAAGTAGCTATTAAGACCCAGTCTTGTTCTGAGACTCCACCATTTCATGGAAGTAATATCTTAAGACCCAGTCTTGTTCTGAGACTCCACCATTTCATGGAAGTAATATCAGAGTTTTGGGGCAAAACAGGCTTTGTATAGAAAAAAAAATATAATGTTTAACCCTTTTACCAAACTTATGTTTAAACTAGTATCTTAATTGTCACATAGAAGCCATATCATAAAAATAATATAATTTATTAATTTAAAATATTTAATTTATTCTCTTTTTGAGATGTAAAATTATATAATTTATTAATTTAAATTATATTACATGTAGTACTTGCTAATAGTTAGGGAGAAGGGTTTTTTCTTTTTTTTTTTTTCCACTATATAGATGTTTAGTGGTTTAGTGGGTAATTTTTTGTGACTTTGATAAAACTACCAAAAATTACATTTTGTAATAGATTTTTTCAAATTAATTTCATTAACTAATTTCAAAATGTATCTTCAAGGCATATATGTTGTGAGTGTACAAATAATAGTCTTTTTTACATAAAATTATAAATATATGCTTTAAAATAATAAAAAATCTATATATGGAAACTTAAAAGTATACTATTCTTCAATAAAGATAAATTTGTCAAAATACAAATAGATTAATATCTTTAAAATACAACAAATCAAATATCTTATATTAATCAATTATATAATTTTATATCTTTTTTATATACCATATAATTTTATTATTTTAAGATTATCAATTTATCTTTATTGAAGTAATATTAGATCTTTAAATTTAAATATATAATTTTTTATTATTAAAGTATATATTTTTAATTTCAACAATAATTTATATTTTAATATTTTTAATTAAATTTTAAAGTTAAAAAAAAAAAAAAAAAAAACTTAATTAAAACCTCAATTGACGATTGAGGTTTTAGTTCAAAAATAAAGTTTTAATTATCAATTACGACTTCAATTTAAAAATGAAGTATCAATTGGTAATTGAGACTTCGTTTAAAAAATGAGGCCTCAATTGTCAATTGTAACTTCAATTCAAAAATGAAATTTCAGTTGATAATTGAAGTTTTAACTTAAATTTAATATATATATATATATATATATATATATAAAATGATATGACTCTAATATACAATAAAAGGTCTAATTTGAATATAACTTTTGCAAACTACGAACTGCCAAAAGAGTTTAATGCAAATCTATGGTTTCCCTTTCCTAGTTCCTCTTCACACCCCAAGGTATTTCTTCTGTGTTTGGAGCTTCTTGGATGAAGGTGTGAAGGGACAATCGTTCTATAGCGAGTCAAGCACGCCAAGTTGTTACCAAGTGGCTGGTTTTTGAGTAATGAATACGCCACAAGGCATTGGATGATACAAAATGGCTCAGAACATAGTCCCCAGGGTCAGAGTGTTCACAATCAGCCTGTTGTTCTTGAGAGAAATATCCACCACACAACCAGCTCAAGAGACCGTTACTGACAACTGTCGTTCATGATTTCATGAATTGAAATTTGGGAGAATTGTGTTTTGGGCCCAACTGGGCCCAAAAATTAATAAAAGATCCTCCAAACACTTATAATTGATTGTAAGGATATAAGGTTGGAATAGACAAAAATACCCTTTTTTTACTTACACCCACCATTTTGTCTTTATACCACCACTCTTTACATGCCCCATCCATCAAATTCTCCTTTATTTAATCATTTTTTTATTTTTTATTATTTTTTAAACTCCTTTAAAAATAATTAAAAAATCAACATTATTTTCTATTTTTAAATTGTAAATAAATAAAAATTATATTAATGATTCAAAAATTATTTTGGAACATACTTTTGAAAAAAATATTAATTTAAATGAATAAAAATTATTTTTTACATTTTACAAGTAAATAATTTAATGATTAAAACAGTATTTAAAATAAATATATTTGCTATTTTTACATTTTACAAGTAAATAATTTAATGCTTAAATATGGGTGGTTGGTGGACCAAATGTTAATTTTTGGGCCCAATTGGGCCCAAAACACAATTCTCCCTTGAAATTTCTTTGGAGGCAATTTGCAAGGACGAAAAATTCTCGCTATACATCGACGAGGAGAACTCGAACCCCGAACAAAAGGCTCACGCTGCACTAACCGTTGGGGCAACTTCACCCTTAGTAAATATGTTGCACCAAATGTATATATATTTATATAAATAAAATATGAAAAAAATATTTTAAAAAATAAATTAATTATAATTATTTTATAATTAAATAAAAAAATTTATTTAATTGATTATAAAAAATGTAAAAATTATCATGATTATTTTTTTTAACTGTTTTTAATATTATTAATATATTAATTAAATATTTAAAAATTATACATATATCAAAAAAGCCAAATATGATAAATAAATAAATAAAAGTAATTTTTTTTAACACTTTTTTACTTTTCTTAGTACTTTTCAAAAATCAAATTTTTTATTTTTATTTTTTGTTTCTATTTTCTGTTCTTTTCTTTTTTTTTTTTTTTTTTAATATTTTCTCTCAAATTTTCTACAAATCAAATAAAGTTTATATGTATTTTTGTATCATTTAATTGAAGTAGATGAATACAATTTTCAAACTGATAATGGAGAGATGCAAAATATATATTTATTTTTTTATTAAAAAAAAAAAGCCTTCTAATACCTAAATTAAAAGTTTTGTAATATGTTATTAAGCAATAGAATTACATAGTAGCTGTCAGCCCCTTAGCCACTTGACTCGAATAGGGAGGAAAGGGCTCATGGGTAGGCCTTGCACCCATGAGAGCCTAGACAGTGAAGCAAGGATGGTCTGGAGGTTTGGTGGTTCAAACCCCAGAGGATAAGTGAGAAGGCAGAAGACAAGTCTGACAAGCACCGCGCGCGCACCACAGGCGAGCTAGACGCGCACCGCGGGCGAGCCAGACGTGCACCACGCGCGCACCGCAGGCGAGCCAGACGCGCACCGCGCTCGCACCAAGGGCGAGCTAGGCGCGCACCGCGAGCGAGCCAGGCGCGCACCAGACACTTGTGGGCTACGAAGTGGGTGCAGATGGGGGCCGAGGGTTAATATTGGAAATTATTTTATTTATTAAATAATTCCATTATGTCTCCTCAGACATTTTGATGTCTCCTGGAGAAACTTAGGAATCGGCCCGTATTGCTCTTTAAGGGGGGGGGGGGGGTAGGTGACTCAAGGGGGCGCCGAGGGGAGTCTTGAGCGCACCAAGGGGGCACCATGGCACGGCCTTGGGCGTGCCTAGGACACACGGAAGGCACTCGAGCGCACACCCACATGGGCTCCACGACATGTGAGGTGTGCACCCCGTGGCCGCAACGACACGGGGCCAGGTGCAGCCTACCTCCTCCCCGCGCAGGCACGAGGGCGCCTAATCCTTGTGCGGTGAGCCAGCTGAGCAAGCCATGGGCACAATGCCATAGTCTAGTGGGGCAGCAGCTGACTCGCATCATGACATGCCTACTCACAGCACAGGGGCGCAATGCCCTGTGCACCAAGAAGGGATCAGCCATGGGCGCAATGCCATGGCTCGTTACTATGGAGTTAGCCGGTCAGTGGGCTCAGCCGTCAGTGTGGGGAAGGCACACTGAAGCACCAGACCTGGTCAAGCTGGTTCGTGCATGCTGCCTAGTTCAAAAAGCCTTGATCAAGGCACGTTGGTGAAGCACTCGGTCACAAGCGGCACCTTTGGGGGAAGGAAGTAGCTTGTTAGGAGGACTCACCAGCAGCTGAGGAGATGGGCTCAAGACAAGGTAGCTGGTCAGGACAGCTAGTCAGTGGCAGCTAGCTGGTGCAGCAGAGGACCAGGTCAACATGCAGCAGTTGGCTGAGGTGCTGAAGGCTTGATGCATGGAGGTGGTCCACGAGCAGGCCACAACCTGGATGGTGGGTGGTTATGCAAGGCAGTTGAGGACGGTTCCAGCCAGTTGCATAACCACCCAAATTGGCTCCAAGCTTGAATTTTTGAAATTCAAATTGTAACTGCAGCAGTGTCTCTTTTAAAAGGGCACCTGCATCCTTGAGACGGGCAGAAGGAGAGAGCAATTGAGAGAATTGTGAGAGAAGGGTTCTCTGAAAGCTTAGGGGTGTAAGCTTGCTCTCTGACTCGGGGAGAACAATTTTGTAATCTTGTAGTTGAGAGTTAATACAAGTTGGGAAGGTTCCCGTATCTCTATTGTCCCTGTTTTGGTTTCTTTGCTGTTGCCTGGTTCCTTATTTGTTTGCTTGGTGTTGCTTTGGTTTTCAAAGTGTGTTGGGAAGGAAGGTTGGCTAAGGAACGGTCCTTAGCACTGCACATTCAAGTTGAAAATTTTAGGCTAAAATCGAGGGTGTGACAATTGGTATCAGAGCCCGCACCAGAGATGGCTGGTGGTAGTGCAATGGAGGCCCTGCGGGAAAGAATGGCTCGGATAGAAGAAATTTTGGGAGAATGGCCAGGTGAGGAAGGCTCTGTGGCTTCGTGGGCAGAAAACGCCATGGGGGAAATTCATGTGCAGAGGAGTATGCTGGAATCCCATGATAGTTTCTTTGAAGAGAAATTTGGTGGGTTGAAGGCCGAGATGCGGTCCCTGATGGATGATTTCAAGGGAACCCTGCAGTCATACGGAGAAGACATAGCCGTCCTTAAAAAGGCTGTGTTGCAGGGATCCTCTTCAAGCCCTGAAGCCCCTTCTTCCAAGGTTCGTGTTCCAGAGCCTAAGGGCTTCAACGGCAACAGAAACGCAAAGGAGTTGGAGAACTTCCTGTGGGACATGGAGCAGTTCTTCAAAGCTGCTCATGTTCCTGATGGCGAGAAGGTGTCCATCACCAGCATGTATTTGGCTGGTGATGCCAAGTTATGGTGGCGGACCAGGATGGAGGATGATGCAAAGTCTGGAAGGCCCCAAATCACCACTTGGGAGACTTTAAAGAAGGAATTGAAAGATCAGTTCCTCCTCACCAACACTGCTTGGGTGGCCCGAGAAGCCTTAAAACGGCTTAGACACACCGGATCTGTGAGGGAATACGTCAAGGAGTTCAGTTCCTTGATGCTGGACATAAAGAACATGTCAGAGGAGGACAAGCTCTTTAATTTCATGTCGGGCTTGCAAGGATGGGCTCAGACGGAACTAAGGAGGCAAGGTGTTCGTGATCTCCCTGCTGCCATGGCTGCAGCAGACTGCCTGGTGGACTACAAGATGGGTGGCACCATCTCCACCATGCAGAGACCCAAGTCAGAGGGAGGCAAGAAGGCTAATGCTGAGGGCAAGACTTCTAAGAAGTCTGGGTGGAAGAAACAAGGCAAGAAACCTGCTGCAGGGGGAAAACCAGTGGAGAAGACCACCAAGGTTGTGCAGCAGACCACCCAAATGATGGGATGTTTCATCTGCAATGGCCCTCACCGAGCCAAGGATTGCCCCAAGAGAGAAAAACTCTCTGCTCTTGTGACTGCAGATGACAAGGGAGACACTGACCCAGAGACACCTCCTAGAGTCAATCCGTTGCAGCTCCTGAACGTGATTCATGGTGAGACCCCAGTCCAGAAGTCCCTTATGCATATTCATGCAATTGTGAATGGGGTGTAGGTGAAAGCCTTAGTGGACAGTGGTGCCACTCACAATTTTGTGGCCACCAAAGAAGCAGCAAGGTTGGGATTGAAGCAGGAGGAAGACACCAGTCGGATCAAAGCAGTAAATAGTAAAGCTCAGAAGATCCAAGGGGTAGCAAAGAACGTCCCAATGCAAATTGGTGACTGGAAAGGTATGTGCAGCCTACTTTGTGTACCCTTGGACGACTTTGATTTGATCCTTGGTGTGGACTTTCTTTTGAGGGCTAAGGTGGCCCTAATTCCTCATCTTGGTGGACTGATGGTGTTGGAAGAGAAACAACCCTGCTTTGTGCAGGCTTTGAAGGCAAAAGATGGTGGCAAGAGCCATCCTGAGATGCTGTCTGCCGTCCAGTTGAAAAAGGGACTAAAGAGGGGCCAAGAGACTTATGTTGCAGCCCTGATTGAGATCAAGGAGGGACAGTCAGTGGAAGTCCCTAACTCTGTGGTCAAAATCCTCAAGGAGTTCAAAGACGTGATGCCTGCAGAACTCCCCAAGGAGTTGCCTCCCCGGCGACCTATTGACCACAAGATCGAGTTGCTGCTTGGAACAAAGGCCCCTGCTCAAGCCCCTTATCGGATGCCTCCTGCAGAGTTGCTGGAGTTGCGAAAACAATTGAAGGAGTTGTTGGATGCAGGTCTGATCCAACCTTCAAGGGCTCCATATGGTGCACCTGTGCTGTTCTAGAAGAAGCACGATGGCTCACTCCGCATATGTGTGGACTACAGAGCCCTCAATAAGGTGACCATCAAGAACAAGTACCCGATCCCCTTGGCTGCTGAGCTGTTTGACAGATTGTCAAAAGCCTCCTACTTCACCAAGCTAGATCTGAGATCGGGCTACTGGCAGGTTCGAATTGCAGCAGGAGATGAGGGAAAGACCACTTGTGTAACTCGATATGGATCATACGAGTTTCTGGTAATGCCCTTTGGATTAACTAATGCCCCTGCTACATTCTGCAACCTAATGAATGATGTTCTATTTGACTACTTAGATGCATTTGTGGTAGTGTATCTAGATGACATAGTAGTTTACAGTAAATCTCTAATAGAACATGAGAAGCACTTGAGATTGGTGTTTCAGAGATTGAGGGAGAACAGGCTTTATGTAAAGCCAGAAAAGTGCGAGTTTGCTTAGGAGGAGATTACCTTTCTTGGGCACAAGATCAGTGCAGGCCTGATCAAGATGGACAAGGGCAAGGTGCAGGCTATAATGGAGTGGTCAGTCCCTACCAAAGTGACTGAGCTGCGGTCCTTCCTTGGCTTGGCCAACTATTGTAGAAGGTTCATTAAGGGGTATTCAAAGATGGTGTCTCCCCTTACTGACCTGCTGAAGAAGGACAACCAGTGGGATTGGAGCCTTCAGTGTCAGACAGCCTTTGAAGGCTTGAAGAAGGCCATCTCCACTGAGCCTGTGCTGCGTTTGCCTGACTTGGACTTACCCTTTGAAGTCTAAACAGATGCCTCAGATAGAGCCTTGGGTGGAGTCTTGGTGCAGGAAGGGCACCCTGTTGCATTTGAGAGCCGGAAGCTGAACAATGCAGAGCAGAGGTACTCCACCCATGAGAAGGAGATGACGGCTGTGGTTCACTGCCTGCAGCAGTGGAGACACTATTTGTTGGGAAGCATCTTCACAATGGTCACTGACAATGTGGCCAACACCTTCTTCAAGACCCAGAAGAAGTTAAGCCCCAGATAAGCACGATGGCAAGAGTTCCTGGTCGACTTCAAGTTTGAGTGGCTGCATCGACCAGGAAGGCATAACACAGTGGCTGATGCCTTGAGTAGGAAGGAGGTAATTGCCTACATCACTGCCCTCTCAGAAGTCATCTCTGACTTCAATGAGAAAATCAAGCAGGCTGCAGAGCATGATCCTGCTTATGATAGGCTGAGGCAGCAAGTCAAGGAAGGCGTGATCAGAAGGTATTGGCTAGAGGGAGACCTCCTTGTGGCTAAAGGAGGAAGATGGTATGTTCCTGTGGGCAACTTAAGAAAGGAACTACTTCGGGAAACCCATGATGCAAGGTGGGCAGGCCATCCCGGTGAAGAGAGGACTCTAGCACTGCTAACTAGATCCTACTATTGGCCTAAGATGGGTGAAGATGTGGAAGCATATGTGAAGTCTTGCTTGGTCTGTGAGATGGACAAGACTGAAAGGAGAAAGGCTGCTGGATTGCTGCAGCCCCTCCCTGTTCCAGAGAAACCTTGGGAGAACATTTCTATGGACTTCATCACTGGATTTCCAAAGGTTCGTGATTTTAAGTCTATTTTTGTTGTTGTAGATAGATTTTCCAAGTATGCTGTTTTTATACCTGCTCCTGATGCTTGCCCTGCGGAGGAGGCGGCTAAGTTGTTCTTTAGCAATGTTGTCAAACATTTTGGGTTGCCTAAAGACATAGTCAGTGATCGAGACGCAAGATTCACAGGCCAGTTTTGGGTTGAGCTGTTCAAACTCTTGGGTTCAGAGTTGAAGTTTTCCACAGCCAACCACCCTCAGACTGATGGGCAGACTGAGAGGATCAATGCCTTGCTGGAAGAGTACCTCAGGCATTATGTGACCGCGACTCAAAAGAATTGGGTGGATTTGATGGACACTGCCCAGTTGTGCTACAACTTGCAGAGGAGCTCAGCAATAGGGATGAGTCCCTTTGAGCTGGCTATTGGGGTACAGCCACGGATGCCTTTGGAGGTGGCTAAGCAGAGGACTGGAGGTAATAGTCCTGCAGCATACAAGTTGGCTCAGTCTCGGCAGGAGATGTTTGATGAAGCCCGGGACAGTCTAGAGAAGGCAGCTAGACGCATGAAGAAGTATGCAGATCAGAATCAGAGACCCTTAGAATTTCAGGTTGGGGACAAGGTCCTCCTGAAATTGACTCCTCAGATCTTGAAGAAGATCAGTAGCAAGACAAGACAGAGGGGTTTGATTCCTAAGTATGATGGACCATTCGAGGTGATCAAACGAGTTGGGCAGGTGGCCTACATGTTGCAGCTACCTGAGAGGCTAAAGCTTCACCCAACATTCCATGTGAGTTTTCTGAAGCCTTACCATGAGGACCTGGATGCTGAGAGGGTGCAGACCAAACGGGCACCTCCCTTGGTCATGAAGCAATTTGATCGTGAGATAGAGACAATCCTGGATCATAGGACCATGGGACATAGCAGAAAGAATCGGCGAACCGATTTCTTGGTTCAGTGGAAGGGCACTTCAGAAGCAGAGGCTACATGGGAAAGAGACGTTACTCTATGGCAATTTGAGAAGGAGGTCCAGACCTACTGGCAGTCTAAGTCGACGAGGGCGTCGACTTCAGCAGGCGGGGGTGGGTTTGTCAGCCCCTTAGCCACTTGACCCGAATAGGGAGGAAAGGGCTCATGGGTAGGCTTTGCACCCATGAGAGCCTAGACAGTGAAGCAAGGATGGTCTGGAGGTTTGGTGGTTCAAACCCCAGAGGATAAGTGAGAAGGCAGAAGACAAGTCTGACAAGCACCGCGCGCGCAACACAGGCGAGCCAGACGCGCACCGCGGGCGAGCCAGACGTGCACCACGCGCACACCGCGAGCGAGCCAGACGCGCACCGAGCCCGCACCGCGAGCGAGCCAGGTGCGCACCAGACACTTGTGGGCTATGAAGTGGGTGCAGATGGGGGCCGAGGGTTAATATTGGAAATTATTTTATTTATTAAATAATTCCATTATGTCTCCTCAGACATTTTGATGTCTCCTGGAGAAACTTAGGAATCGGCCCGTATTGCTCTTTAAGGGGGGGGGGGGGGGGGGTAGGTGACTCAAGGGAGCGCCGAGGGGAGTCTTGAGCGCACCAAGGGGGCACCATGGCACGGCTTTGGGCGTGCCTAGGACACACGGAAGGCACTCGAGCGCACACCCACATGGGCTCCACGACATGTGAGGTGTGCACCCCGTGGCCGCAACGACACGGGGCCAGGTGCAGCCTACCTCCTCCCTGCGCAGGCACGAGGGCGCCTAATCCTTGTGCGGTGAGCCAGCTGAGCAAGCCATGGGCGCAACGCCATGGTCTAGTGGGGCAGCAGCTGACTCGCATCATGACATACCTACTCACAGCACAGGGGCGCAATGCCCTGTGCACCAAGAAGGGATCAGCCATGGGCGCAATGCCATGGCTCGTTGCTATGGAGTTAGCCGGTCAGTGGGCTCAGCCGTCAGTGTGGGGAAGACACACTGAAGCACCAGACCTGGTCAAGCTGGTTCGTGCATGCTGCCTAGTTCAAAGAGCCTTGATCAAGGCACGTTGGTGAAGCACTCGGTCACAAGCGGCACCTTTGGGGGAAGGAAGCAGCTTGTTAGGAGGACTCACCAGCAGTTGAGGAGATGGGCTCAAGACAAGGTAGCTGGTCAGGACAGCTAGTCAGTGGCAGCTAGCTGGTGCAGCAGAGGACCAGGTCAACATGCAACAGTTGGCTGAGGTGCTGAAGGCTTGATGCATGAGGTGGTCCACGAGCAGGCCACGACTTGGATGGTGGGTGGTTATGCAAGGCAGTTGAGGACGGTTCCAGCCAGTTGCATAACCACCCAAATTGGCTCCAAGCTTGAATTTTTGAAATTCAAATTGTAACTGCAGCAGTGTCTCTTTTAAAAGGGCACCTGCATCCTTGAGACGGGCAGAAGGAGAGAGCAATTGAGAGAATTGTGAGAGAAGGGTTCTCTGAAAGCTTAGGGGTGTAAGCTTGCTCTCTGACTCGGGGAGAACAATTTTGTAATCTTGTAGTTGAGAGTTAATACAAGTTGGGAAGGTTCCCGTATCTCTGTTGTCCCTGTTTTGGTTTCTTTGCTGTTGCCTGGTTCCTTATTTGTTTGCTTGGTGTTGCTTTGGTTTTCAAAGTGTGTTGGGAAGGAAGGTTGGCTAAGGAACGGTCCTTAGCACCGCACATCCAAGGTGAAAATTTTAGGCTAAAATCGAGGGTGTGACAGTAGCCAGCATGATTGCGAAGATTATGTTATTACTATCTTAAATATTTTTTTGGTATTAAGGAAACTTAATTGAAAGTTGGTTCTTGATTGATGGAAACTACCTTCATGGATAGGTAGTCTAATTTTTAAAGCCTAATTTTGATTTTATTGATTTTTTTTCAGCTATGTTTGGTCCAGGAAAATAAGAGGGAGAATGTGAGGAAAAAAAATAGAAAAGAAAAGTTGAAGAAAAAGAAAAAAAAAAATTTAAAATTGTTTTTAAATTATAAAGTGAAGGGAGAAGAAAATAAGAAAAAGAAATTAGAATGTACGAAGAGAATAGAATCAATTTTTATTAGAGGTATCTTTCTTTTATAGGGAGTCACAAAGACATATACATTAATATGGATAATCATCCACACATTCCCATAATCCGATAAATTCTCATATTTTATAACACTCCCCCTTGGATTATTATAAGAATATGCCTCATTAAAACCTTATTAGGAAAAACCCCATGAGAAAAAACCCTAGTGAAGGAAAAAGAGTACAATATTCTTTTGTATTATTATAATTGTCTCGTTAAAAACCTTGCCAGTAAAACCCAATGGGACAAAACCTGGACGAAGGAAAAAAGAGTGCAGTATATCCATATTATCATTCTCCCCCTCATGTAAACATGACTATGATTTCTTCAACATTTCAAATGATAGATCTCTTCAATCTTTGTATTCCAAAGTCATACTTTAACTTTTTCAATGTGGTCGAAGGTAACACCTTTGTGAATAAATCTACTAGATTATTGCATGACCGAATCTGTTGAACATCGATCTCACCTTTCTTTCGGAGTTCATGAGTATAAAAGAATTTAGGGAGATATGCTTAGTTCTATCACCTTTTATGAATCCTCCTTTAATTTGTGCAATACAAGCAACATTATCTTCATGTAATTTCGTTGCTTTGCCTCTGATGGAAGGTAGTCCACATGTTTCTTGAATATGTTGGATCATTGACCTTAACCATACACATTCACTACTTGCTTCATGAATTGCTAGTATTTCTGAATGATTTGATAATGTGGCCACCATTGTTTGTTTGACAGATCTCCATAAAATAGCAGTACCATTGCAATTAAATACATACCTTGTTTGTAACCTACCTTTATGTGGATCTGAAAGATATCTTGCATCTGCATATCCAAGCAATTGTTGCTTTGATTCCCTTGAGCAAAATAGACCCATATTAGTAGTTCCACGAAGATAACGCAATATATGTTTGATACTATTCTAATGTCTTTGAGTTGGAGCGAAACTGTATCATGCTAATAAATTGACAGAAAAAGTAATGTCTGGATGTGTACAATTGGCAAGATACATAAATGCACCAATAGCACTAAGATATGGTATTTCAAGACCAAGTAATTCTTCATCCTTTTTCACAAGGACGAAATGGGTCATTTTTCACATCAAGTGATCAGACAACCATTGGAGAACTTAAAGGATGCGCTTTACCCATATAAAAACGCTTCAAAATTCACTTAATGTATGTTGATTAATGTACTAAAACTCTATTTGGAAAATGCTCGATTTGCAGGCTGAGACAAATTTTTGTTTTTTCAAGATCTTTCATCTCAAATTCCTTTTTCAAGTAGTTTGTTGTTCTTGTGAGCTCTTCAGGAGTTCCAACAAGATTTAAGTCATCAACATACACTGTAATAATTGCAAATCCGATTTCTGATTTCTTAAGGAAGATGCATGGGCATATAGGGTTATTTACATACCCTTCTTTTAGTAAGTATTCACTAAGGCGATTGTACCACATGCGTCCAGATTACTTTAATCCATACAAGGATCGTTGCAACTTGATTAAGTACATGCTACGAGGCTTTGTACAATTTGCTTCAAGCAATTTAAATCCTTTAAGGATTTTCATGTATATATCATTATTCATGGATCTATATAAATATGTTGTAATAACTTTCATGAGACGCATATCTAGTCCTTCTGGGATTGCCAAATTAATTAAGAAACGAAAATGTGATTGCGTCCATGATGGGAGAGAATGTTTCCTCGTAATCAATACTAGGTTTCTATGAGAAACCTTGTGCTACTAATCGCACTTTATATCTTATAATCTCATTATTCGTATTGTGTTTTCGTACAAACACCCATTTGTACTCAACAGGTTTTACATCTTCAGGTGTTTGGACTATAAGTCCAAAAGCTTCTCATTTTGTTAATGAGTTTAACTCTGTCTGCATATCTTCTTTCCATTTTGGCCAATCATATCTATGTCGGCATTCTTTCACATTTCGTGGTTCAGGATCTTCATCATTTCTTATGATATCGGAGGCCACTTGGAAAGTGAAAATATTGTTAATAATAATATTATTTTGATCCCATTTTTCTCCCGTGTATACATAACTTACTGAGATCTCATAATTTTCAGGTACCTATGCCTTTTCAGGAGCTTTTCGTTCAATATGTGCCTTTTCAAGAGCTTCTTGCATTATTTGTGCCTCTTCTGGGGCTATAGATTTATCAATTTTAAACTGATTAATTATTTTTTATGGCCTCTTTTAGAATGCCAAGTTTTTCTTGGGTTCTCTTCTTCCGGGGAGTTACATCCTTTGAGCCAACAGGTTTGCTACGCTTTAGGCGTATCTTAGATTCATTTGTTAATTGTCCTATAAGGACATCAATCCGTGTTGGAGTATTTGCAGCCAGGATATATGACTTTGTCACTTTCTTTATATCAATGAATGCATCTTGTAATTGATTTGCAAGATTTTGCAAATGAATGATTCTTTGAACTTCTAGTTCACATTGATTTATAAAGGATCAAGATAAGTCAAAGTCAATGCATTCCAAATAATTTTCACGCCGTTCTTCTGGAACTAGCTCTTCTCCCCCTAACGGCGAGAGAATTGTCTAATTAAAATGATAATTTACACAATATATCATTCTACCTTTTAAGTGTATAGGTAGACTAGTAACTAAATAAAATTTTCTGGTTGTATAATGTACAACCATTCGACTTTTTACCCCGGGGGACCAAGTTGGTCTTACAAGATTCTTTTGGATTTATCATCGTATAAAGTGTCATTCACACAGAATCAAATACTACTAGTGACATAGTTAAGCTCTTCTGGAGCCTTTCATCAATCTTCTATCACCTGATATAGTATTAACATTGTTTGTCATCAATGTTGTGCAATTAATGAGACAAGAGTTTCATCAAAGTAACAAGTCATAAAACATTGACATAAAGACTTCGTCTTTATAGAGTTGAATAAATATTATCACAGAGAAAAAGTTAAAATCAATGGAAAAATATTAGTCATCGATGATAACTTAACTTAAGAAATTGTGTAAAAGCAATGAGAGCATATATAACACAATAAAACAAATATGAAAAGATAATTTAAAGTTATATATTTCTTAAATATCTCACACATCTGATTTTGTAAGTGTGGAGCAATTTATACATGAAATAACTAGGAAGTATTTCAATAATCAAACTAATTGTAGTGATGGATCAAGGTATGAGAGAGATCCATGTATCCTTAAGTACAAATAAAGAAAAGAATTTAAATGATAAATAATAAAATGTGAAATAAACTATAAAAGATGAATAATAAACAATATGTTCAAAGATGATAACAAATAAACATATTTGTAAAAAAACTAAATAAAAACATAATGTTTAATCATAACAAATATTTCCATCACCAATTAGACGGTCAATTTTCTCATTAGGATTCTTAAAGAAATTTGAAACATCTAAATGGGTTAAATCCACTTGGCTATCACTATCAATGAAACTCATTTCAACTTTCTTTCCTTTTATTGATGCTTGGTAAAGGTCGACCAAATGTTTGGGCGTACGACAAGTACGCGACCAATGCCCCTTCATACCACATTTATAACAATTAATTTCATGGTTCTTAGGAGGTTTATCTTGTAAACACTTCCCATTTTCTTGTTTTACCTTAGTATTATTCCAC
Organism: Vitis rotundifolia; assembly: GCA_030254885.1. Classification (NCBI taxonomy): domain Eukaryota; kingdom Viridiplantae; phylum Streptophyta; class Magnoliopsida; order Vitales; family Vitaceae; genus Vitis; species Vitis rotundifolia. The sequence continues at coordinate 25,011,552 of CM058168.1, read as the reverse complement.
TTTTGGTGATGTAATGAGGCTTTCCTTTTCTAAAAATTTGGTGAATTATTACTATAAGAACCATGGTATTGGGGATTTCTTCCACGACCACGACCATGTCCTCATCATTGTCCACGAGTTTGGGACAATATTGCATTCACTTTAGGGAATGATTCAAATCTAGTTGGACGAGATTGGTGATTTCTCATCAAAAGCTCATTTATTTGTTAAACCTTCATGGAGATGATGACAAAGAAAAATCAGTGTTTTTACGTGATCCTACAGGGATGCTTGATTTCCTTCTTTGATCATAACTCCAAAATTTATTGACAATTTTGTTTTGAATAACTTTTGGTTATGCAAGAGAATTAGAAATTGTATGCATAGCTTCTGGCTATGAAACTATTGTTAATAAAAATTATTTTCCATAATTCTTGTTGTGAAAAATAATTGAATAAAAATTAAAAATTAAAAGTCAATATTTTTCATAACTTTGAATTATGATCATTTTGTTAAAACAAGAAAATATGCAAATTTGTATATAGCTTCAGGCTATGAACTATTTATGTATAACTTCTAATTACACAATATAATTAAAAGAAATTAAAGAAATTAAAAGTTAATATCTTTCATAGCTTCAGGCCATGATTATTTTGTCAAAACAAGAAAATATTTAAATTTGTATATAGCTTCAAGTTATGAACTATTTTTTATATAAATTTGTATATAGTTTCAGGTTATGAACTATTCATTGGGTAGATTTGTGCATAGCTTCGGGTTATGAACTTTCATTATGTAGATTTGTACATAGCTTCAGGTTATGAACATTTATTTATTTATTTATTTATTTATTTTATAGTTTTTAGTTATAATATTGTTTGGTATAACTTCCAATTATACAGTATAATTAAAAATAAATAATTAGGGATCATATACATAACTTCTGGTCATGTATCTGTAATTCTATAATTTTTCCCTATAACTTCTGGTTATAGGAATTGCACATATTTTTCATAACTTCTAGTTATAGGGGTTGTACATATTTTTTATAACTTCTGGTTATGAATTTACCTTATAATTTATAATTTATCCCATAATTTATGGCTTTAGAGATTATACATATTTTTCATAACTTTTGGTTATGAATTCACCTTATAATTTATGTATTCAAATAAAATAAGTGAAAATAGAGAGTCAAAGGGTGATAAAGTAGAAAATCATGATATAAGTTTATCACATACATTTTTGTGAGAAAGAAAATAAAAAAGAGAAAAAAAGTCTTTCTATTTCTCTAAAAAAGAGAACATTTTTCTATTTCTTTGAATAGAGAAAAATCTTTCTATTTCTTTTGTAGAGACTAGTCGTGCTGCTAACGTGTTGTAAAATTATAAAGTGAATGGAGAAGAAAATAAGAAAGAGGGAGAAGAAAATAAGAAAGAGAAATTAGAATGTAGGAAGAGAATTGAATCAATTTTCATTTGAGGTATCTTCCTTTTATAGGGAGTCACAAAGAGATATATATCAATATGGATGATCATCCACAAATTCCCATAATTCGATAAATTCTCATATTCTATAACAAAAATCGATAAATTATTTTATATGTTACTTCAAATTCATTTTACTTATTTTTCTTTTTTTATATAAAAATTAAATAATTTAAAAATGTATAAATTTCTATTTAATTTTAATTATATTTTTTTTTCCTATTTTTTATGTTGAAACTAAATATGAATTTTTTATTTTTTACTTTTTTACATTATTTTTCTTCTATTAACTTTTTCCGGAACCAAACATACCCTTAATTTTGGAAAGGTTAGCCATGTAAATGCAAATCAACAAGACTGAAGTCTTGTGTGAAGACACTATCATTCAATTGAAACAGATTATTAATGAACTGAGCAGGGTATTGCCCATGCATAAGTTGACGTCAACCACGCAAATTCTACAACAAGTTGACGTCAACATGAAAATTCTATGATATTTTCAAATAATAGCGAAAAATCAGGAAATTCAAAAGAATATACAAAAGGACGTGGATTTGTTGAAAAAATCGGATGCATAGTTGAAAAATCCTCCATGCGTCAGTGAAAAATGGCGATTAATCGGTTAAAAAATGGGAGATTATTTTAATGAATATTTTCCATTTTTTATTTTTTATTTTAAATTTATATTATCTTTTTATTTTATATAATCCTTTTATTCTTTTATTACTTTTCATATTTATCACATTCATTATATTTTTAAAAATTGCCTATCACTTCACTCTTATTTTTTTTTTTTTTATATTTATCCTTTTAATATTAGTATTGTTTATTTTTAATGTTTTTATTTTAAGAATAGTAAAAGGATAAATTTATTCAAAAATAAAAAAAAATATCAAAACAATTAATGAAGTTATAATATTTTATAAAATATAATTTTAATTAAAATTAATTTGATACAATAAATTATTAACATCAATGATATACATGAAAACTTTAACATGACCCCACATACAACAAGTCCCTCTTAGAATAACATAACATATGATAATGCATGCTTTCAGATCTGAAAGAAGCTTATTTCAATTGGTTTAGTAAGAGATTCCTACACCTTCTAAAAACTTTTAACTCTGTGTTATTAAGAAATATCTACCGCAAGCTCACATGGAAAGAGTTAATAGTGTTAATGGTTCAAATCTTAAGACCAACACATTACAATCAATCTATTGCTTCATCAAACTTCACAAGAAAAAAGAGACCGATTTGTATCCTGCAAAAGGCACTCGCATTCAAAATGGAAGGCATAAAGAAGCAAAAATGTCTTGAACAAAAGTATCATTCAGTCCAAAAAGGGAAAAAAAAAATTCTATTCTAGTATTAGCTAAATAGCTTCATAAAGTTAATTATAGAATAAGAGAGTGAAGGAGGGGGAGAGAAAGAGAGAGAGAGATAACCCTAATTGTAGTGACTTCAACTTTATATTTAGCCTTTTATTGAGATCAACAAAGTTAAAAACAAGAGCAAAATGAGAACCTGACAAAAATTGGACAAAATTCTAAATTCAAGACCAATTCAAATGAAAATTTTTGAAGAGAAAATAAAGTGAGAACCAAACATGGCCTAAGCAATTCTAAAAGGGTATGGTGCTATATCAAAACTAACAAACTAAACCTTTATAATCTGTCTAGAGTAAAACTTGAACGTAGTAGTGCTCCAAGGTTATCAAGTTTGCTTTACAAAACTATGCTTTAGAAGTAGTAAAGATTTTGAAGAAACAAGAGCAAATTTTTCACAATGAGGTCTTTGGAATTATTATAATGAGTCCCTGGAAATTGCCTATTTATAAACCCCCTAAAATCTAATGATAATTAAAAGAAAAAGAAGACAATGTGAAGTCAATTTCATAAATATTATGACCATTATACAATCTACATGCACCAACATCATCAACTTAACATCAGAAAATTAATACCTAGACATCAAAGGAAATTAATTGATACACTTGGGAACATCTTGCACTCTAGTAAAATTCAATATTTTGAGTTATACTATGGTACATTTCAAAGCCTTATTTGCAATAATAAGCCCAAGCATAGATGCATCTCAAAATAATCCAACTCAAAAACCCATTGAAATAACATTTGGTATACCATACCAAAAATATACATACAATTTTGGAAACTTGTGTTTTAGGGCCCTTATTTATAAAATATATGGTATTCAGACCCAAAGTTTATGAAATATGGAAAGTAATCATTAATGGACAAAATAATTTTAGAATTGTGCACTCTGTGCTGAGTCAATTTTATCTGCCCAAATTGCCCCCGATGTCTTTTGCATCAGTAGCCAAATAGCCTCCATGTCATACTTAGATAAAAAAATAAAAAATTGTGAAACTTGACAATTGTAGAAAAAACCGCTCGACTCGACTTTGGCTGTCCCATTCTTTCTCTTTCATTTTAGCAAAAAAAACCTTGAGCCTATTGACATCTAACTTTCTTCTCAAAAACTTCTGTAGCCCTAAATTTGCATTTTAGTTTGTCAGCAACCAAATTTGAGATTTTTCCTAAGCCGAAATCTAAAAAACTTGCCATTTCAGAAGGTCATTTGAAATATGAATCGACCAAAACCTTCATGTCCAACAAACCGAATTGATACCCATCTTCTCGGATTCTCAGACTTCTCTGTTTGTCTCTTAACGTCCTAAGTAGCTGAAGGTGATGCCCATCTTTCCAATACCTTGAAGTAAACCGAATGGGAGGCATATCTTGTTGTTGCGTCATCAAAGTTGGAATTTTGTTAAGGTTTCTCGAAATGGAACTAGAGTTTTCCCTCTTGTGCGTGTTTTTCGATTAATTAATCATAGGTGAGTTCTCATTTACAGGTTTTTTGGATGATGCAAACATCTTAGGGTTTCAAGTGTTTTATTTTGGGGTTTCTTGTATTTAGCTTCATTTTCAGTAGAATGTAATATAGGATAAATTTGTTTTGGTTAAAGATATGTTTGTATTTAGAGATTTTTTTTTTTTTTCTCGCTTTCCAGGAATTGTGTTGTCGTCAGATTTTTTAGGAAATTGGTTCATCTATATTACTACTAGTCGATGGAAATTTTCTTTCAATTTTAATGGTATATATGAGAATTACTACTAGCAACTAAACAGATTATTTGTTTGGTCGTTTGTCATTGTTATTGCTTTACTAATTTTGAATACTGATTTCATTGTGTGTATGTTGTTATTGTTTTGTCCTTTGTCTTTGCATGAGAGAATTGAATGTATTTTGTTATCGTTATTATTTTATGAATTTGATTTGAGACATGATAAAATGATAGCAGTAAGCATCTAAAAGATGAACGTTGACTACAAATTTGGGATGAAAAATAAGTGATAGCTTTGTGAAGTGTTGGTCATGCCTTAGTTTATTTGCATAATTTATTTATTTTTGAATTTTCTAATTTATATTTGAATTGTTTAATGCGTTGTTGAGCTAAGAATTGGTATGCATTTTTTCTAAGTTATGTTTTCGAGACCATATTACATTCCTAAGTCTTTAAAATTGAGATGAGTATAGTTTTGTATTTGTCTTTTTATGAGTGGAAAACCGTATTGTATCTATGGCTTAGAAGAAACTCCATTAGTGATGTATGTGAAGAATTGTGGTGATGGTGTTGTGAAAAGTTCGTGTAACAGAAAATTAAGTGTTCAAAATTGAAGGAGAGAATGAATAAAGTAGACAACACCCCATATGGTAGAAACGCATGAAGAACATGATACCCAACTATAGTCAACGCATTAATGCTTTTTTGATAGCTGTTTTGGATTTCGTGGTATTGCAACATATATTTGAAGACATGATAAATGAAATGGGTTGATTGTTTTGTAGGTTAATTTTTTTTTCATGAGAAGAGAGAAGGAAAGAAAATAAACTCATAAAGGAAATTTTGTAGAAAATGAAATGAATGTGTAAGATGAATCAATCGAGAGTGATAATTAGAGATGAGATGTGATTGAAATTGAGAAGTAAAGAGTACTGGCCTAATATGAGACTCATAGAGACATAAGTGTGCATGACATTTGTTACTACTAGTCTCATTTATGAACTGAGAAAGAGTTCTAATATTGCAATGATGGATGTGCCATTAATGTCAACAAGAGAAGGAATAAGTAAGGAAAACATACCTGGAAGCGGAAAATTAATAGATCTTTTGTCTTGGAGACAAAAGAATGAGGACAACATCAGCATCACAAAGCTTCCCTCTTGAAGAGAACGTTCTTCCACTGCATTTTGTCGCTTTTAATGTAGTTTCATTTAAATTCTAATTATTTTTAAACCATATTCGAAGATGTTATTGAATGTGTTTAAACTAATACATCTTACTCTCCTTTCACAACTTTTCTACATGACAAATTTTTATATGCCCTTTGTAACGATTGATGTGACTATGTCGTTACTTGCAGCTTGGAGTGATGACTTAATCAAAAGACGGTTATCAACTAAAATTGCCACATTTGGCTATTATGGTCATGTCCATGTAAGCTCCAACTCTGCACTTATTTCCTTATCAGAAATTTCTTATCCAAGTTAACTCTGTATAAAATTAAATATTCTCATTTATGTTTAACTACCCCTTGCAGGCTCAACAGCTACCAGAGTCTGCTAGCTACTTGCATGCATCGACAATAGGTGGGACGTCCTTGGCTTGTGATAATGCTACTGAGGTTGTAGATGTCTTCATTGATATCAAAGCTTACATACACATAGTTGTATCATAGTAAGGCAATTTTTTTTCCCTCATTGCAAACATTCAATTTTTGTTTATAAATTTTTTCCTCCATTTCTTAGGTAATTCAAGCACGTATGATTTTGAAACTATGTTGAGATTAGCCTCGTCACTAGCCCAAGATGTTGGTACATTATGTTCCCGCCAGTTTAGATCGCAATACCGATATTCAGCTACTCCAGCCCGGCCTTTAGACCAAGTCCAAGAAGAACCAACTGCTATGACAGGCAACATTCAGCCTTTAACTGAAGAATTTTTTGAACAACCCAGTCTACCATCATCACCGCATTCTCCAACTGAAATGCATGATTCTGCCATTGACCATGGTCCCTCATCATTGCACCCAGAGTCCCATGACCAATCCTATCCTTATCCGGACTTGGAGGTTGTAGAAGAGGTCCAAATTGTTGGCACTATAGCTAGTCACAACCATTCAAACATACCAACGTCTAGTTGCAAATATAAGCGGATTGGTAGGCGGATTGTGAAGAGGCTTGCCATTTGTAAATCTTCCTTTGTCGATCAATGCCTTAAACTGTTCCCAAAACTATCATATCAGGATAGACTTATTATTGATTTTTCTTTGGCTGAGGATGCTGATCTCAGGTAGTTTTTTTATTTCATTTCCAACCCTAGGTAATGTGCACAAATATGGCTCTACTTCATGGTTTAACAGAATCCTTTATGACATTACAACGAGGTTGTATGTGATATGCACAGGATGTTCATTACAAGGTCTGAGCTCTCTTCTCTAAATGAAGGTTGTTGGGTGAATAGCATTGTAAGTTACTAATCCTCTAGCTTCCTCAATAACCAATTAATATTTCATATCAATAACAGATGCATTAAAGTTGGCTAATAATTGAGTAATATTTTTTTATATATTTCAAATTATTGTTGTTATGTCCCCCATGTTGAATACTAACCAACCACATCTACCGCGTTGCCACTATTTTGATCCTTCTTTTTCGGTGCACACTCTACGAGACTTATGCATTACATGTTAGAAAAGTAAATTGTATTCATTTTTGTTATTATTGACTAATCCCAAACTTGAACAGGTGGTTCTTAGCAACCTTCTACTGAAAGCCAAAAAAAAGAAATAATTGACAAATCTCGCATGTTTCTTCAAGCCGACATAGTGGAACGCGATGTAGTGTCATGTGAAATAGAACATTAACATACTTTTTTCATAGCTACCTAATAGTATGACTTATATCTATGAACATAAACCCTAACAATTCGAAAGTGATAATGTAGTTGTTCATTCCCGTATGCGAGAACAACCATTGGCACCTCCATGTGCTTAACATTCCTGCTGGGCGTATCGAGATCCTATCAAGTCTACCACTACAAAGAGGGAACTACATTAGTGCTTCGAATAGGCGATTGTCAATGGCTTTGGAGAGAGCATTACATGCACATGAAATTCATGTCAATGTGGAGGTTTCAAAATTGGTCCATGTATAGCCATATCTAGTCCAACAAAAAGATGGGTAAATTTTTTTGTTCCTCATAATTTTCGTTACAATAAAGTTGTACTTACAGTGTCTTAGACGATTGATGTATGTTTATGATAATCCAAACGTTATGGTCTTCTAGCTGTGATTGTGGTATCTTTGCGTTGAAGTACATGGAATATTGGAATGGGGCTACCTTAACACAAGTAGTTGCAGAGGTTAGAGCTAGTTTACACCCTATTTTAATCTTCTCCTCCAATTTTGCCAAAACTTGCAAATAAATGTTTATGTTTTTTGTAGAAGAAAATGCATGTTTACATATTGTGATTGGTTTTGACATTACTTCTTAATGAAGTCAACAATGTTAGAGAGAATATTATGCAGACGTGTGAATTGTGAGTGGTTAATAGACCTCAAAATATGAAAATTAGGTATTTCATAGAATGACATGTAGTTTCTCGTTTGTAAGTAGTGAAGTTAGTTGTGTTATTCCTTTATTTTCCTCTTCCGATCCTTTTGATGAATTTAGGCCATGTCAAACTATTTATTTATGAGTCTAAGTTAATGTTGGTCAGTTTTGTTTTTGGACAAGAAGGGACAATAATTTGCATATTAACAAATTGGGCAAAATTGAAGGTACTAATTGACAACACTGTTTAATTGCAAAACTGTTGTGCCATGTGTGTTATGATTTGGCTTGTAAATAGGTCATATTATTACCTTATTGCAAAATTGAAATGCTTTCAATTTTAGACACAATAAACTGAATTTCACATGAAATTGTACTTTTGTTTCTTATGAGAGCTATGGATTTAAAGACGATGCTTGTAATTGCTCTTGCTTAGTGGCTTATAGTTCAGTCCACCTTTACTTGGTATCCACTTCAAATTTATTTTAGCTTTTACTTGGTGGTCTTATTGCATTTTTTGATAGCTCAAGTGAAACTAATCATAGGAGATTCGGCTTTAGGTTTGTTGATTTTGGGTTGGTTTTCGTTACCTTTTCCAGGTAGAGAATGAAGATAATTCTGGAGATGAGACAAAAAATGCTGGAAATGGAGAATTGAATTCAGAAACTTGAGAAACACAATCTGAAAGTGTTGAAAAATGAGGTAGAGTAGGCAGTATTTGAGGAGAGAACATATGAAAATAAATTAGTGTCAAATGAAGATGACAAAAATTCAGAACAAATTCAGTCAATATAGAATTCGAAAGTATGAATTTTGGCATGTGAGCATGTATATGCCATATGTAGTGAACAAATATGTTTCATCTTCATTTCCCCTGTGTTTGATGAATGGTGTGTGGGGCGTTGCCTATGCCATTTGTTTGAAGATATTAGGACATGTTTGATGAATTACTGTCCATAGATGCTAACAGTGTGTCAGAGCAGTAACTTTTTTTTTTCATAATATTACTGAAATGTAATTTATGCTCACTTGAATAAGATATTGCTGCTTCTCGTCCAGGTACTTTGATTTATATTGGAATGAGATGACTATGTTATGCAGAACATAGAAGTAGAAGATAAATTGGAAGGATGACAATTTTTTTTTGCTTGTGTTCAACTTAACAGAATCACAAGCAGCTCTTAGGAGAACAACAAGGATAATTGGAGTAATGTTTCCATGGTAGCAGTTTAATGTGCTTCTGGAAATAGTCCAACTGTTTGCAATCTGAAGCCCACCAAAGGGCACAAACCTAATACAAGCTCTGTGAAGCAATAGTAGAAAGGGCACACGCTTGTGCTTCCCTGCATTCTATTATCTCTACTTCTTTGAAAATTTATATATGCCTATTTGATTCGGATGATTGTGAACCATTATGAATGTCATAGACATAGCAAATTATGTGTAATGCAATTATGATGTACAGACGATTAATAGTAGGGCAGGACAAGTAGTTGTTAATGGTGATAAATATATTTACATAGTAATTCAATTGGTGCATTGGTGCATTGGAAATATTCATATGCATGTATATTTACCTATGCAAATTATACATAAACATAAATAGGTTCTTGAGGACGAACGATATTTATAGAAGACCAGAGTAACAAAACTAAGATAAATTGCTTCATTTTTTTTATATTCACATATAACATGTTTAAGTTATAAAAAGCTTCCATTACTTCCTATCTTGTTGTTATTATTTATCGACTAATTGACAACTTACTTACCAAAGCACTTTAGTTAGATGATAATTAATTGAGTTGAAAACTAAAAATGAGCTAAACATAGACGAACAATAGAAAAATGAAACTGAAATGTGGAACTGAATGTGCAAACGTGGCATTAGTTTGGTAAATCAGTAGAACAATTCTTACCGCTTAGTATTAAAATTAGACTTAGAGCCCGTTTGGCAGTGATTTTAATGAAAGAGTTTTTATTAATAGTGTTTCCTTATGCAGTGTTGATGCGAATAACACTTTTATGAGAATCAGAAAAATGATTCTAATAGTGTTTTATAAAATATGTTGTATAAATAGAAAAACACTTTTAATATTATAAATTACAACAAAGGACATACAATTGTAATTACGAAAATGGAAATAGTATGATAAACAAAAAACTTTTTATTATAACACAATTTAATATCAAAAACCAGTTTAGAGTATCCAATGATAGAGCTTTAACATTGGTCCAATTAGGCAGAAATGCAAGCATATTAGGAGCAAAAGATGATAGAGTGGCAACAAGAATTGGAAGCTATTGTCAAGGTTCATGGAGAAGATGTCTTTGCATTCAATTTGTATTGACGATCTCGAGATGACTTGGCTAGTGTATACCTAATAAAAAAGCAATTAACATTGGTTAAGGAAAGTTGTAAATACAACGAGGGGACAAAAAATGAAGAAAGGAAACCCAACAAATGTGGACTTCAAACCAAAATTTGCATATATGGAAAAAAGGTTCAAAGTGTTGTATACCACATGTATGTGTTATCGTATAAAATTATGTCATCATTATAGTACCAAATAATTGTATACATATATTTTTAGTAATAGAGAGATGTGGATGAAAATCTGTATACAGGGACTACCGGGCATCAAAATTGGTTAGTCCAGAATGATTGGCCATATATATTGCATTAAAGGCAGGTACTTCATGAAAAGAAAATGTGAAATGAGTATGACAAGTGACATAGATCAAGAGTTCATTTCGCTGTTCTCATGTTCAATGGGTTATATAAAAAAATTGTTGCCTTAATTTCTCATAACATGGAAAACAAAAAGTAATGTGCACAATCATGGAAATCCTTATCATTGACACATGTATGACAACAATTGAATACCGAAAATGAACAAAATCACAATGAAATTCCATAGTACATAGGGTGCATTAAGGTAGTACCTAAAGGACATTATGGTAGTATCTAAGATACATTAATATAGTACCTACGGTCCATTAAGGTAGTACCTTCACACTAGTATGATTAGATACAGTATGAAGTGACTAACCAATTAAGATAGAGTAATGCCATTATCGAATCTGTAATGGAATGAAAGAAATGTGTCAAAATTAGTTCAAAAATGCAAAATTTCTCCAACCTGCATTAAGGACAATAACGAATTGGACCTTACTACATAAAGAGTAGTGAGATAGCACCTATGATGCATTAAGGCTGAACCTAAAGTGCATGACGATAGTAAGTGAAGTGCATTAGGGTAGCACCTAAGGAGAACATTCTAAAAAATAAATTATTTTTAATTAATGCCATAGACAATTCAGGACATTGTGTAGTGAGGGAAGATGTTGGACATATATCCATTCAGTGTCAAATCAGGATGGAATTGAATGTCAAGTGTAGGTCCTACGGCTGAGGAAAGTGCTACCTAGGATTGATAAACAACCTAAGGTTCACGAACTCACTACCTAAGCTCCATTAGTTAATAACTAAGGTTCACAATGGTTGTAAGTAATTGCTGTAAAGTAGTACTCCTAAGGTTCACTAGGGTAGTCCCTGAGCTGTAGTAAGGTAGTACTCGTAAGGTTCACTAGGGAAGTCCCTAAGCTGCAGTAAGGTAGTACCTTAGACACATTAAGATTATACCTTAGGCACATTAAGGTAGTACCTTAGCCATATCAAGGTAGTAACTCAGGTGCAATAAGGTATTACCAGAGGTGAAGGAGATGCATAACCTATTGTAACATAACAATGCCATTCTCAATTAAGGAAATTGTCTATTCAGTCTAATTGCTTGGTTTTTTTTCAAACTAGGTGGAAATTGAATGTCGAAGCATACATACTATGGTTGACCATGGTAGTATGTAGGATTCTTAAATTAACTACAGATGGTGGACAAAGCTAGTAGGAAAGTTGTGCTTGGTTGCACTATTCAAGTTTCCAAATGTGGAGACAAAGTGTTGTATTAAGGTAGTACCTAAGGGACATTAAGGTAGTACCTAGGATACGTTAAGATAATACCTACGGTGCATTAAGATAATACCTTCACAATATTATGAGTAGATAAGGTAGGAAGCGATTAACCAATTAAGATAAAGTAATGCCATTATCGAATCTGTAATGGAATGAAAGAAATGTGACTTCAGTTCAAAAGTGCAACATTTCTCCAACATGCATTAAGGACAATAACGAATTGGACCTTACTACATAAGGAGTAGTGAGATAACACCTATGATGCATTAAGGTTGAGCTTAAAGTGCATGACGATAGTAAGTGAAGTGCATTAGGGTAGTACCTAAGGAGAACATTCTATAAAATAAATTATTTTGAAATAATGTCAATGAACAATTCAGGGCGTTGTGTAGTGAGGGAAGATGTTGGACATATATCGATTCATTGTCAAACTATGATGGAATTGAATGTCAAGCGTAGGTCCTATGGTTGAGGAAGGTGCTACCTAGGAATGATAAACAAGGTTCACAAACTCACTACCTAAGCTCCATTAAGGTAATAACTAAGGTTCACAATGGTCATAAGTAAGTTGCAGTAAGGTAGTACTCCTAAGGTTCACTAGGGTAGTCCCTGAGCTGCAGTAAGGTAGTAGTCGTAAGGTTCACTAGGGTAGTCCCTCAGTTGCAGTAAGGTAGTACTCATAATTATTCTCCTAAAAGCATTAATGGTAGATACTAAAAAAGAAAAAGTATTGTAGACCCTCTATTTTGTCCTAGTAGTAGCACATGTCCTATTACGTGTCCGTTTGATACTTTACAACAATTCTCTGGTGACCCATTGGGCACCACCTTAGGCCCACATTTGCATCCTAAGCCCATTTAGATGCACTTGGCCCATTAGGTATACTTTTAGCTCACTTAACACATTTCTAATCACCCCACATCACTTAGGTCACTTAGACACTTTTTCACCTAGGTCACTTAGATTTTTTTTGGGCTTGATTCCCTAAGATTAATTTTTTGATTGCTAGATGTTTGAAATTAGGTGAGTATTTGGCTTGATCTTGATTTTGATTTTGATTGCTTGAGATGAATTTTCGATATTTAATTGTGTCAATTTGATTTTTTTTTTTAATTTAATTTTTTTTATTATGTTTTAGTTTAATATTTAGATTATCAATTATATGCATTTGATATTTATTTATTTTTTATTATTTTATTTATTTATTCACTTACTTATTTGTTTTCAGAAAATTTGCATGTGATTATTGCTCTTATCTTATTATTATTATTATTACTATTTTGATAAATTATTATTTTATTTTATTTTATTTATTTATTTATTTTGAAATGTTTCAATATAATTTTTTTTATGAATAGTTTTTTTGGTAAGTCATTATTATTATTATTATTATTATTATTGTTATTATTATTATTTATTTATTTACTTTATGTTTTTATTTTTATTTTTTATTTTATTCAATTTATTTTATTTTCATTTCTTTTCTTAAATGTTTATTTTATTTTATTTTATTTACTTAAAAAAAAGAGTTGGAAAAGTAAAAACCGAGTGCATAAAAAAAAATGCTGATATTTTTGAAAATGGAAGGGTGCAGAAAATGAGGTTTAAAATAATAATAATAATAATAAATAAATAAAAAAATAAAAATAAAAATAAAAATTACAAGGGTCGTTGGCTAAAAGAAGAAAAATAGAGGTTTTGAAAGGAAAAAAAAAGGATTTAATTGGAAAATGGGGAAGAAATAGGTAAGCTGACCTGGGAAAGAGAAGATTTTTTTATGGGAAGGAGAGTTTGTAGAGGTGGAACAGAGTTTTTCAAAGAAACTAAGGATTTTGAGAAGGAAGGGGAGGAGCTAGAAAGGAGATTCTGGTATACAAAGAAAAAAAGGAGGAGAAAAGGGATGGAGAAAAAGGGCTAAAAAGAAAACAAGAAAAAGAGAGAAATAATATTCAGGTGACGTTTGAAGAAGAAGAGTGGAACCAGAATTTTTTTCTCAGGGGAGTCCTACGGGTATGATTACTGTAACTCCTATGTTCATTTAACCATTTATCATTTTTTATTTATGCACGGTTAGTTGAGTTCTGTTGATTATGAACCGATTTTGAGGTTGGAAATTTTTTTTTTTATAATTTCATCTAGGAAATTGGTTTGAACATGGTCTACTTTTGTATTGAGAGTTCTTTGTTGATTATATCTCAGTGTTTGCTTTGAATCTATAAACTGTACCACTGACTTTTGAACTCGTAGAATCCTGCACCAAATGGGTTTATGTTTAATGGTTCATTCATTTATTTTATTATTATTTTTTTCTGGTTATGCTTTGTTTTAGGATTTTGCTTGCTATTTATGCTGTTTATTTGAGTTTTTTGTGGTCTTGTTGGGATCCTTTATTTTCAAAGTCTGGATCGGACAATACGGTCTAGAGGAGTTGTTATAGAATTATCCTCCTGCCGTTTGTGGATTTCGCTTATCCCTAGCTCATGGACGCCCATGAGGGGGGTTAAATTCACTGTTTTGTGGTTCTTTTTATGTTCTGCATCTAATTTTTTTTTTTTTTTTCTACTTTCTATTTACTATTCTGTTCCTTTTGTGCGGATGTATGATATTGTTAATGGCCTAGTTTTTGGGACTGGGGAAGTGTGGTTGTAAAGATGAGACTCTAAGGATTTGGGATTATAATTCTCGTTAACACATTGGTGTGATCAATTCTGATGGAAGCAAGGTGGGCCTGAGCATGCATCACTTGATGCAATATAATTCAAAATAGAAATATCTGGGATATCACACCCACTTATCAATCAGTTATGGTTAAGTCCTTAATTGATGATGCAAAATAGGAGCCTCTCCCAACGCTTTTGTGAACTATTCCAATGCAGATGATGCTGCAAATAATCAGTTGCCTTCCTTGTTCCTTGTTGGCAGTGCTCCTTCCACTTCGCTTAGAGAAGGATTGAGTTTGGTTGTATTGGGATAGCGAGAAAGGATGCATGTGGTTGTTGTGTCATTGAAGCGTTTATTCATTGAACTTTAAAACTCAAGTGAGTGTGGAAGGTGACCATGGCAGGTTATGATGGAATTAATGACTTTGTTGAACATTAAAAGAATAATAATAATAATCAAATAATGGATATATTTTTAATTCTAGGAATTGATGGCATGTTTTTTAAGATTTAGTGAAATGTGTGAAATGTGCTAGATTGTAGGATGTTTATGGTATGATAATTCGTGAATAAAAAACAAAAAATTGTATGGAATCCATGAAAGTAAGTTGGTAACGTGTTAGCTTTGAATGAAATAATAATAAGCAATTGAAAAAGTGGATTTGAAGATTGTGCAAGCCGGCCATGATAAAGTTAATGATTTTTGTATGAGTGGCTAAAATTTGATTGCATGTGTAATTGTGGCTAGCTATAAAATATGTTAGTGGTATGAGTTTATTGAATAATAATAAATAAATAAAAATTCCAATGAATGTATGTAGGAATATGTATGAGTGGCATGTTGTTCGTTATAAAATCACAGAAAATTCCAATGAATTTATATACGATATATTAATGATTGATAAAAATAAAAATATAAATCAAGCTAGTTTTTTTAGTTGTTAACTTTTGAATAATTTTTTTAGTTACTATTGTTCATTATTATTATTAATTTCAAGTTAATTTTTCGTATAGATTTGCTTTGGACGTTTCGAGGTGATAATTTAAAAGCTGGTTTTTTTATATTTATTATTTGCTTTAGATAATTCAATATTAATAAAAGTTAGAGTGTTAAAAATAATAGTTTTGAGTTAATTTTTAGGTTTAGTTTTTAAATATTAAGTAATATAATATGTGACTACGTGTGTTAGTGTTTTAGATTTTAGATATCAAATAAGTTAGTGTAATCAATATGGAATGGTTTCTTTAAAATGCATGTTGATAAATATAAAGGCTGATCTTTTTAACATAAAATTCATGTAGAAGATTAATTAAAATTAGAATTTTAACATTTAGGTTTCAGTTATTTTTTAATGCTAATAGGAAAGTTAGTTTTTTTTTTATATTATTTTAATGTAAATAAAAACTAGAGATTTAAAAATTTTAGTTTTCAATATTAATGAAAGAATTGAATTTTGCTTATTTTTAATTTTAGATATTATTTTAATATAGATAAAAGTTAGAGCGTTTAAAATTTTAGTTTTAGTTAAATTTCTTATGAGAATGAAAAGTAGGAGTCTTTAAAATCTTTAGTTTAATTGGGTGATTAAAGTTAAAGTTATTTTTACTTGATTAATTAGTTACATGGTAAAATGCCTTTCATAAATTAGATTTAATTTAATTTATTTCATTTAGTTGATTAAAATATTTTAGGTTTTTATTTATTTATTTATTTTATTTTTTATTTATTTAGTTCATTAAGTTTTTAGATGTATGGCAAAAATGCTTTTTTTTTAGTTCACTATTTCACTAGGTCATTGTTGATAATTCTTAGCTTTAAACATTTTATTATGATCATGCATGTCACATTTTACTCTCCTAATTGAATGTCATCAATTTTTGTCCTAACCTCTCTATTCATATCAAGCGTATTTGCATTTAGAATATACTATTCAGGTACACTCTCCAACTTTCACTTTCTTTTGGCTACATAAAAAAAAAAAAAAAAAAAATGTTTCGAGTGAACTATATTCATATTTGATACTGCCTTGGGTGCCTTGATTTTCATTTGATTTCCTCTGATAAAATGCATGTTGAATGATATAATACCTAAACTAACTTTGATGATCTTGTGATAGCGCTTAAGATACGTTTCAGGTATGTATACTATCATTCTTTATTATTGTGTTTTGAATCCTTCTTTGGCGTGCTAGTCACAATGGAGCTTCATAATCACCTTAATCCATTTAGGTATCCATAATAAATTGACTAATTGCCATAATTCCCTCAACTAAGCTAATAGAGACCTTGTTAGGATTTAGAAGGGTGCTACCTCTTTGGAGGTACCTTCTTGATAGGTAACCTGATCCCCGGACCCAGACTCGGGCTTTTCGCAGACAGCTTTTCCAAAAAGAAAATAAAATCAGGAGTCCTTTTAGGGTTTTGTTTTTACTTGTTTTCCCCTTTAAAAATAAATAAAAGTAAGTGGCGATTCCAATTTTTTTTATAAAAATCACTTTTTTACTTTAATCAAAAGCGAGTCTCGTCAATCGAGTGGGAACGCATTGTGCAAAAAAATGCGGGATCCACAAATATATCATGCATTAAAATGTAATTCATATAAAATACATAATATATTGAAAGCAAATGAATATACTAATGTATCAAATAAATTAACAAGATGTTGTGGAATAAAAATACATGATAGGAAGTATTGTAAATATATTTACCTTGACTCAACCTTCAAATACATCTTGATCACATAAAACCATTTCCTTTACATTGTCCCAAGAAAACCCACTACCATGGGTTAATATATCCATTATGGCATTGAATTATTTTTTTAAAGTCTTCACATGCGATTCAATATGTGGACTTGCTTTAAGTTCGTTGTTTGGAAGCTTTTCCTCTAACATCTTCTCCACTTGTAAAAATGCTCCTAGTTTAAACCCATTATCACATTTTACCTTCCCTGAAACACACAGCTCAACAAGACACTCAACCAATTTTTCATCCTCATTGGGAGTCCACACTCGTTTGTTTTTTCCACGCCCCCTTATTTGACCACGTGATGTAGAATACATCCAATGTTTCAAAAATATCAAATTATATTACTATATTTTAAGAACAAATATAATATGAAGACAATTATAATAAACACATGTCTAACTATATCTCAAATTTAACAATAGAAAAACATTATCAAATTCAATTCAAACTAGTTCATCAAATAATAATCCATACAAACCATTCAAAATTTGCAAATGATAAGTCTAAAACATCAAACATATTTTTTCTCCTAAAATAAACAACATATTATATGTCCCCTCATTCATTAAACATTTGAATTGCTAAATTTCTTCGCCAAGCACTCCATTTATCCGATGGTTCAATTATAGTTATTGGTTCACCTACAACTTGGTGGTCTTGCACATCCAACTCTTGTTCCAATGGGTCCACGGGCATCTCTCTTTTTATGAGATTATGAAGAAGACAACAAGCAATAATGATTTTGCATTGTGTCTTTATTGGATAGAAAAAAGGGCTCCTAAGTATAGCCTAACGTAGTTTAAGCAAACCAAAACATCTCTCGATAACATTTCTTGCTGCAAAATGCTTCATGTTGAAAAACTCTTCATGACTTGTTGGCATGTGTCCTTCTCTTTAATCATTAAGATGACATCTTTGCCTTCTATATGGGTCAAGGAACTCTTTTCCATTTGTATAGCCAGCATCAACAAGATAGTAATAACCTAAAATGAATATTCCAAAACATATATATTTTAAAAAATGTATCATATATTAAAAAGAAATCAGTTGTTTCTAAAAACCACATATTTACCATGTGGAACTATCAGTCCATTTCTCCTACTAATTGCATCTCGAAGCACTCAAGAATCAGAGGTTGATCCCTCCTAACCTGGCAATACATAAATAAATTGCATGTCTTGAAAACAAACTCCTAAGACATTTGTTGCAATTTCATTCCTCCTTGTTCGATATCTAGGCTTGTCTCCCTCAGGTACATTCACTCTAATGTAAGCTCCATCTTAAGCTCCTAGACAATTCTATTTAAATAAAAACATTAGTATTGCTATAAAATGAATTAATTAAACCTATATAAACTTAATTTATAATTTATATACCTTAAACCATTTCCATCTCTCATCTGTGGAGTTCTCAGAGACCGGTTTCGGTTTTTTGAGTAATACTCCTTGTAGGCAAATGACCGCATTCAATACTGCATTGAAATGTCTACTAACAGTTTCTCCAAACCTTAAGAATCAAAATTTTATAACTCGATTCTTTACATGATGTGCAAGAATATGCAAGAATAATGCAACCATTTCTTCAACATCAACATATTTTGAATCCTTTAGTTTACCAATAGTACGAAGCATAGAACATAACGTGATGAAAGTATGTTTATCCATCCTAAGTTGCTCCATGCATGCTATATCACATAAATCAATCAATTAAGATTTTCAACTTGCAAAAATTCTCTATTTGCAGGTCTTTCCATCAATGTTCGCCTTTGATAACGCTTCCTTGTAGCCGTACAAAGTGCAGTAAGCATATTAAGTATGTTCATTATAATATATAGAATCAGGATAAGTTGTTCTCTTCTTTCCATTTCAATAAGGTCCATGGCTGTGCAAGAGTTCTAATCATAAAAGAGGAAAAAAAAAGCATTCTGTGTTTTTAATAGGAACAAAAAAAGATTAAATATTCTATATTTAACCTCATTATTAATTTTCTATAAGCAAAGAAAAATTAATATATGCAAATTCATTTGTACCAAACTAATACTAATTTTCATACCTTTTAAGAAAGTTAGTAGCTTAACAGAATCAAAAAACTAATTTAAATATAAAAAGGCGCTAGGTTCAAGGTAAGGATGTGATGTTATAGTAATATCCTTCTAGTGCAAGTGGGGCACATACAAATAGGCAAAATTTATCATTACAATACTCTTGCATGGGAAATCTAGCAAAAATTAAATTAATCTGCTGAACATAACCATCTGTTCTATTGACATTTTTGTACATGGTCAGAATATGTTAAACAACTCTAGACACTCCTACACTGCAAATGGATCAAAACATCAAATACAAGATCCACACTACCACAAATTTTAATTGCCATGAGTTGACAATTTTTAGGGTTATTCCAAATGGAATAATTCCATCAAGGATTAGAGCAGTGAAAATTAGTTTTGAATTGAATGATAAAAATTATCTGTTTTGTTGTAATTTTTAAGAGATGTTTCTCAGGTGCAATTTGAAGGGCTAAACTAAATCTTAGGTTGAGAGGCTGAGAGGTTGAGAGGTTGAGATGTTGAGAATTCAAGCTAGATGCAATATAGTATGTTCAATTATAAGTACAAATATAACATTATGATGTTCCTCTTTTACAGAAAGTAGAGAAAATGTATTAATAAAAATAAAGATGGGAATAGGTTGAGGAAGGATAAGCTATCATTCAACCAATAAAAAAATGAAGAAGAAAGAAAAGGACAACCGTCTATGTAGCAGAAATATATCCATAAAACACCTAACATATAACCCAAATGATGCTGCCAAACCTCAGGGAGGAATGAAATTCCCAACAGAAGTGTACAACAAAAAGGCTCTTGTTAGTTAGGCCAACATGTCAGCTACTTGGTTTATGGAAGTAGGCTTCCAATGGAAGGAGCATTACAAGCCTCTAGAAAGGTCAATACTCTTGTGAATCCAAAAATCTAGTTTCCAATCCAAACTAAGAGGAACACCCAAAGACTCTTCTAGTCATTGACTCACAATGAGAGAAAAGGCATTGAAAAAATCCCATAACAGGTATAACAAGGATGAAGTCTAAAAAATTTCACACGACAAACCCACAAAACTCCTGCATACCCAAATTCCTATATCAAACACTTGTGATCCATTGGATCAAAGATGCTCTATGATTTAAAGAACCTAAGAAAAGAATGAAACAAGAAAAATAAAAGAAAAGAAAAAACAAATATGATAGTTCAAGCAAACACAATTGAACCAAACACCCCTTAAGTTTATAAAAAAAAAAACCTCAAGATTCCAAACACAAATCAATAAAAAAAACAATCGATTTATAGAGAAGAAGAAAGACAGACAGATAAAGAAGTAGAAGAAGAAAGAGAGAAGAAGGTAAACATGATCGGAGATATAGAAGGGAGTTTTTAGAACCTAGTTGTAGCGAACAATGACGAATCTTAGATCCAACAATCAAAATGAACATCCAAAACCCTAGAAATTAGAAATTGAATTTTTTTTTCTAAATGTCGTGAAAGGTTTGATTGATTCAGTTTGGGAGAATCACTTGTTACAGAGAAGTGGATGATGAATGTATCTTTAGCTTTGCAAAGAAGATAGAAGCATCGGGCTTGAAGAATGAGATAAGAGGGTAAAATAGTAAATTTAGGTTATTTTATATTATCAAATGGGTTCAATGAATTAGAGTACCACCTACTTTTGATGAATTCAAATCCAACTTATAAGTTGGATTTGATTTCTGCCTGAATCATTTTTTATTCCATTTCTACTTTCTTAACATTTATCCAAACATAGGAATAAGGGAGAAAATGAATGAGATGTCGATTCTCACTCCCTATTCCCGTGTACTAAACACCCCCTTATAGTAATGCATGCTTTTCTATTACTGACATTATTTTATTATAATTTGCCATATTCCAAATTAATACAGCAAAAAAAAGAAGGCACTTAAACACAACTTCAAAATACCTAAAGACTAATCATTCTTCTGAACGAACATTTAGACTCCACCAATGCATTAAACTCCTACAAAAGTGCAAGAAAATAGCACCAAAGTTTCAACAATTTCCCCAAAAAGCTGACATTAGTTAACTCTCCTCAAATCCCCATTATAAAACCTCATCAAAAGTTTCTAAATTTAATACTCATTCTCTATCACATAATTGTCTCACTCAAATAAGTGAAATAGAAAAGATATTTTGAATCATATCCACCATCCAATTGAGATCCAACAAGCCGAACAAAAAAATCATTTCTTTCTACCCTTCCATATTAGATAAATGTAGGGACCCTTTTATTTGTTCTTAACATTTCTCTAAATTTCCAAACTCCCACCAATCTAATATAACATTTAATTTCTCTCACATTAATTAATGTCTTTACCCAGCTCTTAACTATACTCTTGCAAAGTAAAATCTAATAGAAGTTTCGAAAAAGTAGAATTTGATTTGGTTACTAAAAGTCATTCAGAATAATTATAATTCAAGTAGTTGATTTATTTTTTATATTTAAGTAAATCAGTCAGAAAAGGTTTCTATGTTCTTTGATGAGTCAAATTTCCCTAGGTAAGAGTTTTTATAAATAACGCTTTACTATAAAAATTAAATAAGAATAATAAAAGCCAATAAATTTTGGAAAATTTGGAATGAGATATAATAATATAAGTTGATTTTTTTCTATTTTCCTTCAAAAACTAACAAATTAATGTTTACTTTCTATTATAAGAAAAACGAAATAAAACAATTTTACAAAAAAAAAGGAAAATAAATCAAATATAGATTAGAATGTTTATAACCCTATAATCATTTAAGATAAAGAATAATCAAATATTAAACTATGTTTTAAATTATTTTAATAGAATTTGAGATTGAAATATTTTGCCATAACATTTAAATTAATAAACTATTAATAAGGGTAGTTCATATAACATCTCACCCTAATTTGTCTAATTTTTTTTTTTTCTCAATTTTTTTTTTCCACTTGTTATCTCTTCATGTATTTTTGTGTTTTTAATCCTATTATGGCAACATATTCCATCTATTAAAACTAACTTTATTCCACCTTCAACTAATTCTTCAATTTCATACAATTTGTTTATTAGCTCATACAAAAAAAGGGAAAAATTACAACGCTCTCCCTCTCGGTATATATATAGATAATGGGGTACTAAAAAGGGCGACAACCTCTCTCTCTCCATATATATGTATATGTATAGAGAGAGAGATAATAGGGCACTAAAAATGGTGACAAACATATAAAAAGGAAATCTGACAAGCCTTAGCTGAGGAAGTGTCATAAAAGTTCCAACAAGCCTCTTGAAGAAGAACCACCTTCCAACCTCTGATTGAAACCTGACAACATTTAAAGCATTTTTCACTAAATTGAAATGAAATGATTGAACTTAAAAAGCGTTCTTATTAACTTAAAATGCACTCTTGTTTTAAAGATGATTAAAAAGACAACATTTAGCAGAAGTTTTAATATTAAATAACAAATTTTTAACATTCAAATTATTGATTAAGGAAAAAGATCTTTAATTGAAGAACTTGGTTAAAGAACTTTATCAATGACCAAGTATCAAAATATGTCAGCAATAAAAAAAAATTTCCCTATAACATTATAACGTAAAAATCTAAAAAAAAAATAGGATCAGGTTTCCCAATTCCACAAAAATATGCTTGAAGGAAAGATGAAATAGTTTGCAAGAAGCTTACTGCGGGAGCTCAAGTGATGGAGAGGGTGTTCAGTTTGGCACAAAGGGTTTTCTGATTCTTGGCCTTCTCCCGGCCACATGAACTCTCTATCTTTATCCCCTTGATTATATACTAGACAAACCCCACACTTTTTCACCTCCATTCCAACCGGGTCATCACAACCTCTCCTTAAAGATCCAATGCGACTACGTCGCAAGCCAAATCCATGAAAATAAATCTTCATAGTGCCGCTCTGCACACTAAACCACTGCATGCTCTCACTGCTACACCTGACCTTCAGTGCATCAAGTGATCGATACCCAAACCACATGTGGTCAGCCTTCTTTGCAGAATCTGTCATTACACAGTTGAATCTAAAATCGCACCCTCCACATACAGAAAAGTCTAAGTAAAATGTGTCGAAGATGGGGTCTACGGCAAAAACAGAACAAACAGCCAATCCCATCAAATTGGTATTGTACCAATGAGGAGGCAGCTGTACTGTTACTGAAGACCCCATGTTCTGATTGATGAACCACTCAGGAATGCTACTTCCAGGAACAATAGTATCCCACTTATAAAATGGACTAGGGGCACCCTGCATCATGAAAATGTAAAGAAACATTCAACGATCAGTATTCAAGGAGTATTTTGTATTTTGTGGGATTCCCTCAATTGATTAACACGGTATTAAATTATGTTATAAGAATAATATGCGTATGCAAACAAATATTCACAGAGAAAGAGAAACCAGAGAATAGTGCACAAATTTCGGTGTTGATGCAGCGAGCTGAATCCACTGTAGGATAGCTTCCACAGTGTCGCTGTGCTCATTCTCCACTAGTCGGAGGCAATGACAAAATGTGAAGTAGAAACTACCCAACTCCCAGGATCCACATGCACTTGATGTGAATGAAAAGGTTTCAAGGGAAGGGCAATGATTGGCATCTACATATCGAATACTTGATGGAAGCTCTGGCACTGATTGAAGACTCTTGCAGTGCGACAGGAAGAGATTTGTGAGCCGACAAAGTCTCGTGAGGCTATCAGGTATGGTCAGGAAATTGTTTTCCCTCAGATCTAAACAATTCAAGGACGATAGGGAGCTAAGATCACAGGGCAGTGCTCCTTCCATTAGGTTGCAGTCACGTAAATTCAACGTTTTCAAGGAGGATAAATTCAACAAAGAACGCAGCTGCAAACATCCTGTTGGTGATGACCATAAAGAGAAAACCACATCCCTTTTCTTACATTCTGCCAATGATAATACCTGAAGGTTCGTCAAATGCCCAATAGAGGGAGGTAAGTCTTGTATACCACTTCCATCTGCATTCAGCTCTACTAAACATTGTAGGCTACCCAACCCATCTGGCAATTTCTTCAGTTCTGAGCACCCAGTGAGAGTAAGAATCTGAAGAGAGTTCAGCTTGCAAATGCTTTGTGGAAGACTCACAAGTTTTTTACAACTGGCCAAATTCAACATAACAAGCCCATTTAGGTGTCCAATAGACGAAGGTAGTTCTCTTAGAGCGGTCCCATCTAGAAAAAGCTCTCTCAAACTCTTCATATTTTTCAGGATCTCTGGAAACTTCTTTAGTTTTGAGCAGCCAGAGAGAGTAAGAATTTGAAGAGAACTCATATGGATGCTTTTTGCAAAACTCTTGAGGTTCTTGCAGCCTTCTAAATTCAGGAAAATAAGCTGCTTGAGAGCTCCAATAGATGGGTGAACCTCGGCCAAACTTGTACAACCTTTGAAAATTAGACTCGTAAGGTTTGGGGCTCCAGAGAAGTCTGGGGTTTTGGTTAGATAATGAGAGTGGCTAAGTTTGATGAACTTCAACTTCTCGAATGGCTGTCAATAAAAAGAGAGAAAAAAAAAGGCCTTTTAATGAATTTTATCATTCATTGATTTAAAGAAAAAAATGCATGTATAGAGCAATCTTACCTTGTTTCCTTTCCATAGTTGTTCAAGCCGACTATAGCACATGTTTAGCTCAAAAAGCTTCTTTGGATGAAAATTTGATGGAAGGGACTTCAAAGGGTATCCATGCCAACAGACAGATCTTAAGTTGTTGGATAGAAATTTGAAATCTCCAAATAGATCCAATTTACAATCAGTTTGCATCTCATAGTCCCACCATCTCCAAGAATCATTAGTACTATCAATTAACTCTTTCCTGGATAAATGTTCCACATTTCCATCTATATTCTTATTATAGAATCTGAGCACTCTTAATCTGTTCATCCCTTTAAAGGCATCTGCCCTGAAGTGTAGCTCTTTTGAAGTAGACAAATCAAGGACTATGCCTTCAACTGCTTCAGTCCCCTAAAATTAACCAATAGCATAGTATGAGATGGAAGTAAAATGGACAAATTGAAGAAAAAAAAAAGACCACAGAGGGAAAACAGTAGTTAAAAAGAAAGAAGAAAAATCCTGACAACAACAAACAACTTTTTTTCTTAACATACATTTTTTTTAAGTGTGACTGGACTAATGAAGTTTAAACACAAGATGAAGCATCTTTTATGATAGAAACTGTTGTACTGCAAGTAATTAAAAAGGTATTTAGGTCTTACCGAATCTGTTGTTAGCACATTATCGACTTCATCATGAAACCACAACCTGCTACGTTTACCAGGGCATTTAACATTTTCTTGCCGAACAATTTCCCGACCCATTTCTTGTAATAAATCATGCATACATAACTTATTATTTAAAACAATTATGAGACAATTATCTTCAAGAACCCTTATGTCATTAGCTGGAAAGAAATCGCAACTTTCTAGTATTTCTCCAACAAAATCTTTGTCTTGCCCTTTAAAGAAACATGCAATATCTAAAAAAATATCCTTCTGATTATCGTCTAACCCATCAAAACTTATTCTTAGCACCTTCTGAATATCTTTGTGTGGAATTCTTTTGAGTTTATCCAATGCACTCTTCCATTCATCTATCGTTTTGTTTTTTACAAAAGAACCCAACACTTTAATGGCTAGTGGAAGGCCGTCAATATATTCTACAAAGTTCTTGCATAGCTGCATGTAATCTTCTGCCGGAGGGTTATGTTTAAAGGCGTACCAACAAAAGAGCTCAAGAGCTTCAATGTATTCTAATCCCCTAGCTTCATATACTGAATCCACTCCATGCATATTTAGCAAAGCTTTATCTTTGGTTGTTATGATAATTCGACTTCCTGCACCAAACCAGTAATGATTTCCCACTAAAGCCTCCAACTGCTCACGCATATCCACATCGTCAAGAACAATAAGGACCTTCCTAGACTGAAGCCTTTCTTGTATAAAATTGATTCCATCATTGAAATTTCCTCTATTGAGATGTCCACCTTTTAAAATTTGTGAAAGGAGTTTTTCTTGTAAATAGGCTAAACCATGCCTCTGCGAGTCTTCTCTAACATTTGGAAGAAAGCAACCTTCATCAAACTGAGCATAGATTTTCTTATACACTTGATAGGCAATAGTAGTTTTACCAATGCCGGCCATGCCCCAAATTCCTACCATTCGAACATCATCTGACCCAATATCTAATAATTGAGCCATGTCCAGTATGCGAGATCCCATCCCAACAAGATCCTCCATGTTGCTAGAGGATGCGTCAATCAATTTATTAAAAATCATGGTAACAACTGCATCGATAACGTCAAATTCATGTCTGCAAAATTTAATTTCAGAATAATGACATGGTCATATTTTTTAAAAGCCATAAGGAGACAAATAAAAAATAGAAGTATAGCAGTATACTGAGATTTGTTCTTAATTCACAACTGAAATGGAAAGGCAGCATAAATACAACTTGACAAGATGAAGTTAAAATTGGTCAAGTTGTTAATCTATCAGTGGGAACACATGGTGGCCTATAAAAAGGAGGACATGAGGCTAAGAATGCTATATCATGAAATTATACATTCCAACTCTCCCAATCGAGCAGTCTGCATCAGAACATCTTAGAAATGAGGTTAGGAGTACCATATAGAAAAGCTACTGAATGCCTTTTGTGGTAGTGAGACTGCAACAACACATCCATCGACAGAGGGAGCACTAATTCCTCGAGTGAACATATTGATAGTCGAGGCAACAAGGAAAAGATTGTTTTTCAAAGCCGAAAAAACATGATGAACTAATGGGGTTGGGGTACACGTCAGCATGGAACAGAAGCATGTTTCAAGGTCGCGGTGTAGGTCATTTGACTTGGGAGGTAGACATATTGATCTCTGCGTCTCTCAGAGGTAAACATATTGACATCTCTGATCGGCATCTGACGATACTAAAACTATACTAATTTAAAGCTCAAAATTTTTTAAAATAATTATAAAAGTATCAGAGAAATGAATACTATTAAATAGAAAAAAAATAACAAAATAACATTTAAGAATGTAATATCCTTTTAAGTATAAAAATAAGCATTTAGATTAGTTTATATTAATATTTAAAACTTTTTTTATTTAATCAATCTATACTAAATTTAATTAATTATAATTTTTTAAATAAATTATAACTTGTGCTTTTAACATTATTGTTAACTAGTTGTTAAATTCTTATATTATTAAGTTATCCTATTCTTTGGCATATATCTATTTTTTTAATATCAATATACATGGTTTATTTATTTCACAAAAACCCAAATATTTTTAAAAATAAAAATTTCCACATTGACAAATTCTCCAAATTTGCATCAGATATGAAATACCCATACCCAGGCGGAGAGGGTTTGCAGGCATCACTGCCATCGCCAACTTTAGCACTGGTCTCTGCAACATTTCGGAGCAATTGAGTCATCCCGAAACCATAGGTTCATTTCCCAGTTGGCTGATCCGTTTGGTGATTCAACAAAATACCGAACTCGGTTATCGGTATCGGACATGGACGACGCGGATAAGTCTCGGCTTAGACTTACCGGTCTCGACCGAGATTTTGAACCTTGTACAGAAGGTATATTCCAGCGGGCCTTCAGAAAGGCTGGAAAAGCACTGATCCAATGGGGATTGAAGGAATTTTCAGGCATTATGCTGAAGATTACGATTAAATCATAATGAAGAGAAAACATTGGATTTGTTGGGAGTCTCCCCAGTTTACTAATTAGGAGCCTGCAAAAACTCAATGATTATTTATACTTTCTTGTCATTTCTGAGATCAAGGAGCACCCAAACTCTTTGATATGTAGTAAAATAAATCTCAGCTTAATATATAGTTTAGATCCATCTTCCTCGATCAATCTCTACACCCGAGGTTGTGGAAAAGAAAATTTACAAAATCTTCATACTAGCTTTACCATTATTTTCTGTTTTTCATTTTTGCCATATGTATGGATATATATATACACCAACAATCAACATTTGACTGGTACATATTTCAATTTCCAGAAAGAGATTTAAGCAGAGCTTAGGAGGAAAAGAAGCAAAGAATAGAGAAGAAAAGACCCAAGTAGAAACCAAAAGGACTGCAGTTTGAAGAATTACCTATCTCGTGAATCATACCCAGACAATCCAGATGCCACAGTTAAAGCATTTCTCCACCTGAGCACTTTCTCTGACTTGTCCCCGTAAATTTGTTCATGCTTTGCAAATGCTTCTGCAAAGCCCTCGGCTTGTCTTCTTACATGAGAAGGATCCACGTTATAAAAAACCGGTATGGCTGTATGTCCCATCACTTCAACGCAGTGAAGAATCTTTGTCAGTTCATCCAAACACCAACTTGAAGAAGCATAGTTTTTGGAGAAAATGATGATGGAAAACCTAGACTCTTCGATTGCCTTGAGGAGTGCTGGAGATATTTGTTCGCCTCTCCTGAGTTGGTCATCTATGAAAGTGTAAATCCCTTTTCGACAAAGCTCCCGGTGAAGATGGCCGGTAAAGCTTTTGCGGGTGTCTTCCCCCCTGAAACTAAGGAAGACATCATACTTCCATTGATGGGTGGAAGAAGAAGAAGAAGAAGAAGAAGAAGAAGAAGACGCTGAGAGAGTTGTAGAAGACCATGCCATTGCAAAATTGGAAGAAGAATGGTTGGAAGATTGGTAGTTAGAATAGAATGGACCTATAGATTAAGGCTAAACTAAACCAAGATATATATGGCGTGACAAGCATGCTACTCTTAAAATGGTAAATTAATTCCAAAGTTTCATTATCATGGAGGAAATGCAAGTGTAATTGCAAAAGGTGGGAAGAGATTCTCTTTTTCCACAGCATAAACTTTTTACTCTTAACAAAGCAAAAGTCCAAAAGAAAAAAGGTAACACGAGAGAGTAAAAGAAGCAGTGCACATAGCCACACTGAACGCATCACTGCAAATGCACAGATCATGCCAATAGTAGCTATGGGCCCATAATAATAGTAGCTGCTTCGTGATTTAAGCTCATCAGCTTTCACCCATCTTTTGGCTGCCCAATATATATATCCTTTTACCCATCAGCCATACTCGAGTTTTGGGTCAAAATGGCCCATTTATTAAAAATATATATATATATATATATATAGGATCTAACCACCTTATGAAATTTATGTTCAAATTGGCCTTTTTGGTGCCACGTAAGAGCCATGTCATAAAAAAAATATATTTTTTTAATCATTTTAGTTAAAGCCTCAATTAGCAACTGAGACTTCATTTTTGAATTGAAGCCTTAATTGGCAACTAAGGTTTCATTTTTGAACTAAAACCACAGTTGCCAACTAAGGCTTAAGTTTTTGAATTGAAGTCGTAGTTACCAAATGAGGCTTCATTTTTAAACTAAAGTCTCAATTGATAACTGAGACTTCATTTATAAACTAAAACCGCAATTGCCAACTGAGGCTTTGTTTTTTTAACTGAAGCCACAATTGCCAACTGCGGCTTCATTTTTAAACTAAAGCCTCAATTGGCAACTGAGGTTTTATTTTTGAATTGAAGTCGTAGTTGCCAACTGAGGCTTCATTTTTAAACTGAAGCTTCAATTGGCAACTAAGGTTTCATTTTTGAACTAAAGTTGCAATTGCCAATTGAGGTTTCAATTAATTTTTTTTTTAAATTTAAAATTTAATTAAAAATTATTAAATTACAATTTTTTACTGAAATTAAAAATATATACTTTAATAATAAATTATTTATATTTAAACTTAAGAATCTAGTATTACTTCAACAAACATAAATTGATAAATAGAAGATATTATAAATGAGTATTTTATTTATTAATAAATTAATAATCTTAAAATAATAAATTTAGATAACATATAAATAATATATAAAATTGTATAATTTATTAATTTAAGATATTTAATTTGTTGTTTTTTAAGATATTAAATTATTTGTATTATGACGAATTTATCTTTGTCGAAATAATATATACTTTTAAGTCGTAGTTGCCAACTAAGATTTCAATTAATTTTTTTTTTTTTACTTTCAAATTTAATTAAAAACTATTAAATTACAATTTATTATTGAAATTAAAAATATATACTTTAATAATATATTATTTATATTTAAACTTAAGAATCTAGTATTACTTCAACAAACATAAATTGATAAATAGAAGATATTATAAATAAATATTTTATTTATTAATAAATTAATAATCTTAAAATAATAAACTTATATAACATATAAATAATATATAAAATTGTATAATTTATTAATTTAAGATATTTAATTTGTTGTTTTTTAAGATATTAAATTATTTGTATTATGACAAATTTATCTTTATCTAAATAATAGTATACTCTTAAGCCGCAATTGCCATATATAGATTTTTTGACAAAATTAGTTAATGAAATTAATTAGAAAAAGTATACTACAAAATGTAATTTTTAGTAGTTTAATCGAAGTCACAAAAAATACCTAGTAAACATTAATATAGTGGAAAAAAAAAAACATATATAATCTCACATGCCTCCACAAAGAGAGAACCTATGTGTAACTGGTACTCTCTTCCTTTTTGGTTGCTCTTCTCTAACTATAGCAGGTATTGCATGTGACACATGAAGAACATCTGTCTGTGATGGAGTTGGAAATAGAAGTGGTGGTGGAGATAGCAATCTAGGTTGATGTAGGCCTCGCCTACCCTTTGAAATTGTTGGCAATACATCTAGCTAAGTAGATGTGTCAATTTGCACTAATGGTGGGTTTGAAGAGGTAGGAGGTTGTAATGGAGGTAGGTCTAAAGAGGTAGGGGGTTGTACTGATGGTGGGTCTAAAGAGGTAAGGGATTGTGTTGATGGTGGGTCTGAAGAAGTAAGGGCCTAAACTGAAGGTAATTAAGTCTAAAGAAATAGGGGGTTGTACTGATGGTGGTCTAAAGAGGTAGGGGGTTGCACTGATGGTAGGTCTAAAGAGGTAGGAGGCTGCACTGATGGTAGGTCTAAAGAGATGGGTGACTATACTAATCGTGAGGATAAAAAGGTAGGGGGCTATAATGATGCTGATACTAACGAGGTGATGGTCTGACAACTAATATATCTACCTCTCCCTCGAGATGTCGACTGACCTCGAACAAGTAGTAGTCGAGCAATTGTTGATTGAGCTGGTGACCTACCTCCTTCATGCTCTATATGTGGGATACAATAATCCTCCCGAATAATGCACATAACATCAGTGGCCATACGAATAATATCAACAATACTAGTGCAACAAACATCACTATCAGAGTCCTCCAATGCATGACCTCCTCAAGATATGATTGATGTCACAGTCTCAATTTGTCACATAAAATGATATATAATTATTTGTTGGAATAAATATTATACACAATATGTACATGATATTAAAATGATACAAACCAATCAGTGGGCAGATAAAGTAGTAGCTTGGTACCGCATAAGTCTAAAATCATCCATAGGTGTAATAAAACGACGTGTAATATGACGACACCATGTTATGTACGAAGCATGAAAGTCCATATGAGGTTCTATAGGCTCCATAGTGACAATGTGGTCTCCCCTAGCCTCCCATAATGCCACGTAGCGCTCATGATACAACCTCTAATCAAACTGAGGTTGACCACGTCGATCTATGGAGTGAAGGTCAAAATCTATATAGGATGTCAAAGGAATACCCTGTATGAGTCCAAACTGTCGCAACACACACTCAGGACGATGCCACTCAACAATATTAAAAAAAATAAGTGGTGACATCGTCTGCCAAATATCCTGATCAACTAAACAAATGTTTGGAAGCAATGCTAGTATATCATATGTGTAAGACTGCCATAATACTTGATATATTCAAATCTTAGTATGTATTTAATAAATTTTAAATTATAATATTAATATTAATAATCTTGTTAAAGATTACTAATATTTAGCCAAAACCTAATCAAATCATTATCTATCAAACTCATCTCTATATGTGACCAACATGAGGAATGTCTATATAAGATAAGGGAACTCTCCACCTACTCCCTAGTGCATCTGGCAGGAATCTCTCATCTATAGGCACTGGTGCATGGGGAAGTGATCTACTAGGACAACCTACATGTA
The DNA here is from genome assembly GCA_030254885.1 of Vitis rotundifolia. Taxonomy (NCBI): domain Eukaryota; kingdom Viridiplantae; phylum Streptophyta; class Magnoliopsida; order Vitales; family Vitaceae; genus Vitis; species Vitis rotundifolia. Next base: position 24,978,891 of record CM058168.1, on the reverse strand, counting down.
ATCGTTCCCATGACTATAACTAAAAATGAAACAAAATTATGACAAAATTACATAATTAATAAGACTTGTAGTTATACCTGCAATAACTGTAATGGTCCTACAATAGTTTCTACACTATCTAAGCTAGCTCGACATAACTCTTGATAAAAATGTGCTAGCGTTGCACTCCTTTAACTATATTGTGTAGTCTCACCAAAATCTCTTAACATGGGTAGAATTGCTAATTGGAGGTAGGTTCCCTTCTTATCTGGAAATAATGAATGACCAACTAGCAATAAAAGATATGTTCTAGCATGGCGCTGTAACGTGACCTCGTCTAAAACCCCTAGTGGTAAGTAAGAGAAACAGGTAGTAATAAAACGAACTCTAAGGAATGCTCCACGAATATCAGTCTCTGTCGACCGAACACCTAATAACTCCTCATAAAGTGCATGCCAATCAATATCTATAGAACCAATAACAAGATGACCATGTACACGTAATCCAAATAAGATGGCTACGTCTTGCAATGTGATGGTCATCTCACCAATTGGCATGTGGAATGTGTGCGTCTTTGGGCGCCATCTCTCTACCAGTGCAGTAATCAAAGGCCAATCAACCTTAACATGGCCCACTCGATGAAAGACATGAAATCTTAACTGTATAATGTATGGTCGAACACGATCATCCAAAACTCACTCTCGACGAAACCTATGTCGACAAGTCGAAACATGATCCATATTTGGATCAACAAGAATAGTGGATGATTGATGTTGATGTTGAAGAGTAAGCACAGATGTATCCTCAAGGTCAAGACGAGTAGGAAACAACTGAGTATCCATGTCTGCATGTACATGATTACTACTCAAAAAGTGTTATTTCATAGCTTGTAATTAACTCTTTTGAACTCTCTTGAGTAGTAATTATCACCTTTTAACTCAATTGACATGTTAAAGACCCTTGCAATCGTTTCTAACCGAATTATGTCAAGTTTTGGTGTTTTTGATAGCTTTTAGATACACCAAGGCAATCCGAGAATGAGGGAGATCTTTTTATAGGTCATGGAAAAGCTTTTGGGAAGCTCAAATGCATGAAGAACCAAGCTTGGGAACTCCATAGCCCTTTGCCAAAGCCAATCAAGCATACACGGAGGAAAAACAGAGTGAAGAAGAAACAGAGCATAGCAGCTGCAGTCTTCTCTCCCACTTTTGGAGCACTTCCCGAAGTTCATTTTCTGCATTCTATATACCGTTGGAAAGCTCTGGAAGTCAAGAATCCAATGCTTCAAACGGTATGCAATTTGGATCAGAAATGAGAAAGTTATGGCCTTTGGAAGATAACTGCGTCCAGCTAAAGCACAAATTCGCACCTTGCGAATTTGGAACTCCAGCGTGCGAAACCTGAAGCTTACCTTGCGCGATGGGATTGGAGCGCAAACACACAGTCACAGAGAGTGCCAACTTGCGAAAATGGTTTTCCAACTTTCGAAAGTGACATCCAACGTGCGAAAAGGGAACTCAAGTTGCGAAACCAACTTGCGAGATTTTCGCAAGCCACCATGCAGCGTGCGAAATCTTCATGCGAATTGGAAAACTTGCGCACCGACTCTTTTGGATATTTTTCTTCAGATATTTTGTGTTTAAATCTCGTTTTTATCCTTGTAACTGACCACTCATGTAATTCCTTAGCTAGCAAGGAATGAAGGAAGGGTAAATAACCTTCCTATAAATGAACTCTCTTGTAATCACTGAAAAACTCTCTCTCGGGAGTTTTTCCAGAGAACAATTTTTGTATAGTTTTGAAAGCAATATATAGAGCTTTGCTCTACCTTACCTACTCACTTTTTTCTTTACTTATAATTATGTTTTCTAGCAAATCAACCTCTGAGATGTTTTCTCAGAGGATGGTTGGCTAAACTTGTTGTTCCACGGGTGAGGGAAGCTAGGTAAGGTGCCGGATGCAAAGAGTGAGTTTTTGTTGTTTCTATTTTTAATGAAGAGAAAGTGTGACCCGTTGATGTTGTTTATATTTTTAGTTAACTAGGATTACCGTGAATAGCCAATACTTGGTAAGCTTTCGGATTCCATGGATTCTTATTGCTTGCAATCTTGCTCCATGGAGGTCTAATTGTTATCTCTTGTTCGCTTGTGAAGGATGATCCGATGTTAAGGACCACCTTGGATGGCAAATACTAGGTGAGAGGTACGAGCCATTGCAAGGTGTGTCAGTGAGAGGATTTTAGAGTTGACATCATTAATGGTGAACATCTGTACCACACCGGTTCGGGAAATAACTATAGGTTAAATCCCGAATGCGAGGAAAAGACTCAAGTGACCGGATTCTCCTCTTTTGCATTTGGTACCTAAGCCTAGCAACCTGAAGTCCCGAGGAACTCCTTTCTTTATAATTAATTTCAGATAATTTGTATGTTTGGTTAGCTTAAAGTCTTTTGTTCCCATTCAAACCTTTGTTTTTCTTTTAAAAGCTAACCTTGAAATGAAAAAGCACCCATTTAGCTCTTGAACTGATATCATTTGGAAAGTGAAAACCCATCTCTGTGGACGATCCTAGAGCCACTATACTATGCTAGCTAAATGCTACCCCGGTATATGGTGAAATAGGTTTATAAATTTTGTTGATTACTCCCGCCTGAGAATTGAGATCAAAGCACATCAATTGAGTTGAATCAATTGATACACCAATCGGGCACGAATCAGTACATCAATACATGATATAAGCAAAATATGAATGAATTGACAAGAAACAACAATATCTAATAACATGAATTTCATGATTAAAATTTTAAAAATTTGAGCAGCATCTCCCCTAAACAGTAAAGATTCAGATTTTTTTTTCATGTAATCTAATATAAGCAAAATATGAATGAATTGACAAAAAACAACAATTTCTAACAACATGAATTTCACGATTAAAATTTAAAAAATTTGAGTAGCATCTCCCCTAAACAGTAGAGATTCAAATTTTTTTTATACAACCTGATATAAGCAAAATATGAATAAATTGACAAAAAAATAACTATTTCTAACAACATGAATTTTTTTATTAAAATTTCAAAATTTTGAGCAGTATCTCCCCTAAACAATAGAGATTCAAATTTTTTCCATGTAACCTGATATAAGCAAAATACGAATGAATTGAAAAAAAACAACAATTTCTAATAACATGAATTTCTTGATTAAAATTTCAAAAATTTGAGCAGCATCCCCCCTAAACAGTAGAGATTCAAATTTTTTCCATGTAACCTGATATAAGCAAAATATCAATGAATTGACAAAAAACAACAATTTCTAACAAACAAACGTCAATAAGATGTTCAATAAGATAGTTTCTACATATATCTTAAAACGATTAAGGTCAACACTAGTAAATAAGAAAATAACAGTATAATAAGATGTTCATGAAGTACATCAACTCCTCCTATCATTGGTTTCTCTATTAGGACAAGAACGTCGATTGTGATCCGATTGCTTGCAAAATCCACATGTTTGTGGAGTTCTAGTTTCCCTTGCATCCATCTCATTATACAAATGACTTGATTTTGGTCGACTAGAAGTTAGCCGTTTCATCAAGTTCGAAGGTAAAATTATTGGTCCATTATATTGAGGCCACTCCAACTCATCAAATATGGGACAAAACAAGGGAGCCCACGTTGATAGGTAAGCACGTGTGGTGTAATAACCTTGTAAAAATTGTCGAAAATCAATTGCTCGACAATGACAAGCAACAAGAATGTGCAAACATGGGAATCCTAACAAAAGTGTTTTGTTACATGTGCAAGACCCCGTTTGAAAAGTAACATGGTATGTGCGAGGTTTCCTATTACTGCTTCTAGCATAGTGTCTAGTTTTAACATGAAAACGTCTCTCTACATGATCATACAAAACAACCTCATGTGAACCTGCCTTAACAAATTTAGCCTTTATCTTGGCTTCAATATATGGAGTGAATTCTTCACCTGAAGTGAGTCAACTGGCACCATGTTCTCGCCTAACTGTAAAATAACTATTAACCCGATAGAACGTTAACTAGGCTAAAGCTGTTATTAGTAAGTTACGAGCACCCTTAAGGATACCATTAAAAACTTCAGACATGTTAGTTGTCATAATCCCATATCCCATATTGATTCGTCCCCAATCGGTGTTCTGATTGATTCAGATCAATCAACTGATGTGCTTTGATTTCAATCCTCAGACGGGAGTTATCAACAAAATTTATAAACCTATTTCACCATATACTAGGGTAGCATAGCTAGCATAGCATAGTGGCTCTAGGATCGTTCACTGGGATGGGTTTTCACTTCACAATTGATATTAGTTCAAAAGCTGAATTGGTGGTTTTCCTTTTCAAGGTTAGCTTTAAAAGAAAACACAAGTTTACATGAAAACGAATGGTTTTAAGCTAACCAAACTGAAAATAACTAAAAGTAATTAGAAAGAAAGATGTTTCTTGGGATTTCAGGTCACTAGGATCAGGTGCCATAAACAAAAAGGGAGATTCCGGTCACTTGTTTCTTTTCCTCGCATTAGAGAATTAACATATAGTCAATTCTCTAACCGGTGTTGTACAGATGCTTACCATTAATGGTCTCAACACTAAATCCCTCTCACTGATCCATCTTGCAATGGCTCGTGCCTCTCACCTAGCACTTGCCATTCAAGGGGATCTTTAACCTTGGATTATCCTTCAAAAGCTCGCAAGAGATAACTAATGGATGTCTCCTTGGAGTCCAAAAGCTTACCAAGTGTTGGCTGGTCTAGAAAATCCTACTTCTGAATCACCTCCCAAAGGCTCGCAAGAGATAAACTAGTGAAACTCAATGGACGGAGTCCACTTGCCTTACCAAGTGTTGGCCCAGGTGATTCAAAGGCGTTTTAAGTTAAACTAAAAAGATAGAAATCATTAACGGGTCACACTTTCTTTTCATTAAAAATGGAAACAACAAAAACTCACACTTATGCATGCCGGCACCTTACCTAGCTTCCTTCACCCAAGAGACAAAAAGTCTAGCCTCTCATCCTCTGAGGAAACATCCTCAGAGTTTGTTTGGCTAGAAAGAAAATGAAAGAGAAAACAAAGACGAGAAGGAAAAAGCAGAGCAAGTGCTCTGTATAATATATTGACGATTCTATATCTACATCATATATGATTTTACATCGGGTGCAAGAGAACATATATAGGGAAGTTTTTCCAACCTTCCTAGCCAAGTAATGCTATGATTGGTGGATTACAAGGAGAAGAATGGAAAATTATACAAAAATATCTGATGAAAAAGAGTCGGTGCACAAATATCCCATTTTCGCACGTTGCATGGTGACTTGCGAAAATTTCGCAAGTTGATTTCGCAACTTGGAATCCACTTTCGCACGTTGGAGTTCAAGTTCGCAAGTTGCAAAATCACTTTCGCATGTTGGGCTTCACCGAGAATGCACAGCTGCCATCCATTTCCACTTCGCACGGCAGGCTTCAATTTCGCACGTTGGAGTTCCAATTTCGCAAGGTGCGAAATTGTCCTTCAGCTGGATGCAGTTATCTTCTGAAGGCCATATCTTCCTCATTTCAGCTCCAAATCATACACGGTTTGAAGCGTTGGATTCTTGACTTCCAGAGCTTTCCATCGGTATATAGTATGCAGAAAATGGACTTCGGGAAGTGCTCCAAAAGTGGGAAGGAAGACTGCAGCTGCCATGCTCTGTTTTCTTCACTCTGTTTTCCTCTCTCCTTTGTTCTTTCCTTGCATACTTTACCCGACTATGGCAAAGGACTATGAGGCTCCAAAGCTTGGTTCTTCATGAATTTGAGCTTCCAAAATCCTTGCCATGAACTATATACAACTCTCCCTCATTCTTACATTGCTTTGGTGAGCAAAAAGCTATCAAAAACACCAAAACTTAACACAATTTGGTTAGAAATGATTGCAAAGGCCCTTAACATGTCAATTGAGTTAAAAGGTGATAATTACTACTCAAGAGTGTTTGAAAGAGTTAATTACAAGCTATGAAATAGCACTTTTTGAGTAGTAATCACTCCCCCCAACCGACATATTGCTAGTCCCTTAGCAATGAAGGAGAGAAAAATAAAATTAAAGTACCATAATTTACAACATCATGCTGATCACTCCAAAAAATGTTTAAGTGGCATGATAGATCAAACTCTCACATGGAACATTAAAGAAATAAAACTCAAACTTCAATAGGAGCTATCAAATAATTTGCCTAATCACAATTCATAAAGAGTAAGCATTATGCAAATTTAAGTTTCAAAATAATTTCCACTCCCAAAGGTCCAATCCTTACTCTTCCACAAAAATCTACGTGTTACTTATTAGTTTCCGGATATAGTATGTCAAACTAATCTCTCCCCTCAACCTAGCTCTTTTCAAAGCTTAGCAAACTGATCAACCTCCAATAAGCTAAGAACGCACCTCTTTTCTTTCACAATTTTTTTCTTGTAGGAGTGCAATGCTTAAAGGCATTCTTTCCTAAATTGTCCATGTAACAGGGCTCCATCGATGACTCCCAACCAATCAAGGTTTAGGGCATCAAGCTTTAAGGATTTTTCAACCACTAACTCCTCGGATTTCACCCCGGACTTTTGAGAATGAATTTTTAATACCCAAGCACCTACAATATGTTAAACTCCACCCATTCACCCATGTAACGAGCATTGAGGTCAGTGACTCCCAACCAATGAAGGTTTAGGGCACCAGGTTTTAAAGATTTTCACCATATACCCCTCAGACCTTGCTCGGGTTTCAAGGCAAGTAAAACATTTTTTTTCTTTCTTTTCTCTTTTTTTTTCTTTTCAAAGGCTCATTGGCCTTTTTTAAGGTGTCCCAACACTATTAAAAATGAGGTCAAAGGTACCAAGTCTAAAATTTCCTAAGTAAAGGGGGAAATTAGTTTTCCATCTTATAATCGGAACCTATTGTGCACAGTGTGTGAATAGCTTTAAGTGGAAAAACTAAGGTTGAATTCAATAGAAGTTTCAACAATTCATCAACTTTAATAAACATAATACAAACTCTAAGTCTCAAGTAAAAAGACAAAAATTCAATTTCTCCCATTTTATTTTGAAAATTTTTCCTTAATAACCATGGAGAGTATTCAAATTTTTTTTTTTTTAAATTAAGCAAAAAGCAACTAAATTACCAAAATAAACCTAGCATTAATAACAAAAACTTCCTTCCTCAACTCTCCCCCCAACCAAGCTGAACATTGTCCTCAATGTTTCAAAAGCGATTAAAAATAAGGGAGGAAGTGGTACCTCCTGAGTGACATGGAGTCTGAGTCATTTAGGAGAAACCACATGTTTCAAAGACAAAAGAGTGAGTGAGTAGAGGAAATAAAAAAAATGCCAAGTTTAAACAAAAATGATGTTTATATATTAATCTGAGAAAATGGGCTATAATATATCATCAAGAAATATATCCAATCTCAGAAAACATCAAAACATGGAATTATCTATACTAATATAATAAGTAAATAATAAAAAAATAAAGAGATGATCAAGAAGTGGCCTCCTGAGTAGGTCCTGTGGAGATGATGGCTCTGTGGCGGCCTCCTGAAATGGCATAGTCTCCTTAGCTGGAGCTCTCAGTTAGAGCTATGGGCTGTGATGGTTTAGGGAGGTAAAAAATGGAGTGAGAGACTTTGTGTGTGATCCCAAAGTGCATGTTGGGTGCTCTTCTAGTCTTGGGCATGGCTGAAATGGAGAAAGGTGGCTGTTCGTGAGTTCCAGAGGGTACTCAACTGGTGCACGGGGCTCTCCTCTCCTCCAATGCACGTACCAAGACTTTAAATGGAAGAGAGGGGTGGAATTTGGATGGTTGCATGTTTAAAAACTCCTTTGGAAGCTAAAATGGCTATTTGGAATGAAAAACAGAGTCTCGGACGTTTAAAAACAGGTTTAGAAGACAGTTGGTAGTTTTCGCACCTTAAAATTTCACCGTGCGAAATTTTCGCACCTTGAATCGCAAATTTCGCACCTTGAATTTTACCGTGCGAAAATTTCGCACCTTGGACTGTGAATTTCGCACCTTGAATTCTATCGTGCGAAAATTTCGCACTCAGAATTGAGAATTTCGCACCTTAAATCAAGTTTCGCACGGTGTTTCGCACTGTGCGAAATTTTCGCACCTTGAACAGTGGTGTGCGAAATTTTCGCACCTTGTTTCGCACGGTGCGAAAATTGGTTTGGGCTGTGCGAAATGCCACTCGTGTGCCAGAGAGGTGTTTCGCACGGTGCGAAAATTTTCGCACCTTGAATAGTGGTGTGCGAAACTGGAATTTAGGAAATTCGCACCTTGGCTGTGATTTTCGCACCTTGGGATGATTTTCGCACCTTGTACAGTGGTGTGCGAAATTGCCGCTCAAAAAATTCGCACCTTGAAAGAGATTTTCGCACCTTAGAAGTGATTTTCGCACGTTATACAGTGGTGTGCGAAATTTTCGCACCTTGATTCGCACGGTGCGAAAATCGGCTTTGGCTGTGCGAAATGCCACTCGTGTGCCAGAGAGGTGTTTCGCACGGTGCGAAAATTTTCGCACCTTGAATAGTGGTGTGCGAAAATGAAGTTTAGAAAATTCGCACCTTGGAAGTGATTTTCGCACCTTGGAATGAATTTCGCACCTTGAACAGAGGTGTGCGAATTTTCTGTCAGCTCGGCGCAGTTTTCTTGCAATGGCCATAACTTTGTCGTTTCAACTCCAATTTGGACACCGTTTGAACCTTTGGATTCTTGACTTCTGGAGCTTCAAAACGGTATATAATACGTAAATATTGGACTCTGTAAAGTTGTCCAAATTTAAGAAAAAGGACTGCAGCTGCTCTCCAATCGTAAGAAAAACTGCAACTGCTCTTCAAATGGCCATAACTTTTTTGTTTCAACTCCAATTTGGACACCGTTTGAACCGTTGGACTCCTGACTTCCCGAGCTTCGAAACGGTATATAGCATGTTTAAAATAAACTCAAGGAAGTGCTCCAAATATGTCCCAAAGTGGCAATAGAACCAATGGCCAGAATTCTCTCTTCTCTTCTTCTTCTTTCATCATTTTTTTTTTGACAGTACACCCAACTGTGTTGTAGTCCCTCCTACAATGATCATCCAAAAAACTTATGTTAAATCAAAACTAATTAAAATTAAAGCTTGAAATCATAATTAAAACAAGTAATAAAATATAACAAAAAGATATGGACTAGCTAGTCTTTAGAAAGACTAAGTCCATCAAAAAAAATGTGGTCCTGTTTCAGCTTGCCCGGATCCCATATGAAGTTGGCATCCTTCATTAGAGATTTGTATTGTATGATGGCAATGGAAACAATTCCCTTTCTCTTTCCTTTAATTTCCTCCCTCTTCTCTTTCTCTGTTTCACTTTCTGATTCATGCTCTTGCTTGGATGTGGCCAAATCAACCTCTTTACCACTCCTCAAAGTGATCATGGCTTTGACTTCCTTCTTCCGTGAAGATTCTCCCTCATTAGCTTCCACTTGATGGATACTCTTGGAATTTTGATGAGGCTGAGAAGGAAAGTTTCCTTTCTCTTGCTCTGTTTTGAGGTTGGTGAGCCTTGAGATTGAATATTGGAGATTATCTATCTTCTGAGATAGATCATTTTGCACTTCATCCATCCTTTTATTCAATGAACTCTCTACACTGTCAATTCTTTGACTGAGATGAGCATTGATGGATTTTTGAGCTCCAACAAAGTCTCCCACGACCTTGCTAAGATTCACCATAGCTTGTTCAAGGTTCGAGGCTTGCTGAGGTGCTTGAGCAGGTTGCTTATACTGAGGTGGCTGTGGTTTCCAAGAGAAATTTGGATTTGGATGGTTCCTCCAATTGGAATTGTAGGTGTTGCAATCACCAAACATTTCCCTCACTGTTGGAATGGTAGGACACTCCTCCACCAAGTGCTCATAAGATAGACAAATGGCACAAGGCATAGCTTGCAATGGTGTTTGAGAGATGGCTTGCACTTCTTGCATCTTCTTCATTTCTAGCTCTTCCAATCTCCTTGCCATAGCTGCAATCTTTGCCTTCATGTCAACATCTTCATTCAAAATATACATCTCACCCTTAGCAGTAGGTTGAGACGTCATTCTTCCCATATCTCTAGCATTTGGTTCATTCCATCCTCTTGAAACTTCAGCCACATAACTCATGAAGTTCATGGCTTCCTCTGCTATCTCGTATTCAATATGGCATGCACAACTAGCAATTTGTGAATTAAAAACAGAGAAAACAAAAGAAAACAAAAGAAAAACAATTCTAAAAAAATTAAGATTAACTAAAAACTAATTAAAAGGTAAACTAAAACATGAATAAAGAAAAAGAAAAAGAAACAATTAAAAAGAGTTAGTAAAAGAAAAGAAAAATCACCAAACTTGTGATGAAGATCACAACTGTTCTCAAAAGATCATATCATTGCAAAGTGGCACCATCCCCGGCAACGGCGCCATTTGATTCGTCCCCAATCGGTGTTCTGATTGATTCAGATCAATCAACTGATGTGCTTTGATTTCAATCCTCAGACGGGAGTTATCAACAAAATTTATAAACCTATTTCACCATATACTAGGGTAGCATAGCTAGCATAGCATAGTGGCTCTAGGATCGTTCACTGGGATGGGTTTTCACTTCACAATTGATATTAGTTCAAAAGCTGAATTGGTGGTTTTCCTTTTCAAGGTTAGCTTTAAAAGAAAACACAAGTTTACATGAAAACGAATGGTTTTAAGCTAACCAAACTGAAAATAACTAAAAGTAATTAGAAAGAAAGATGTTTCTTGGGATTTCAGGTCACTAGGATCAGGTGCCATAAACAAAAAGGGAGATTCCGGTCACTTGTTTCTTTTCCTCGCATTAGAGAATTAACATATAGTCAATTCTCTAACCGGTGTTGTACAGATGCTTACCATTAATGGTCTCAACACTAAATCCCTCTCACTGATCCATCTTGCAATGGCTCGTGCCTCTCACCTAGCACTTGCCATTCAAGGGGATCTTTAACCTTGGATTATCCTTCAAAAGCTCGCAAGAGATAACTAATGGATGTCTCCTTGGAGTCCAAAAGCTTACCAAGTGTTGGCTGGTCTAGAAAATCCTACTTCTGAATCACCTCCCAAAGGCTCGCAAGAGATAAACTAGTGAAACTCAATGGACGGAGTCCACTTGCCTTACCAAGTGTTGGCCCAGGTGATTCAAAGGCGTTTTAAGTTAAACTAAAAAGATAGAAATCATTAACGGGTCACACTTTCTTTTCATTAAAAATGGAAACAACAAAAACTCACACTTATGCATGCCGGCACCTTACCTAGCTTCCTTCACCCAAGAGACAAAAAGTCTAGCCTCTCATCCTCTGAGGAAACATCCTCAGAGTTTGTTTGGCTAGAAAGAAAATGAAAGAGAAAACAAAGACGAGAAGGAAAAAGCAGAGCAAGTGCTCTGTATAATATATTGACGATTCTATATCTACATCATATATGATTTTACATCGGGTGCAAGAGAACATATATAGGGAAGTTTTTCCAACCTTCCTAGCCAAGTAATGCTATGATTGGTGGATTACAAGGAGAAGAATGGAAAATTATACAAAAATATCTGATGAAAAAGAGTCGGTGCACAAATATCCCATTTTCGCACGTTGCATGGTGACTTGCGAAAATTTCGCAAGTTGATTTCGCAACTTGGAATCCACTTTCGCACGTTGGAGTTCAAGTTCGCAAGTTGCAAAATCACTTTCGCATGTTGGGCTTCACCGAGAATGCACAGCTGCCATCCATTTCCACTTCGCACGGCAGGCTTCAATTTCGCACGTTGGAGTTCCAATTTCGCAAGGTGCGAAATTGTCCTTCAGCTGGATGCAGTTATCTTCTGAAGGCCATATCTTCCTCATTTCAGCTCCAAATCATACACGGTTTGAAGCGTTGGATTCTTGACTTCCAGAGCTTTCCATCGGTATATAGTATGCAGAAAATGGACTTCGGGAAGTGCTCCAAAAGTGGGAAGGAAGACTGCAGCTGCCATGCTCTGTTTTCTTCACTCTGTTTTCCTCTCTCCTTTGTTCTTTCCTTGCATACTTTACCCGACTATGGCAAAGGACTATGAGGCTCCAAAGCTTGGTTCTTCATGAATTTGAGCTTCCAAAATCCTTGCCATGAACTATATACAACTCTCCCTCATTCTTACATTGCTTTGGTGAGCAAAAAGCTATCAAAAACACCAAAACTTAACACAATTTGGTTAGAAATGATTGCAAAGGCCCTTAACATGTCAATTGAGTTAAAAGGTGATAATTACTACTCAAGAGTGTTTGAAAGAGTTAATTACAAGCTATGAAATAGCACTTTTTGAGTAGTAATCACATATCCCTATCCACCATCATGTGAGAGTGCCCATTTTTCAAGAGGAATATGCTCCAACCAATTTCTAGCGTCGACATTTATCTAGCCAATTGTATCCATGTGAGAAATAAATTTTTTAACTTTACTCTCCATAGCAGCCCTACACATGAGATCCTTTAAAGTCTTATCTTTGAACTTTGTGTTGAAGTTACTCGCTAAATGACACATGCAAAATCTATAATAAGCATTGGCTCAGTCCATCCTGAATATGTTTCATTTACAGCAGCTACAATGTTAGGATGACGATCAGAGATTAGACACAAGCTTTCCTTTGTGTTACTCCAACTCTGATACATGCCAAAAACCAACTCCAACTAGTTATATTCTCTCATTCTGTAATGGCAAATGCAAGTGGGAACAATTGGTTATTACCATCACATCCCATAGCAATCAGCGAAGTCCCTTTATATTTTCCATACAAATATGTCCCATCAATACTAAGAACTGGTCGACAGTGAGTAAACCCTTTAATAGATGGAGCGAATGCCCAAAAAACACGCTGAAAAATTTCTTCATTTGGGTTGTTTCTAGGAACCATTTTGGAATACACAATACGTCCAGGATTTGATTGCTCCAAAGCAAGGAAGAAGCGAGACAACTTTACATAAGACTTGTAACAATCACCAAATAATTGAGTCATTGCTTTCCTTTTTGCCTTCATTGTTTTTTGATAAGAAATTTGGTAACCAAATTGTTCAACAACAACAGCTTGAATTGCAGCAACTGTAATGGTCATTTCTACCTTCACCAATGTTTCAATATACTCAGATACAAAACTAGAATCCAATTGAGAATGATCCTGATTTATACATGGATTGACACATGTATGAGGACCTTTGTACTTTGTGATTCTAAACATACTTGTATCTTTCACCGTCATTGTCCTTAGTCGCCATTGGCACTCTGGTGTTTTTTTACAATTAAGAACTAACACACTTGCATTTGATCCATAAACAATCACAACATGTTGCAAATCTGATTTTGAGGAAAATATTTGGCCAATTGATAACTCCTCATCAACATTTCCTAAAATTGGATTTTTCCACGAAGTCCAATCACTTACAACACAATTAATTGCCCCGTCCATATTTAAAAATTGTTGTTTGGGTGGCATATGGTATGAAACAGGTGCAAATGTTGCCTCTAGGTTGTCATTAGAGATATTAACTTGGGTGCCATGTGGGGAGGCAACTAGTGATGTGTTTTCAACCTCAAACTCAACCTCAGGATTATTAGACTTATCACAAACTTCAAGGTTCACATATCTTGTGTCTTCACATTCCACAACTTGTTGGACCATCACCAAATTAACATATTCTCTTTCACAACAATTTTCATCATCATTAGGTAAATGAATCTCATTTGTATTGATTGCATCATTTCTATTGTCTTCCTTATTTCTTTCATTTTCGTCATCAACAATCAGTATCACTTGCCGACAACCGTGTCAAACGCCTCATTTCATTGCTCAAATGATAGTGATTGGGAGCTTGCTCGATGAATAATTGAACTAAAGATATTCCATACGTCGATGGCACCGCTAGCATACAAGCAACTGTCCAATCATTTCTGACCACTAATGGTTGAAATTTGTTCATTTTAGTTGGATGTTGACATTTCAAGACCAACTGATAATGTCTGTTAACACCAATGATATCATATATCATGTTCAACAACACCACAAAGGTCGTATGAATGGACACATCTATAGGCTCAATCTGTACATTATTTCCAATATATCTCAACTTCGTTTCTGTCCTCAAAATTGTTCCATTCCAATAACATAGCACTTCTACCGTGGAATCAGTCATAATTGCCTTCATATAGATAATAACAAATGGTTATTATATAAAAAATAATATTTATTCAAGTAAAAAATAATGCTTTACAGTCAATGATTCATAAAAGACAAGAATAAAACAAATAAATATTGGAATGTAACAAAGCTTCATGTCTAAATACCAAGTTCAACTCAAATGAAAGCAATTTATAAGCAAATAAGTCTATAAGTAAAGAGTAGGATGATATTATGAATTAATATCATAATATCAATAAATATTTCAAAATGAAGAACTCATAGAGATGAAGAACTCATGGCAGCAAATTAACATGTCAGTTTATAGTCAAAAAACAAAATAAAATAGCATAGGGTTTAGGTTCAATTTCTTTTATTGATTTTAAAATAAAAAATCATGAGTATGTCATAAATGACCTAAATAATGGCAATAAATTGTAGCATTGGTCATAATGCTAAACATCAATATGGGCATTAGGACCCTTGTCTGGGGTGGTAGCATATTCGAAATGGATAAGAATTATTTCATCATTCCCTAAATACTAGCTTCTACTTAACGGTTTCTCCATTGACGATTTGTACAAACACATGAAAAAAAAGGCTACTAAGGAAGTTCCCCGAGTTCCAATAACATATATCACATCTAAAAAGACAAGTCAACTAACTCTATTCTATAGTTCTAAAAAATTGTTTTTAATTGTTTTTAAAAACAAATTTATGTTCGAGAATTGAAATATGAAATACAATTTGCTCAACTTATTCTTCATAAAATTACAACATACTTATATACAATACAAAAATTTTTAACATATTTTTAGAAAACTATCTAATGGTAATTCTCTTGTTTGGATGTTGAGAAACTATTGAGCTTACTATTATGTCTATTATTGCGTAATTTGACGTATTTTATTTTATTTTTTAATCGAATAAAATGTTTTACATGTGTTTGGGTTACAAACACACTTAGTTTATTTTTCTAATTTGATAATTAAGATGAGATTATTTTTTAATATTTTATTGATAAAATTAAATTAATATTTTCATATTCAAAATTAAATTTTAAAATAAATATCTATAAAATATGGTAATTTTTTTACAACTAAAAAAAAAATTATAATTAATAGAATGAAGCATGAGATTATGACAACTTAATGACTTATTGCATTACTTCTTTATTTATTTTCCCAATTCAAAGAACAAGATTAAGCTTCCAAATTTCACTTAAATCTTAATTGGATTTTCAAATTTTTTATTTATTTATTTTCCAATATTTTCCTCATACAGGTAAACTAGCACCATTTTCATATACTGACCCCCAAAAATTACTCACAATTTATTCAAACACAAGCATAAAAGGAAAAAGAGGTTTTTTAGGTAGAAGTTGGATGTTATACCTTTTCCAAAAAAAATAAGAGAGAATTACCCAATAGGGTAGGCTGGAAAGAATAATTATTAAGAAGACTCACTCATCTCAAGAATTTTTAAAGGACAATTTTACCCTTGAATATGTTTTTTATATTATTTATAAATAAATTTGAGATTGTCAATGACGTGGGGCCCATACATGAAGATAAGTACAAGTAATAATAGTACATTTCTCAAGCCTGAAAAAATTGTTGTTCACTTTTGAACAATCAAGTGACTGTTTAAAATTTTCTATTTTTTTTTTTTTTTTTCCAAAAAAAATGAGATTTTTTAAAGAACCTTGTAAAAAAAAATAATTTTCAATATTTCATAAATAAATACCATATCCTAAGGTTATTATATTGTTTTATATGTGGAACATACAATTAAAAACTTTGTTACCATAATAGAATGAATAATTATTTTTTACGAGCACTCATCAATTGAATAATATATAAATATTCAATTGACTAACACACACCTATTAAATGGAATAACTCACAATTATTCATTGAGAATATAGCACCTGAAAAAATTAAACAAAAATAAATTAAATTATGTAGTAATATATTGTAATGATAGTGTATTTGTATTGTAAGTGTAATGCATTTATCCTATTGGTATTTGTAATGGTATTTGTAATGATAGTGTATTTGTAAGTGTAATGAAACCTATGTTTCATTACAAAAGTAATAATTCAAAAAATGCTTATTCATACCCTATTGGTATTAACACATCGTATTAATATATTAACAACATTCATCTAGTGCATTGAAATTATTTAATAATTTTTGTATATAAAAAAAATTACGAGTCTCGTGAATTCAAATTAGTATTTCATTTGGTTTCAAAAATTATTTATGATCTAAGTATGTTGTGAAATATGGTATGATCATACAAAATTATCATTTTTATAAAAATTTCGAAATTTTCCTAATTAGGTTTTATTGTAATGTAAGTGTATTTATATTGTAATTATAACATATTTTTGTTGTACCTGTATTTTATAATAAAAGTAATAATCTTGAAGATCGCTTTTTATACCTTATTAATATTCAACATATCAAATGTATTAACATCATCCACTCAATGCATTGAGAAAAAAAAAATTATATATGAAAATTAAGAAAAAAAACACTATGCAAAGGAAAAAAAAATCATATAAATTTTTAAAAATTATTTTATTATAAAAATAAAAATGATTAAACATTCTCCATCATTTTCTTATTATTTTTAGAAAATCAAAATGCAATTGCATGTTCTTGCAGTGCTGATAACCTGGATATTGATGACATGCCATTTTAATATACTGAGCTAGAAGGATGAGCATATGAAGATTGTATTCAAACAAGAAACATTACATACTAAGTGATTATTATCAATATTCTAACTTCCACATATTAAATAAATTGCCCACCAAAGGTTTAACCTAGAATAATGTAATAAATGCTAGATCCCCTACGATATACGCCACAAATCAAGAGTCTATGGAAAAAAATGTTTGAGTAACCAACTAGTAACCGATCAACATAGGGAGGAAGCTCATGTATTCATCACATTCATTAGCATTGATGTCCCAAAATTAAAATAATGTAACCAAAAGCATGGAAAAAGGAAAAAAAGAACATTAAAACCCATGATGGTATTTTGATGATACTTTGATCACCCTTAAAACATTAACCGTGTCCAGCAAAAGGGTGTACTGATGTACTCAAGACATATAAAAGGGTGCCAAAAGACAAAGAACAAGAAGAGAGAAACAAAAAACATAACAACTCCTTTCCCTTACTTAGAGCTTACCCAATCAAAAAGGTTTTCCATAAACATTGACACCTCATATTAACCAATGATAACCCACTCCAAAATTAAATATAAAAGACATTTGGACCAATTGATCTGCCAATTTCATATTGTCAAGCAACTTATCAGCATTTGCAACCAAGGTACCGAATTCAAATAATCTTTGAAACCCTAAATGTCCCTGCAAATTGAAACACAGGTGGCCATTATGTTTGTAGAAAGTAATTAGCATTTACAGTATCGAATGGCCGCCCTTCTCTTGAAGACCAACCAACCTTCACGGAGAAACGAAATGAAAAAAAATCTATTTTCTTATTCTTTCTTATTTTAATTTTTCTAAGAAAATTTCATTTTCCTCATATAATTTCATTTATTCCCATAAAATTTTATTACTAAATGTCCCCACAAATTGAAACACAGGTGGCCATTATGTTTACAGAAAGTAATCAGCATTTGTAGTATCGAATGGCCGCCCTCCTCTTGAAGATCGGCCAACCTTCACGGAGAAACAAAATGAAAAAAACCTATTTTCTTATTCTTTCTTATTTTAATTTTCCTGAGAAAATTTCATTTATTCCTAGAAAATTTCATTTTCCCCATAAACTTCAACAAACGTCTGCATCTTAAGGGCTTAAATCTTTGGATGATAACAAACCATTTTTGCTAAAATAGCAGTGAAGGACATAAACAAAAGAGAAAAGCAAAAGCAACAGGAAAAAAAAGTATTTCTGAAAATCGAGATTACGAGATGGGAAAAAAAAATGGGAAAGTGCCAAAAACTTTACATAAAATAAGCCAAAAAGAATATTGGAACCAACCTTAACCTTGATAATTTGTAGCTCCAACAATGTCTCTCTTATAGTGGCCCACTGGTAGGACTAGGGTTTGAAGTGAAAAATTGAACAGAGAACGGGATGTGAAGTTGGGAAAGTAAACAAAAATAGCATAAAAAGAATGGTTTTTGTGCTTATGTGGACAGATGGGGCTACTTTGAACAATAGTTTTGGAAAAAGCCTAGTTTTAATATTAAGTTTAGGAAGAAGCCCATTTTGGCCCAAAACTCCTCATATCAACCCATAACCCTAGTCTTTGATACCTGCCACCAACCGTCCCAAGCAGCCCTCTCCCAGCCCAAACCTAGCAATTAAACAACTCATCCTAAGCTGCAGGACCCATGCCTTATCGTTGTCAAGGCCACACCAAAGACCTCAAAACCCCGCACCAATTCCTTTATACTTTCTCTTTCCCTACAATTTTCTCTCTCTAATATTCACACTTCTCTCTTTCGGAGCATGGGTGAAAGGTCTTTCACTCTTGAACTAGTACTCAACGGTGAAGTCTATGCCCTATCATTGTCAAGGCCACACCAAAGACCTTAAAACCCCGTGAATTCCTCACCAAAGCCTATGAATTCACACACAGAATATTGTAATTTAATATCAACATTACATCCTTTAACATACTAAGTTGAGTACAAATAAGATGTCACACCATTGCTAAACATACGTATACTTTGAAGAGCAGAAATACAGATAACTTCTACAAGCATAGAAATTACCCCTTCATCTAATGAGCTCAAGGAAAAAGACGCGGGAACTGTTGATAGGAAATGCATAAGAGAACTGAACCTATCAGTACCATGAGTCACCTGCAAGCATGGATTGAAAAATCTATTTTTATGGGTGATATTTCGCCAATGGACGGACGACCCCGAAAGGATATTGAGTACCGATTATCGAACAGGAGGAATATAAAAAAAATCATTGATGATATATCGGTTTGGAACCGATAAATTGGCTAAAAAATTGAGTGTGAAGTGACGCCCAGAACAGCGGAGGAAGCCTGTCAAAATATTGGAGATATATCGACGAATATATTGGATATATCGTCGATATATCTAGAAATATCAAAGATTTTTTTGAAAGCTTTTTTTTAAATCTTTATCATTTTTTATTTTTTAATTATTCATTTTAATTTATTTTTTATTTTAAATCTATATTATCATTTTATTTTAATTGTGTTTCTAATTCCTAATATTCTATAAATTAAAATTAATTTGTACAATAAATTAGCAATAATTTTAATTATTTAAATAAATTAATGTTAATAGAAAATTTGTCACTTGTAATAAATTTTTAGAAATCAAATCTCAAATAAAATATTTTATATAAATCGATTATATATTTTTTTTAAAATGTAATAAAATATGTTTTAATAAAAGTATTTTAATTTTTAAAAGATATTAATACAAATATATTAAAGGAATTTATGGTAATTTTTTATAAATATTTAATAAATATTATATGTACGATTAAAGATAATATTTATCAATTTTTTATAAAAAATTAGCATTACTTACTTATTTTATCATTTTTTTTTTTTGAGTTTTTTCAAACATTCTTGTGAATTTTGAATAATTTTTGCCTTATCAATATTTTTGTCAAAATATCCATCGATATTTCTGATATATCCGTAAAATCCAAGTACTGATATCTGTATTTACTGATATTTTAATCTTTGCCTGCAGGACAGACATACTAATACTGTATTATAATAGAGTAAGGCAAGAACATAGAGACGTGGAAGCATAGAAGGTAAGGAGAGTTTAAGGACAAAATAATACCGTGGAATAAAAAAATTGTGAGAATAGTGTCTTTCTAAAATATTTGTTCAATTATTAATTTTTTTTTAACCACGTAATTATCCGCGTGGATTATTTTTTTTAATATAAAAAACCCTAATCGATGATGACTGTAGTTTTAAAATTCTATTAATCATAAAATTACAATTAATAACTATGGTTTCAAAAATATTCTTAACACCACAATCACACCCATTACAATTTTTCACAATTGGTATTGTGATTTTAAAATTATTTTTAAAATCTTCTTTAAAATCACAATTACAATTTTAGTATAGGTGAAATTATTTTCTCAAAATTTCAAGGAAGATTTGAAAAAAAAAATTTAAAAACAAAAATCACTGTAAAAGAAAAAAAAATGTGTTAAAGATAATTTTAAAACCACAGTTAGTAATTGTGGTTCTATAGAAGATTTTAAAAATAATTTTAAAATCACAATTTCGATTGTGGAAAATTGTAACAGGATATCATTTAAAAAGATATTTTTCAAACGACAGTTATTAATTATGGTTCTAAAGAAAATTGTAAAATCACAGTCAATGACTGTGATTTTAAGTATATTTTTGAAACCACAATTACTAACTGTGGTTTTAAAAGAAAATTTTGAAAGTATTTTTAAAATCACAGTTATTAACTATGATTCTAAAGAAGATTTTAAAAAGAATTTTAAAATCACAATACCAACTGTAGAAAATTATAACAAGTGTAGTTTAAGGATATTTTTGAAACCATAGTTACTAATTGTGATTCTAAAGAAAATTATAAAACCATTGTTTGTGATTGTGGTTTTAAGGATATTTTTAAAATCACAATTACTAATTATAGTTTTATGATTATTAGGATTTTAAAACCACAGCCATAAACGCTAGTTTTTTACACTAAAAAATAAAAAATAAAATAACCCACATGAATGATTACGTGATTAGCAAAGATGCTTTGGTAAATATTTTGGGAGAAACATTATTCTCACTATTTTTTTCTTCCAAAGTATTATTTTGGCCTTGAACTCAAATAAGGAAGCAAAGCAAAGCAAACCTTTCTTGGGTCTTGAAGTTCCTCCATATTCCTTTCAATTCCAGGTATAAACAATAATAATTCAAAGTTTCAAAGCTGTTGCAAAACTACTTGTCTAAATATCCTGGTAAGAATGTCTTTAGACGTAGCGCATAACAGAATATCATCGGTTAGAAGTATTTTGAGTGCACAAGCTTATAGTGAGATGCTACTGGGTGTATTATGATCATTGTCACTGCAAATTAAACCATCCCATAAGCAATTTATTGGGAGACATGGATCTTCATCCACTGGTATACTAACTTGATTTTCTTCATAGCATCAACTTGTATTTCGAAAAGAAAGAAAAATAAGATGGATTAACTTTGGTCTTTAAACTACAAAAAAATGAAGAACAAACTAAGAACTGTTATTCAAATCAATATAGTAATATATTCTTATAGATGCAATCAGAACAAATTAAATAGCCTATCAATAGTCCTATTCTCTAATCGTTCATTAGGCAAAACAATTTAAATAGACCATCACATACCGTCCTATTGTTCAGTGGGTGACAACAAGAACTCTTTTATCATATAAATCTCCAGAGCATTCATAATGGGTGGAAATGTGGATTGGTTCGTCTTGGCAAGCAAAAAATTCATCTGACTTCCACCTAGGAAAGATTTGAATAAAATAAGTCTTTGAAACCATATATTTGGGTTATAGAATTGATTTTATAACATATTCCCAAAACAACAACTTTGGTTCCTTAGGGCATTGAGCTCGTCTATGAGGAGGCTACTTTAAGGACGATATTTATCTTGCCTCAGCTAATACCGAAAAGTTTTTGTTGCGTTTTTTTGTTATTTGAAAGTTTGTTTTGGGTAGGTCAATTACACTATCTTCCTTATGTTACCGTATATAATTTTAGGAATTTATATAATTTAGGACTCTATTAATATTAGCTGTACAGATTGGCTTACCATGAATAGATGTTGAATGTTAGGAATCAGTTAGAATTTGTGTATAGATGCTAAATATTAGGAATTAGCTAGACTCCATGTATAGCATATACTTCTATACATAAATGGCACTCACAATATAAAGAAAGAAAAGAGGAGACTCACAAAGTCATTTTTTTCCAAAAAGTTCTCGATTTCTCTTAGGTTTTCTAAGTGTTTTGACATGGTATCAGAGCCAGGTTCATAGATTTACCTATCTTTCACGATTTTTTTTTCTTTTCTTGCATCATCGATGCCTTCTAAGTGGAGTTCGTGCTTGTTGGAGGTTTCGACACTTCCTGTTGGTGCATTTGTGGTTTTTGGTGATTGCTGTGGGTGTTTTTCTGGGTTTCGATTCCTTCAGTAGCCGCGTTTGAGGCTATCGATGCTGTCTATGGCTGTTTTTTGGTCTTTCTGGTATGGGCTCTTGTTTTTGGCGCCTCTGCTATTGATTTCAGAACTTTGTATTGCACGTTTCTGGTTCCAAGGTGTATCTCGGCAATTTCTGTTCCAATTTTCTGGTGGGCTATTTCCTTTGTCTCTTAGTTGCATTATGTCATCAGATAAGTTGGAATCGTTTCATATTAGATTTATTGGAAAAAATTATTATGCTTGGGAGTTTCAATTTAAATTATTTGTCAAAGGAAAAGAATTATAGGGTCATATTGATGGGAGTAATCCCGTACCTCGCGATGCTGAGGCTTTGTCTAAGTGGGAAATTAAGGATGCTCGAGTTATGACCTGGATCCTTAGCTCGGTTGAACCTCACCTTGTTCTCAATCTGAGGCCTTATAAAACTACTACTGCTATGTGGAATTATCTCAACACGGTTTACAATCAAGATAACTATGCTAGGCATTTTCAATTGGAGTATGAGATGGCTGATTTCACACAAGGAAGTCTCTCAATTGAGGAATATTTTTCTGGTTTTCAAACTCTTTGGACTGATTATTCCGAAATTGTTTATGCTAATGTTCCTGTTGTAGCTCTCTTTTTTGTCCAAGCATTGCATGCAACCAACAAGCGAGATCAATTCTTGATGAAGCTACAACCCGACTTTGAAATTGCATGGTCTAATATGATGAATCGTCATCCTGTACCATCTTTGGATGCCTGCTTGAGTGAACTTCTGCATGAGGAGCAGTGTATCGTAACTCAAGCTACCATAAAACATCAAGCTAATGTTAATGCACCTGTTTCTATGGCTTATGCAGCACAAGGGCAGAATAAGGGTCGAGACATGCATGTTGTCCAATGCTTTAGTTGTAAAGATTTAGATCATATTGCTCAGGATTGTCCCAAGAAGTTCTGTAGCTACTGCAAGAAACAAGGTCATATCATCTCTGCTTGTCTCATTTGGCCTGAAATGAAGTTGGGTACTGCTTATCATGCCTCCACTAGTGCCTCTAGTTCTGCTGCATTTGCCTGCTGCCTCGCCGGTTGTTCCTATTCTTGCTCCTACAGCCTTAGCAAACCCAAACACACTCACTCCTGAAATGGTATAACAAATGATTATTTTTGCTTTTTCTGCTTTTGGACTCTCAGGTAATCATACGGTTTCTTCTAAGCCATGGTATTTTGACTCTGGAGCCTCTAACCATATGACCAATACTGTTATTTATCTTTCTAATGTTAGAAATTATGATGGAAATTTAAAAAGTAACATTACTGATGGCAGTTCTCTGCCTATCAGTGCTGTTAGTGATCTTTCCTCTTCTTTTAACTGATGTTTTTGTGTCTCCTAACCTCTCCACAAATCTTATTTATGTTGGTTAATTAGTTGATAATAATTGTAATGTCAATTTCTCCCATTCAGGTTGTGTTGTGCAGGATCAAGTGTCAGGAAAGATGATCGCGAAATGGCCTAAAGTAGGACGAATCTTTCCTCTTCATGTTTCTCCTTCCACTATTATTCTTAGTTTTCCTTTACTTTCCTTTGCATGTAATGTTGTTGGTTCCAGAAATAAGATGTGGCATAGACGTCTTGGCCACCCAAACTCTGTGTACTTCGTACTTTGTTTAATTCTGGATTATTGGGAAATAAAGCATGTTCTTCTCTTGATCTTTTTTTCGATTGTACATCATGTAAACTTGGCAAAAGTAAAGTTCTACCTTTTCCTCATCATGCATCTCGTGCCTCACAATGTTTTAATATTATTCATGATGATGTTTGGGGGATTGCACTTATTGTTTCTCATGCGCATGACAAGTACTTTGTTACTTTCATTGATGACTTTAGTTGCTTTACTTGGGTTTACTTCCTCCGGGCTAAGCTTGGGGTTTTTTTTAGTCTTTAAGCACTTTCTTGCACTTATTGAGACTCAATTCTTTGCCAACATCAAGGTCTTGCGCTCTAATTTTGGTAGC
Organism: Vitis rotundifolia; assembly: GCA_030254885.1. Taxonomy (NCBI): domain Eukaryota; kingdom Viridiplantae; phylum Streptophyta; class Magnoliopsida; order Vitales; family Vitaceae; genus Vitis; species Vitis rotundifolia. Next base: position 24,954,484 of record CM058168.1, on the reverse strand, counting down.
GAATACATGTCTAATGAGTTTCAAGACTTTCTTCAAAGTAAAGGGATCATCTCTCAATGTTCTTGTCCTTCAACACCATAGCAAAATGGTGTTGCTGAGAGGAAAAATCGCCACCTTCTTGATGTGGTAAGAAATCTGTTACTCGACTCATCTATTCCTCCTCATTTTTAGTTGAAGCACTTTCTACTGTAGTTCATTTGATCAATCGCTTACCCTCTCCTATGTTAAATCATGTTTTTCCTTTCTCTAAGTTGTTTGGTCATTCTCCTTTATATATGATCTTCGTACATTTGGTTGTGTTTGTTTTGTGTATCTCCCTCCTCATGAACAACATGTTAAGTGTGTAGTTCATTTGATCAATCACTTTCTACTACACTTAACACTTATTGCTCAGTCTGTTAAGTGTGTTTTTCTTGGTTATGCTATCCCTTACAAGGGTTATGTTTGTTATGAACCCCATGCTCGTTGTATACGAGTTTCCTGGAATGTGATTTTCTTTGAAAATCAATATTTCTTTCCATCTCATGTTGAGCTGCCATCTGCATCTGTATCTCTTATCTGCATCTGTATCTCTTTTGCCTAGTTTTTCTGAATCCCCAACAATTGTGGAAAGATTCAAACCTAGTTTTGTGTATGAAAGACGTAGTCGACATAAGTCCAATTCCACTTCCTCTATGCCCCCTTTTGATTTTGACCTGGCGCCTAATCCTGCTCCTGCTTCCACCATTCTTCATCGGTCTACTCGTCTTTCTCGACCCCTTGATTGGTATGGATTCTTCTCTCCTGTCTCTCTTGTTGCTACTTTATCCACTATTTCTATTTCCTTTTGCTATAAACAGGCCATGGCATATGAGTGTTGGCAAAATGCAATGCAAGCAGAACTTCAAGCACTTGAGGAGAATCATACTTGAGACATTGTTCCTTGTCCTCTGATTCGTCCTCAATTGGTGTTCTACTTGATTCAGCTCAATCAACTTATATGCTTTGATTTCAATCCTCAGACGGGAGTTATCAACAAACTTTATAAACCTAATTAACATATACTAGGGTAGCACTAGCTAGCATAGTATAGTGGCTCTAGGATCATCCATAGAGATGGGTTTTCACTTTGCAATTGATATTAGTTCAAAACCTGAATTGGTGCTTTTCCTTTATGAGTTAGCTTTAAAAGAAAACATAAATTTGTATGGAAATGGTTGGTTTTAAGCTAACCAAAAATAAAGTAACTGAAATTAACTAAAAAAAAAAGGTGTTTCTTGGGATTTCAGGTCACTAGGATCAGGTGCCTTATACAAAAAGGGAGATTCCGGTCACTTGAATCTTTTCCTCGCGTTGGGGATTTAACATATAGTTATTTCCCGAACCAGTGTGGTACAGATGCTTACCAATTAATGGTTTCAACACTAAATCCCTCTCACTGGTACACCTTGCAATGGCCCGTACCTCTCACCTAGTATTTTTCCATTCAAAGTGATCCTTAACATCGGATCATCCTTCACAAGCGAACAAGAGATAACAATTAGACCTCCATGGAGCAAGATTGCAAGCAATAAGAATCCATGGAATCCGAAAGCTTACCAAGTATTGGCTATTCACGGTAATCTTTAGTTAACTAAAAATATAAAAACCACTAACGGATCACACTTTCTCTTCATTAAAAACTGAAACAACAAAATCTCACACTTTTGCATCCGGAACCTTACCTAGCTTCCTTCACCCAAGAAACAAAAAGTCTAGTCTCTCATCCTCTGAGACAACATCTCAGAGTTTGATTTGCTAGAAATAAAAATAAACGAGAAAACAAAATGGGAAGGTAAGGCAGAGCAAAGCTCTATGTATTACTTTTAAAAACTATACAAGTGGTCTCTGGAAAACTCCCGAGATTGTTTGCTTTGAGATTATAAGAGATATTATATAGGAAGGTTATTTACCCTTCCTTGGATACTTTCTAGCTAAGGAATTACATGAGTGGTGGATTATAAGGAGAGAATAGAGATTTAAACACAAAATATCTAAAGAAAAATATCATAAAGAGTCGGTGCGCAAATATCCCAGTTCGCAGGTGGATTTCGCAACTTGAATTATGACCTGCGAGAATTTCGCAGGTTGATTTCGCAGCTTGGAGTCCATTTTCACAGGTTGAGCTCCAAGTTCGCAAGTTTCAAAACCATTTTCACAAGTTGGCCTTCTCTGTGACTGTGTGACTGTGTTCCCTTTTCATTTCGCAAGTTAGACTTCAATTTCACAAGTTGGACTTCCAATTTCGCAACTTGCGAAATTGTCTTTTAGCTTAGTGCAGTTGTCTTCCAATGGCCATAACTTCTTTAATTCAGCTCCGATTTGCACACCGTTTGAAGCGTTGGACTCCTGACTTCCCAAGCTTCAAAACAATATATAGAATGTATAAAATAGACTTCAGGAAGTGCTCCAAATGTCTCCTGTAGCTGCTGTCCTCTTGAATTTCTTCATGTTAGATTCCTATCTCTGTTTTTCCTCCTTGCATTCTTGATTGACTTTGGCAAAGGGTTACAAAGCTCTAAAGCTTAGTTTCTTCATGAATTTGAGCTTCAACTTGCTTTTCCATAAACTATACAAAGATCTCCCTCATTCTTGGATTGCTTTGGTGATCAAAAAGCTATCAAAAACACTAAAACTTGCCACAAATTGATTAGAAACACTTGCAAGGGTCCTTAATGTGCCAATTGAGTTAAAAGGTAATAACTACTACTCAAAATTGTTTAAAAGAGTTAATTACAAGCTATAAAATAACACTTTTTGAGTAGTAATCATCCTCCTATAATCAAACCTATTGGGAGTAAATGGGTTTTCTCTGTAAAACTTTGTTCTAATGGCTCTTTGGATTGGTACAAAGTTCACCTCATAACTCTGGGTAACAAGCAGGAATATGGGGTTGATTATGAGGAGACATTGGCTCTTATTGCCAAAATGACCATGGTTCGAACCATCTTAGCTATTATCGCTTCACAGTCGTGGCAAGTGCATCAGATGGATGTGAAGAATGCTTTTCTTCATGGTGATCTCTAGGAAGAGATTTACATGAAGCTTCCCTCTGGTATGACTAATTCTTCTCCTCATGATGTTTGCAAGTTAAAACGTTCTTTGTATAGACTCAAGCAGGCGCCCCGGGCTTGGTTTGAGAAGTTTCCTAATACAATTCTTTCCTTTAGTTTTACCCAAAGTCAGTATGATTCTTCCCTCTTCTTTCACATGTCTGCGTCGGGTATAGTCTTTCTCTTGGTTTATGTGGATGATATTATCATTACTGGCACTGACTGTGGTTCGATTACTAAGCTTTAGTGGCTGTTACATGCAACTTTCCATATGAAAGATCTTGGCCAACTCACATACTTCTTAGGATTGGAAGTTCATCATCAGGCTAGTGGTATTTTCGTGAACTAGCATAAGTATATTCAAGATCTTATTACTTTGGCTGGTTTGGAGGACACTTCCTCTGTTGATACTCTTATGGAGGTAAATGTCAAATACAGGAAAGATGAAGGGGACCCTCTAGATGATCATACTCTCTATCAACACCTGGTTGGGAGTCTTGTCTACTTGACCACTACTCAACCTGATATCTCCTATGTTGTTCATCAAGTCAGTCAGTTTATGTCTTCTCATCGGCATCTCCATCTTATTGTAGTTCGACGCATCATTCACTATCTTCAAGGTTCACTTATTCGTGGGTTGTTCTTTCTTACCGGCTTCTCTTTTCAACTTGTTGCCTATAGTGATGCTGATTGGGCTGGGTATCCAGATACACATCGATCTACTACGGGTTGGTGTATGTTTTTAAGTGATGCCTTAATTTCTTGGAGATGTAAGAAACAAGATCGTGTTTCTAAATCCTCTATTGAGGCCGAGTATCATGCCATGTCTACTACTTGTTATGAAATTGTATGGCTACACGGTCTTCTTAAGGAACTTGGGTTTCCTCATACTACTTCTACCCCTCTTCATGCTGATAACACTAGTGCTATTTAGATTGCCACCAATCCCGTTTTTCATGAACACACCAAGCACATTGAGGTTGATTGTGATTCTATTTGAGACATCTTGGAAAGTCGGGTGATATCTCTTCCTCACATCTCTTCTAATCTCCAAGTGGCTGATGTCTTCACCAAAGTTTTGACTCGACAGCAACATCAATTTCTTGTTGGCAAATTGTTGTTGGTTGACTTACCAGCATCAATTTGAGGGGGGATGTCACCATATACAATTTTAGGAATTTATATAATTTAGGACTCTATTAATATTAGCTATACAGATTGGCTTACCATGTATAGATGCTGAATATTAGGAATCAATTAGACTACATGTATAGCATATACTTCTGTGTATAGATGGCACTCACAATATAAGGAAAGAAAAGAGGAGACTCACAGAGTCATTTTTTTCCAAAAGGTTCTCGGTTTCTCTTGGGTTTTTTGAGTGTTTTGACACCTTATACCCTTAAAACAACATTGCACACACCTAGAAACAAAGCAATAATTATTACTTCATGGTCTTAATTGACAAAACAAGTATGCCTTTGCAGATTACCAGACAAAAAAGTTGGTTAAAATGGGGAAATAGGTGTATTAGAGAAAAAGGGTAGGGGCGGTGGTAGAGTGAAGTGTTGGTGGGAGGAGAGAGAGTCGAAAAGGCACATAGACCTCAGAACACGCACCCACCAAAAGCTGGATCCAAAGAACACTTGCCCTCCTAAAATTATTGAGATAGGCCCAGGAGAGGGACATCTTTCCATGACAGTAATTAAATCCACAGTAATCACAACAATAAAGGGGTATCACAGGTGGGCATGTGAGGTGCTTACTCTCAAACTGTTAGAATATTAATGGATTTCTTCCATTTAAGTTAAAAACACCCTATCTTCAGGGACTCCCAGAAGAAATGCAATGGCCACATATAATTATATATAGAATCTTCATTAGACTTTTAATCTTGTTACTCCTTGTCATCCATCAACAAATGCTTTATGGCAGAAGACTTCTTTATCTCAGCATACCATTTCAGATGGAACAGCTTTTGACAAATAAAATCAATATGCATACTGTTGAGGGTATTAAAGCTCATCCAAACACTATACTTGCTTACTCCAAACATGAACATTTGCAATGTTCTAGTTGACCTAGAAACAATGTGAGTTGTCCAAAAAAAGATTGGACATGTGAGTATAGTCCTTGGTGCATGGTGGGATTTCCACAAGGAAGACACCAGCATCTCCACATTAAGGAATATGTCTGCTGGTCTAAAGCATGCCATCCTTCTCATTTTCTACATTATGTGCTCTATTTTTTCCTTTCATAAGTAATGATTTTTTTCCATTTTTTCCTGGATGTTACATGGAATGGAACCCTTTGTGGTTCCATCAAGTCCTAGTGGGGATTAGTTTGTGAAAACTTCCAATTCTCCACTCTTCTATTAAACAAGTGGAATGTTTCCACTGACATAACCTGCACAATCATATGATCCACCTAGAAAAAATGTGACCCCAAAAGGTTTTGGACCATAAGGTTTGTAAGCGCACCGAGATTTTTTCTCAAAAAATTTCACCATCTGTTGCACCACCACTCAATTTAAGATTTATATAAAGGATTAAGTAATTAGAATCTATGTTTACTTCAAAAGAACAACACATCCACTTAATTCTTCCATCAATCATGAAAAATGATCATGCTTAAACTTAATTCAGTACAAAAGTTTTTTATTCCAAAGTTCAAAAAACAAATCAACTCTAAATCTAAAGCAGCAGGCCAACGTAACTACCAACCTCTCTAGCACAGGTAAAACATTCTCCAGAGACCATTTAGCTGAAGCATGAATAGGTGCTGTTCTAATTCTGGTAGCTCGAGTAGCTGTAGCATAATGCTCCCTTGTGCTCCAAGAATTGCAAATATCATCCTTCAGGACATAAATAAAGTGATCAACATCAAATATATCCATGAATGAGCTGTAGAAAAAAGAATGCCACTTCAAAATATGTCACCCTAAAAACTAATAAGGTTTCATGACAAAATAAGTAGATGCTTGAACAAAAAACTACTTCGAATCCCGCCAAACAGAATTCACTTCAAGATGTGGGATCACAAGTGTAGCATTTAATTCTTAGCAACAGCAATAGCATCACAAATATAGAAACTATACAAGTTAAGATGTGAACAACCAACTACAATTTTCTAGAGCGACATAAAAATTTAACTGACATAATCATTACTGTTTAAATCATAGTTATATTTTTCCTAGTTAATATTATTTCCTATATACATAGATCATATATATACATATATAAAAGAGGATCAATTTCTACTAGAATAATAGTTGTTAACAAATTTTTCTTCTTTAACCGGTTGTTCTTTAATATAATTTAAGGCTATTTTTTAATAAATTATGGTTTTTAAAGTCTTTCAACTCTTTTTCTAAGTCTAAAGTTATATTGAAATTTATTAAAGACTTTGTTGATTTTTTTGAGTTCTTCTAACTAGTTTATGTTATTTTTGTTTTCTTCTTAATTTTTTTTTATGTTCTTTTAATAGTATGTTTATTATTTTTGGATTTTTGTAGAAAATTATTTGAATAAAATCAAAACTTTAAAACATTATTTCATGTCATGGTAATATCCCCTTTTTATTAAAATTTTTGACAAAAACGAGTTATAAGTCAAGTAGTAAAATTTGATTTTAAAAACTATTATTCTAATAGAAACCAATCCTTTTATATATAGGATTTATGTATATTGTAAATAATATTAACTAGTAAAAATAAAATTATGATTCAAATAATTTTTATTTTTCTTTTTTATGTTTTATCCCTTATATCCCTTAAGGGTTAAAAAGAAAATGAAATGAGAATAAAATAAGAACAAAAATTTCTTACTTTTATTAATTAGATGAATTCACAAATTTACAATAGTAAGAGAGAAGTGGTTGGACAGATAGCATAGCAAGCTGGTTTTTTTCTTTTTTTTGCCTTCAATGCCTTTCTTTCTTCTTTACTCCTTGTTTTATATATATAAAAAAGAAAAAACATTCCATTTAAAAGGAGTATAATTACTTATTTTATTTTATATATATATATATATATATTAAAATTATTTTAATCTTTTTATTTTTATAAAAAGTAAATCTATGAATTATTGATATTTCCATCAAATCAAAACGTGTCCATATAGCGTGGACGCACAACCAAGTCTCCCATTTTTTTTCTAGTCAATGGCCAATTTCCACACTTATTTATGATGACGAAGACTTGCAAAAGCAACCTTAGGAGGAATTGGTGTGGGCCATTTTTCTGATAAGCTTCATGGAATCTTAAGATGAAGGAGGATGCTACTTCCACATTCTTTAACCGAGCGTGCCAAACACGCTCCCTCTAATTTTTCTATATTCTTAACTTCTAATGCTAGTTAAAAAATAATTTTAATTTATCATGATTTTAAGAAGAGTCAAATAAAAAATTAATTATTTTTAAAAGATAAGAAACCATTTTTTGAAAGAAAAATTCAATATGGTATATATATTTTAAAATTGTCTTTTGAATAGATATTTTATAAATTATTATTAATTTTAAAATATTTTTTCAACTATTATAAATTTCAAATTATTTCTATAAATTTCAAATAGATTTCTCCTAGATTTTTAAGAAATGAAATACAACTCGTTTCCATTAAAATTTATATTTAATTAAAGATAATTTAAAAGACAATATTTAGCAGTTTTTAATATTGAATAACAGGTTTTTAACATTCGAATTATTGATTAAGGAAAAAGATCTTTATCAATGATATTTAATTATCAATAACTAAGTATCATAATATGTTAGCAATAAGAAAAATTGTCCCTATAATATTATAATGTAAAAATCTAAAAAATTAGGATCAGGTTTCCTCATTCCTAAGTCCTAAAAAAATATGCTTGAAGGAAAGATGAAAAAGTTTGCAAGAAGCTTACTGTTAACCCCTTGCCCATATACCAGACGAAACCCACACATTTTCACATCTACTACAACCGGGCGTTCACCGAAGCAAGTGGGATTGCTGATCCTTCTGTAGCCAAATCCATGAAAAAAAAAATCTTCTCAGTGCCGCACTGCACATTAATCCACTTGAGCCAACAACTGCAGCACCTGCGCGCCAGTGCACAAAGTGAAAAATACCCAATCCACTTGTGGCCATCTTTCTTTGGAGAAAATATCCATACCCCGTCATCATTGCGCCAGCCCTCTACACTAACTTCAGAAAGGCCGACAATATATTTGTCAATGGTGGCGTCCACGACAAAAACAGCACAAAGAGCCAATCCCATCAAATTGGTATTGTACCAATGTGGACGAAACTCTACTGTTACAGATGAAAAATGAGGTTTTTGAGTTGCATTCTGAAATGCCTTGGATCTAAATTGGTTGTTTCATTGACAGATTTTCTCATTTCAAGTCATGAATAGAACTACAAATATGAGAACTATTCTTTTCTCACAACACAAGAGTTTTAACCTTTGTTTTACGGAGAAAACTATGAAAAATTTTAAGAAATGACATTTTTGTTTCTTTAGAAGAATTATCTTACTTTTTTATTTCCCAGAGAAAGAAGAAAACATATTTCTTCTTTCTGTGGATTTTTAGGGAGATGATCCAAAAAATATCTCTCTCTGGTTTTTTAGGAGAGAGAATTCTCATTGGAGAGTTTTCACTCAGAGAGAGAGATTAAAAAAAAAATTCTTTTTATTTTTTTTTAATAGTGATAGATTTTAGGTAGTTTTAAAACTTCCAAAAATTGTTCCCCCATTTTCTCATTTATTTGGGCCGGGTCGGGTCAGCCCACTTGGGCACCCAAACCTAACTCCGACATCTCCCACTTGCACAAGATGGGCTAAACTAGCCCGATCACTCATCTAAGTCCATTATATTCCACTTTTGAAGGTCATTCATACAGGCAAATGGACCATGTGACTATGCGAGCACACTTGCAATTTGGGAGCAATAAACTTATGCACCTATTAGGAATACATAGTAGTTCAATCCCAAAAAATTATGAGTGAACAATAAAAATCATGTCTCGTTGTACCTCAGACTTATTTAGTTACATTTTTAATGTATACACTTAATCCCTCAAAGTTGTATACCATCTAACATTATAAATGCATTCATAATTATATTAGCTACAAAAGTAATATAACCGGCTGACCATGAACACATCTTTATCTATGTAACTCAAAAATGTCTCATAAGGATAAATTATTTCATTTCCGTCGGATACATACCAAAGTAGGAATATTAATTTGTCACCTCAAAACATAGTCAAAAGTACAAAGAGTATAATATAGGCTATCATAATTGTAATAAGCTCTAAGGATCTCACACAATGACGATGCAAGGATTAATCACTCACTTTCCTTATCAGTCACATTCAAACACATGTAGTATGAAATACATGCTATGGTGGTTTCTCTTCACTTAGAGAGTGTATGTCAAACTACCACCATATGGACCTCAACTAAGAGTTTCACACTAGCAGCTTGTTTGAGTTTTGCATCTATGGTTCTCCTTAAACCTTTTATGCTAAAACTCAAGTCCGGTTCAAACAAGCAAATGTAATTGTGAGCGATTACATTCGATCAAGATGTCATTTACTATAGACCTCATCTTGACACTTAATCAAGGTGACACGCATCACCTCTTGTATACTTTTCACTCATTTATCAACATTAGTATACTGTGTCTCATCCCAACTCATGAACATATTGATTGGGGCGATTGCTCATGTGAGAGAGCCAACCTCTATCTGTTGACATACTTATATATGTAAGTACCAATTACATATTCAATTATATGAATAACAAATATTCATACCATTTTATCATGTATAAAGTATCTTATATCCAATCAATAATGATCCATGACATATGATCCACATAGATCATAACCTACGCAATCCCAATGACTTTACATGTACAAAAAACATGTTTCTTATAATGGATTTTGTGAATGAATCAACAACCATTTCACATATAGGTAAATATTCAGGATCATTTTCTCTTTGTGCAATAATATCTCTTTTAAAATTATTCTTGGTATCTAGATATTTAATTCTTTCATGATATTTCAGATCATTTACATAAATGGTCTCAAATTGACTGTCACTTTAGACTGTCATTGGCTCAAAAACATCCTTGACTATTCCTAAACTTTGTAAAAATCTTTTCAACCATACAACTTCTTATATTACATTTGAATGAATAGTAAATTCAACTTCAATGGTTGACAAAGCTATACAAGTTTGTTTCTTGCTTTTCCATAATTTGGTACCATTATTAAGCAAGAATTTATCTAAATGTTGATTTGTGCTCATCTAGATCATTTGCCCAAATGACATGTGAGTAACCCACAAGCACAATTCTTTGCCTTGATAACAAAAGGAATAGTCCACAATGCCTATTAGATACTAAAGAATTCTCTTTACTGTTTTCCAATGTATCATTCTAGGATTTTCTTGGTAACAACTCACCATCCCAACAACATAGTAGATATATATAGTCTTGTACACATCACAACATATATTAGACACCTAACAAGATTGAAATAGGGAACATTAGTTATTTTTTTCTTTTCTTTTGGAGTCTTTGGACCCATTTCTTCACTTAGGTTTTCACCTTTTGCAAATGGAGTGTCAATGGGATTACAATCTTGCATATTAAATCATTCAAGGATATTCTTAATATAGTGCTCTTGTAAAAGAGTCAATAGTTTGTGAGAATAATCACTATGGATCTTTACTCCAAGAATGTAAAATGCTTCTCTCATGTCTTTCATCTCAAAAGTAGATGACAACCATCTTTAAATGGTTGATACAAATTCCAAATCATTTCTAGCTATAAGTATATCATCCATGTATAAAGATAATAATAGATATTTATCTTTATTTTGTTTAATATAAAGACAATGGTTCTCATAAATCATTGTGAAAACATACGAAATTATTGCACAATAAAATCTTAAGTACCATTGCTTGGACAATTGTTTTAAGGCCATAAATCAATCAATTTAACTTGCACACTTTATGCTATTGGCCTTGGATAATGAAATCCATTGGTTGTTCCATATAGATTTCTTCATTCAACTCTCCATTAAGGAAAGTTGTCTTAACATCCATTTAGTGTAGCTCTACATCTATATGAGCTACTATAGCTAGAATGAGGCGAATTGAGGCAAACCTAACTATTGGATAGATGGTTTCCTCATTGTCTATACCCTCTTGTTAGGTATACCCTTTAGCCACTAATCGAGCTTTATAATTTTCAATGGATCCATCTACCTTTCATTTTATTTTAAGAACCCATTTGTTCTCAATAGCTTTTCAATTTAAAGGCAGATCAACCAAGTCCTAGACTTGATTCTTTCGCATCCACTCCAATTCCTCTTCCATTGTCTTTCTCCATTCATCCTTAACTGGAGAAGTAAGAGTCTTTTGAACCAGCTTAGGCTTAACATCATCATATTGAGTGACAATATGAACTTCTCCTTCAATCTCAAATCGTTGTCAAGGAATAATTTATCGAGAACTTTTTCTCAACATCAACTCTTTTACTGTACTTGCTACAAGTACCAATTTACTTCCACTTGATTCAAGCATCAATTACTATTCAGGTATGGATGTTATGTCGGGATCTATCATTTCATAAAGATGTAAATCCCTATCAATCTTACCCATACGTGGGAAACCGTCCTCTAAGAAAGTGACATCTTGTGATTCTAATTTAGTTACTGTTCTATCTTCATGCTCACCTATGAACACATATCCTTTGGAGTGTTCACTGTATCTTATAAAGATACATTTCCTTCCTCTATGACCTAATTTTCCATATTTATGAGAAGAAATGTGAATATAAGTTGCTAACCCCCAAGTTCGCAAATTGCTTAGATCAGACTTTTGATTATTCCATAACTCATGTGGAGTAGATGCAATAGTCTTTAAGGGTGCTCGATTAAGTAATAAGTAGAAGTCAACAATGCATTTCCCCAATATGAAATAGGAAGATTTGCTTGAGCCATCATTGACCTAACCATGTCTAACAACGTTCTATTCTTCCTATCAGCAACATTGTTTTGTTGTGGAGTCCTTGGAATAGTTAGTTGTCTACTAATACCTTTTTCATCACATAAATCTTTAAATTTTTCTGATAGATATTCTCTACCTCGGTCTATTCTTAATGTTTTAATCTTTTTATCCAACTAATTCTTAACTAAATTAATATAGCGTTTGAAGCAATCTAATACTTCTAACTTATGAGAAATCAAATAAGCATGACCATAACGAGTAAAGTCCTTTATAAATGTGATGAAATACAAGGCGTCATGCCTTGCTTTAACACTCATAGGACCACAGATGTCAAAATGGATCAATTGCAATGGTATTTTACCTCTAATTCATTTTCTAAATAGTTTTCTTGTTGTCTTACCAACTAGGCAATATTCACAAGTTGGCATATCAATTTTATTGAATTGACCTAGTAGATTTTCTTTAACTAGCCCATTCATTCTTTCTTGTCCAATATGCCCAAGTCTAGCATGTCATATGATCACATTATCAAATGTTTTTCAGAAATAGTCATCAATGAATAATAACTATCATTAATACTAGACAATACACAATTATCAATGTCAAGAATTATAAAACCATTTAGAACAAATCCAGAACCATAGTATGTTATTCCCAAATACAACTCCATTACTGAATCATAAAAATTCAAATTGAAACTGAAACTAAGAAGGACTAACACAGAGACCAAATTTCGTTGAATATTCGAAATATAAGTGACATCATGTAGGAATAGGGTACTTTATCTACACAACTTCCAATTTACACGTTCCAATACCATTGACCTCAACTTTAAAGTTGTTTCCTACATAGATTCATCTTGTACCGAAATTAATTCGTCGAAACTTTATATATGCGCTTTGGTTTCTAACTATATGGTTAGTGGGGATTGAGTCTACTTTGAGTTAGTGTACTCATGAATAAAGTGACCTTTGTTGCCACAGTTATAACATTTCAACTTGTGCTTATCCTTCTTAGTACAGTTAAACTTCTTGCGTGTCTTAATTTTTCCTTTCTTTGAAGCTTCATTAGATCTCTTATTCTTTTTAAAGAATTATCTATTACGCTTAAAGCTGGAAGTTTTGCATGAACTGGATTTAGCTACATAAGCTTGTTCATTAGGCTTAACAACCATAAGTCGCTCAGCTTCCAATTCAAGATGGCGAACTATATCATCAAAGGTCTTGACACTCTAATTATGTGTCATGTTCACCACCATGTGTTCCCAGTTCTTTAGTAGAGATCTGATGACTACCTCAACCTGTTGGTCATTAGTGAGGACATGTTCGGATGTTTTAAGCTCTCTTATCATTCTTTTCATCTCCCTAAGATGTTGTTTCATTGTATGGTTCAGTCGCATCTTGTGATTTCCAAATTTCATTACAAGTTCTCTCAACTTTGTAGCTGAAAATCCACAATACTTTTCTTTTAAAGCTTCCCACATCTCATGAGCAGTTTGGTATACCTCATACTCAATCAAGAGATCATCTTGCATACAACTTAACAACATAATGCGAGCTAAAGAATTCCTTTTCTTGCAAGCCACATAAGTCTCCTGATCTCTTCTATGTTGAGTAGAGTTTCCTTATTTAGGTCCTTACATGATATGATTTAGTGTATGAAAAGTCCCTTGCTTTACAAGGATATATTGAACTTTGTGATACCAAACCTCGTAGTTATCGCAATTCAGTTTCTTATCCTTATTTAATTCTACTATGATGTTTCTAGTTGGAATTGACATATTCAACTACATAGAGATATTGCACAAATCTTATTAGTTGGTACTTTTATGGATATCGATACTTTTACTTGCTCTAATCATCTTCTAATGTGTAATAACCTTAAATTGCAATAGAAATGAAAGTTCACTATGTTCCCAATCAGCTCCTATATACAATTTTGATTATTACAAATTAGAAATAATCTATGCAATTATTTCTAATTTTAGGCAAGAAATTACTTAAATTTCTTTTTAGTCTAAAGTCTCCCACTCCATAAACAAAATATTATTGTAGACCCTCCATTTTGTCCTCCTAGCACATGTCCAATTTGGTATTTGTTCGATAAATTACAGTAATTCCTTGGTGGTTCATTACTATTCGTGTAACCTATCTTTTCTAAGCCACCTTGAGGACTTTGGTTGAGGGATTTATCTAATTCCATTGGGACCCTTGGCAGCCCTAATTTAGACTTAGGTACACCCGGCCCATTAAGCACCACCCCAGGCTCACTTAGGCACCTTAGGCCCAGTTAGATACCCTAGGCCCATTTTTACACTTGCCCCATTAGGCACCCTAGGCCCATTTAGACACACTTGGCCCACTTAGGCATCCTAGGCCCATTTAGGCACACTTGGCCCATTAGCCGGCACATTAGGCCCACTTAGCACCTTATGCCCACTTAGATACACTTGGCCCATTAGGCACCACATTAGGCCCACCTAGGTCACTTAAGCCCAATTAGGCACACTTGGCCCATTAGGCACCACTTTTAGGCCCATCTAGGTTCACTTAGGCACACCTAGCCCGCTTGGATCCACTTAGGGCCACTTCGACACCCTAGGCCCACCTTAAGTACACTTAGGTCACCTTGTAGGCATTCTGTGCCTGACTTGTATGGCTTACATAGTTCGCATGATTTTGTAGTTTTTAACACTTGAATGTGCTTGATTTCTTATTCATTTATCTATTTATTCATTTAGTTATTTATTTATTATTATTTGTTTACTTTTTATCTATTTATTTGTTTTTAGAAAATTGCATGTGACCAATTATCTTATTTCTTTTTATGATTACTATTATTATTACTATTAAATGTTTTTACTAATATGTACGTTAATAAATTTTTAGTGAGTTATTTTTATTTTATTTTTATTTTTTTTTAAAGTGCTTTTAATATATTTTTGGTAAGTTAAGTTTTTTTAATATATATATTTGTTTATGCCAATTTCATAAGTTATTATTATTATTATTATTATTTTTAAAAAGGTTTGTTAATATTTTTTTTGGAATTATGATGCATATAAAATAGAAAACCACTTTCTATGAAAATAAAAACACCACTTTCCGTTACAAAAGAAAAAGGACTTTGTATATAAAAATCAAAATACAAGCTTCCAAAAAGAAAGAGATAAGAATAACACGTTGCCATATTGAAGAAGGAGGCTAGGTTACTCACAGCTGGATCTTTGAAATTTCTCTCGAAGGAAGGACATCCAAGAAGATAGGAAAGGAAGATAGGAAAGAAGGAAGTAGAGGAGTCATCCATGTTGACTAGGAGGCAGTCCATTAGGGATTGGACATGAGGAATGGTCAATGGGGGGTCGCCTGTAGAAAATCTGGAACACGCACCCAGGATGAAGAGGAGCGGGCCAAAAAATCATAGGCACGCAGAGAGAATTACAATCCAGTTTCAATCCCTAATAAGTGAGTTTTTTTTTTTAAAAAATACTCACCTACATTCCCGTCAAATCTCTACTCCAATGCATGGGTGTTTACAAGAGCTGGCAGTCTATCATCTCTGACCCATCATCCATGGAAAGATGTAAAAAGGAAAGGGTGAGCATTCTACATTGCTCACTAGGGTGCCTAACACCCAAGGGGTTAAGGGGGATTACTAAGTTTCAAAGAACACAAAAGGAACAATTCAATAGTATTAATCAAGCCACATAATTTAATATCTAATATTATACACAATTCCACAACATTCAACAATTAAATGAATGCACATGAACGTGTGACACACAGTCATACAATGCACTATCGTTCTCGGGCTTTCACCAAAGGATACGCGTCCGCACCCAAATATACTCAGTCTTCCTGAGGTAAACTTTTGGGTCTTTCACTCTAGGGATCTCTCTCCTTTCTTAATTCGTCTCACATGGGCTTTTACTTTTCATCACTATTTCATTTTTTTCCTTTTTTTTTTCCATTTCATACACCTTTCACAATCTTTATCCTTTCTTCACACAATTCATGATGCAAATAAATGCCACAATTCCAAATTTTCTCAATAATTTCAACAATTCCAACATTCCCAATAAAATAAATTTTCCACATCAAAATTTTCGAAAATATCCCAACAATTTTTCAAAAATTTACATATCAATAAACTTGCAATTATACCACACTTTTGGAATTTTTCAACAATTCTAATAATTTCCAATATTCGAAAATAATTAATTTTCCATCATAAAAATTCCGAAAATATTCCAACCAATTCCCAAAAACTCATATATCACTAGATTTGAAATTATACCCTAATTTCGGAATTTTCCCACACTTCTAATAATTTTTAACATCTGAAAACAATTATTTATCAACCAAAAAGAAATTCCCGAAATTACAAAAATTCCAAAAAAAAATTCCAAATCATCTAAAAAAAAGCATACAACACCAATATTACCTACTTAACTCATAATGACAAGATTACAATTTTTTTTCAATGAAAACCACATTTAATTGCAGTTTTAGGGTTAGATTCCCCTACCACAAATCTAAGAACTTGATTGTTAAAATCACGATCAACCACTATAGAATCATTCCTCTCGTTGAATAGAACACCTCCTTAAAATTTGAGCAAAAAACGGAGGAGTCAAAGTTTCGGTGAGAAGAAGAATTCTCTACAACGCCGCGACTCCTCTTTCCCCCGTTCTGCCACTTTTCAAATCTTTTTCCTTTTTTTTTTTTAAAAAAAAAAGTCCACTTACCTTATTTAAACCACCAGCCACACAAGCCAATTGCATTTTATTTTTAATCCAACCACAGCCCACTGCACGGCCCAATGTCCAAAGCCCATTAAATCCTTTTTATTTTTTATTTTCTTTTAAAACCCAATTCCCTTTGTTTTAGTAACTCACTTTCTTGGCCTTTTCATCCAGCCACATTCCAGACCCAATATCCAAAGGCCTTGAATTATTTTCTTTTTCTTCACAACGCCCACGCCAACAAGCCACATATGGCATTTATATATATTAAACAATCTTGAAAATGTCACACACGTCCTTTCTCTTAATTAAATTAAAACCATTATCCCCTAATTCGCCTTCCATAATTATGAATTATATCCAACTTATAATTTTCTACCTTACGAAAAATATTATCATATTCGTAATTTAATTTACTACAAGTCTACGCTTCAAAAAATATAATTTGACTATAATTACCTGAAGTATTTTTACTTTAAAATTCATTTAAAACATTATATAATTAACTATTAACAAAATTTCAATTTCATAAAAAAATATTAAATACATAAAATAATTTTTTTCAGCAACCAAGAAGTTGAAATTTGTAATAACCCTTAACCCGTTAATTTTACTAATATTTATTTACCAAAAAAAATTTAAGTAATTTTCTAAAAATTAATTCCATAAATTAATTAATCATTTAATTTATAAAAAAAATCAATTTCTCACCTCTTTGATATAACTTTTATTTAATTTATTTCATTTGTCAAATTATTCAATCGCATCAAAATTTCAAAAGTTAAAATTCATAAAATTCACATTTAATTAATTTACCTTTTTGTATATATATTTTTTTTCTAAATTCACATATCATAATTTACTCTTAATTTAATTTCAAATGAACTCCATTTAATATTTCATAATTCTATAAAGTTTAATTCCAATTATAAAATCAAATTGATTCATTATAAAATTAAATTCACTTTCTTTTTAATTATCCATTATAACAATTTAATATAATATAAATTTTTACCAAGTTTCTCTTACTACAATTTTTTTGATAATTACCCGATAATAATTAAATTAATTCTCGTAACGTATTTAATATTCAAATTTTCAAAACCTAATCTCAATTATTTGATGGCAAAATTTTTCTCCAAATCTAATTTTAATTTATAAAATTCCTATTCCTCACATATGATGTGGCAAAATTTTCAAACAATTGACTTTTGACCAACTTTTCCAAAATCTCTCTCAATTAGATACTAACAAGTGGATCTCCACTACTCTTTTTGACCATTTGACCTACAATTTTATGAAATACTTTATGTTCCTAGAATCTGACGTGTCCTTGAAAAAACCCGGGTATTACAAGACTTCAGACAAAGATCGGGCTGCCACTTTGACGCATCAAGAGAGTATTTTTTTTCTGACACAACACAAGTTAGTTTTCGTTTTCGATAGAGCATTTTTTTTAGTTCAGATTTTAGTTCATTGGTTTAATTAATTCTTTGTGATAAATTCTTTTAAATCTCAATGCGCACAATTTTTTATTTCTCTTAGATTAGATGTCTTTTTTTTTTGTGATCGTAGTTCATAAGTTCCATGCTAGTTTATTTTAATCCATATGATAGTTTAAATGTGTTTGTGATTTTAATCTAATTAGTTTTGTCTTAATCTATTCCTTAGTTTAGTTTTGATTGTTGATTTTGATTTATTAGCTTAATTAATTAATTTTCTTAGATAGAGTTTAATTCCAATCTAGTTTAGTTTTAATTTATTCTACAATTTGAAAGCGTTCATGATTTTAATTCAATTGTTTGATGAAACCTCTTAGATAAATTTCATATCTTTTTGTCTTAATTCCGATTTTAGTTTAGTTTTAATTTGGTGATTTATTTATTTGTTTTAGTTTAAATATATTTGCGATTTCAATTTGATAGTTTAGCTAATCTTATTAGATGATATTGATGTTTTTTTTAAATTCTAACTTGATCTAGTATTAATTATTTTTTAGTTTGAATGTGTTTGTAGGTTTCGATTTCGTTAATTTTGATTTTAATCTATTTATATCCAATTTTGTAGTTGATTATAATTTTAGGTAATTAGTTTAGTTAATCACATGTTATTATTTTCATGTCTTAAGTATGCCAATTTTAATTTTGATCCATCAATATTTAGTTTTAGTGTTTTTTAGAGTTTCAGTTAATTAATTTAGTCAATCACATGTCGTTATTTTCATATTTTGAGTATGACATATTTTGGTTTTGATCTAATAATATTTAGTTTGAGTTTTTAGGAATTTTAGATAATCAATCTAGTTAATTGCATGTTTTTTTTTCATATTTTCAAGATTGCTAAATTTTGGTTTTTGATTTATCATATTTTGTTAGAATGTTAATTTACCTTAATTAATCCCACATTATTATCTCCATATGCTAAGTTTGTTGACTTTAATCCTTGATTGGTTTTTCTTATCTTAATTCATGCGTTTTTTGAAATCTAGATGTTCGTCTTAGATAATACTTTTGTTAGTTTGTTTGATTAGGAAGTCATAAGTTTGTTGCCTTAGTGATTATTGATCAAATCCTTTTTTTGAAGGCCACTGGAAACCCATGAAGGTTGGCCCTACTCTCACCACTTTAATTGGCATGATTGTCTAAATCTTTATTTTGTGATTTTTGTTTCTTTTTGTTTTGGTTGGTATTTTGTTTTCTATGTTTTGTTGTTTTCAAAATTATTTTCTTTTATTTTAAAACAAAATACTTTCCTCAAAAGATCCCTTTGAAAATCTATTTAAAAAAAAAAAAAAATCATTTAGAGTCCTTAGAATCAAAATCTTATTTTCTTAAATAATATGCAACAATATCTTGATCGGTTTGCATCTTTCTCGATTTTCAATAAAAAATTTGGTTTTGAGTAAGACACGAATCCAAACTTGTGGTCCCAAATAAATGGGATAATTCTAAGGTAAATTCGTGTATATCAATTTGGGGAATTGGTGAAACCCCTACATAAGAAAATCTTTTCAAAACTTATTTTTGCTACTACCTTTGCCACTTGTTGTAATCATATTTACACATTTTTTAGGAATTATATAATAATTGATTATTTCGTATACTTTAATTGATTTGCTATACTAATTAGATAAGCATGTTAGGATTTCCTATTTTATTATTTATTATCTAACCCCCCCATGTCTTGAGAAAGCATATTATGAGTTATCTATGCTATCCAGGTACGCTCCCTAACACCCACTTTCTAAATTCTATGAATATGATTGTTATTGTGAATTATGCCTATGCTTGATAGTGCTTGGGTGTCTTGATATTAGTTACATTGTTCGATTATTTATGATAAAGTGCATGTTGGGTGATATACTATTTAAACCAACCTTTGATGCTTTGTGATAACACTTGAGAAGTGGTCCAAGTACGCACCCTAAATCTTCTTTATGATTTGTGATTGGCTTTCTTGTTAGGCATGCTATTTTTTTTAAAATCACCTAGCCTACTTAAGTATATATAATTAACCAATTAATTGTCACATTTCCCACAACTTAGTGAGTAGAAACCTTTATAGGGCTTAGAGGGGTGCTACCTCCTAGAGGTACCTTCCCAATAAGTAACTTGATCCCCAAACCCAAACTCGGGTTTTTCAAAGACATGGTTTTTCCAAAAATTATGAAGTCACTTTTTAGGGTTTTCTTTTTTGTTTTATTTTCCCTTTAAAATACAAATAAAATAAGTGGCGACTTCGACTTTTTAAAAAACAAAATTAATTTTTCACCAAATAAAAGCAAGTCTCGCCGATTGAGTGGGGATGCACGTGAAAACTGCGGGTCCAAAAATTGGCGACTTTACTGAGGATTTTGAGGATCAAGCTTGAACACTAGTTGAGGAAAATGTGGTGTTTAATTGGTAGACTAGAGAGTACCTCAATTTTTTAGGCAAAGTGATTTGGTTTGCTTGCTTCCTTGGTTTGTTATCTTAACATGTTTGATTACTACTCAAAAAGTGCTATTTCATAGCTTGTAATTAACTCTTTTGAACTCTCTTGAGTAGTAATTATTACCTTTTAACCCAATTAACATATTAAGGGCCTTTGCATTTGTTTCTAATCAAATTGTGTTAAGTTTTGGTGTTTTTGATAGCTTTTTGCTCACCAAAGCAATGTAAGAATGAGGGAGAGTTGTATATAGTTCAGGGCAAAGCTTTTGGAAGCTCAAATTCATGAAGAACCAAGCTTTGGAGCCTCATAGTCCTTTGCCTTAGTCGGTTAAAGTATGCAAGGAAAGAACAACGGAGAGAGGAAAAACAGAGTGAAGAAAACAGAGCATAGCAGCTGCAGTCTTCCTTCCCACTTTTGGAGCACTTCCCGAAGTCCATTTTCTGCATGCTATATATCGTTGGAAAGCTTTGGAAGTCAAGAATCCAACTCTTCAAACCGTGTATGATTTGGAGCTGAAATGAGGAAGATATTGCCTTCGGAAGACAACTGCATCCAGCTGAGGGACAATTTCGCACCTTGCGAAATTGGAACTCCAACGTGCGAAATTAAAATCAGCCTTGCGAAATGGAAATGGATGGAAGCTGTGCATTCTCGGTGAAGTCCAACATGCGAAAGTGATTTTGCAACTTGCGAACTTGAAGCTCAACGTGCGAAAGTGGATTGCAACATGCGAAATCAACTTGCGAAGTTTCGCAAGTCACCATGCAACGTGCGAAACTGGGATATTTGTGCACCGACTCTTTTTATTCTGATATTTTGTGTCTAAATCTCCATTTTCTCCTTGTATTCAGCCACTCATGTAATTCCTTAGCTAGGAAGTATGGAAGGAAGGGTAAATTGCCTTCCTATAAAAACTCTTTTGTAAACACTTAAAAAGGATGCTCGGGAGCTTGTTCCAGGAGACCAACTTTTGTATAGGAAGTAAATTCAGAGTCTTTCTTTACCTTACCTTCCCATTTTGATTATATTTTCTTACTAACCAAACAAGCTCTGAGGAAGTTTCCTCAGAGAATGAGTGGCTAAGTTTTTAGTTCCTTGGAGCTAAGGTTGTCGGGAAAGGTTCCAACTACAAGAATGGGTAGTTTTGTGGTTTCAGCCATTAAAGAAGAGAAAGTGTGACCCGTTAATGATTTCTATGTTTCTAGTTAACTTAAAACACCTTGCAAGTCACCTGAGCCAACACTTGGTAAGGCAAGTGATCTCCATCCATAGAGATGCACTAATTTACCTCTTGCGAGCTTCTGGGAGGTGACTTGAAGGTGGGATTTTCTTGAATTGCCAATACTTGGTAAGCTTTTGGACTCCAAGGAGACATCCATTAGTTATCTCTTGCGAGCTTGGGATGGGAAGTCCAAGGTTAATGATCACCTTGAATTGCAAATGCTTGGTGAGAGGCACGAGCCATTCCAAGTTGCATCAGTGAGAAGGATTTATTGCTGAAATCCATTTAAGGGAAGCATCTGTACAACACCGGTTAGAGAATTGACTACATGTTAATTCTTTAATGCGAGGAATTGAACCAAGTGACCGGAGCTCTGTTTTTGCATGAGGAACCTCCCCTGTGAACCTAAATCTCCAAGGAATGTTTTTCTTCGTAAGTAATTTCCATTACTTTCTTTTTGGTTAGCTTAAAACCAATCCTTTTCCCATCAAAAATTATGTTTTCCTTTAAAACTAATCTTGAAATGAAAAAGTACCAAGTCATCTTTGAATTGGTATCAATTGTAACTTGAAAACCCTTCCCAGTGAACGATCCTAGAGCCACTATGCTATACTAGTTGAGACTATCCTAATGCATGGTGATATAGGTTATAAATTTTGTTGATTACTCCCTCACTCAAGGAACACTAGCTGAATGTGAATCAGCTGAGTTACCAATTGGGCACGAATCAATATTTGATTGCCTTGAATGATCACTTGACTGCTTTGTTCACTTCAGCATGATTCACTCTCACATATGATAGATAGGACTTTGATTGTTTGATATTTATTTGTTTCGTATGACTGCTTGTTGCATGACAACCTTTTTTCTTGCATGAATGTATGGTTGCTTGTCTATGTTTACCTATCTCACTTTATATCTTAAGTCTTGTTGGATGCACCCACATCTTTCACTGTGCACTTTAGATTATCCCTGAGTGTTGAGAGATGGGAGAGCCTTCACTGTTAGGAAACCCCCTGGGAAAGCAAGTGCATGTGTAGAGGTGATGACCACTTTGCATGGATGCACCTCATCTCCTTTGAGGCGTGCAGAAGGTTGTGTACCGCCAAGGGGTACGATCGCTTCTGCTAAGGATACTTTAACCCACCCATTCTATCTTATAAAGCCACCTCAACCTTGTAGGTTAGCCTAGACCTAATTAAGATTTCACTCCTACACGTGAGTGCATCTGTGGACCTTTAGAGCTGCCTTAGTCACAACTGGGTTCAATTATCCTCTTTATGGTCTCCTTTTGGTGTGATTGGTACATGTTTAAGTTTTGGTTAGGCCACCTTTCTGCATTGTGATTAGTGCGTTTCCACCTCTTCTGAGCTTCCTTCATGTCATTTCTCTTTCCGTGCCTTTGTACCTTATAGGGGTGTTATTCGTTTTAGTTTAGATTTGACTTCTTAGATCAGAGTTGGAGATAGGTTGATCAGAGTTTCAGAGCAATCGGATATAGATCCTTAGTATGTTATTGTTGATCGACTTACAGTCACCATGACTCTATTCAGGAGGCATTAGTAGGTTTGAGCCGGAGGATTGATGGACAGTGAGATAGATAGCATCCAATTCAGGATGAGATGTCTTGTGATTCACTGCCTCCCACCCCCACCACCCAATTAGCCAACGACATTGTTGAGGGTGACATCATACATATGATGATTTTAGTGGATTCTGAGTCAAAGTTTATTAGATGAGAGTTCTTATAGAGGATGTTAGTATTTCTATAAGATGGGAGATTTGATTGACATGGTTTTCTTCATGATGAGCCTAAGATGGATGTATTGGATGATAGTTGGATGGTTAGCACAGATTAGCCAGAGATAGTTCACTCTCTTGATATGCTTGAGATCTCCATCATTGAGAGTTCAGAAGAGATTTAGTTTATTTATGTTGGAGCATCCTGCTTATGTTGATGATATGTTTGAAGATGATGTTAGCCCAATTAGGTCATGGAGATTCATTTATTCCAAGAAACCTTAGAGACTTACTTGGAATACACCACATGTCATTAGAGAGTTGACCCTAGAAAGGAAATATGATTGACATATCTAGATAGAGACCAGTTCTCAAACCCTACCAATGTGGATCAGCTAAAAAAGTATTACATTTGAGACCATGGTCACAAGATGGGTGGCCATCATTTGAGTATGCCTTACGCTTTATCACATTTATCTACATTATACCGTTGCTAGCCCATTGAGCCTTACGTGGTACATTAAAGCCTTTTTTCTTTCTTATAACCTTGATTACCATTTCTACACTCGGGTTGGGACTCTTTGATGTATAGTTATGCTTTGCTAGGAAAGTCTCATGAGCTTTAGACTTATAGGTCTATCTTCTCATTCTTGTTACCATCTCCTTATCACCCCGTTTGTTCTATTTTACTATCATCACATTCTCATTCTCTTTCTTGATCTTATCATTATTTGCTTCATCTTGTCTCTTCTCTTCCTTAAGTTGATGATTCTTTACATCTTGGTGCAAAGAGGGTAGTCATATCACTCCATTCATCCCATCATTTGGCAATGATTCGGAGATTTTAGTTTGAAAGGTTGTCTCATGGGTTGGGGTTCATGTATTCATTAGTGATTTGAGAGAGTTTGTTCATTCTTTATATCTTTCCCATTGGAGTTCAATTTATTGATGATTAGAGCATGTGCATTCAAAAAACAAAAAAAAAAAAAAAAAAAAACAAACAAAAAAAAAAAAAAAAGAAAAAGAAAAAACGCAATGATATGTTTGTGTATGGTATCTTGCTCCATTGGGCACTTATGTCACCTTTTGAGGTCTATTTATTAGGTATATTTGTCATTGTGGGTTCTTGTGATATTTTCTTGAGTTTTCACTCTTTGAGCCACTCTTGTTATGCATTTGGAGTGTCGAGAGTTCATGTGAGGGTTCTAGGAGATCCTATGCTTCTTGGATCATGGTTGATATGTATTAGGTATGAGAGATGAGTGACCTTTTTTACTAGAGTCTCCCGATCATTGTCTTATCCACTATTCCATCATTAGTGATATGACTTTCCTTTATTGTACTAATATGGGTTGATCATCGTTCATTCCACTTTCTTATTGCCTTATTTTGTATCTCATCACCTCTTTCTAGATCTTTGTTCCACCTTTCATCTATTTCCTACATATTGATATGCATTTCTGATTCGATACATTTTTCACATCATTCACATGCTTTATTGATGGTTTGACCACTTATCTTTTCTCTCATTTTGTCATTGACATTTTCTTTGGTTATCTTTAAGTCCATGGTTCATGAGATTTTTCTACGCATTATACATTATACATGAGAGTATGGGTTTGATCATTGGGTATTTGAGCCTAGTTTTCCTTCATTTCTTTCACCCTATCACCCTGGCCTACATTACATCCCGTGTCTCAAGACCACCCTGAGGTCATGATATCAAATACTATCTTTGACAGCCTCTACTTAGGCTGGTGTTTGGGATTTGGTTGATATATAGACGTCATCTTGTTTTTTCTTCTAAGAGATGCTTATTTGATGCTTGGAGGTGATTTAGTGATGGATGTGGATGATTGATTCATTTTATGGGCGATATTTGATGTTGTCTGGCTTCCCATCCTACTGTGCATTAGCTATCATACTAGGGCATATTCCCCTTTCATTTGGTTGAGATGAGCCCTTAGTGGAGCATTTTCTTTGAGCTTGGGCATTTTCACCGATTAGAGATCCCTAGTGGAGTATGTTGAGATGATATCAGTTCTAATGCAGCATCGTTGAGCTCATTGATGGTTTTCATGATTCTAAGTTATGTTTATGGAGTATTTTTAAGACAGACTAGTGGATTACTACTGAGTTGGAGACAGTTGTCAGTGCAGTATATAGATCTTGTACACTGGGGCATAGTTCCCCATTTTGAGGTTACCAGATTCCTATTAGATTTAGTTAGGGATTCATTAGAGACATGCTTCTACTCTTGAGATTATCATATCCCTCATCATTTTGGCTATTCATTTGAGATGAGATTTAGAGTGTCTCCCTTGATACATTGGTCGATACTTCATTCTAACTTCTTAGCAGATTATTGTTGAGTTTGGAGACAGTTCATTTGATGATTTCATATTCGTCTTTTTTATTGTGCATCAAATATCCACACTAGGGCATATTTCCCCTTTTCTCTGAGGTTCCTAGTTGTTGTTGGATGGTATGGTTATCCCTATTTATGGTTATAGAGATGTTTGATTGATTTTGACATATTCTTTATTGTACATCAGATATCCATACTAGGGCATATTGTACTCTTCTTGATGAGATTGTGTTCGAACAGTGGTACATAGAAGGATGATCATTGTTGGTTGTTTACCTCACGACCTCGACATCAAATATCATACTAGGGCATATTCCCTTCTCCTTGGTGAGATTTTGTTTGTGCAGTGGTATGAGGATGAATGATAGCGTTGGTTATTTACCTCATGACTTTGACATTAGATCTTATATTAGGGCATATTTCCCCATTTTCTTTCAGTATCCTTAAGACTAAGACAATGGCCAGCTTGGTTTTAGATTGAGTATTAGTCTGGAGCTTTCAATGATTGATTGTATCAGGACCTCCCTACATTGATTGGTTGAGATAGAGATGGATCACATTAGGTTTCACCTGAGGAGCATGAGTAGATGTTCATGAGATGGATTTTTTTTCATCATTATTACCTTGCAGATTGGATTATCTAGATGAGCAGTATTTTGTGCACTTTGAGATCTTCTTGTAGACGAGCCACGATATACACGCTTTAAGATTTACCTTTTGAGATTCATCGATAGAGTAGCTTTTCAGACATAAAGAGTTCTTTTAGTCTAGATTTTTTCAAAGGTTTGTCATGATGCATCGATTTTGACCCATTGATTCCAACAAATGATTGATTTACTGGTTGTTTCAATGGTGTCAGCGCCCTGGATACTGGGGCATATTTCCCTTCTTGAGTTCAGTAGTTCGACTCTTGTCATTTTGAATATACGGCTTTGAGCCCATTTACTTCCTATCCACTTTCGAGTTGGTCTTCTTTATCTATTTCTTCTAGGCCCTGAGCCTCGTAGCCCTGAACTATCCATTCCTTCTAGACCCTGAGTCTTATAGCCCTGAGCTATCCTTCTTCCCTTAGGCCCTGAGCCTGGTAGCCTTGAGTCATCCTTTCCTTCTAGACCCTGAGTCTTATAGCCCTAAGTTATCCTTCTTCCCTTAGGCCTTGAGCCTGCTAGCCTTGAGCTATGCTTTCTTTCTAGACCCTAAGTCTCATAGCCCTAATATATCCTTCTTCCCTTAGGCCTTGAGCCTGGTAGCCCTGAGCTATCATTTCCTTAAGACCCGGAGTCTTTCCAGCCCTTTGCTGAGCCTTCATCATTTGGTCGCCCATGAGTGGTTTAACCTGCAGTTTGTGTATCACACTCTCCTTCTAGCCGATCAATCATAGAGCCCGAAGCTCACAGCCCTGAGCTATTCATCGTAACCCTGAGTTACTCATTGCATCATAACCCAGAGTCATTCATTCCATTCATAGCCCTGAGCTATTCATCATAACCCTAAGTTACTCATTGTATGATGACCCAGAGTCATTCATAACATCCCGAGCCCTAAGCTCGCGACCCGGAGTTGTTTGTATCCTTTACATCCTTGAGATGTTTTGTTTTCATCATTCTAACCACTTGCGAGTGGTCTTAACCCGGTATCATCTTGATCGGCTATCTATTTAGAGCCCTGAGCTCATGACCCAAAGTTGTTCTCCTCATTTATGACCTAGAGTCATTTCTTTTTCATTTAGAGCCCTGAGCTCGCGACCTAGAGTCGATTTTCATTTATGACCCAGAGTCATTTCTTTTTCATTTAAAGCCTAGAGCTCTCAACCCAGAATCGATTTTCATTTATGATCAAAGTCATTTATTTCCATTTAGAGCCCTGAGCTCACTACCCAAAGTCGTTTTTTCTCATTTATGACCAAGAGTCATTTTTTTCCATTTAGAGCCCTGAGCTCACGACCTAGAGTCGTTTTTCTCATTTATGACCCAGAGTCATTCTTTTCCATTTAGAGGCCTGAACTCATAACCCAGAATCGTTTTTCTCATTTATGACCTAGAGTAATTTCTTTTCCATTTGGAGCCTAAAGCTCTCGACTTAGAGTCGTTTTTCATTTATGACCAAGAGTCATTTCTTTTCCATTAGACCTAGAGCTCTCGACTTAGAGTTTTTTTTCATTTATAACCCAGAGTCATTTCTTTTCCATTAGAACCCAAAGCTCTCGATCTAAATCCGTATTTCATTTATGACCCAGAGTCATTTCTTTTCCATTTAGAGCCTAAAGCTATCGACCCAGAGTCGTTTTTTTCATTTATGACCTAGAGTAATTTCTTTTTCATTTAGAGCCTAAAACTCTCAACCTAGAGTTGTTTTTCATTTCTGACCCAGAGTCATCTCTTTTTCATTTGGAGCCTAAAGCTCTCGACCTAGAGTAGTTTTTTTCATTTATGACCTAAAGTCATTTCTTTTCCATTTAGAGCCAGAGCTCTCGATCCAAAGTTGTTTTTCTTATTTATAACCCAGAGTCATTATTTTCCATTTAGAGCCCTGAGCTCTCGACCCAGATTCGCTTTTCATTTATGACCTAGAGTCATTTCTTTTCCATTTAGAGCCTAGAGCTCTTGAACCATAGTCATTTTTCATTTATGACCCAGAGTCATTTCTTTTTCCATTTAGAGCTTGGGGCTCTCGACCCAGAGTCAATTTTCATTTATGACCTAGAGTCATTTCTTTTCCATTTAGAGCTCAGAACTCTCAACCCAAAGTCGTTTTTCATTTATGACCCAGAGTCATTTCTTTTTCATTTAGACCATAGAGCTTTTGACCTAGAGTCGATTTTTCATTTATGACCCAAAGTCATTTATTTTCCATTTAGAACCTAGAGCTCACAACCTAGAGTCGTTTTTCTCATCTATGACCTAGCGTCATCCTTTTCCATGTAGAGCCTTGAGCTCATGACATAGAGTTGTTCCATTTTTGTGATTATGACCCCATATTCCGAGCTTACTTTCGTCATGTGTTAGGAAAAAATCTCTAGTCTTTTTCTTTTATTTCTTCAACATAGTTCACTTCGTTCTGCTCATTGTTCATATTTTTACTCACATTCTCTACACTCGTGATCTCTACCAAAGAAGGGCATATTTGTAGACCCTTCATTTTGTCCTCTTAGCACATGTCCAATTTGGTATTTGTTCGATACTTTACAACAATTCCCTAGTGGCCCATTACTACTTGTGTAACCTATCTTTTCTAAGCCACTTTGAGGACTTTGGGTAATGGATTTATTTAACTCCATTGGGACCCTTGGCAGCCTTAATTTAGACTTAGGTACACCCGGCCCATTAGGCACCACCTCAAGCCCACTTAGGCACCTTAGTGTCACGGACTTAGTCTTTTCCTAAGCTCGTGTGGCACTTAGACAAGTCAAGACCCTTGATCTTGCTAAGTTAGCCTAGCTCCCAATGCTTAGCTTGTTAGGCTAAGATGTTCAACACTCGAAAGCTTGAGAAGGCGTAGTAGGCAACTCTTAAAGAAT
Source organism: Vitis rotundifolia (assembly GCA_030254885.1). Lineage (NCBI taxonomy): Eukaryota > Viridiplantae > Streptophyta > Magnoliopsida > Vitales > Vitaceae > Vitis > Vitis rotundifolia. The sequence goes on along the minus strand of CM058168.1, from coordinate 24,924,887 downwards.
GGAAGCTTTATTGCTTTCAAATGAAGCTTTACAATGCTTGGAAGCTCACTTGCTTGGTTGGTTAGGTTCTTGGGTGGTTGTTGGGTGGTGCCTTGGCCAAATGAGGGCCTCACCTATTTATAGGCACCAATGGAACTCTCTGGAACCTTGGAGGGTTCCTTAGAAATCAAGAAGATTCTAGATCACCCTACACAATTCTATATACAATCCTATGTACAAGAATATACAAGAGATTTCTAGAAGTCTCTAGAAAGCCTTGGACTCCTCTCATGCCTTCCACCATAGTGTAGAGATGTGTGGACATCTCTAAGCATCTCTAGAACCTTCCACACTTTTCCCACCAATGGCTTAGTATAGATGGCTCCAGGAGTCTCCAAAAGCTTCCTAGGCTCTATATAAGCCCATGGTGAGGGTCATTTGAAGCATTCTATGACACTCTCCCCCACCTAAGCCGTCGACATCCCTGTCGTTGATCCTTCTTGAAATCTCCTAATGTGTTTCCAGAATCTTCTCAAGGCATCTGCATGTTCCCAGTTTGCCTGCCTCTTAGGTAGTCCTTTCCACTGGACTAGATACTCTATCACAAGAGGGACCCCCTGTCTCCTGGTGACCCGTTCAGTCAGGATATTCTTCACTTCCTTCTCCCGTGAGGCATTGGATGAATGCAAATCCCTGCACTTTCGATGCTGGGAATGCTGCTTCCTCTTGCCTATCGAGTTCACCTTTCCCTTGGTGGCCTTGTCAATGTGTGTGTGGGCTACCTCAGCTTGCTTCCCTGTTGCCTCCTTTACTTGCACCCCTGATAGTAAGGAGGTCTTAGGCGTACTAGGCTCTAGGTTGACTTAGAGGGCACCTAGCAGCTGTATCAAGCTCATATGTGCTTCACCCTTTTGCTCCCTCTCCTTGATCATGGCACTAAGCACATTCCTCTTTGGACAATCTCGTGCCTAATGTGGACCGTCACACAGGAAGCATTTGATTTTAGGCGTAAACTCCTTCCTTTCCACCTTACCCCTTCCTTCTCAGACGTTAGGCGTCTTGCCTAATCCATTTTTAAGAGCATTGTGGTCCCTTGGAACCTCGTCTCCCCCACCCGTAGCATGGTTATCCTCCAAAGATTCAACCTTGGAGAAGTCTCCCTTCTTATAATCCGTTAAAGACTCTGCTACTGCCATAGCAGTGGCTAAGTCTTGAACACATCGGCGCCTCAATTCTTGCTCGGCTCACCCTTGCAAGTTATCCATGAAGTTAAATAGCAACTCCTCCTCCGTCATGTTAGGAATCTCAAGCATGAGCGAAGAGAATTCCTTAACATAGTCGTGTATCGAGCCTGTGTGCTTGAGATGCCTCATGTTTTTCCTAGTTAGGTAAGCCATGTCCTCAAGGTAGAACTGCCTTTTGATCTCCCTCTTGAAGTCTTCCCACGTCTCTATGGTGCAAATGCCTTTTTCCATATCGGCAAACCTCCGACACCACCATAGAGTAGTTGTGTCAATAAGGTAGAGGGTTGCAGTTCTTACCTTAGCCGCCTCATCAGTCAATGCGATAGCCTCGAAGTATCGCTCCATATGCCATAAGAACTTGCCACTAAACCCTTATGGCTTCGGCACCTCCACCTTAGATGCCTCCTAGGTGGCCATGACCCGTGCCGACACAGCAGCCTTATAGATGGCCAACTCCTGCCTAACCTCTTGGTCTTGGGACTCCATTCGAGTGGCCAAGGCCTCTATCCTTGACTTCATGCTAGCAAGCATGTTCATGACCTTGTCTTGGAAGGACATGAACTCCTCGTGTGACACCGGTTGAACTTGTGAGCCTAGCACCTCCTCACAAAGGTCTTGGATTTGCTCCTTGAGATCCTCTAAGCCCTTCTCCATGCCTTGCTTGATCAAGTCCACCCCTTCCCGGGTGTTTACCATGGCTAGCTCCACTTTAGCTAACCTTGCCTCTATGTTGGCAACGGCATCACGAGATTTATCCTTCCTGCCCCTGCCCCGTGCAGTAGGCTTGGTCTCCCTCCCATGGGTTTGCTCGCTAGTCTCCTCCATGTTGGAACTTGACATGCTTCCTTTACTATGCCCGCTTCGTAGCCGCGCTCTGATACCACTTGTCACGGACTTATTCTTTTCCTAAACTCATGTGACACTTAGACAAGTCAAGACCCTTGATCTTGCTAAGTCAGCCTAACTCCCAATGCTTAGCTTGCTAGGTTAAGACGTTCACTACTCGAAAGCTTGAGAAGGCGTAGTAGGTAACTCTTAAAGAATGGAAGGTTTATTGCTTTCAAATGAAGCTTTACAATGCTTAGAAGCTCACTTGCTTGGTTGGTTAGGTTCTTGGGTGGTTGTTGGGTGGTGCCTTGGCCAAATGAGGGTCTCACCTATTTATAGGCACCAATGGAACTCTCTGGAACCTTGGAGGGTTCCTTATAAATCAAGAAGATTCTAGATCACCCTACACAATTCTATATACAATTCTATGAACAAGAATATACAAGAGATTCCTAGAAGTCTCTAGAAAGCCTTGGACTCCTCTCATGCCTTCCACCATAGTGTAGAGATGTGTGGACATCTCTAGGCATCTCTAGAACCTTCCACACTCTTCCCACCAATGGCTTAGTATAGATGGCTCCAAAAGTCTCCAGAAGCTTCTTGGGCTCTATATAAGCCCATAAGGAAGGTCATTTGAAGCATCCTGTGACATTAGGCCTTAGATACCCTAAGCCCATTTTTACACTTAGCCCCTTAGGCACCCTAGGTCCATTTAGGTACACTTGGTCCATTAGGCGGCACACTTAGATACCCTAGGCCCATTTAGATACACTTGGCCCATTAGGCACCACGTTAAGCCCACTTAGGCACCCTAGGCCCATTTAGCTACACTTGGCCCATTAGGCACCACCTTAGGCCCACTTAGGCACCCTAGGCCCATTTAGATACACTTGGCCCATTAGGCACCATCTTAAGCCCACCTAGGTCACTTAAGCCCACTTAGGCACACTTGGCGCATTAGGCACCACTTTTAGGCCCATCTAGGTTCACTTAGGCCCACTTAGGCACACCATACCCGCTTGGATTCACTTAGGCCCACTTCGACACCCTAGGCCCCACCTTAAGTACACTTGGATCGTCTTATAGGCATTTTGTGCCTGATTTGTATGGCTTACATAATTCGCATGATTTTGTATTTTTAACACTTGCATGTGCTTGATTTCTTATTCATTTAGTTATTTATTTATTATTATTTGTTTACTTTTATCTATTTATTTGTTTTTAGAAAATTGCATGTGATCAATTATCTTATCTCTTTTTATGATTACTATTATTATTACTATCAAATTTTTTTACTAATATGTACGTTAATAAATTTTTAGTGAGTTTGTTTTTATTTTTTTATTTTTTTTATTTTTTATTTTTTTATTTTTTTTTAAAGTGCTTTTAATATATTTTTGGTAAGTTAAGTTTTTTTAATATACATATTTGTTTATGCCAATTTGATAAGTTATTATTATTATTATTATTATTATTTTAAAAAAGGTTTGTTAATATTTTTTTTGGAATTATGATGTATATAAAATAGAAAACCACTTTCCATGAAAATAAAAACACCACTTTCAGTTACAAAAGAAAAAGGACTTTGTATATAAAATCAAAATACAAGCTTCCAAAAAGAAAGAGATAAGAATAACACATTGCCATATTGAAGAGGGAGGTTGCGTTACTTGATTCGTGCCCAATTGGTGTCTCAGCTGATTCACGTCCAGCTGGTGCTCCTTGATTGAGGGAGTAATCAACAAAATTTATAACCTATATCACCATGCATTGGGATAGCCTCAACTAGTATAGCATAGTGGCTCTACAATCTCCATGGGCTGCAGCTTGATTCTCCAAACGCAGCAGCCACACATTCTAAAAGCAATAAGCACCATTTAATCTCCACCACCCATATTCAAGAATGACAGGCACCATGGGATTTCTTTTTCTCCATCACGTAAGGAATGGCTGGTGACTTGGACAGCATAAAAGGCACGCACAGCCTGCTTGTAGGGGACACGCATCAGATGGATTTTTTTAAATCTTCATGCACAATAGGCATAAAAAACCATGGCTGCCACTCTCCGAAAATAATCACCATGCAACCGCACGATTTTAGAAATTTTTTCCAGAGAGGACACGCGCAGAATTTTTGGGGGAGCAGCAGAGGACTTCAGACAAAGATCGGGCTGCCACTTTGACGCATCAAGAGAGTTTTTTTTTTTTGTGACACAACACAGGTTAGTTTTCGTTTTTGATAAAGCATTTTTTTTAGTTCAGATTTTAGTTCATTGGTTTAATTAATTCTCTGTGATAAATTCTTTTAAATCTCAACTCACACAATTTTTTATTTCTCTTAGATTAGATGTCTTTTTTTTTTGTGATCGTAGTTCATAAGTTCCATGCTAGTTTATTTTAATCCATATGATAGTTTAAATGTGTTTGTGATTTTAATCTAATTAGTTTTGTCTTAATTTATTCCTTAGTTTAGTTTTGATTGTTGATTGTTGATTTTGATTTATTAGCTTAATTAAATAATTTTCTTAGATAGAGTTTAATTCCAATCTAGTTTAGTTTTAATTTATTTTATAATTTGAAAGCGTTCATGATTTTAATTCAATTGTTTGATCAAACCTCTTAGCTAAATTTCATATCTTTTTGTCCTATTTCCGATTTTAGTTTAGTTTAATTTGTTGATTTATTTATTTGTTTTAGTTTAAATATATTTGCGATTTCAATTTGATAGTTTAGCCAATCTTATTAGATGATGTTGATGTTTTTTTAATTCTAATTTGATCTAGTATGAATTATTTTTTAGTTTGAATGTGTTTGTGCGTTTCGATTTTGTTAATTCTGATTTTAATCTACTTATATCCAATTTTGTAGTTGATTATAATTTTAGTTAATTAGTCTAGTTAATCACGTGTTATTATTTTCATGTCTTAAGTATGGCAATTTTAATTTTAATCCATCAATATTTAGTTTTAGTGTTTTTTAGAGTTTCGGTTAATTAATTTAGTTAATCACATGTTGTTATTTTTCATATTTTGAGTAGGGCATATTTTGGTTTTGATCTGTTAATATTTAGTTTGAGTTTTTAGGAATTTTAGATAATCAATCTAGTTAATTGCATGTTATTGTTTTCACATTTTCAAGATTGCTAAATTTTGGTTTTTGATTTATCATATTTTGTTAGAATGTTAATTTACCTTAATTAATCCCACATTATTATCTCCATATGCTAAGTTTGTTGACTTTAATCCTTGATTGGTTTTTCTTATCTTGATTCATACGTTTCTTGAAATCTAGATGTTAGTCTTAGATAATACATTTGTTAGTTTGTTTGATTAGGAAGTCATAAGTTTGTTGCCTTAGTGATTATTGGTCAAATCCTTTTTTTGAAGGCCACTGGAAACCCATGAAGGTTGGCCCTACTCTCACCACTTTAATTGGCATGATAGTCTAAATCTTTATTTTGTGATTTTCGTTTACTTTTGTTTTGGTTGGTATTTTGTTTTCTATGTTTTGTTGTTTTCAAAATTAATTTCTTTTATTTTAAAACAAAACACTTTTCTCAAAAGATCCATTTGCAAATCTATTTAAAAAAAAAAAAAAATCATTTAGAGTCGTTAGAATCAAAATCTCATTTTCTTAAATAATATGCAACCATATCTTGATTGGTTTGCATCTTTCTCGATTTTCAATAAAAATTTTGGTTTTGAGTAAGACACGAATCCAAACTTGTGGTCTCAAATAAATGGGATAATTCTAAGTTAAATTCGTGTATATCAATTTGGGGAATTAGTGAAACCCCTACATAAGAAAATATTTTCAGAACTTATTTTTGCTACCACATTTGCCACTTGTTGTAATCATATTTACACATTTTTTAGGAATTATATAATAATTGATTATTTCGTATACTCTGATCGTTTTTCTATACTAATTAGATAAGCATGTTAGGATTTCCTATTTTATTATTTATTATCTAACCCCCCATGTCCTGAGGAAGCGTATTATGAGTTATCTATGCTATCCAAGTACACTCCCTAACACCCACTTTCTAAATTCTGTAAATATGATTGTCATTGTGAATTATGCCTATGTTTGATAGTGCTTGAGTGTCTTGATATTTGTTACATTGTTCGATTATTTATGATAAAGTGCATGCTGGGTGATATACTATCTGAACTAACCTTTGATGTTTTGTGATAACGCTTGAGAAGTGGTCTAGGTACGCACCCTAAATCTTCTTTATGATTTGTGATGGCTTTCTTGTTAGGCATGCTATTTTTTTTTTTAAATCACCTAGCCTACTTAAGTATTTACAATTAACCAATTAATTGTCATATTTCCCACAACTTAGTCAGTAGAGACCTTTATAGGGCTTAGAGGGGTGTTATCTCCTAAAGGTACCTTTCCAATAAGTAACCTGATCCCCGGACCTAAACTCAGGTTTTTCAAAGACATGATTTTTTCAAAAATTATGGAGTCACTTTTTAGGGTTTTCTTTTTTGTTTTATTTTCCCTTTAAAATAAAAATAAAATAAGTGGCGACTCCAACTTTTAAAAAAAAAAAAAAAATTAATTTTTCACCAAATAAAAGCGAGTCTCGCCGATTGAGTGGGGACGCACGTGAAAAATGCGGGTCCACAATTATACAACTAGCATGTATCAATAACATATACAAAAGAACTGAAGACATGCATGTAAATAAAAAACATACTCATTTATCAAATGATAAATATTCATGTCATATATTGCATATAAGATGTTTACATTTCATGTAAAAAGCATAAAAAAAAAGTAACATGTAGAAAAAGAACTAATCTTCTCTCTTAAAGCTAAGAGGAACAACAATATTAGGATTATTCACAATATCTTCCATAACTTTGGATGTTGTTTTCAATAACCATAGTCTTTTATGAAAAAAAAAAAAAAAAAAACATCTTACCTAGTTGGTAGAGTACAAGACTCTTATACCTATGGTCAAGGGATCAAACCTCTTTATGGGCAAATTTTTTCACTGAGTAACAAATACTCATATTTAAGACCCTTTTTTGTTTTTAATAATCTAATTATTTGACGTTAACTCAAAAAAAAATTCTCTAAAAAAAAACTTGAAATAGGAATGAGGGCATTACAGAGCATGAAAAGCTAATAAATAGATTAAAACATATTTAACTTTTTGTATTATTATTACTTTTTCAAAAGAAAATCCCAAAAGAAATATTCCGCTTTATTTGTCTTGGAGAAGAGCTTTTCTAGAACCATAATCAGAAATTGTGGCTCTTGTTTTTTTTTTTTTTTTTTTTATTGTCCATTTGAATTTCGTCCTAGATTCCTGAAGTGGGTGTACTTTGCACCTATTTTTTCTTCAAGTGGCTCTTATCTTTTCCCTTTTTTTTTTTTTTTTTTATAGGGAACAATATCCAAAATCATATTATCCCAATTTTTTTGTTTATTTATTATATATATATATATATATATTGTAGAATAGAGTCAAACAAAAAATTATTTTTAAATTCAGGAATTGTGTTTTTTTGAAACCATAACCAGAAATTCTTGTGTTTTTCTAAAACCATAACCAAAAAACATTTCTTTCTCTACTTATTTCTTTTTCAAAGAAAACGAAAATGTTCTACTTCTTTTGAAATAGAGAAAAAAAAAAAGTCAAAAAACAACCTAATAGGGCTCTTGATACTAATGTTGAAAAATGAGGTTTTCGAGTTACCTTCTGAAATGCCCAAGATCTAGATTGGTTGTTTCACTTACTAATTTCCTCGCCTCAAGTCATGAATGGAACAACAAATATGAGAACCATTCTTTTCTCATAGCATAAGAGCCTTAACCTTCGTTTGACGAAGAAAACTATGAATAATTTCAAGAGAGGACCTTTTTGTTTCTTTAGAAGAATTATATTCTTACTCTTTTTGTTTCCCAGAGAGAGAAGAAAACATATTTCTTATTTTTGTGGTTTTTTCAGGGAGATGATCCAAAAAATATCTCTCTGATTTTTCAAGAGAGAGAATTCTCACCGGAGAGTTTTCACTCAGAGAGAGATTAAAAAAAAACTTCTTTTTATTTTTATTTTTTTTAATAGTGATAGTTTTTTGGTAGTTTTAAAACTCCTAAAAACTGCTTCCCCATTTTCTCATTTATTTGGGTCGGGTCGGCCCACTTGGGCACCCTAACCTAACTCCAACCATTACTGAAGACCCCATGTTTTGATGGATGAACCACTAAGGGATGCTACTTCCAGGAACAAAAGTATTCGAACCATAATTGGGACCAAGGGGTCACTGAATCATGAAAATGTAAAGAAACATTCAACGATTAGTATTCAAAGATTATTCTGTGAGATTCCCTCAATTGATTAACACGATATTAAATTATGTTATAAGAATAATATGCGTACACAAACAAATATTCAGAGAGAGAGAAACCAGAGAAAAAGGCACAAATTTCGGTCTTGATGCAGCGAGCTGAATCCACTGTAGGATAGCTCCCACAGTGTCGCTGTGCTCATGCTCCACTAGTTGGAGGCAATGACAAAATGTGAAGTAGAAACCATCATGGTTTTAAAAACCGGACAGGACCGGATGGTCCGACCGTCGACCGGTCACCATTCTGGTTCGGTCCAGCCATTGGACCGCAAAGAAGTTGAGCCGGAATCGAATCGGCTGAACCGGCGATCGGACCGTCGAACCGGACGAACTGGCCGGTTCCTTCTGAATCGTCCGGCTCAATCTTTTTTTTTTTTTTTCCTTTTTTTTCATCCCAGCATCCGCGCTGCTGTTCCCATTGTCGCCGGTCACTGGAGCGTCATCCCGCTGGCAGCAGCCCCCGCGCGTTAGAAAGCCCTCCCCCAAAACGCTGCAAAGGCCTGTCGCCAGCCACTCAACCCCCCTCCCCCGCGGCTGTTCCCATTGTCGTCGATAGTGTTTGAAATATCAAAAAATTTTGGCAATATTTCTCAAAAATCGTGGAGTTAGGGTTCATGAAATTTAAATCCATTGGCAGAAAAGCAAAGAGACCCCTAAAACAGATCCAGAAAACACAGGGAGCAAAAAAACATAGCAATTTTTTTGGTTTTCCTTAGGGGTTTTGCATGGATTTTCTCGGAAATCAAACAAGGACGAATTTTCCCGGAAATCAAATGGGGGATGGATTTTCTTGGGAATCAAACAGGGGTTGCAAAGAAAAAAAAAAACATGATTAGATTAGTAACTGCAAGGATTGAGAGTGGCAGAGGAAAATAGGGCTTTTTTTAGGGATTCTCTCGTCTAGAGGGCAACTTCAGAAAAGAGCTTCTTGATGCCCGAGTGAGAGAGGTGGATGCCCCTTTTGATTTTTAGATTTAGTAGAGATAAAAAAATAAAAAGGAAACAAATCATGAGAACAATTTTCCTCTCTCTATATAAATAATTATTAATCCATCTTTATTTTGATTAAATTGCTACCATTGAAATTTCGGTTTTTGATATTTTATAAATTGAAATTAATTTAATAAGATAAATTATTAATAATTTTAATTATTTAAATAAATTAATGTTAATAGAAAAAATTATTATCACATATTTTTAATAAAATTTTAGAAATTAAATCTCAAATAAAATATTTTATATAAATATTTCAGATAAAGGCTTCTTGACGCCTCCTGAGAGAATTCCTGCATATAAATAATTATTAATTATTAATAATTCATCTTAATTTTTATTAAATCAAAACCGCGGCTTGAGTTCAATGCATGCTATTATTGGACTATGATGTTGTCAAAATTTACATAAAATTTATTAATTTTTTAATTTTTATAATATATAAAATAATAAAATTTATATTTATGACGTCACCAGTGAACCGTGAACCGATAACTTTTCTAGTTCAATGACCGGCCCGATTTTTAAAACATTGGAAACCATCCAACACCCTGGATGCACATGCACTAGATGTGTATGAAAAGGTTTCCAGGGAAGGGCAATGATTGACATCTAAATACTTGATGGAAGCTCTGGCACTGATTGAAGACTTGCAGTGCGACAGGAGGACTGCGAGCTGCGAAAGTCTCCTGGGGCTAGCAGGTACGGTGATGAAATTGTTTTCCCTCAGATCTAAACAATTCAAGGACGATAGGGAGCTAAGATCACTGGACAGTGCTCCTTCTGATAGGTTGCAGTCACGTAAATGCAACGTTTTCAAGGAGGATAAATTCAACAAGGAACGCAGCTGCAAACATCCTGTTGGTGATGACCACTAAGAGAAAACCATATTCCTTTTCTTACATCATGCGAATGAAAATACCTCAAGGTTCGTCAAATGAGTAATAGAGGGAGGTAAGACTTCTATACCACTTCCATCTGCATTCAGCTCTGCTAAACATTGTAGGCTACCCAACTCATCTGGCATTTCTTCAGTTCTGAGCACCCAGTGAGAGTAAGAATCTGAAGAGAGGTCAGCTTGCAAATGTTTTGTGGAAGACTCACAAGTTTTTTACGACTGGCCAAATTCAACAATACAAGCCCATTTAGGTGTCCAATAGAGGAAGGTAGTTCTCTTAGAGCGGTCCCATCTAGAAAAAGCTCTCTCAAATTCTTCATATTTTTCAGGATCTCTGGAAACTTCTTGAGTTTTGAGGAGCCAGAGAGAGTAAGAATTCGAAGAGAATTCATATGGATGCTGCTTGCAAAACTCTCCAGGTTCTTGCAGCCTTCTAAATTCAGGAAAACAAGCTGCTTGAGAGCTCCCATGAATGGGTTAACCTCGACCAAACTTGTACAATCTTTGAGAATTACCCTCCTAAGTTTTGGCACTCCAGAGAAGTCTGGGGTTCTCTTTAGATATCGAGAGTGGCAAAGTTTGATGAACTTCAACTTCTTGAATGGCAGTCAATAAAAAGAGGGGAAAAAAAGAATGGCACTTCAATGAATTTTATCATTCATTCATTTAAAGAACAAAAAATGCAAGTATAGAGCGATTTTACCTTGTTTCCTTCCCATAGTTGTTCAAGCCGGCTAGAGCACATGTTTAGCTCAGTAATCTTCTCTGGATGAAAATTTGATGGAAGGGACTTCCAAGGGTATCCATGCCAATAAAGAGATCTTAAGTTGTTGGATAGAAATTTGAAATCTCCAGATACATGCAATTTACAATCAGTTTGCATCTCAGTGTCCGTCCTTGTCCAAGCATCATCATCGGTATCACTTTAACTCACTTTCAGAGAAATATTCAAAGCTTCCCACCATTATCCCATTATAGAATCTGATCACTCTTAACCAGTTCATCTCTTTAAAGGCATCAGCGCGGGTGTGTAGCTCTTTTAAAGCAGATAAGTAAGTGTACAATTACATACTAAAGATTGACTTGGGATATTATTCTTAGAATAGGAATCCTTTGAACCAAGTCTAGTATCTTAACACAGGACATTACATAGGTTCACATTGAAACAAGCCTCATAATGCCACAAAACATAAGACAACACCCTAGGAAGGAACCAAACTGCATCCCACAAAAAATGTCGAAGACAAGGGGTGCTCAATCAAATTATAATGATGCTTGATAGGCAAGCCCTATCCATTGTTTGCCTTCTGTGCGTATTCAATACAGTTATAGTAACGGATGCTTTTCTATCATTGACATCATTTTTTTCTATTTTGCCATATTCCAAATACACTAAAAAAGAAAGAAGGTACCTAAACACAACTTCAAAACACCTAAAGACTAATCATTCTTCTGAACGAACATTTAGACTCCACCAATGAATTAAACCAAAGTACAAGAAAACAGCTCCAAATTAAGTTTCAACAATTTCCCAAAAAAAGCTGACATCTAAGAGCTCTCCTCAAATCTCCATTATAAAACCTCATCAAAAGTTTCTAAATTTAATATTCATTCTCTATCACATAATTGTGGCACAAAAATAAGTGATATAGAAAAGATATTTTAATCATATCCACCATCCAATTGGGATCCACCAAGCCAAACCAAAAAATCATTTCTTTCTACCCTTCCATATTAGACAAATGTAGGGACCCTTTATTTATTCTCAACATTTCTCGAAATTTTTAAACTCCCACAAAGCTAATATGACATTTAATTTCTCACATTAATGTCTTTAACCAACTCTGAACCATACTCTTGGAAAGTAAAATCAAATAGATGAAGTTTCCAAAAAGTAGAATTTGATTTGGTTTCTAAAAGTCAATTAGAATAGTTATAATTTAAGTAGTTGATTTATTTTCTATATTCAAGTAAATGAGTCAAAAAAAGGTTTCTACATTGTTTGATGAGTCAATTTTCCCTAGCTATCAGTTTTTATAAATAAGGCTTTTGGAAAATTTGGAATGAGATGCAATAATCTAAGTTTTTTTTTTTTTTTTTTTTCAATTTTCGTTCAAAAACTAACAAAATTAATGTTTGCTTTCTATTATAAGAAAAAGGAAATAGAACAATTTTACAAAGAAAGGAAAATAAATTAAATATTCAAATGTTTATAACCTTATAATCATTTTAGATAAAGAATAATCAAATATTAAACAATGTTTTAAATTATTTTAATAGAATTTGAGATTAAAATGGTTTGCCATAACATTTAAATTAATAAACTATTAACAAGGGTAGTTCATATAACTTCTTACACTAATTTATCTATATTTTTTTTCTCTATTTTTTTTCCACTTGTTATCTCTTCATGTATTTTTGTGTTTTTAATCCTATTATACCAACATAGTCCATCTATTAAAACTAACTTTATTCCACCCTCAACTAATTCTTCAATATATCATACAATTTGTTTATTTAACTCGTACAAAAAAGGGGAAAAATTACAACACTCTCTCTCTCTCGATATATATATATATATAGATTATGGGGTACTAAAAAGGGTGACAAACTCCCTCTCTACATATATATAAAGAGAGAGAGAGAGATAATATGGTACTAAAAAGGGTGACAAACATATAAAAAGGAAATCACTACCTTAGCTGAGGTAGTGTCATAAAAGTTCCAACAAGCCTCTTGAAGAATAACCACGTTCCAGCCTCTGATTGAAATCTGACAAGATTTAAAGCATTTTTCACTAAATTGAAATGAAATGATTGAACTTAAAAAGCATTCTTGCTTTGGTCACTGAAGACTTTTTGTTCTCTAAAAAAACGTTTTTATTTCTAGATTTTTAATAAATGAAATAAAAATCATTTCCATTAAAATATTTATTCAATTAAAGATGATTAAAAAGACAACATTTACCAGAAGTTTTAATATTGAATAACAAATTTTTAACATTCGAATTATTGATTAAGGAAAAAGATATTCAATTAAAGAACTTAGTTAAAGAGCTTTATCAATGACACTTAATTATCAATGACTAAGTATCATAACATGTCAGCAATAAGAAAAATTGTCCCTATAATGTACAAATCTAATAAATTAGGATCAGGTTTCCTAATTCCTCAAAAATATGCTTGAAGGAAAGATGAAAAAGTTTGCAAGAAGCTTACTGCGGGAGCTCAAGTGATGGAGGGGGTGTTCAGTTTGGCACAAAGGGTTTTCTGATTTTTGGCCTTCTCCCGGCCACATGGTGCCACAAGGAAAGTGGCACTCTCCATCTTTATCTCCTTAATCATATACTAAACAAAACCCACAGTTTTTCACCTCTATTGCAACCGGGTGTTCCAAATCTCTCATCAAAGATTCATTGCTGATACGTCTATAGCCACGTCCATGAAACAAAATCTTCATAGTGCGGCTCTGCACAGTAAACCACAGCAAGCTGTCACTCCTACGCCTGACGCATCGATACCCAAACCACATGTGGTCAGTGTCCTTTACAGAATCTATCATTATCGAGTCGAATTGAAAATCAAACCCTCCAAATACAGTAAAGCCTAAGTCAAATCTGTCAATAGTGGGGTCTACGGCGAAAACAGCACAAACAGCCAATCCCATCAAATTGGTATTGTACCAATGAGGAGGCAGCTGTACTGTTACTGAAGGCCCCATGTTCTGATGGACGAACCGCTCAGGAATGCTACTTCCAGGAACAATAACATCCCACTTAAAAAATGGCCTAGGGGTACCCTGCATCATGAAAATGTAAAGAAACATTCAACGATCAGTATTCAAGGATTATTTTGTGGTATTCCCTCAATTGATTTACACGATATTAAATTATGTTATAAGAATAATATGCGTACGCAAACAAATATTCACACAGAGAAAGAGAGAAACCTGAGAAAAGGGCACAAATTTCGGTCTTGATGCAGCTAGCTGAATCCACTGCAGGATAGCTCCCACAGTGTCGCTGTGCTCATTCTCCACTAGTCGGAGGCAATGACAAAATGTGAAGTAGAAACCATCTAACACCAAGGATCCACATGCACATGATGTGTATGAAAAGGTTTCCAGGGAAGGGCAATGATTGGCATCTACATATCGAATACTTGATGGAAGCTCTGGCACTGATTGAAGACTCTTGCAGTGCGACAGGAGGAGCTCTGTGAGCTGAGAAAGTCTCCTGAGGCTAGCAGGTATGGTCTTGAAATTGTTTTCCCTCAGATCTAAACAATTCAAGGACGCTAGGGAGCTAAGATCACTGGGCAGTGCTCCTTCCAATAGGTTGCAGTCACGTAAATTCAACGTTTTCAAGGAGGATAAATACGACAAAGAACGCAGCTGCAAACATCCTGTTGGTGATGACCATAAAGAGAAAAAAACAACCCTTTTCTTACATTCTGCCAATGATAATACCTGAAGGTTCGTCAAATGCCTAATAGAGGGAGGTAAGTCTTGTATACCACTTCCATCTGCATTCAGCTCTACTAAACATTGTAGGCTACCCAACTCATCTGGCAATTTCTTCAGTTCTGAGCACCCAGCGAGAGTAAGAATCTGAAGAGAGGTCAGCTTGCAAGTGCTTTGTGGAAGACTCACAAGTTTTTTACAATTGGCCAAATTCAACAAAACAAGCCCATTTAGGTGTCCAATTGATGAAGGTAGTTCTCTTAGAGCAGTCTCATCTAGAAAAAGCTGTCTCAAACTCTGCATATTTTTCAGGATCTCTGGAAACTTCTTCAGTTTTGAGCAGCCAGAGAGAGTAAGAATTCGAAGAGAATTCATATGGATGCTGCTTGCAAAACTCTCCAGGTTCTTGCAGCCTTCTAAATTCAGGAAAACAAGCTGCTTGAGAGCTCCAATAGATGGGTGAACCTGGGCCAAACTTGTACAACCTTTTAGAATTAGACTGCTAAGGTTTGGGGCTCCAGAGAAGTCTGGGGTTTTGGTTAGATAATGAGAGTGGCTAAGTTTGATGAACTTCAACTTCTCGAATGGCTGTCAATAAAAAGAGAGAGAAAAAAAGGCTTTTTAATGAGTTTTATCATTCATTGATTTAAAGAAAAAAAAAATGTATGTATAGAGAAATCTTACTTTGTTTCCTTTCCATAGTTGTTCAAGCCTACTATAGCACATGTTTAGCTCAAAAAGCTTCTTTGGATGAAAATTTGATGGAAGGGACTTCAAAGGGTATCCATGCCAATAAAGAGATCTTAAGTTGTTGGATAGAAATTTGAAATCTCCAAATAGATGCAATTTACAATCAGTTTGCATCTCATAGTCCCACCATCTCCAAGAATCATTAGTACTATCAATAAACTCTTTCGTGGATAAATGTCCCATGCTTCCATCCATATTCTTGTCATAGAATCTGAGCAATCTTAATCTGCTCATCCCTTTAAAGGCATCAGCGCTGAAGTGTAGCTCTTTTGAAGTAGTCAAATCAAGGACTATGCCTTCAACTGCTTCAGTCCCCTAAAATTAACCAAAAGCATAGTATGAGATGGAAGTAAAATGGACAAATTGAAGAAAAAAAAGACCAAAGAGGGAAAACAGTGGTTAAAAAGAAAGAAGAAAATCCTGACAACAACAAACTGCTTTTTTTTCTTAACATACTTTCTTTTTTAAGTGTGATTGGAGTAATGAAGTTTAAACACAAGATAATGCATCTTTTATGATAGAAACTGTTGCACTGCAGGTAAAATGGTATTTAGTTCTTACCGAATTTGTTGTTAACACATTATTGACTTCATCATGAAACCACAACCTGCTACGTTTACCAGGGCATTTAACATTTTCTTGCCGAACAATTTCCCAGCCCATTTCTTGTAATAAATCATGCATACATAACTTATTATTTAAAACAATTATGAGACAGTTATCTTCAAGAACCCTTATGTCATTAGCCGGAAAGAAATCACAACTTTCTAGTATTTCTCCAACAAAATCTTTGTCTTGCCCTTTAAAGAAACAGGCAATATCTAAAAAAATATCCTTCTGATTATCGTCTAACCCATCAAAACTTATTCTTAGCACCTTCTGAATATCTTTGTGTGGAATTCTTTTGAGTTTATCCAATGCACTCTTCCATTCATCTATGGTTTTGTTTTTTACAAATGAACCCAACACTTTAATGGCTAATGGGAGGCCGTCAATATATTCTACAAAGTTCTTGCATAGCTGCATGTAATCTTCTGCCGGAGGGTTATGTTTAAAGGCGTACCAACAAAAGAGCTCAAGAGCTTCAATGTACTTTAATCCCCCAGCTTTATATACTGAATCCACTCCATGCATATTTAGCAAAGCTTTATCTTTGGTTGTTATGATAATTCGACTTCCTGCACCAAACCAGTAATGATTTCCCGCTAAAGCCTCCAACTGCTCATGCATATCCACATCGTCAAGAACAATAAGGACCTTCCTAGACTGAAGCCTTTCTTGTATAAAATTGATTCCATCGTTGAAATTTCCTCTATTGAGATTTCCACCTTTTAAAATTTGTGAAAGGAGTTTTTCTTGTAAATAAGGTAAACCATGCCTCTGTGAGTCTTCTCTAACATTTGGAAGAAAGCAACATTCATCAAATTGAGCATAGATTTTCTTATACACTTGATAGGCAATAGTAGTTTTACCAATACCGGCCATGCCCCAAATTCCTACCATTTGAACATCATCTGACCCAATATCTAATAATTGAGCCATGTCCAGTATGCGAGATCCCATCCCAACAAGACCCTCCATGTTGCTCGAGGATGCGTCAATCAATTTATTAAAAATCATGGTAACAACCTCATCGATAACGTCAACTTCATGTCTGCAAAATTTAATTTCAGAATAATCACATGGTCATATTTTTTAAAAGCCACAAGGAGACGAATAAAAAATAGAAGTATAGCAATATACTGAGATTTGTTCTTAATTCACAACTGAAAAGGAAAGGCAGCATAAATATAACTTAACAAGATGAAGTTAAAATTGGTCAAGTTGTTAATCTATCAGTGGGAACACATGGAGGCTGATAAAAGAAGAGACACGAGGCTAAGAATGCTATATCATGAAATTATACATTCCAATATATATTCAGTCTAACACTCTCCCAATTGAGCAGACTGCATAAGAACATCTTAGAAATAAGGTTAGGAGTACCATATATAAAAGCTACTGAATGCCTTTTGTGGTAGTGAGACTGCAACAACACATCCATCAACAGAGGGAGCACTAATTCCTAGGGTGAACATATTGATAGTCGAGGCAACAGGGAAAAGATTGTTTTTCAAAGCCGAAAAAACATGATGAATTAATGGGGTTGGGGTACACTTCAGCATGGAACAGAAGCATGTTTCAAGGCAGCGGTGTAGGTCATTTGACTTGGGAGGTAGACATAGTGATCGCTGCGTCTCTCTGAGGTAAACATATGGACATCTCTGATCAGTATCTGACGATACTAAAAATATACTAATTTAAAGCTCAAAAACTTTTAAAATAGTTATAAAAATTATTAGAGAAATGAATACTATTAAATACACTAAAAAGAATAATCAAATAACATTCACGAATGTAATATCCTTCAAGTATAAAAATAAGCATTTAGATTAATTTATAATAATATTTAGAACTTTTTTTATTTAATAATCAATCTATACTAAATTTTATTAATTATAATTTTTTAAATAAATTATAATTTGTGCTTGTAACATTATTATTAACTAATGGTTAAATTCTTATATTATTAAGTTATCCTATTCTTTAGCATATATCTATTTTTTTTAATATCAATATATATCAATATACATGGTTTATTTATTTCATAAAAACCCAAATATACAAATATTTTTTAAAATAATTGTTAAGTTATCGGCTTAGACGTGCCGGTCTCGACCGAGATTTTGAACCTTGTACAGAAGGTATATTCCAGCGGGCCTTCAGAAAGGCTGGAAAAGCACTGATCCAATGGGGATTGAAGGAGTTTTCAAGCATTATGCTGAAGATTACAATTAGATTAAAATGAAGAGAAAACATTGGATTTGTTGGGAGTCTCGCCGAGTTTACTAATTAGGAGCCTGCAAAAACTCAATGATCATTTATACTTCTTGTCATTTCTGAGATCAAGGAACACCAACCTCTATGATATGTAGTAAAATAAAACTCAGCTTAATATATAGTTTAGATCCATCTTCCTGGATCAATCTCTACACCCTAGGTTGTGGAAAAGAAAATTTACAAAATCTTCATACAAGCTTTACCATTATTTTCTCTGTTTTTCGTTATTGCTATACGTATAGATATATATGTAAACCAACAACCAACAACCAATATTTGACTGGTACATATTTCGTTTTCCAGAAAGAGATTTAAGCAGAGCTTAGGAGGAAAAGAAGCAAAGAAAAGAAAAGAAAAGAAGACCCAAGTAGAAACCAAAGAACTGCAGTTTGAAGAATTACCTATCTCGTGAATCATATCCAGACAGTCCGGATGCCACAGTTAAAGCATTTCTCCACCTGAGCACTTTCTCCGACTTGTCCCCGTAAATTTGTTCATACTTTGCAAATGCTTCTGCAAAGCCCTCGGCTTGTCTTCTTACATGAGAAGGATCCACGTTATAAAAAACCGGAATGGCTGTATGTCCCATCACTTCAACGCAATCAAGAATCTTTGTCAGTTCATCCAAACACCAACTCGAAGAAGCATAGTTTTTGGAGAAAATGATGATGGAAAACCTTGACTCTTCGATTGCCTTGAGGAGTGCTGGAGATATTTGTTCGCCTCTCCTGAGTTGGTCATCTATGAAAGTGTAGATCCCTTTTTGACAAAGCTCCCGGTGAAGATGGCCGGTAAAGCTTTTGCGGGTGTCTTCCCCCCTGAAACTAAGGAAGACATCATACTTCCATTGATGGGTGGGAGAAGAAAAAGACGCTGAGAGAGTTGTAGAAGACCATTCCATTGCAAAATTGGAAGAAGAATGGTTGGAAGATTGGTAGCTAGAATAGAATGCACCTATAGTTTAAGGCTAAACCAAACCAAGATATATATGGCATGACAAGCAAACTACTCTTAAAAAGGTAAATTAATTCCAAAGTTTCATTATCAGAGGAAATGCAAGTGCAATTGCAAAAGGTGGGAAGAGATTCTCTTTTTCCACACATAAAGGTTTTAGTCTTAGACCGAAGTAAAAGTACAAAAGAAAAAAGGTTCACCGAGAAACACGAGAGAGTAAAACAATAGTAGCTGCTCCGTGATAATAGTAGCCACACTAAACGCATCACTGGATTCACTGCACATGCACAGATCATGCCAATAGTAGCTATGGCCCCATAATAATAGTAGCTGCTCCGTCATTTAAGCCCATCAGCTATCACCCATCGTTTGGCCCAAGATATATATCCTTTCGCCCATCAGCCAGACTCCCTGCTACAACCGTGCTTCTTTTTTGGCTGCCCAAGACACTTCAACACGGCCCCTCGTATCAACCCATAACCCTCGTACCTGCCACCAGCCGTCCCAAGCGGCCCTCTCCGAGGAGTTTTGGGTCAAAATGACCCATTTATTATATGAAACTTATGTTCAAATTGGCTTTTTTGGTGCCACTTAGGCACCATGTCATAAATTTTATTTTTTTTTTTCATCATTTTAGTTAAAGCCTCAATTGGCAACTGAAGCTTCATTTTTTAACTAAAGCCGCAGTTGCCAACTGAGGCTTCAGTTTTTGAATTAAAACCATAGTTATCAACTGAGGCTTTATTGTTGAACTAAAGCCTCTATTGGCAACTAAAACTTCATATTTGAACCGAAGCCGCAGTTGCCAACTGAGGCTTCATTTTAAAATTGAAGCCTCAATTAGCAATTGAGGCTTCAGTTATTTTTTTTTTTAATTTAAAATTTAATTAAAAATTATTAAATTACAATTTATTATTGAAATTAAAAAAATATACTTAAATAATAAATTATTTATATTTAAACTTAAGAATCTAATATTACTTCAACAAACATAAATTGATAAATAGAAGATATTATAAATAAATATTTTATTTATTAATAAATTAATAATCTTAAAATAATAAATTTATATAACATATAAATAATATATAAAATTGTATAATTTATTAATTTGTTGTTTTTTAAGATATTAATTTATTTGTATTATGACAAATTTATCTTTATCAAAATAATAGTATACTCTTAAGCCGCAGTTGTCATATATAGATTTTTTGACAAAATTAGTTAATGAAATTAATTGGAAAAAGTTTACTACAAAATGTAATTTTTAGTAGTTTAATCAAAGTCACAAAAAATACCCAGTAAACATTAATATAGTGGGGAAAAAAAAAACATATATAATCTAGCATGCCTCTAGGAGAGAACCTATGTGTAACTAGTACTCTCTTCTTTTTTGGACGCTCCTCTTTAACTGTAGCAGGTATTGCATGTGACACATGAAGAACGTTTGTTTGTGATGGGGCAAAAGTTGGAAATAGAGGTGGTGGTGGAGGTATCAATCTAGGTCGACGTAGGCCCCGCCTACCCTCGGAATGGTTGGCAGTAAATCTAGTTGAGTAGATGTGTTAATCACCACTAATCGTGGGTTTGAAGAGGTAGGAGGTTGTAATGGAGGTAGGTCTAAAGAGGTAGGGGGTTGTGTTGATGGTGGGTCTAAAGAGGTAGGGGGTTGTGCTGATCGTGGGTCTGAAGAAGTAGGGGCCTGAACTGAAGGTAAGTGTAAAACAATAAAGGGTTGTATTGATGGTGGGTCTAAAGAGGTAAGGGGTTGCACTGATGGTAGGTTAGAAGAAGTAAGGTGTTGCACTAATGGTAGGTCTGAAGAGATGGGTCACTATAATCGTGAGGATAAAAAGGTAGGAGGTTGTAATGATGCTGATACTGACGATGTGATGGGCTGACAACTAATATATCTACCTCTCCCTCGAGATGTCGACCAACCTCGAACAAGAGGTAGTCGAGCAACTGTCGATTGAGCTGTTGACCTGCCTCCTCCATGCTCTACATGTAGGATACAATAATCCTCCCGAATAATGCACATAACATCAGTGGCCATACAAATAATGTTAACAATACCAGTGCGGCAAACATCACTATCAGAGTCCTCCAATGCATGACCTCCTCGAGATATGATCAATGTCATAGTCTCAATCTGTCACATAAAATGATATATAATTATTTGTTGGAATAAATATTATACACAATATGTACATAATATTAAAGTGATACAAACCAATAAGTGGGCAAATAAGTAGCCTAGTACTGCATAAGTCTAAAATCATCCATAGGTGTAATAAAATGATATGTAATACGACAATACCATGTCATGTACAGAGCATGGTAGTCCATATGAGGCTCTATAGGCTCCCCAGTGACAATGTGGTCCCCCTTAGCCTCCCATAATGCCACGTAGCGCTCATGATACAACCTCCAATCAAACTGAGGTCGACCACGTCGATCTATGGAGTGAAGGTCAGAATCTATATAGGATGTCGAAGGAATACCCTATATGAGTCCAAATTGTCGCAACACACGCTCAGGACGATGCCACTCAACAATATAAAAAAAAAAATAAGTGGTGACATTGTTTGCCAAATATTCTAATCAGCTAAACAAATGTCTGGAAGCAATGCTAGTATATCATCTGTGTAAGGCTACCATAATACCTGATATATTCAAATCTTAGTATGTATTTAATAAAGTTTAAATTATAATATTAATATTACTAATCTTATTAAAGAATACTAATATTTAGCCCAAACTTGATCAAATCGTTGTTTATCAAACTCATCTCTATATGTGACCAACACATGATGAGGAGTGTTGTATGAGATAAGGGAACTCTCCACCTACTCCCTAGTGCATCTGGCGGGAATCTCTCATCTATAGGCATTGGTGCATGGGGAAGTGATCTACTAGGACGACCCACATGTAATCACTCCAATGACCATAACTAAAAATGAACAAAATTATGTTTAGATGCATATAATTATGACAAAATTACATAATCAATAAGACTTGTAGTTATACCTACAACAACTATAATGGTCCTGTAATAGTTTATGCACTATCTAAGCTAGCTTGACATAACTCTCAATAGAGATGTGCTAGTGTTGCACTCCCCCAACTATATTGTGCAGTCTCACTAAAATCTCTTAACATGGGTAGAATTGCTAGTTGGATGTAGGTTCCCTTCTTATCTCTAAATAATGAACCACCAACTAACAATAAAATATATGCTCTAGCATGGCGCTGTAACATGACCTCATCTACAACCCCTGGTGGTAAGTGGGAGAAATGGGTGGTAATAAAATGAACTCTAAGGGATGCTCCACAAATATCAGTCTCTGTCGGCCAAACACCCAATAACTCCTCACAAAGTGCATGCCAATCAATATCTGTAAAACCAATGACAGGATGACCACGTACACGTAATCCAAATAAGATGGTTATGTCCTGTAATGTGATGGTCATCTCACCAACTGGCATGTGGAATATTGTGTACGTCTCTGGCCACCATCTATCTACTAGTGCAGTAATCAAAGGTCAATCAACTTTAACATGGCCTACTCGATGAAAGACATAAAATCCTGACTATATAATGTATGGTCGAACACAATCATCCAAAACCCATTCTCGACGAAACCTGTGTCGATAAGTCAAAAGATTACCCATATCTAGATCAACATGAATGGTGGATGATTGATGTCGATGCTGAAGAGTAAGCATAGATGTATCCTCAAGGTCAGGACGATCTGGAAACAATAGAGTATCCATGTCTGCATGTACATCAATACATGATATAAGCAAAATATGAATGAATTGACAAGAAATAACAATATCTAACAACATGAATTTCATGATTAAAATTGTAAAAAATTGAGCAGTATTTCCCCTAAACAATAGAGATTCAAATTTTTTCAATGTAACCTGATATAAGCAAAATATGAATGAATTGACCAAAAACAACAATTTCTAACAACATGAAATTCATGATTAAAATTTTAAAAATTTAAGCATCATCTCCCCTAGACAATAGAGATTTAGTTTTTTTCCATGCAACCTAATATAAGCAAAATATGAATGAATTCACAATATTTTCTAACAACATGAATTTCATGATTAAAATTTTAAAAATTTGAGTAGCATCTTCCCTAAACAATAAAGATTAATATTTTTTTCATGTAACCTGATATAAGCAAAATTTGAATGAATTGACAAAAAATAATAATTTCAAACAAACAAACGTCAATAAGATAGTTTCTACATATATCTTAAAACGATTAAGGTCAATACTAGTAAATTAAAAAAAAAAAAAAAACAATACAATAAGATGTTCATGAAGTACATTAACTTTTCCTATCATTGGTTTCTCTATTAAAACAAGAACGTCGATTGTGACCCAATTGCTTGCAAAGTCCACATGTTTGTGGAGTTCTAGTTTCCCTTGCATCCATCTCAATATGCAAATGACTTGATTTTGGTCGACCAGAAGTTAGCCATTTCATTGAGTCCGAAAGTACAATTATCGGTCCATTATATTGAGGCCACTCCAACTCATCAAATATGGGATAAAACAAGGGAGCTCATATTGATAGGTAAGCATGTGTAGTGTAATAACCTTGTACAAATTGTTGAAAAGCAATTGCTCGACAATGACAAGCAGCAAGAATGTGCAAACATGGGAATCCTAACAAAAGTGTTTTGTTACATGTGTAAGACCCCGTTTGAAGGGTAACATGATATGTGGGATGTTTCCTATTACTGCTTCCAATAGAGTGTCTAGTTTTAACATGAAAACATCCTGCCACAAGATCATACAAAACAACCTCATGTGAACCTGCCTTAACAACTTTAGCCTTCATCTTGGCTTCAATATATGAGTGAATTCTTCACCTAAAGCGAGTCAACTAGCACCATGCTCTCGCCTGACTATGAAGTAATTGTTAACCCGATAGAAAGTTAACTGGACTAAAGTTGTTATTGGTAAGTTATGAGCACTCTTAAGGACACCATTAAAAACTTCAGACATGTTAGTTGTCATAATCCCATATCTCCGCCCACCATCATGTGAAGTGCCCATTTTTCAAGAGGAATATGCTCCAACCAATTTCTAGCCTCGGCATTTATCCTGCCAATTTTATCCATGTGAGAAATAAATTTTTTAACTTTACTCTCCATAGTAACCCTACACATGAGATCCTTAAAGTCTTATCTTTGAACTTTGTGTTGAAGTTACTTGCTAAATGACGCATACGAAATCTATAATAAGCATCTGACTCAGTCCAACCTGAATATGTTTCATTCACAGTAGCTATAATGCCTGGAAGATGATCATAGATTAAACACAAGCCTTTCCTTTGTGTTACTCCAACTCTGATACATGCCAAAAACCAACTCCAACTATCTGTATTCTCTCCTTCTGTAATGGCAAATGCAAGTGGGAACTATTGGTTATTATCATCACATCCCATAGCAATCAGCAAAGTCCCTTTATATTTTCCATACAAATGTGTCCCATCAATACTAAGAATTGGTCGACAGTGAGTAAACCCTTTAATATATGGAGCGAATGCCCAAAAAACAAGCCGAAAAATTTCTTCATTTAGGTTGTTTCTAGGAACCATTTTGGAATACATAATACATCTAGGATTTGACTGCTCCAAATCAAGGAAAAAACGAGGCAACTCTGCATAAGACTTATACCAATCACCAAATAATCAAGTCATTGCTTTCTTTTTTGCCTTCATTATTTTTTTATAAGAAATTTGGTAACCAAATTATTCGGCAACAACAGCTTGAATTGTAGCAACTGTAATGGTCATTTCTACCTTCACCAATGTTTCAATATACTCAAATACAAAGCTAGAATCTAACTGAGAATGATCCTGATTTATATATTGATTGACACATGTATGAGGACCTTTGTACTTTGTGATTCTAAATATACTTGTATCTTTCACCGTCACTGCCCTTAGTTGCCATTGGCACTCTGGTGCTTTTTTGTATTTAAGAACTAACACACTTGTGTTTGATCTATAAACAATAAACTCTTGGTGCGACTTTATGGAAAACATCTTCACAGCATGTTGTAAATCTGATTTGGAGGAAAATATTTGGCCAATTGATAACTTCCCATCAACATTTCCTAAAGTTGGATTTTTCCACGGAGTCCAATCACTTACAACATAATTAATTGCCTCGTCCATATTTAAAAATTGTTGTGTAGGTGGCATATGGAATGAAATGAGTGCAAATGTTGCCTCTAGGTTGTCATTAGAGATATTAACTTAGATGCCATGTGGGGAGGCAACTGGTGATATGTTTTCAACCTCAAACTCAACCTCAGGATTATTAGACCTATCACCAACTTCAAGGTTCACATATCTTGTGCTTTTAGATTCCATAACTTGTTGAACTATCACCAAATCAATATTTTCTCTTTTACAACAATTTTCATCATCATTAGGTAAATGAATCTCATTTGTATTGATTGCATTATCTCTATTATCTTCCTCATCTCTTTCATTTTAGTCATCAACATCATTATCACTTGCTAACAACCGTGTCGAATGACCCATTTCATTACTCAAATGATAGCGATTGGGAGCTTGCTCGATGAATAATTGAACTGAAGACATTCCATACTTCGATGGCACCGCTAGCATACATGCAACTATTCAATCATTTCTCACCACTAATGGTTGAAATTTGTTCATTTCAGTTTGATGTCAACATTTCAAGACTAATTGATAGTGTCTATCAACACCAATGATATCATATATCATGCTCAACAACACCACAAAGGCCGTATGAATGGGCACATCTATAGGCTCAATCTCTAAATTATTTCCAATATATCTCAAATCCGTTTCTATCCTCAAAATTGTTCCATTCCAATAACATAGCACTTCTACCACAGAATCAATCATAATTGTCTTCATATAGATAATAACAAATGGTTATTATATAAAAAATAATATTTATTCAAGTAAAAAATAATAGTTTATGGTCAATGATTCATAAAAGACAATAATAAACCAAATAAATATTGGAATGTAACAAAGCTTCATGCCCAAATACCAAGTTCAACTAAAATGAAAGCAATTTATAAGCAATTAAGTGTATCAGTAAAGAGTAGGATGACATTTTATAGTCAAAAAATAAAATAAAATAGCATAGGGTTTAGGTTCAATTTCTTTTATTGATTTTTAAATAAAAAATCATGAGTATGTCTTAGATGACCTAAATAATGGCAATAAATTGTAGCATTGGTCATAATACTAAACATCAATATGGGCATTAGGACCCTTGTCTGGGGTGGTAGCATATTCGCAATGGATAAGAATTATTTCATCATTCCCTAAATACTAGCTTCTACCTTAACGGTTTCTCCATTGATGATTTGTACAAACATATGAAAAAATAATAATAAAAGGCTACTAAGGAAGTTCCCCAAGTTCCAATAACATATATCACATCTAAAAAGACTAGTCAACTAACTCTATTCTATAGTTCTTAAAAATTGTTTTTAAGAACAAATTTATGTTCGAGAATTGAAATATGAAATTCAATTTGCTCAACTTATTCTTCATAAAATTACAACATACTTATATACAATACAAAAATTTATAAAATATTTTTAGAAAACTATCTAATGGTAATTTTCTTGTTTGGATGTTGAGAAACTATTGAGCTTACTACTATGTCTATTATTGCGTAATTTGACATATTTTATTTTATTTTATTTTTTGGTCCAATAAAATGTTTTACATGTGTTTGGATTACAAACACGTTTAGTTTATTTTTCTAATTTGATAATTAGGATGAGATTAACTTTTATATTTTATTGATAAAATTTAATTAATATTTTTATATTAAAAATTAAATTTTAAAATAAATATTTGTTAAATATGTTAATTTTTTTCACAACTAAAAATTATCTGCTAAATATATTTTTTTAAATAAATATATGTTAAATATGTTATTTTCAAAAAAATTGAGATTTTTTAAAGAACCTTGTAAAAAAATAATTTTCAATATCTCATAAATAAAAACCATATCTTAAGGTTATTATATCATTTTAGATATGAAACATACAATTAAAAACTTTGTTACTATAATAGAATAAATAATTATTTTTTACGAGCACTCATCAATTGAATAATATATAAATATTCAATTGACTAACACACACCTATTAAATGGAATAACTCACAATTATTCATTGGGTAATATAGCACGTGAAAATTTTAAACAAAAATAAATTAAATTATGTTGTAATATATTATAATGATAGTGCATTTGTATTGTAAGTGTAATGCATTTATGTCGTACTTATATTTCATTACAAAAATAATAATTTTAAAAATGCTTATTCATACCCTATTGGTATTAAAACATTGTATCAATATATTAACAATATTCATCTAATGCATTGAAATTATTTAATAATTTTTGTATATATCAAAAAAAAATTACAAGTCTCGTGAATTCAAATTAGCAGCTCATTTGGTTTTAGAAATTATTTATGATATAAGTATGTTGTGAAATATGGTATGATCATACAAAATTATCATTTTTATAAAAAAATTCAAAATTTTCCTAATTAGGTTTTATTGTAATGTAAGTGTATTTATATTGTAATTATAACATATTTTTGTTGTACTTGTATTTTATAATAAAAGTAATAATCTTGAAGATCACTTTTTATATCTTATTAATATTCAACATATCAAATGTATTAACATCATCCACTCGATGCATTGAGAAAATATATATATATATATATATATATATATATATATATATATATATATATATATATATGAAAATTAAGGAAAAAAAAACACTATACAAAGGAAAAAAAAATCATATAAATTTTTAAAAATTATTTTATTATAAAAATAAAAAATGATTAAACATTCCCCATCATTTTCTAATTCTTTTTAGATAATCTGAATGAAAAATTAAACATTTTATCTTCCTTGAATTTAATACAAAAATATAATTTATCAATTTAAAATTAAACTATATATATATATATATATATATATATATATGTGAAAAAAAAATCATCATTTTTATTATATAATTATAAAACTTATTTTTTTTCTTAATAAAATTAAAAATTAGAATAAAAATAATATATATATATATATATATATATATATATATATATATAAATAACAAAATAAAAAACAATGTTTGAGTATATGAAGATCGTATACTGAGCCACAAGGATGAACATTTTGGATCATAAAAATCAAAATGCAATTGCATGTTGTAGCAGTGTTGATAACCTAGATATTGATGACATGCCATTTTAATATATTGTCAAGCAACTTGGAGCAATTCATCTGACAATTTCATATTGTCAAGCAACTTATCAACATTTCATATTGCCATTTTAATGTATGAAACCCCCCGCAAATTGAAACACAGGTGGCCATTATGATTGCAGAAAGTAATTAGCATTTGCGGTGTAGAATGGCCACCCTTCTCCTGAAGACTAGCCAACCTTCACGGACAAACGAAATGAAAAAAACCTATTTTCTTATTCTTTCTTATTTTAATTTTCCCAAGAAAATTTCATTTATTCCCAAAAAATTTCATTTATTCCCAGAAAATTTCTTTAATTCCCATAAATTTTCATTTTCCCCAGAAACTTCAACAAACGTTTGCACCTTAAGGGCTTCAATCTTTGGATGATAACAAACCATTTATGCTAAAATAGCCATGAAGGACATAAACAAAAGAGAAAAGCAAAAGCAATGGGAAAAAAAAAAATTTGAAAACTAAGATTCCGAGATGGGAAAAAAATGGGAAAGTGTCAAAAACTTTATATAAAATAAGCCAAAAAGAAGATTGGGACCAACCTCAACCTTGATGCTTTGTAGCTCCAACAATGTCTCTCTCACAGTGGCCCACTAGTGGGGCTAGGGTTTTGAAGAAAAAAAATTGAACAGAGAACAGAGAATGGGATGGGAAGCTAGGAAAGTAAACAAAAATAGTATAAAAAAATGGTTTTTATACTTATGTGGATTGATGGGGGCTATTTTGAACAATAGTTTTGGAAGAAGCCTACTTTTAATATTAAGTTTCTGAAGAAGCCCATTTTGGCCCAAAACTCCTCTCCCAGCCCAAACCTAGCAATTTGACAGCTCATCCTAAGCTGCAGGACCCATGCCCTATCGTTGTTAAGGCCACACCAAAGACCTCGAAACCCCACAACTTCCTTATCGATTCCTCTATACTTTCTCTTTTCCTGCAATTTTCTCTCTATGATATTCACACTTCTCTCTTTTCGGAGCATGGATGAAAGGCTAATCACTCTTGAACCACTGGCCAACGGCGAAGTCTACGCCACCAATGCTAACAGTAACCACAATTGGTTGAATGTCACCTACACACTAAGAAGAAATGTGAGTTTTTTTCCATGCATGAACTAAATTTGTGCATAAGAAAGAGCATTTTATGGGAAAAAAAAACAAATTTTTTCCATGTTGCAAGGTTGTTACTATAATCTTGCCCATCAGCCGTCCCACTCTCTAATGCAATCTATCGTTTGGCTGCTCAAGACATGTATCATTTCTCCCTCAGTAGCTATCACTCACTGTTACAACCATGTTTCTTTTCTAGCTACCCAAACACCTCAATATAGTCCCTCGTATCAACCCATAACCCTAGTCTTTGGTAGCTGCCACCGCCCTAGCCTTTGTAGCTACCACCAACCGTCCTTACCAAACCTCTGCCAGCCCATAACCTAGCAATAAGACAGTTCATCCTAAGCTGCTTGGACCCTTGCCTTATCGTTGTCAAGGCCACACCAAAGACCTCAAAACCTCAACTTTCTCACCAAAGCCTATGAATTCACACACAGAATATTTTAATTTAATATCAACATTACATCCTTTCACATACTAAGCTGAGTACAAATAAGATGTCACACCACTGTTAAACATACATGTACTTGGCAAAAATGCATATAACTTCTACAAGTGCATAAATGAGAGTTTTGGGTCAAAATGGCCCATTTATAAAAAATAAAAAATAAAAAAGATATAATCACTTTATGAAATTTATATTCAAATTGACTTCTTTGGTTTCATGTAGGAGTCATGTCATAAATAAATAAATATATATATATATATATATATATATATATATATATATATATATATATATATATATATATATATATATATATATATATATTCATAATTTTAGTTAAAACCTCAATTGGCAACTGAGACTTCATTTTTGAACTGAAGTTGTAATTGTCAACTGAAGCTTCAATTTTTGAACTGAAACCACAATTGTCAACTGAGACTTCATTTTTGAACTGAAATCGCAATGGCCAACTGAGGTTTCATTTTTTAACTGAAGCTTCAATTGTCAATTAAGACTTCATTTTTGAACTAAAGTCTCAGTTGCCAACCGAGGTTTCAATTTTTGAACTGAAACTGCAATTGCCAACTGAGACTTCATTTATGAACTAAAGCCTCAATTGGCAACTGAGACTTTATTTTTGAACTAAAGTCGCAATTGCCAATTGAGAGTTCAGTTAATTTTTTAAAAAAAAATTAAAATTTAATTAAAAATTATTAAATTACAATTTATTATTGAAATTAAAAATATATACTTTAATAATAAATTATTTATATTTAAACTTAAGAATCTAGTATTAATTCAAGAAACATAAATTGATAAATAAAAATTATTATAAATAAATATTTTATTTATTAATAAATTAATAATCTTAAAATAATAAATTTATATAACATATAAATAATATATAAAATTGTATAATTTATTAATTTAAGATATTTAATTTGTTGTTTTTTTAGATATTAATTTATTTGTATTATAACAAATTTATCTTTATCGAAATAATAGTATCGATTAAGTCGCAGTTGTCAATTGAGATTTCAGTTATTTTTTTTTTTTTTTTTTACTTTCAAATTTAATTAAAAACTATTAAATTACAATTTTTTATTGAAATTAAAAATATATTCTTTAATAATAAATTATTTATATTTAAACTTAAGAATCTAGTATTACTTCAACAAATATAAATTAATAAATAAAAAATATTACAAATGAATATTTTATTTATTAATAAATTGATAATCTTAAAATAATAAATTTATATAACATATAAATAATATATAAAATTGTATAATTTATTAATTTAAAATATTTAATTTGTTGTTTTTTAATATATTAATTTATTTGTATTATGACAAATTTATCTTTATCGAAATAATAGTATCGATTAAGCCACAGTTGCCATATATAGATTTTTTAACAAAATTAGTTAATGA